>CM014270.1:22243693-22258394 GCA_004135705.1 Alloteropsis semialata | reverse complement strand
CCACTCCAATTCTGACGACACCAGATAATCAGAAGGATTTCGTTGTGTATTGTGATGCCTCCAGACAAGGTTTAGGATGTGTGTTAATGCAAGAAGGCAAAGTCGTTGCTTATGCTTCACGCCAGCTGAGGAAGCACGAAGAGAACTATCCTACTCATGACTTGGAATTAGCAGCCGTAGTGCATGCTCTGAAGATATGGAGACATTATCTCATTGGAAGCAAATGTGACATATACACAGATCACAAGAGTTTGAAGTACTTCTTCACACAATCAGAGTTGAACATGAGGCAACGAAGATGGTTGGAATTGATCAAGGATTATGAATTGGAAATTCACTATCACGCTGGCAAGGCAAATGTAGTTGCAGATGCATTAAGCCGCAAGAGTTATTGTAATAATCATATGGTGCAAGAATGCCAACCAGCTCTATATGAAGAGATGGAAAAGTTGAAATTGGAGATAGTAAGTACTAGTCAATTGAACGAAATGAGGATCAAGTATAATTTGGAAGATAGAATCCGAGAAGCTCAGAAGGAAAGTGATGAGATCAAGGATATAGTCAAAAGAATGCAGGATGGACACCTTCCTACTTTCAGAGTTGACGAGCAAGGAACAATATGGAAGAAAGAAAGAATATGTGTGCCAGAAGTGAAGGAACTCAGGCAGTTAATCCTGAAAGAAGCTCATGATTCGAGATATTCCATACACCCCGGATGTACCAAGATGTACCAGGATTTGAAGCAACGCTTCTGGTGGAAGGATATGAAAGTTGATATAGCAGGACATGTCGCGAATTGTGACACTTGTCAAAGAGTGAAAGCTGAACATCAGAGACCGGCAGGATTACTCAAACCCTTGGATATTCCAGTATGGAAATGGGAAGATATCAGTATGGACTTTGTTGTTGGTTTACCCCGGACTCAGAAAGGCAATGATTCAATTTGGGTTATTGTGGATCGTTTGACGAAGGTAGCACACTTCATCCCTGTAAGAGCAGATTACAGAGTAGACAAGTTAGCAGAACTATACATTGACAATATTGTGAGATTGCATGGAGCACCTCGAACTATTGTATCTGACAGAGGATCGCAATTCACTGCCAAGTTCTGGCAACACTTGCATGACACTATGGGAACAAGCTTGGAGTATAGCTCAGCCTTTCACCCTCAGACCGATGGTCAGACTGAAAGAGTTAACCAAATATTGGAAGATTTATTGAGAGCTTGTGTTCTGACATACAAGAAGGATTGGGAAAAGAGCTTATCTTATGCAGAATTCTCATACAACAACAGCTATCAGGCAAGTCTGCGAATGTCACCATTTGAAGCACTTTACGGCAGGAAGTGCCGTACGCCTTTGCTTTGGTCGGAAGTTGGAGAAAGAATTTTCTTTGGACCAGATGACATTAAAGAAGCTGAAGAGCATGTGAGTAAAATTAGGGAGAATCTGAAAGCAGCTCAGAGCCGTCAGAAGAGCTACGCTGACAAGCGAAGAAGAGACTTAAGCTTTGAAGTTGGAGAATATGTATATCTGAAAGTATCACCCCTTCGAGGCACGAAGCGATTTCATATCAAAGGGAAGTTGGCACCAAGATATGTGGGACCATTTGAGATCACCCGAAAGATTGGCAAACTCGCATATGAACTGAAGCTAACCCAAGACCTAGCTGGAGTACACCCGGTATTCCATGTATCGCAGTTAAGGAAATGTCTTCGAGTGCCAGACGAGCAAGTGCCAGTGGAAGCCTTGGATATTCAGGACACATTGGAATATCTAGAATACCCTATCAAGATTTTGGACACAGCTGTGAAAGAAACAAGAAGGACTTCTATCCCTTACTGCAAAGTTCAATGGAGTAATCACACCGAACGAGAAGCCACATGGGAGAAAGAAGCAGATCTACGACAGAAGTACCCGCACCTCTTCGAGCCATAGGTAACCCTTAATCTCGGGGACGAGATTCCTGTGAGGGGGGGAGTCTGTAGCATTCCGTGTTGAAAATTGTGGATTTAAAAATTTTTTGTTTGAATTGTCTGTTTAAACCTAGAAGTGTGATCTCTCTCTCTCCTCTAATAAATTCTTAGTAATTAAGTTGTGCTTTTAATTTGTAATTAGGAATAATAATTGTTTGTGTGATTTGGTTTTTGTTTGGTTTCAAATTGATGTGTGTGAATTTGTATTTGAAATCTCAGTTCAAATACAAATTCAAAAGCTAACTATCCTCCTTGGGCCCAATCATCCTTAACCCGGCCCAGCAGGCCCAGCTATCTATTCCCGCCGGCCCGAACCATTCTCCTCTCCCACCGGCCCATCCCCTTCTTTTTCCCCCGCGCGCGGCCCAATTCGCGGCCCAGCCTCCCGGCCCAACAAATCTCCCCGCGCCTTCCTCCCTTCTGTCTCCGACACGCGGGCCCGGGACACCGCGGAGGCATCTTCAACCTCACGCCACCGGTCTCCCGCACGCGCGCCGCATCGTCCCCAACCACCGCACCGCACGCGCCGCCCGCGCCCACGTGCTCGCGCCCGCCCGCTCTCCCTTGGCCACCAAGCCGCGCGCCCACGGCATCTCCCGCTCCAGCCTGGCCGGACCCCACCTCTCTTCCTCCTTCCCCACGCAAACTCCCCCATATAATCCCCATCCTTTCCCCTCTCTGGTTTCCAAATCCACTCGGGCCAAGCCCTGTTCCGGTGAACCACCGCCCAATTGAAGCAAGGAGGAGGAGGAGGAAGTGCCCGTGGTGCCGCTCGTGCGAGGAATCAAGCAGTGGAGGCCCTCCCCTCGCGCCGGATTCGCCGCTGCTACACCGAGCTCCGCCGCGGGCGCAAGGACGAGGAGCATCACCGTCGTTCACATCGTCGCCGCTGTACCGCGAGGACCTCGTCAAGCCGGCCACGTCTTCACCTCCGCCGACACCGTGAGCCTTCTCGCCGCCTCAAACTCTCTGCCTGTGGTGATCGGCCGTCGTGCCCCCATGAACGCCCCGAGAAGCTTTGCTCCGTTTGTTGCCTGTCCGGCCTTCGTGCCGCGTTCGTCCTCTGCAGGTTTACCGCACGCGCATCTCTCTCTCTGTGTCTGTCTCCCTCAGTCTCGTGCTTCCCTCTCCCTTCCGCTCTCAACCTTCGCCGCTCTGCATCGCTGATCTGCTCGCCGCCAGGATGCTCACCGTGGTCGCCGCGAACACCTTCTCCCTCATCTCACTCGTGAACTCTCTGTTCTCATCTCGCACGCACGCGTTCGCCTTGCCCTTGCGCGTGTTGGCCGCGGGCAGGAGGCCCGATACCGCCGCGCCGCCGCTGTTTTCCCCTTCGCGACCGCGCCATCGCGTCCCCGCCGTTCCGCCGCCGTTCTGCTTGCTCTGCTCCGTTCCGGTCACCGCCGTCGGTCGCCATCCTCTCAACAGGGACACGAACACGCACACATGGCTGCCCTGCACCACCCCAGAATCGCCCGTCGCCGAGCCGTTGATCCCCGTCCGCTCTGTCCGCCGCCGATCGGAGTCACCACATGGAAGACCACATCAACTCGACGCCACACGAGCCGCAGCTGATCCCATCTCCTCCACCTCTCACTGGCCAGTGGGCCTGAACGCCGGCGTCACCGCCAAGTAGGCCCGCTTCGTCAGTTCGGCCCATCCCCCGTCCGATCCTCCCACTGCAGCGCAAAACGGGCCTTGGGCCGTGACTGTTGCGGCCCACGAACCTTTTCCTCAACGCAGATAAGTCCACAAAAGACCCTTCAACTTTTAAAGCCCAAGGAAGCTTCCGGCCCAAGAACAGCCCGCTGCAGCCCTTTTTCCTTTTTCCTCCAGCTGACAACCCGGCCCCACCTGTCATTCGCTGCTGTGTCACTGACATGTGGACCCCACCTGTCAGTTGACCGCTGACCTGTTGACCCGGTCAACGTTGACCGTTGACTTGGTCAACGCTGACGTCATGCTGACGTCATCAGTGGTGGACCCCGCTGCTGACGTCATGCTGACGTCAGCACTGCCGCGTGTCACGCCCCGGCGCTGCCACGTATCAACCCTTTTTCTTTTCTTTTTCGGAATTTCAGAATTAGGTTTTATCAAAGAAAATTCATAATAAATTCATCCTAGCTCAGAAAATTATGAAACCAGTTTCATAATTCTTCTAAAATCATGATCTACGCGTTAGTGTAGGAGTTGAGTGCTTTTGGCTCTTCTTTGGTTCTTATTTGGAGTTTATTTGCAACTAGCTTATCGTTTATTTATCCGATTATTAGGATTCGCGGAAGATTTGGACGACTTCGTCGACTACGACCACGACGATCGTGACTTCATCAAGAAAGTGAAAGTGAAGGACCTTGCTCCAGGTTCACGCCCATTCCGACTTTGAATCCCATTAGGCATTGCTAATAGAATTGCTAGCGCTTTATTTCATGTTGATGATGTTAAACCCATGCATAGCCTTTGATTATTACCTGATATCCTTGTATACCTATATACACTGTTATATTCGTGCTATGCTTGCATGTGTGGGATTAGCTGTGATCTTGATCATCTTGGCGTGAGTTTTGGGTTGGGATAAAACTGAAGAGTTTCGAACCCCCGGCTGGAGTGAGCAGACATTAACCGACCTTCTGGTCGGGGCTCGGGAGGTGTGTTGGGCACTTTCTACGGAGTACCTGTGGCGGGTACATTTGTTGTGGATCTTTGGAGGAGTTGGTGGATATTACCTGTAATGGGTAGACGGGCGGACCGCGGAGTCGGATGGCCCAGTTTGGAGGCTTGCTTGCTCTGGCTTAGGCCGAGTCAGTTGGACCTGGTGACGGGACTTTGTCAAACGTGCACACCACTTATCCTCATGGGGAGGATTCCAGCCATTTCTAGCTAGGCAGTACCAGATCTGTGGAGAAGTGTGTATAGGATTGGGTTGGCCGAACACCGGGATGTTCGGGACCCGGCTATTCTAGCCCTGAGTTTCCGAGACTCTCGACACCACCGTGGCCAGGTTAGAGACTCACGATCCCGGGTCCCAAGCCTGGGAATACAGTATGGTACCGTTCTGGTTAGGAAGTCATGGCTGTGGGTTGTGTCTCAAGACGGTTGCGCAGCCGTCTGCAACCCGAGTGGGTCCAGGTGTACACACTCTGCAGAGTTAAAACTATACGTATAGCCGCGTCCTCGGTCATGGACACCCCTCGATCCGGCTTCTTCTGATTAGTGTTTTGGGATATTCTACCTCTCCCCTTTTTCATAGCCTTGGGCTGGTTGAGAGATGATAGTGCGGATTCCGGCTTGTAGCCGCTGAGATGGGAAGAGTGGGAGTCTTCCCATCGACTCGTGAGGAGCAGGAGGTGAGAATGCGACGGGACCCTAGTGTGCTAGGGTTGACCCGTGGAGATGATAGCTTGGGGAGTTGTTGGAGATCTTTATTTCTTTTGCTGCTGCTGCTGCATAGGAAACCCTCAGCTTTATTCCTTGATATATTTGTTATACTAGAATTAGGCCACCTTAAAGCTTGCATACGGTTGGCGACGTGAACCTGTCCCATTCCTTGGGGACAGTTCGTGAGCTTGCAGGTTTACACTTGGACTCCAAGTTCAGCCGTCGGAGGATACTTTGAAGGGTTGTGTTGCTTCGCTCAAGGTTGCCTGTGGCAAAGACTGGAAATGAAGACTTGAAGACCTAGCTACCGCTTCGTAGGCTTTCTTCTTGTCGTTTAGCCTAAAGGGCTTGTATCAGCTACGCTTTCCATATTATCCTTGTAATAATTGTACTCTGATTCGAAGTATGGATATGATATTATGCTGAAATGAGTTCTGTACGTGATAGCAGTTGATTCTGGGACTATCACAATGGTACAGGGAGTCGGATTCTCCGATTTGGAAATCCGGGTTGTTTCAGTTACTTATTTGTGCCTTCGAGCAATTATAAGGACTTAAGATAAACTTCCATAAGAGTGAAATTTTCTGCTTTGGAGATGCACATCATGCTATTTCTAAGTATACAGAGCTTTTTAGATGCAATTCATGTAATTTTCCAGTGAGATAATTGGGTATCCCCATACATTATAGGAAACTATCAAATACTGATTAGAAAAGAGTTGAGGAACGCTTTGAGAAACGACTTAGCAGTTGCAAAGGTAAAGACCTTTCAACAGGGGGGGCGGTCGACACTAATTAACTCAGTTCTTAGTAGCTTACCCATGTATATGATGTCTTTCTTTGCGATCCTCAAAGGTGTTTTTAGAAAAGCTGGATTACTTCCAATCACGCTTTTTCTGGAAAAGTGATGAACAAACATGAAAGCATCGACTTGCCAAATGGGACATTCTATGCCAGCCAAAAGACCAAGAGGGACTTGGTATCCATAATCTTGACATTAAGAATACAACTTTACTTAGCAAATGGCTTTTTAAGTTGCTCACAACCGAGGGTAAATGGCAACAGATCATTCGAGAGAAATACCTAGATTCTAAGATGTTGTCTTAGGTCCAATGGAAGAATGGGGACTCTCACTTTTGGGCGAGCCTTATGAAGGTCAAACGAGATTTCCTTTGTTTTGGTTTCTTCATTATTAAAGATGGATCACAAGTTAGGTTCTGGGAAGACAAATGGTTGGGGAATAGAACTTTGTGGGAGCAGTACCCATGTCTCTATAACATAGCTCGTAATAAGCATGATACTGTAGCAGAAGTTCTAGGTACCTCACCACCTAATCTGTCTTGGCGTAGAGACCTAATTGGGCATAAATTAGTAGCGTGGAATAACTTGCTCCCACGTATCATTAATATTATGTTGAGCCAGGATGAAGATGAGTTTCACTGGAGTTTGCACCCCAATGGACAGTTCTTTGTCCAATCTCATTTTCTGGCATTAATGCATAACAATGTCCCCGATATCAACCAACGTATTTGGAAATTAAAAGCTCCTTTGAAAATTAAAATATTTCGTTGGTACCTTCGTAAGGGTGTTATTTTAATTAAAGGCAATTTAGCTAAGCGCAACTGGTAGGGTAACAAGCAGTGTTATTTTTGTCACAAAGATGAGACAATTAAACACCTGTTTTTTGAATGCTGATTTGCTAGAGTAGTGTGGGCTATTATACAATCAGCATCAGGTCTTTTTCAACCTATAGTGTGTCAAACATGTTTGGGACTTGGCTAAGGGGTATATGTGAAGAACAAAAGCTGCTAGTTCTGTTGGGAGCGGCTGCGACTTGTTGGTCTTTATGGTTATGCAGAAATGAACAGGTCTTTGAAAACAAATTTTCATCATCTTCTTTACAGGTTATATACTCGGTTATACACACATGGGCTATCCTTCATAAACCTTTTTCGCAGGACTTGGTTACAGCGGCATGTCAACAATTGGCGCTGGTGGCCAAGAAGTTTCTTACCCAGGCACATGGGTGGCAATCTAGTCTTCGGATTGAGTGTCATTAGTGTGTTGGTTTTTTTTCTCTCTATTTGTAAGGCTGTGTGTATCCTGGCGACGCAGAGGATGGGGGTGTTCCAAGTTTTGCATATCATCTTGATGTAACAATCTTGGTATTAATAAAAACTTCCCTTGTCGAAAAAATAATACATGATTGGAATGCTGAACCAAAGGTTCATTTTGTCAGAAAGTTCACAAGATAGGCTTATACTTTGATTCGGAAGCTCACTTAATAGTTTCTCTTTTCCAGTACTTCTATAACAAAAGTTCTTCTAACCACCAGTACAGAACATTGAATTCAGGCTAAATCTTATATCATCTTAGTACAGCAAAAATTTCTAATTTCAGTACATATAATTTTTCATGATTCTACAGGCACTGCTGCCCCAGCTATAGATCCTGCCTGAGAAAGCAAGTTGGATCAGGAGGATGTCAAGGTAGGTTTGTCCTATGATTTTTGCCCCCTCCACATGCTTGGTGCTGTATTTCAGAGTTTTTTCCCTGCCTTTCTCAATGACATGGATGCTATGTGCTTAAAAAATCCAGTCAGTAATTGCTCAAAAAAACCCAGTCAGTAAGTGTATTAGTTATGTTGCTTGGTCCTAGGATGTCTTTCAGAAGTATGTTGAACACTTTTACTCTGTGAGCCGCCTCTTTGTTTTATGTGTTAGCGTAATCTTGGTTAGTTTCTAGAACTTTGGATCTATGATATCAGTAGGTTTGCAAAATCAGCCCTTTTAAGAATAGATCGATTCCTCTTTTCTTTCTCAATCTCCTTGCTCTTTGTTGTTTTGGTGTAACTCACCTGGGTTGTTACTTGTTATGTATGAATAACGTTAGCAGTTGCATATCTATTTCTTCCTTTTTTTTTGGAGCTATGAGTTCTGATTGGGCAACTTGTGCCTTTAGCTCAAGATATAAAAAGCTTGCTTGTGTTTGGTATTGGGATGCTATCCTTCACTAAATCAAACTTCTCAAGAATTGTTTGGATTTAACTGAGTTCCCATGTGCTGCACCAAGTCCACACAAGGCCACACAAATTTAGGATAGCCTGCATCTGCCAACACAGTGGAGCTTCTCCAGTAAATTTCTATTATAAGCAGATAATGCCTGCTACTGCAAAAATCTCCACTTTTTGATGTTTCAAAGATAGTTGAACAGCTATTAATAATCTGTTTGATCTAATGGGAAATTTAATTCTAATTAATTAGGATGCTTTGCTTGACGTTGCTGGTTTCGGAAATGAAAAAATGCCTAAAATTAATCAGCTACCACCCCTCTAAATGTAAATGGAGAGTTCGCGAGGACTCTTGGTTGGTCTTCTTTGCGGATACAATGTGATTTAGGATCTATTTGAAAATAGTACTCAATTATATTATTCTATCTACCATTTGCAAAGCAGTGCCTGCGATGCATACCTATGACTGTCTTAGAAATGAAAAGAAACACCTCCTGGCGAATGTACATTTGGGACATAAATTAACACACTAATGAGATTCCAAGAGAATAGCAATTGTAACAAATTAGAGAAGGTACTGTTTATTTAACTTTTTTCTCAATGATTTGAGATAAACTCAAAGGCGTGATGCTTCGTCATTCCATCCCATGTGCATCTTTGCATAAAAAGGAATCTGAGCAGGCTACACTTGTCGTGTTCAAATTAAAGTTAAGTACTTAGTTCGGTGATAAAATAATACGTTCCATTTGTTTGTCACTGTGTGTTCATAGACAAGGAAACATTGGTCTTAGCATTTGGGCTAGGAAACATTCCAGCCGCTGAGTTTAGTTTAGTCTATTAACAGTAGACAGATTAAATGATCTACTCCTACACGGGGTTACCTCTCAGAAGGTAAGACTTTAAGGAGATCACAACCATCGATTTTTGTAAAATAGAAATAATTTAAATAATGAAATAAAAAAGAGAAAATCCCGGCATTCTTGCAGCTGCCGGCAGCGCGCGTGGTTGCCATTTTACCTCTTGCACTCTGTCACATTCACATGAGGAGATAAAAAAGCGTACCAAAAATCAAACAGACATGTCACCGGTACCTTAAGGTAAAGAACTGGACATTAGCCTCTCACGTACGTGATTGTCACCGTGTGAGAAAAAAAATCAAACGAATGAACATAACCTCACATACGCGAGTTGTCACGGCACACTACCAGAGAAGCTTCTATCGGTACCGGTTCCAAAACCTCATAGGTACCGGTTTTGGAACCGGTTGTTGAATATTGTTTGTAAAATTTAGATGAGGATGAACCAAAATCAAAGTGCATCAGTGAAGAGGATTTGGATTTGGCGGAAGCATTTTTTTTGTTTTCTTTTTTACTCATCGGTACCGGGTGAGAATCTATCGGTACCGATGACTTTTGTCATCGGTCACGGATGCACGGTACCGGTTCCAAAACCGGTACCTATGAGGTTTTGGAACCGGTACCGATAGAAGCTTCTCTGGTAGTGTGCCGTGACAACTCGCGTATGTGAGGTTATGTTCATTCGTTTGATTTTTTTTCTCACACGGTGACAATCACGTACGTGAGAGGCTAATGTCCAGTTCTTTACCTTAAGGTACCGGTGACATGTCTGTTTGATTTTTGGTACGCTTTTTTATCTCCTCATGTGAATGTGACAGAGTGCAAGAGGTAAAATGGCAACCACGCGCGCTGCCGGCAGCTGCAAGAATGCCGGGATTTTCTCTTTTTTATTTCATTATTTAAATTATTTCTATTTTACAAAAATCGATGGTTGTGATCTCCTTAAAGTCTTACCTTCTGAGAGGTAACCCCGTGTAGGAGTAGATCATTTAATCTGTCTACTGTTAATAGACTAAACTAAACTCAGCGGCTGGAATGTTTCCTAGCCCAAATGCTAAGACCAATGTTTCCTTGTCTATGAACACACAGTGACAAACAAATGGAACGTATTATTTTATCACCGAACTAAGTACTTAACTTTAATTTGAACACGACAAGTGTAGCCTGCTCAGATTCCTTTTTATGCAAAGATGCACATGGGATGGAATGACGAAGCATCACGCCTTTGAGTTTATCTCAAATCATTGAGAAAAAAGTTAAATAACAGTAGCTTCTCTAATTTGTTACCCAATTGCTATTCTCTTGGAATCTCATTAGTGTGTTAACTTATGTAAAAAATGTGCATCGCCTTACATTTTTTAATTATTGTAGTCAAATAANGCCGTGTGGCCCTCGCCTGGCCCCCGCCGCGCCTGGCCCTCGCCGGCCGTGAGCCGCCGGACTCTCCAACCCGAGACAGAGAGGGGGAGAATCAGAGAGAGGCAGAGAGATAAGGGAGAGAGAGTAAGAGTCAGGGGAAGATAAAGGAGAGGTGGTCGGCGTCGGAGACATTCACATTGGTACCGGGTGGTGACTCCACCCGGTACCAATGAATTTTTAAGAAATTGGTACCGGGTGGAGGCACCACCCGGTACCAATGTGACCTCATTGGTACCGGTGGTTGCCACCACCCGGTACCTATGAGACTTTGTTTTTTTTGCCCTCTGGACCCGGTACTAATGTGGCATTGGTACCGGGTGTTAAAAATCCGGTATTGATGTAGTCGGATCGATGGAGGGTTCTCTGGTAGTGGCATGAGAAAAAAAAAAGAAGAAAAGGACACATATACATAAATTGTCACGGTGAGAAGAAAATGAAACCCATCACCCGATCGGAAAGAGTCAGTTCCAAACGAAGAAAATCCGGTACAATCATGCATGGAGGTTAGATCTAATAGTATAATATTTTCTTTATTTCAAAAATTGAAAACATAAATAAACATGTGTTCTATTACCTCCTAGGAGGTAATTGGTTATTATAACTATATAGATCTACTTAAGTGGATAGTCCACAACGATTTTGGAGTATTGTAGCAAAGCCCTTACTCCT
Source organism: Alloteropsis semialata (assembly GCA_004135705.1). Taxonomy (NCBI): domain Eukaryota; kingdom Viridiplantae; phylum Streptophyta; class Magnoliopsida; order Poales; family Poaceae; genus Alloteropsis; species Alloteropsis semialata. Next base: position 22,247,090 of record CM014270.1, on the reverse strand, counting down.
ATCTTAGTGTACGGCTTCTTCCTGTTTTATTCTGTCGTTGCTTTCAGGATTGAAGGAGGGAGGTCCATGAAATCTATCTGCCTTCTTAAGCTATGGTGACTCAGAGGCTCTGTCCAGCAACTGTCTGGATGACATTGCTATGTACAACATTGTGCTATTGTCCTAGCATCAAGAGAGAAAACTGATAGCGTGAGGGGTTCTCAGTCTGCACTGGGTGACTGAAATGTATTATGACAGTGTGACATAGGAACTACATAATGCAGCATCATCCTTATATTGATGGTATTTGAAGCATAGACTTTACCTTTGATGGTAGTCTCTTCAAACTGTTTAGCTAAATGAACCTACTTGTAGTAGGAACAGCGGTCAGTAGTGCCTTTGTCATCTTTTTCAGGTCAAGTGGCACTGTAGTGATCTACAGATGTTTATGCTGCTTAGAATCCAACACCCAGTGGCGGAGCTGGAAATAGACACTACCAGAAAACTTGCTATCTGTCACCCCCCTAACCCACATTGGTACCTGTTTTTTAAGACCCGGTACCAAAAGGGGTCATTGGTACCGGGTCTAAACTTGATAGGCCCCGAGGACCCTTTAATACCGGTTGGTTACAACAACCCGTACGTCTGGACCCTTTGGAACCGGTTGGTAACACCAACCCGTACCAAAGGGATACCAACCAGTATCAAAGGGTCTCCCATAGGTTAATTCAAAAGGAAAGCATATGTGACTTGGTCAGTTGTGGTGTGTAGGTGAGATGGTAAGGAAGCAACGCGCGAAGCAAGAGGTCGTGGGTTCGAACCCCGCGTGCCGCACCCGTGTATTTTCATGTGGAAAATCGTGTGACTTGGGACGTGCGCGTGTGTGTGTCTCTCTGGGATTTAATATATTTTTTTGCTTCAAAACCTTGGGTGAATAACCGGTACCTATGGCCGAAGCTTCAAAACCTTGGGTGAATAACCGGTACCTATGGCCGAAGCCTTTAGTCTCGGTTGTGCGGTACCGGTTGTAAAACCGGTACCTATGGCCCTTACCAACCGGTACCGATGGAGCGTTTTCCAGCAGTGAGATTTAAAAGGGGGGCAAAAAAACACTGATAATAATTATTTTTAGGTTCGAGAATTTGACAATTTGCCACAAGTTTTTATTAACCGTGCTAATATGCACTAGCTTGTCGTGGTATATATATTATTTAATTATGCAATGACAATTCACAAAGGAAAAATAGGAGCGGGAGTCAATATATCTGGTTCATTTTAGTTTTGCCTTGGTTTTCTACAAAGATTAGGCCTAATTTTTTTTAAAAAAAATCTATTGCTCTTCTGTTATGCAACACGAAATTAACAATAGTTTACAGGGCATACCGAATAAAAAATCATATATTTATATAGGTTTAAGTTGGAGAAGTATAGACAAAAGCCATAGCTGTGATGGCTAATGCGCTCGGCCGATCGCATTAGTGTAACAGGTGGTTTGCTGTTGCCGTCCATCTCGGCTGTGGTCGCCGACCTGCTTGCCGTTGACGGCTTGTCGTGCATTCGCACGATGTCGATCGTGAGATGTGAGTCCGCCTGGCAATCTCCGCCGAGACGCCGATGAGCTGTGACTAGCGAGCAGCCACACATGGACAACAGAACTTGCAAGGCTAGAGATCAGCATGGATTGTGGAATTCCGAGCAACAGAATGATTCTGTGGGCTTTTTGTTGTGGGCCCACGTGAGGTAAGATTAAGGGTTACTTAAGGAAAATTATGTTGTTTAGAATCCGACACCTATGGTGACTTTGTTCTTCAATATTCCATTATCCTGATTACTACTACTGCAATGGAGTGCAGCAATGCAGCTGATGTGATGAGATGTTGGTTGTGGACATTTGCATTTCGTGATGTGACATTAAATTAGCATTCTTAGAAAAGTTATATCTATCTCATTTCCAGCGCATCATTTGTGACTGTTTGTGCATGCTAGATGTTATAGTTTCTTTTGCCTTAGTATGACCATGATGGGGCGCGCAAAGCATGCTGGATGTTCTAGTAGTGGTAATGACTTGTGGCAAACCATAGGTGACAAGCTTCACATGGCAATTGGGCTGAACAAGTAGGGGATCTGGAGAACTCAACTAAATAGTATCCTAGTGCCGGTAGAGAAACAAGAAATTTATAAAAAGCAATTAAGAAAGAGCAGTCATAATCACTACACCACAACCCTTGAATAGCATCAGACGTTGGTCAGTAAAAATAGCAAATCAGTGTTGAACTGTCCGTCGCTATAGATCTCTAACGAACCATCGGTCGGTATTTAAGGTTTTCTCGAACAACGGTTGGTCGGTATTAATATTTTGATGTTGTGTTGGACTATCAGTCGGCATTTATCACTAAATTCATCCAACCATCGGTCGGTATATATGCACCAGCCCAGCACCAAGAAGCGAAAAATGAAAAAAAAAACTTAACACAAGAGGAATCGAACCCATGACCTTCACTTATGACGGGAGGAGTCATACCACTACACTAACTGTTCATTTGTGTATAATAGCCAATGGTTATGTTTTTATATAAAGCAGCCAGAATGGTTCATTGGATTGAATCAAGAACATATGAATAATTCTTTTTTTTAATCCAGAATTATAACATGCAACTAGTATTTCTTCCTCATAACAACTCCAAATTTGATGTTTCTTTTTCTTAAGTTTTTCTAAAATCACAATCTTTCATTTAATTACATTTGTTTGCATGTTAATTTTTGTTTTTGGATATTTTTCATATGGCACGTTTTTCTTCCACCTTACTAGAGGATAGAAAAACATAACAATTGGTAATGTAATTTAATATATTTTAATATTATGATAAACATAAGATTGTGTCCAAATTTGTGGTTCGAGTTCAAAAATATTATGAGCTATTCAAATCTCAATATTTAACTTTTTTATGGTAATGTTATGTACCAAAAATATGTTGCCACACCAATTTGTAGAAATTTGTACCAAATTTAGATATTTTTTCAATTATTTTGTGATAAATTGGAGACAGAAGTTTGAATTATTACTAGAATACAATTTAATTCTTCATCTATCTCTGATACGTGGGATACAGTAGAATATACTAGTATAAATATAACTTGTTTGCAAATTTTTTTAATTTATTTGGTGCATGTAGTCCAGTATTGAATTACTTTCGGTAAATACGTAAAAATTCATTTAAATGAGAGAAAATACCAAATATGTTCAAAACTTCTTGAAATTTACTATACAACTTATATGCATTCTATTACATATGAAAAATGTATTTGTGTATATAACATAATTATTTTTTGTGTTACTTTACAGTTATGCAATAAAATGAAAAGAAAAAAGAAAAACGTTCGTAGGAAGGAATGAAACAGGCCCGTTTTGGCCCAAACG
>CM014270.1:22218580-22242693 GCA_004135705.1 Alloteropsis semialata | reverse complement strand
GAACAGAGGCCGAGAGGAATGGGGGCGCTGGGGGGCTGGCGGCCGCGCGCTGGGGTTAAGTCCCCAGGCTCGGCGCCAGCTCCTTTAGCGCCAATGTTAGATGGGTCGGCGCCAGATCAGCTGGCGCCGAGCTTCGGTCAACGCACGGCGTGACCGGCCACTGGACGGCTGACGTGGCGGGGGTCGGCGCCATGTCAGCTGGCGCCGACCCATCTGACCTTGGCGCCAGGTTTCCTGGCGCCGACCTAAGGGTCCATTTCCGCAATTCTTTCCGGTCCAAATGTCAAAATCTTACGAGTAAAAGTCCATTTTGCAAAAATTTCAGCAGCAGTGCATCAACCCCACCCCCTCCTCTCCTCCTCCATCCAGCCAAGTGCGGCGGTGCGAAGCCCTGCCGAGGCGATGGGAAGGTGCTGCCCGGCCATGCGCGGCGGCCGACTCCAGATCCGGCCGTGGAGGCGAGGTCATCCGGAGATGCACGGGCGCACCCGAAGACGCGCGGACGCAGCGTGTTTGCGCCGCCGAGGGGTATGCGGCACGGCGGCTGGTGCTCCAAGTGCGGCGGCCTGCGGGGCCAGCGGCGGCGGTAGGAGGGCGAGCTCGGCGCCCTAGGGCCCTGAACCCTGCCGGGGTCATTCGTCCCCAGCAAGTAGAGGCCTTCCGCCGCGGTCGTGCGTCCCCAGCGGAGTCATCGATTCTTTAGATCCATTGCTCCACGCAGCCTCCAGGAGTGCAGGTAATTTGTTTTTCCAACGATCTGAGAAGAAAGAGATGAGTAGTGAAAGCTAGAAAAGTCATTCATTCCTGTGCATATTCATTCAAGATCCCCCATAATCTCTAGAAAATCTGGTGAACCAATGCATAGACAAGTGTAGTCTCAAACTCTCAACTGGCACCCTCTCTGATACTGGCTGGACTACAAACAGTGTGCAGCCTTTGTTTCCAACCTTTGCTCATGTACATAACTATAATTGCAGCATGAGACAGGCCTTACAGATTGCACATATAATTAGTTGAGAATTTTGTAGATAAATGTGTGCTATGTATTTAGTTTGCTATTCGTTCTTGCTACATTTGTTGCGATGGTTGCTAGACTTATATTGCAGCCTAAGATAAAAAGACATCATATTTCAGTACTCTTTTATTGTATATAGTGGCTTTGTTTCATACCCAATTGTCTCTTTTTTAGAGAAGGAGCTGCCACATATCTTATGGTCTGTAAATACACACAACAGCCTTATTTTAAGATAAGGTTTTAAATGAGCCTTGGATACCTTTTTTCGAGAGGTCAGTGTTTGTCCTGAAATATCACTCTGAAGCATAACTTAGTCTGAGTCTATTCTCCCTATCAACTAGTCCAAAAGAAAATATATATATATATATATATGTATATATATATATATGTATATGTATATATATATATATATATATATGTATATATATATATATGTATATGTATATGTATATATATATATATGTATATGTATATATATATATATATATATATATATGTATATATATATGTATATATATATATATATATATATATATATATATATATATATAATATATATATATATATATTTGCTGCTAGTGTAGTAACACGATCTGAATTTTTCTTTAATGAGATAGATCATTCGTCTCCTGTCATGCTTTGTTCAGTATATGTTCCCTTTCATGTGTACCATTTTTTGGTGGTGATTAGCCTCAAAACTGCCATGGATGCTATCTATTCAGCAAATTTGCAGGCATCAAAATTGCCACTGATTGCAACTAGACAAGTCTTGAAAACACTCATGAAAGAAATGTAGGATTGTGCTTTCCACTGTTTTATGTGTAGAATTATTACAATAAAGCTGTTGTCCAGGAAAGATGCATGCATGAACTAGAAAACTGAAACTATAACTGCACTGCGGCACTAGTACTTTGTTGGAGCTGTCTTGTTGAATGCCATTTTTGTTTCATGAAACTTTGATGAAAACATTGATGAAAATTTCTGAATGAATGTCTCTTTGATTTTCAGGTGGGATGTGCTAGAGATAGTGTGGCGCTCCATCATGCTGACAGCAAGCAGATCAAAGTATGGATACTATTTAGAGGTGAAACATTTTGTAAATCAATACACTGTTGTGCCAGCCAAATACTTGAGCTGTGCAAGCCAAACTTAATGGCATGTGTATAGTTGTCTGATCTAAGCTTGGTGCTTTTGAATTTTGTCAAAAATGGTACTAGTACAGATGTGATGAAAATCATGAGATGTGTTCAGCCCAATCAATTATGGTTAATGTTAAAAAAAGAATGACATTGTATGATTAATGTGAGAATGGTCTATTAATATCAGAATGGTCTGTGTCACATGATTAATGTGAGCTTTATTATTGCACTGTATCATCAAAATGATTGCTTAATCTCAAACTGTTTGACGGTAAAGATGCCTATACTGTCAGACACAGTTTGTTAGTATATCACTGGAGCGTCGGACTGTCGGTTGGTAAATGTGTGTCGGTAGCGTCGGACTGTTGGTCGGTAAATGTGTGTTGGTCGGTATAAGGTTATACCGACGCCATTTTCACCGGCCAAAGACGCCTGTCGCTATAACTATATAGCGACTGACCCTCCGACGCGTATATGGCCTATAGCAACCACAGAGTAGCCGTTGCTTTAGGGTTGTGGTGTAGTGAATGTTTCATGTGTCTTGTCAGCACCCTCATTTTATTTTGTACCCGCATATATTTATCATCAACGATGTGATTCTTACAACATTCATTTCTAATCAGAATTTACCATGTGAACTAATACTAGTTCATAATTTATGTTGAATGGTGACAAAAAATGTTTTCTGGTATATGGCATGAAAACAGGAAATTTGGGCGTAAAACAAGTGTAAACACAATGCAAGTGCATCATCTCATGATGACATTCTGCTTCATTAGTTCCTTCAACTTCGGACGATATATAATTTCCTTATGCTTGTAAATAGCATTTGCTCCACCAAGAGTGACAAGGAGTTGAGGATCCTGAACCCTCAATTCCTGGAACAAGACAACCTATACTGCTCTACAGGGTTTTGCAATGGACACTCTGTGCCCCATACATGAAAAAAATCAGGTGAGGTTCTCAACTAGGCAGCAATTTAACCAGATCGAAAAATCCCCACAACACCCTAAGATGAACCTTTCAGGAGACCCTGCTTGTACAGTTCAAAAAGTTCCGATCCTTTAGAAGATCAGAAAATTAAAACCTGTCATCAAGTAAAAAAACACTGATTAGCAAAAGGACAATTATATTCTGCAAAAAGGAAAAAAATGAAAAGGAACTGCAAGTAATTTTCAGATAACTAGAAGTTTGGAATTACTGTAAAAAAACATGATATACTGTATATGCGGCCCACGATAGGCCGATGGGCCAATGTGCCAGCTCGGCCCATTAAAACAGGCTACAGGCTAGGTCTGGGCCACGGAGAAGGCACAATGGCTGGCCCAGCCCGGCGTGCACTTGTGGCTAGGCCACCACGGGCCAGGCCAATTCAGGCTAGGCCGCCCATATGCCTATCTATAGATATACATACGACCTAAGATATAATCAACACATGAAAATAGTATATATAAAGGTGCAATCCACAGATATCCTAGGACACGTACAACCAAATCACATACGTACCACAAATTTCCTCTCGGCTGCTCTATCTCCTTCAACTTTGGGCACTCTGCGATGTACACTGACTTTATGTTTCCAATTGCTTCCTGTCCACCAATTGATACAAGGTCTGGACATTCCTGAATCATCAGTTTCTGAAGTGATTTGAGACCACTGCTCCATATGTCGCCTGGAATGGACACTATGCCTTTGCATGAATCTATTATTAGTGATTTAAGGGAGGTTAGGTTCTCTAGGCAGCTAGGAGACCAGGCAGACAAATCCCCACAATTGTCTAAGATGAGAATTTGGAGGGACGATGGAAACAAGAATCCACTTTGCCAGATGAGACGTGGACACACTGAAATGTCCAAATTCTTCAGAAAAGAAAAACTCTCAAATCCTTCAGTGGGCAGGGACAGCATGTAGCAAAACTTAATAGTAATACTCTCGATGGCAGGGAGATGTTCATGTGTTAGGAGGTCATCAAGAGTTTCTAGGTTGTGGCAGGCTTTAATAGTTAGGTGAGTCAGTAAGGAGAATTTTCCAGTGCTGCATCTAGCTCTGGCCCTGCCAAGGGAAAGGTCAGTGGATATGTGTTCGAATTCTCTAATAAATCTCAGAGATCCACAATAACTGATGATTAGATCCTGTAGTACTGGAAGACTCCACTTCTCTAGTTCTATGGATGTCAGATCAGACAATGATAGATGTAAGAAGGTGAGGGAGCTACAATCAATGTTGTCTCCAAGATTTCCAGAATTTTCTAGCTTGAGCTTCTTTAGGAATGGAGCCAACAGACGTTGTGAATTGATCATTGGACAATCGGACACATTCAGTTCTTCAAGGAAAGGCATATATGATGGCAGTAGAAATTGTTCCAGGCTTGATAATTTTTTGCACCCTTCAATGCTTAGCTCTGTCAATGATCCAAGGAGTGTACCGTTATTATTGTTCATTGTCACGGCAGGCAACTCTGGAAACCAGCTTGGAAGATATTCTCCTGGATAACCATTTAGGTGCACAGAGTTGATGCTGGTGGGAGGCTGTAGAGCATGAAGAACTTCTGCCTCATTGTGCTCTGGACATCTCGATGAAGACCATCTTAGAGTCAGGCTGTCAAGATATTCTCTCTTTCGAAGTTCTACTTCTGCTGCATGATCCTTGCTTATTGCACCAAGATTATATATAATCAAATCTCGTGTAGTTTGATTAAAACCGTTTATCAACCCAATTTTCTCTCCCCAATTTGCAGCATCAATTTCCACTTTGCTAGGAATATTTGATTCGAACTTTTTTAGATTAATCAGCTTATCGACGCCCGTGGGTAATGTTTCAAAATTGCATTTCCTAGCATATAAGATCTGCAAATTATAGAGGCTACAGAATGATGAAGGAAGTCCCTTGAAAGGGCAATCTCTAATGATTTCAATGTACCGGAGATGTTTCAGGTTTCCAATACAATCTGGTAATTCCCACACAGAGGCAACAGAAATGACACGCAGGCACCAAAGTTTTCTAAACCAGTGATCCATCACTAATGAAGGAGTCCCACTTCTTAACGACTTCTTGCAAAGTACGGTGCGCAGCTTTGTGTGATTGCATAGGCTCAATAAGTCTGATGCCTTAACATCATTGCTTGCGAGTATTGATAGATGGCGAATGTTTTGAGGAACATTTTCAACATCCATTGCATTCTTTATAATGAAGCATTCCTCCTTTGAGACTAGCTGTGCCATGTCATGCATCAAGTCATGTATCACATATTTTCCACGGAGTTTCTGGAAGAAAGACAAATTTACAAGGTCTTCAAAGTACTGATCACCAATATGTTGAAGTGGAATGCTACCTTGTGGTTCCACAAAGCCTTCTGCCACCCAAATTTCAACTAGTTTGGCCTTCTCAAAATTGTAATCTTTAGGGTATACAGCGCAGAATGAGAAGCATCTCTGCAAATAGAAAGGTAAATACATGTAGCTCAACCGAAGAGCTGGCAAGATGTCATTCTCCTTTTGCCTGAGCTGCCACAGTTCGTTGTGTAGTATACAGTTCCAGTGTGCAGTGTCAAGGCTCCTTTGTAATAGCCTTCCAATAGTTTTTGCAGCTAATGGAGTACCCTTTAGCTTTGGAAGTATTCTTCTACCAATCAGCTCTAACTGTGGGTCAATGGGAGAATCCTCTGACACAAACACACATAGTTTGAAAAAAATCCCAAAATACATCATCTTTCAAGCCTTCCAATGGAAAGGAGACCATTGTCCCCACTATATCAGCAACCTCTGCAAACCTAGTGGTCACCAACAACATAGTTCCCTGAAGTACATTTGTAAGAGGTGCACAAAATTTTCTCCAACGCTGTCCATCCTCTTTCAAGGCATTTGGCCAAATGTCATCAAGGATGAGCAAGAACCTTTTCTTCTGCACTTCTTTAACAAGATCTTGTTGAAGATCATCTAAATTATCAGCCGTTGCCTCTTTCCCAGATAAGGATTTTATGAGAACTTTGGTAAACCTCTCCTCGTCAAATTTATCAGAGACACAAATCCACACAATTTTTTCAAAGTGAGATTTGACAATTGGAAGTGTGGTGATCTCCTGGACCAAAGTAGTTTTCCCAACACCCCTGATTCCAACTATTGGCAAAACAGGGACAAATTCTATCTTAAGTTCATTGGCCGCATTAGAAGTTCTCTTCCGTTTTGAAGAAGACCTGCTACTGAAGTTCGGTACACCAAGCAATCGTATCACCTCCTTCAGTTCCTTCTCACGACCAAATATCTTTGGCTCAATGCGGAAAGAAGTGGTAACTGGCCTGAGTAATTTGTCAAACCGTGGAGTTGCCTCATGCAAGCCCATCTTCTCAAGCTGGCTAGAAAGATTACTTAGCCTTTTCTGGATGTCAGCCACTTCGTTGAAATTTCCTCGAGTGACACTCTGAAAGAAGTCAGTGAAAGGAGACAAGTGGGCTGCATTGCCTTCAATTTCCACCTTCAGCTCGTACCATCTGAACTCATCTAGAAGGTCCTCTGCATCATACACTGCATCCTTGAGATTTGGAAGGAGCTGTTCCACACAGGGTAAATGGCTCCTCCATTCTGCTCGATCAATAAGGTTGTACATTGCTGGTAGAGTATCATGTAGGCATTGAAGGTCACTCTGCAACTGCAGCACATCATCTTCTCTCAGTTTTTTCTCCTCTGATCCACTCAACTGAGAGCGCATGTATGAGACAGCAGACCTGACCAACTGGAACAAATTACCAAACTCATTTATACCGCTAATTACTCCAATGGCTTTCGATAGGCTCATGTCGGCTGGACTCAAAAGGATTTTGCTTCTTCCTAAATTGTCCTGGACAAATAATGGACGCACTGAAGTTAGAGAAGTATATTTTTTCCGATTATGAATGGGATCTAACCGGACCTGTTATATGAATCATGATTACGAACCCATACATGAAACTTGCAAGTAGATGCAGGCATGCAGCAGGGACTTACACGAAGAGAAATAAGACTCAGGTTTTGCTGCTCGATCAGTATGCTAGACTGAAGGATCGCTTGCTAGAATGGCGTGATCAGACTAGAAGGCATCACCTACCGTATGTCCAAAGAAAAAAATCAGATAACTAGCAAAGGAAACCGAAAAAGACGATCTGATGACAGTCAGGCTAGTAGGCTTACTGTGAATGATTCATTCTCTTGTATAACAATAAAGACTTCGTAGGTTGGATTGTAAGGATCGGCAGTCCCTTGGACCAGATCTGCTTTTCCTACACTACCCTGAAGTTGGTACAGTGACGCTGCAACGACAATTCATATAATTTTGCAGCCGTGGAAATCAGTCAGCAACAAATTATCATTTTCTCTGCACTGATGTCAAGATAAGGTACTGGATCAGAAGATGAAGGGATCGAGCTGCATCAGAAGATTAAGGGATCGAGCTGCATCAGAAGATGAAGGGATCGAGGCTTACTGGCAAGATCAACCGGCAGGAGTCTGCTGATGATTTTGATCCCTTCGTCGGAGCAGGATCCAAAATACTGCACTACTGCAGAGACGGAGACCCAATGCAAAAGCGCAATGGAGATGAGGTGCTCCCCGCTTTTCTAGCCTATAGTGTCCACCTTTGGTCTAGAAAAAAAAGCAAAAATGAACCTGACTAGCAAGTTCCAACCCCTCCAAAAGTTCAAGGTAGACGTATATTATACTCTAGTGATTTATTAAACAAATTGGAGAGAAGATTAGGACGTATGCATGCTCCAGGTGCACCTCCACCAGGGCCAGACAAAGCCGGAAGTTGATGCTAGTGATATAACACCAATTAATAGTTAAAGACAGTCCCAACCCAGAGTTTCTAACTACCTGTAGCCGGTGTCTATACTGCACCATCAGAAAGACACTGTTTGTAACGCATCATATGCAAGATGACGCCACTGAACTGCAGGAAGCATAAAAGGGAGAATACGGGGGCAACGTCGGCGGGAAACATTCAAGTGTTATAGGCGTCGTGTGTTGATTGGTGTAGCGTGTGTGGAGGGCCCACTGCCAGGGGTGTGCGTGCTGCGACGTAGTATAAGTCGCGTGTAATGGCAATAGAGAAACTCATGTTATGTCAATTCTAGATAGAACTCAAGGAAGGGGATAATCCGTCCTCGTTCTGCCGTATATCGATCTCGCTTGCGAATTCTCACATCGACGGCTTGACGCCGGCGGCCATGGGCATTACAAGTGGTATCAAAGACGGTTCATCCTTGGCGTGGGTGCGGCGGCGGCGGCCACATCGGCTGTGCGCGGTGCTGGATCGGGCGGAGCGCGTGATTCGTTCGACTTTTGGATCATAATCCCCGGCGGCGGTCACATCGGTCGTCGCGTCCGCAGTTGATTCAGGTTTGAGGGCGCTCCAATCCTTCTACAGCATCAAATTGATTCTGCGATTTGGGGAATTTTGGTTGTGCGGATCTCTCTGGTCGGTGGTGGTTGCGGAATCGGATTTGGCGAGTTCTTCCAGGGGATTTTTCTGCTTTTGGACACAGGTTTCTCGTCGGGCTGCGTGATTTGTTCTTGTATTCCGTCGGCCTGGATCTGATAAATGGGTATGGTCGGGCTTGCTGATTCTATTCGCACCTTGCGGTAGTCTCACGTCCGTAATTCCTGCCCACGTCGGGTTGGCTTCCGGTTCGATCAATCACGGCGCCACCGAAACCCTCAGTCCAGACCCAGATCCTGCTGGGGAAGATGGAGGAAGTGGGACAACATGAGGATGCTCATTGGAAGGAGGTTATGGAAAGTATGGATCTTTTGTTCGCTCAGGTTTCTGATGTGGCGAAGACGCAATAGCAATTTCAGACCCAATTGGACATCAACAATGCTGTGATTGGGGAGATCAGCAAGGAACAGCGGCAGATGGATAAGCAAATTCAGATCACCGGTCAAGCAGTGGCTCAGCTGACAGTTGATCAGGGTTCTACATCAGAGGAGTTACTGGAGGTGCCCCATCCGTTCACATCCAGGAGAACACGACCTCAAGTGCCTCCCACAATAGTACCACCTACAGGGCAAAACAGAACTGGTCATACTGGTAATAGCAATAGAGCTCCTCCTGAATCTGACAACTATCACAGAGGCTATCAACCCAAATTACCATTTCCTGTTTTTGAGGGCAAGGATCCTAGAATCTGGAAGGACAAGTGTTTGGACTATTTTGCCTTCTTCAGAATCCCTGAAAGTCTGTGGCTAGTACTGGCTTCCATGAGCTTTGAGGGTACTGCTGCTAAGTGGTTACAAGTATACAAATTCATACATGGCCTGGATACTTGGGCAGACTTGGTGAAAGCTATGGAGGAGAAATTTGGTGCTGATGATTACAGATCGGCTCTTACTGAACTATTAGACTTGAAGCAAACAGGGACAGTAGAGGAATATGCAGATGCTTTTGAAAACTTGCAATATCAGATTTGCATGCACAATCCTAACTATGATGATGAGGTGTTCTTTGTGTCCCAATTCATCAAAGGTTTGAACGAAGATATTCAAAGTCCTGTACAGATGCAGTTGCCTTCTACTGTCACAAAAGCTATTCTACTATCCAAAATCCAACAGAAGATGGTAGACTGAGTCAAAGGAAAATCACAGAAATCTGCTGCTCTCTACAAGCCTCCCATCACTCATAGTAAGTTTGATCCCAAGCAATCCCAACAGACCAACTTATGGAGAGAGAGACAAGAGAGGGATTACAGAAAGGCACATGGGCTGTGTTACTTGTGTGCTGAAAAGTATGAACCAGGACATGCAGAGAAATGTCCAAAAAGAGCTAAACCCTAGGTACATGCTATGGTGCTAAATGATTTGGATGTGAATTTGACTGAGGAAGTACAATGATTTGGCAGTAGAAGATTCCCTGAATGAGCAATTCTGTCACTTATCCCTCAATGCAATGACTAGTGCCTCTGGATGTGACTGCATCAAGATCAGAGCTATGGTCAACAACAAAGTGATGTTAGCACTTCTGGATAGTGGCAGTTCACACAATTTTGTGAATTCTGCATTTTTGGAGAAGGTGGGCATTACACCAGTGGCAGCACCTTCAAGGCGAGTGCAGTTATCTAATGGTCAGCTCCTAGTTACTGATCAGATGGTTACTGGCATGGAATGGTGGTGTCAGGGGTACACTTTAACTTTTGACATGAAAGTCCTGGATTTGGGCATTTATGATGCAATCTTAGGGTATGACTGGCTGAAATCTCATAGTCCCATGAACTGTAATTGGGAAGACAGAACAATTGAATTTTCACACAAGGGAATGCAGGTGAAGCTGCAAGGAGTTCAACCAGTACCACTTCAGCTTAATGCACTTTCAGCTGAACAACTGGCTAAGTGGGCTAAAGGCAATGAAATCTGGGCCTGTGCTATGGTGAACTATGTTGATCCTGTACCAAAGGAGCACATTCCTGCTACCATTCAGAAATTATTGCTTCAGTATCAAGATGTGTTTCAAGACCCCAAGGTACTTCCCCCTACCAGATTGCATGATCACACAACTCTCATACCTGGGGCCATACCAGTGAATTCTAGGCCATACAAGTATTCTCCTCACCATAAGACTGAGATTGAGAACCAAGTCAAGCAGCTCCTGGAAGCAGGTTTGATCACCCATAGTAGTAGTCCTTTTGCTTCTCCTGTACTTTTGGTTCAAAAAAAAGATGGGTCATGGATGTTTTGCATTGATTATAGAAAATTGAATGATATGACAGTTAAAAATAGATTTCTCATGCCAGTCATTGATGAAATTTTAGATGAGTTGCATGGCTCCAAGTTTTTCACTAAGCTAGATATGAGGTCTGGTTACCATCAAGTGAGAATGCAGTTAGAGGATGAGTATAAAACAGCTTTCAAAACTCACCATGGGCATTATCAGTTTAAGGTCATGCCATTTGGCTTTACTAATGCTCCAGCCACTTTTCAATGCTTGATGAATGATATTCTGCAACCCTTCTTGAGGAAGTTTGTCCTAGTAATTCTAGATGACATTCTGATCTATAGCCCAGACTTGGAGATGCATGAACAACATCTTAAGCAGGTGCTTGACAAGTTGAGACAACATCAGTTGTTCCTCAAGCATAGCAAATGTTCCTTTGCCCAGGACAGCTTGGAGTATCTAGGCCATATTATCTCAGCTAAAGGTGTTTCCACTGATAGCAGTAAAATTCAAGTTATGGTGAATTGGCCTCGACCCATATCTCTTACTGAGTTGAGAGGGTTTCTTGGACTCACTGGTTACTACAGGAAATTTGTCAAAGGATATGGATTATTGGCTAAACCCTTAACAAGATTACTGCAGAAGAAGACATGGGAATGGTCTGATACTGCTCAACAAGCTTTTGATGCCTTGAATTAGCTATGACCAAAACACCTGTGCTGGCACTTCCCAATTTCACTGAACCATTTATTATTGAAACTGATGCTTGTGATTCTGGAGTAGGTGCAGTGCTGATGCAACGAGACCAACCAATTGCATATCTTAGCAAAGCCTTGACTACAACTAACAAGCATAGCTCTGTATATGAGAAAGAGTTTTTGGCACTTCTGATGGCTGTGGAAAAATGGAGACCCTATCTTCAGTGGAATGAATTTGTGATCAGAACTGACCACAAGAGCTTGGCCTATCTCAATGAGCAGAACTTACACTCTAACCTTCACAGAAAAATTATGACCAGATTAATGGGACTGAACTTCAGAATCCAATATAGACAGGGGAAGGAGAATTTGGCTGCAGGTGCCCTGTCAAGGGTTGGTCATCTCATGGCACTACAAGCTGTTTCTGAAATTCAACAACTTGGGTTTAAGAGTTGCTGAACTCATATGCTACTGATGTTGTTGCACAAGATCTCTTAACTTCATTAGCTGTGGTCAGTCCAAATGAGGCCGGGTATTCACTACAACAGGGGCTAATCAGGTATAAAGGCAAGGTCTGGATTGCACATAATTCAGCATTACAAACTAAAATTATAGCTGCTTTGCACTCTTCTGCTATTGGTGGCCATTCTAGAGTAAAGGCCACATATCATAGAGTGAAGATGTTGTTTGCCTAGAAGGGGCTAAAGACAGATGTGGAAAGTTTTGTTAAACTGTGTGCTATCTATCAACAAGCTAAGCATACACATCACCACCCTGCTGGACTTTTGCAACCATTACCTGTTCCTGAAGGTGCTTGGCAAGACCTTACTATGGGCTTTGTGGAGGGGCTGCCCAAATGTGAAGGTTACAGTGTTATTCTGGTGGTGGTTGATAGGTTTACGAAGTATGCACATTTCATCCCTTTGAAACATCCTTACACTGCCCAGTCTGTGGCCAGAGTGGTGTTGGATATGGTGGTCAGACTACATGGCTTGCCGACATCTATTGTTACTGACAGGGATAGAGTTTTCCTCAGTGCTTTTTGGAAGGAATTATTTCCGCTGGATATCAAGCTAGTCATGAGCACTGCCTATCACCCACAGACCAATGGTCAGACTGAAAGGGTCAATCAGTGCTTAGAAATGTACTTGAGATGTATGATCCATGACTCTCCTAAGCAATGGAAGCACTGGCTCGCTTTGGCTGAACTCTGGTATAATTCTTCCTTTCATACATCACTGGGTTGCAGTCCTTTCAAGGCTTTATATGGCTATGACCCCAAGATTGGTGTCTTACCTACAATACCTCTGAATGCTGATCAATCTGTGCAAGAAGTGGCATTAGAGCGCAGCAAGCAGTTGGACCTTCCAAAAATTCTCCTCTCTAATGCACAGAACCGAATGAAACTTCAGGCTGACAAGAAAAGACAGGAAATGCAGTTTGAAGTGGGGGATTCTGTGTTGCTCAAACTTCAACCCTATGCCCAATCCTCAGTCATAAACCGACCCTTTCCAAAACTGTCATTCAAATATTTCGGACCTTATACCATTCTAGAGCGCATTGGGCCAGTTGCATACAAACTGGAGCTGCCTGCAGGTAGCTTGGTTCATCCAGTATTCCACATTTCCCAGCTGAAACCGTTCATCCCAAATTCTACACCAGTTTATGGAGATGTCTCTACATTGGTGGATCTGGAGACATCTACATTGACTCCAGAAGCAGTGCTTGATCGTCGCCTCGGCAAAAAAGGGAATTCTGCTATTCCTCAAGTGAAAGTGAAGTGGCAAGGTTTGTCCCCTGATTCAGCTACCTGGGAGGATTTCTATGTGGTTCGTGCTCGTTTCCCGGAATCACTTGCATGGGGACACGCAAGTCCTGACGGCGGGGGAGGTGTAACGCATCATATGCAAGATGACGCCACTGAAGTGCAGGAAGCATAAAAGAGAGAATACGGGGGCGACGTCGGCGGGAAACGTTCAAGTGTTATAGGCGTCGTTTGTTGATTGGTGTAGCGTGTGTGGAGGGCCCATGTGCCAAGGGTGTGCGTGCTACGACGGAGTATAAGTCACGTGTAATGGCAACAGAGAAACTCATGTTATGTCAATTCTAAATAGAACTCAAGGAAGGGGATAATCTGTCCTCGTTTCGCCATATATCGATCTCGCTTGCGAATTCTCACGTCGACGGCTTGACGCCGACGGCCACAGGCATTACACTGTTACTAGAAACTATAGAGTCCAATGCACAGTTTCTTTGCATGCGGCCTTAATAAGTTTCCCAGTCCTCCCACTCCCATCCTCCCACCCCCTCCCTCGTGGCACGGGCAATTGCAGAATTGTTCTCACCACAAAATCAAACTAGAACCGATCCATTCACTTCTCAATTGAACTGGCAGAATACGGAGACATGGAGTACCTAACCATCAAACAAAACCCGAATCAAGGCTGATTCCAGTTTCACCTTCGGAAAATTGAGCTCCAATAGCTTTTAATCGAATGAATACCATTATCTTTGTGACTGCCGCCGGCCGTCCTCCCTCCGTGTACCCCCTAGATGCTGAGGACTAGCCCGTCCAGTCCGCAAGCTCGAGGGCACGGCGATGTAGATGGCGAGCTCTAGCAGTGAGATCAGGGACTGCGACTGGCTTCGCCAGACCCCTCACTAGCCTTTTATCTAAGGATGTGCCCTTTGATTTTGATGATGAGTGTTTACATGCTTTTACAATCCTAAAAAATGCTCTCATCTCAGCGCCAGTCATTCAACCCTTTGACTGGATGCTATCTTTTGAGATTATGTGTGATACTAGTGACTATGCTGTCGGTGCTGTCCTAGGGCAGACCAAAGACAAGAGTCATCATGCTATCTCTTACGCTAGCAAAACCTTGACAAGAGCTCAACTAAATTATGCCACCACTGAAAAAGAGCTCCTGGCTGTGGTTTTTGATATTGACAAGTTTAGATCTTACCTGGTTGGAGCTAAGGTTATTGTTTACACCGATCATGCTGCTCTAAAATACTTGCTCACCAAGAAAGATGCTAAGCCTCGTCTTATGCGACTGGATTCTTCTGTTCCAAAAATTTGACTTAGAAATTAAAGATAAGAAAGGAGTAGAGAATTCAGTAGCAGATCATTTGTCACGTATGCAGTTCATTGACATGCAGGATTTACCGATAAATGACTTCCTGTGCGACGACACCTTACTCAAGGTGACGGCCTCCGACCCCTGGTACGCAAATATTGTGAATTTTATGGTTGCAGGGTATGTACCACCAGGGAAAAACAAGAGAAGGTTGGTTTATGAAAGCAGACTATACCTGTGGAATGAACCATACCTATACTGGGTATGTGCAGATGGCATGCTCCGGCGTTGCGTACCAACAAACGAAGCAAGAAAGATTATCGAGCAATGCCATGCAACCCTATATGGAAGACACTATGGGGCGTTCAGAGCAAATTCAAAATTTTGGCAAAGTGGATTGTACTGGCCCACCATGTATGAGGACACAAAAGAATTCATTCGACGATGCCAACAATGCCAGAAGCACGGAGGGATTACAGCAAGAGATGCAATGCCACTCACAAACAACTTACAAGTTGAGTTGTTTGATGTGTGGGGCATTGACTTGATGGGACCCTTTGTCAAATCCTATGACAGTGAATACATTCTGGTGGCGGTCGACTATGTCTCAGACCTAGGTCGGCCGACCCCACTAGGTCGGCCGATGGCCTCCTGAGCCTGATCAACCCTATATTTTGCACACACTCCTCTCCAACGTCTCTGAAGCCGTTCTGCGATGGATGAGCGATTCTACCTCTGTTTGACTTGAGAAGAGGGCTGTTTTCTCTTTAAAAATTCACCCATCTTCTTCTCCCTTTCTCATCTGAGTTCTTCCTCGCTCACATTCTAAAATCCCCGTGCCAATCTCTCCACATCCACAAAATGGTCGGAAAGAGTCGCCCAGCCTCTCGATCGACATTCGATCTTGATGGAGAACCAACTCCGGCCAACCAATTGGTCCCCTTCAATGTTGAATCAGCCATGGCCGTAGTCATCCCGCCGATAGCCAACATCCCGCCGGAGGAGGGCGCGAGGGGGTGCAGCAGGGGGTCGGCCGACCCCACAGGTCAGGCGACGGCCCCTGGAGGCCCCTCGGTGCCCCGTTCAGCGGTGCGATCCCATTCGTCCAGGAGGCCCCAGAGGCGTGAGGCACGGGCATCAACCCCATATAGAAGGTCAACGACGGGGCAGCTCACACCGAAGAAGGTGACGGGAGACATTCCTGTCAATGGGGATGGGCTCCCGACTCTCCACCCAAGAGAAAAGCTCAAGGAGTTGGTAAAGAATAAGTGGGATGATGTCGTGGTGTATCACTATACGTCCGATGTTTCCATTTATTCGTCCGCTAGCACTCCCGAGCAGCGATTTCGGGTCTTCGGGGAGAGGAAACCCGGGAGCGGCTGTGGGAAGGGGTTGTTTCCCCTCTCACGCCGGAGGAGAGGAAGGAATTGGAGGAGTCAGTGGAGTCATCTCCCGCTGGCAAGATCAAGAGGCATATTTCTCCTTCTCCAATTCAGAGGCCAGGGGGTCAATATGAGAGTGATGATGAGAAAAATATGACCCCCAAGGCCCCCCCCTCTAATGCAGAGTTGCTTGAGTTGATCAACCAACTCGCTCGCAACAATGCTAAGTTGGAGAAGAAGTTCACCGAAGAGTGACTTGCACGCATGAGCTTGCAAGATTATTTTGATATGCTGCGCAAAGCAACAGTTGTCAAGCTCAAGCGTTTTGCTAAAGCCCTAGGAGACGAAAGCCTTTTCAATGCACCATGAGCACCTAGGCTTTAGAATAAATTAGGCACATTAGTTCTTAGTTTATTTATTTCCTAATTCCTTTATTTGTTGGTCTGTAATGTGCCTCTGGTTATCATGAATAAAATAAAGTTTTAGTATATTAGGGTTGTGTTTTTGTGTTTCCACTTGGCTTTGAATAAAGGTACAGTGTGGGGGAACCTCTCACCAAAAGATCAATGGAGAATGGAGCGAAGCACTCTGGAACAGTACAAAACAATGTTAAACAGAACAACACACGAAAGAGCAAGACCAGCAGTTCCACCATCAGGTCGGCCGACCTGGCCTGGGTTCCTCCTGGCCTCTGCTTTTTTCTGCACAATGGTTCGACTCTCTTATCCATTGTTTCAGTTGAATCTCTATGAAAATGGATCGTGGAATTCAAATCTTGAATAAAATCAACCCTTTACAATACCCCATCACAGGAAAAATATGATTAACTCACATATATTTTATTCCCTGTACTTTTGGCTCGTGGATATCTTCTTATAATAGGAATCCATGTCATCTAAGTTATTACTTTTTGAGATATGGCTTTATCATGAAAGATGATCTTGCTATATTCAAGCATTCCCTTTGAGCTTTGAGTTGTTTCAAAACTTTTTAGCTTTGCCATGCTCCTCATGAGTTTGAGTGACAACCATCATACTCATATTCAAGCATTCCCTTTGAGCTTTGAGTTGTTTCAAAGTTGTGTGACCCTTCTTAGAAATATTTCATGTTTTTAAAGTCAAGATCACGTACACTCCACCCTGAGATGCTAAACCCTTACACTAAGGGTAAAGCAAAAACATGCCCTCCATTTTGTGCTTATGAATAAATACTCCTTAAAGTGACCTTTCCCTCATACAAATATAAAGAAAAGGTATGGGCTATATGCATAGAAAAAAAAGAGAAAGAAAGACTTATGCCCAAAAAGGCATAAGACTGAAAAAAAGAGAAAGGAAAAGAAGCAATAGCCCATATCCAAAAAGGAAAAGAAAGGGGGAGAAAGTCATAATAATGTAGTACCGTTACATTCCACTTCATATCATACACTTGCACATCTTGACTTGATTACATGACTTGTTTCTGATTTGGATCCTAACTTTAGAATGACAACATAAGCAAAATAGGGTATGTATCCAAATAGCTCCACATACAAAGATACATTTTGGAGAGAATGAGTGTTGTTCCAACCACCAAAAATGAGAGATCTAGAGAGAAACTCTTCGAGGAGCAAGGCAATGTTTTCTTTTACAAAATCTTGAAAACCCAAGTACTTGAAGGTGAGATTTATCATGTCATGAAAGAAGTTGTTCCCTTCTGCAATAACCCAAGAAGACATGTTAGCCATCTAGTATAAATCCACTAAGCCTGAATGTTAGGGAATAACCTATATGTTTGTTCATATTTATTCCTGTAATAAACCTAAATCTTTACTCGAGAACGAGCAAAGGACAAAGGTGGGGGAGTTTGTTGACGGCTCTTACATGATAAATTTTCACCGTCAACATGGATATAAATGGATGATCAAAAGAATAGACATAGGGTTATTTACTAATGAATTCCACTAGTTTTGGTGTATATGTGCTTGCAGGAACAAAGTGGCAAAATGGGAGCAAAAGTGGGCCCAGGGCAAGGTCGGTCGACCTGGGCCCAGGACCAACCGAGCTCAATTTCATCCCATGCAGAAGAAGCACACCTGGAGAAGATCCAGACCATTGATTCAATGTCGGTTTACACCAAGGGCAAGGGATGAGCTACCCATGGATTGAAGGTCCCACATCTAAACTCAAACTCACTCAATTCAAGCGTACCCACCTGGAATCGACCTCAGGGCCCACAGTGCAGCCACCCAGAGAAGACTGGGCCCGAGAGGCAGCAACTCTAGGTCGGCCGACCTGGGCGCACGCCTGAACCAGTCCTCCCTTGACCCGTACCTTGCAACCGCCTTCAAGAGGACATCTAAGCCGTGCATACCTTAGGACGGTGGATCCAAGGGTCGGCCGACGCCACGGGATCGACTGACCTGGCCCCACCTCCAAACCGTCTCAACCTCCTCGTACCGACTCCAAACCGCCCTTGTTACCTGTAAATACCTGAGTCCGGGGCTGGGCAAATCATCATCGAGCTGGAGTGAAGATTCAAGGCGAAGCTCTCCTCATATCTTAGAGTAGAAATAGGGAGAGAGTGAGGGAGAGTCTGCAGGAGTCTCGGCGTGTCGGCGACCCTCCACCTATACCTCGGCGGATGCGAGCTTCATAGTAAGTATCCAGGATTTCAGCTAAGTATTTAAATCTGAGTTATAGATAGCTGAGTTCTTTATTTTGCTTGTGGGTTCATTGCTTTATTCATAAAGTATCTTAATCTCTAATCAAGGTTAGGATAGCTGATATTATCCTAAGCGTGGTGCTTAGGTGTTTATCTGCCCTTGTTTGCCTCGTAAACCCCACGGATTAGTAGAGGTAGGTGGCAGGTGGTGACAGCCTAGTCCGTCCTTTGTAATCCTCCACGTTCGGGTATGGCGTAGAGCTGTATGCCGGCAATTTCCTAGAGGCCTAGGATACCCCAATGCCCAAAGCAAGCTTAAGAGAAGTCCCTTGGCTATATTCCCAACTTAATGCTAAGTTATCCTCTCTACCCAGCCTTTATATAAACTCAATCGATCCGGTCAACTCTAGCGATTAGACAGTGCCCACATGTTCCCCGTGGATTCGATACCTGGTTTACTCTCTGGTGAAAGCTACTTCGATCAGGAGAAAAGCGATGATGGGGGCGCGCCAATCTGCTTCTATCAGGAGAACTTCATTAGTCAACTGGCCACTCGAGAGTGGCTCCGGGTTGGGCACGGGGCTGCCGTCTTCAAGCATCTTGATGGACGGGGTGCGCCGGTCTTGGACAAAAACACCGAGCTTGCCCTGGGCCCTAGCTTGGATAGGACGTCGGCGGCGACGTTGTCTTCCTGTAGGATGTGGTGGAGCTCGAGCCCGTAGAAGTGGGCATCGAGCTTGCGTACCTCAGCATAGTATGCGCTCATGGTCTCTTTCATCGTGTTCCAATTCTTGTTGACTTGCTCGACGACTAACTTGGAGTCGCTGTAGCACATGAGTCTCTTGATGCAGAGTGATAGCGCGATCCGGAGACCGTGGATGAGGGCTTCGTACTCGGCCCCATTGTTGGTGGCATGGTAATGTATCTGTATGACATATTTTGGTGTTGCCCCTCCGGGGAGATGAAGAACACACCCGCGCCGGCTCCCTCATGGTTGAGGGCACCGTCGAAATAACTTTTCCAGTGCTCTGGCCGCTCTTCTGGGGTCGACGCCTGTATCTCTGTCCACTCGGCCAGGAAGTCGGCCAAGATCTGGGACTTGATGGCCTCCCGCGGCTCGAAGTTGATCGTGTGCTCACCGAGTTCTACAGACCACTTCACAATTCGCCCATTGGCGTCCCGGTTGTGCAGGATGGCCCCAAGCGGGAAGTTCGAGATGACTCGGATGACGTGGGCTTGAAGTAGTGGCGTAGCTTTCTGGCGGTGATCAGAAGCGTGTAGAGCAGCTTCTGGGGGTGAGGGTACCGAACCTTGGAGTCACCGAGTACCTCACTGACGAAGTATACAGGGCGCTGGACTTTGTATGGGTGGCCTTCCTCTGGCCGTTCGACGACCAGGGACGTGCCGACCACGTGTGTGGTAGCCGAGATATAGAGCAGTAGTTCCTCCCCTAGGTTCGAGCCCGTGAGTACTGGGGTTTGACTAGGAACTCCTTGAGGTCGGCCAGGGCCTTGCTAGCCTCAGGGGTGCATTCTAACTTGTCCACCTTCTTGAGGATTTTGAAGAAAGTCCCTTTTCACTGAGCTTGCTGATGAATCGGCTCAGGGCCACCATCATTCCTGTGTGCTTCATGATGTCCTTCTTGCACTTGGGCTCCTCGAGGTTGCGTATGGCATCCAGCTTGACTGGGTTCGCCTCGATGCCGCGTTAGCTAAACAGGAAGCCCAGGAGCTTTCCCAATGGCACAACGAACGCTTCAACGTTTTGCCCGATTTGGCTCTGTAGGCAACCCTGGATAGCCTTCTGGTACGTGGCACCGCCGTTCTTCAACCCGAAGGTCATGGTCTTGTAGCAATAGATGCCATGTGGGGTGATGAACGTCGTTTTGTCCTGGTCGGATGTCATGAGGGCTATCTGGTGATAGCCCGAATAGCAATCTAGAAAGCAGAGGAGTACGCAGCTGGACGTGGAGTCTACGACTTGGTCGATTCGTGGAAGAGGGAAGGGGTCTTTAGGGCAGTAGCGGTTGAGATCCATGTAGTCGATTCACATTCTCCATTCACCGGTTTTCTTCTTTACAAGTACAGGATTTGCAAGCCACTCAGGGTATTTGCATTCTCTAATGAAACCCGCAGCTAAGAGCTTATTCAATTCTACCCTAATGGCAGGCTTTGCGTTCTTGCTCAAGTCTAAGGAGTGCTCAGCCTTCTCCCTCAGAACTCCTGGCATGTCTGATGGCTTTCATGCAAAGATATCCCAATTATCCTGAAGGAAGGAGGTGAATACGTCTTCCTATTTGGGAGTGAGCCCTGGCCCTATGAGGGCCGTCTTGGCAGGGTCATCGAGTCCCAAGCTGATCGCTTTGGGGGCTTCTGCGGGCGCTAGCGCCATGGGCTGCTGCTTCTGCTCCAGGAGAACCGGCTCACCGGTCGTCGCCTTGGAGGCTGCCTCTGCTAGCAGGGCGCTGTTGCCGAGTTGCCGGGACAGCTCGGCTATCTTGATGGCTTCTCCGTCGCACTCGAACGAGGTCTTGATGTCTCCACGGATGGAGAGGGCTCCATTGGGTGCCGGCATCTTTAGGACTAGATATGTGTGGTTCGGTATAGCCATGAACCGAGCCAGCATGAGCCTGCCGAAGATGGCATGGTAGGAGCTCTGGAAGTAGGCCACCTCGAAGTATAGGAACTCCGTGCGGTAGTTATCAGCCGTGCCAAATGTGACTGGCAAGGCGACCCTCCCTATTGGGTAGGAAGCTTTTCCTGATACAATACCAAAGAATGGGTCTTCGGCGCTCAGGAGTTGGCTGTAGTCGAACCCCATGCTGTTGAGGGTGCTGGTGAAGATGATGTTGAGGGCACTCCCGCTGTCGACCAGAACCTTGGAGAGGAGGAGCCGTTTAACCACAGGGGCGACAATGAGTGGGTGGGACCCGGGCTCGGGTAGATGGACCCAGTGGTCGGCGCGGCTGAAGGTGATGGGCATCTCCGACCACTGGAGGTATTCCACGGGCTTGATGGAGACCAGCTTCACCTCATGTTTGTGCAGCTTGCCTTTGCGTCTGTCGGGGAAGGCACCGGGCCCCCCGATGATGACGTTGACGCGGCAGGTCAGCGCTCATCATCTTGATGACGAGGGGCTTCTCGGCGGGCCGGAGCCTCGCGGCCATGGTCATCGCCACGACGGTAGTCGTCCCAGCGGTCGCGGTCTTCTTTGCCACGGTAGTCATCACGCCGATCACGGTAGTTGTTGTAGCGGCCGCCGTTGTTGTTGTAACGTTGTTTCTTGGTCGGCGGCATAGCGCTGAGTTCTTTGAGCAGTGCGTGACAATCGCGGAGATTGTGCTTGGCATCCTTATGGAAGGGGCACTGGTAGTTCAAAGTGTCATGGAACTCCTCCAAGAGGAACCTGGGTTCCAGGCGGCCTCCTTCTTCTGCCAGGGCGACAAGGGGCTCGGGGCCTGCCTTGCGTCCACGTGACAGCTCATGGCGTTTCGAGCTCTCAACTCGATCGTCGTACTCCGGCAGCTTGTGCTTTTTTTGAACTGGGCCTGCTCGTCCTCATCCGCCCGTATCTCGAGGTTGACCACGTCCATCAGTTGGGTGACTGTCTTCAGGTTAGCCTTGGAGAGCGTTCATAATAGCGGGCCATCAACGAGTCCGCGTCTATATGCGTCGATGACGTCGTGGTCCTCAACTTCGGTGAGCTTGTTCCGGTTGTTGAAGAAGCGGTTTGTGTATTTCCGGAGGCTTTCTCCCTTTCTTTGCTTCACGTTGTCCAGTTTGAACCAAGAGCCCGGGCGGGCGTAACTGGCTTGGTAGTTATTCGTGAAGGCTAGGCAGAGGTTTGCCCAGCTGTCGATGGTGTCACGAGGGAGGCCCTCAAGCCACAGCAATGCCTCCTTGCCTAGCATCACGGGGAAGTAGGCGGCGGCTTGGTCATTGGAGCCATGGGCTGCCTTGACTAGCGTGTGGTATGTCTTCAACCAGAGTTTAGGGTTGAAGCGACCGTCGAATTTCTCAACCTGCGCTGGTTTGAAGGACTCAGGACATCGGATGAAGCGGAGCCGTGCAGAGAAGGCGGCGAAGCCATCGAAGGTTTCCTCGCCATCGTCGTGGTTGTCTTGCCCACGCTCGGCTCACTGTCGGACGTCGTCCTGCCACGGAGGAGGGCGGCGGGGTTGCCTGTCGTCCCGCGGGGGGCCGTAGCGCAGATCATAGCGTTCGCGTTCCATGAGCTCATGGACCGCGCGTCGCTCTTCTTCTTCTGCAGCTTCATCGTCGTCTTCTGGCATGGGCTGGTGATCAGGTCGGTCGTAGTCCCTGTCGTAGCGTTCATGACGTTCGAGTTCCGCCACGTCCCACTCGCGGTGGCGGGCATTGAGGTCATGGCGTATGTCTCGAGCATTGTCTCTAAGGCGATCCCTGGGATCACCATAATGTTGGTCGTCGGCGCGGGGGGCGCGCCTGTCGTCGGGTTCC
This sequence comes from Alloteropsis semialata, assembly GCA_004135705.1. Taxonomy (NCBI): domain Eukaryota; kingdom Viridiplantae; phylum Streptophyta; class Magnoliopsida; order Poales; family Poaceae; genus Alloteropsis; species Alloteropsis semialata. The sequence continues at coordinate 22,219,585 of CM014270.1, read as the reverse complement.
TAGCGCCGGTGTCCCACGTTGCGGGGGTGGCGTCTTTCCTCATCTTCGTCCTCGTGGAGTTTTTGCGTGACCTCCTCGTGCGAGGTTGACCCCTATCTGATCTGCTATGAGCAGAATGGTAGTTTTTCAGAGCGAGCCGAGTTGGTCCACCCAGATCGGGATCTGGCGCGGTATGACCACTCGACTTGTTCTTGAGCAGCTTCCAGGCGAGCTCGGGCGCGTTGCACCTCAGGGGTGTCGGCCATGTGCTCCAACTCGGCGAAAGCGGCAGCAATGTTGGCCTGAGGCATACGGAAGGGTACTCAACCAAATGCCCCGTCAAGATTGACCGGGTGTACTCCACGAGGGCCCCGACTGGGGGGTTGTTGCCTTAATGGTGCCCCAGGAGGGATCTCCTCGGTGCCGCGGCGGCTGCAGCTGCTGCCGCATCCCCAACCGCCACCTGGGGCAGTAAGGCTTCTTCATTGCGTCGTCAAGCTCGGTAAGCATTGCACTCCTGATGGCGCTCCCTGTCCGAGTTAGTTTCTCCGTCCTGAGCAACTTGGCCCTCGGAAACGAAGACTTCGCGCCCTGGAGGCGTGGCATAGCTTGAGTCATCGCTTGGGTCGGCCGGAGCCGGCAGGAGCACGCTTGTGGCGACTTGGAACTCCCCGCAGTCCGGGGACTGGGTGGGCTTGGGTGGCCTCTCAGATTGGATCTGAGACATGTCTTTCTGGAGTTGAGCCGAGTAGGTCGCTGAAGCGTTTCGCAATCCCATGGGAAGCTGATCACGAGGTCGGCACAGGGCCTCCTCCGACATGGCGATGCATTCGGCGATGGTATCCTGGACATGATCTAGCCCGACAAGGAGTTCGTCCGGGGCCGGGAGCCTTGGACGGGTAGCCGGACTTGGAGTTTGGTCACCAAGCGTAATCGCATCGAGCCGCTGCTGGAACAGGGTGATGATCGATGGTGAAATCGGCGAGGCCGACAGCACGGAGCTGGTTGGTGTGATGACTAGGGGCG
>CM014270.1:22179176-22207711 GCA_004135705.1 Alloteropsis semialata | reverse complement strand
CTCCGGGTTCGGCTTCCCACCCACTTTCCTTCACTCTGTATTGCCCCAGCGTCACACCTCTATGTTAATATAATTTTGTTGCTCTTGAGGATTACGAGCGAAGCAGGATGAATTGTTGTGAGGTAAGGATGTATGTTAATGTCACACATAGGGATTATTAGATATAACTGCGAACGGTTATGCCATGTGGTAATGAAGTATGCAAACAAAGCGGCATGCTGGCTAAGTCAACTCACTTTGCAAACAGAGATATTGCTGGAATACTCTCGGTTGGGCCCTATGCCAGGGCAAGCGTTGATTCCAGCTGATGTGAAAGATTCTAGCAAAGGGTCGATTGTGCTAACAATAACAGGCGGCCTTCGTGCTTAACAGATCTAAGGAGAAAGTAGACAACAGAAGATCAAGGAAGGCTTACTCTGTCAAGATCGATTTTGCAGCAGTAATTCAAGTAAAGTCGGTGCATCGATTCTTCTACAATAGTTCAAGTAATCTTGCAGCAACGACCATGCAAATCAGTAATCAACAATTCATTTTCTCTGCAAGAACGTGAAGAGAATACTGAATCAGAAGATGAAGGGGTCGATCTACATCAGAAGATGAAGGGATCGAGTCTTACCGGCAAGGTCATCTGGCAGGAGGCTGCTGGAGATTTTGGTCCCTTCCTCGGAGCAGCAGCAGGAGTGGTCAAGTCAACTCTGTGCCCAGGTACTGCCCGGACCCAGACGCGCAAGGGGGATGATATGGTCCTCCCCTTCCTAATCGTACTGGAGAGCCTACCTTTGGAATCCGAAAAGAAAAATGCCAAATGAACCTGACTGGTAAGTTCCAACCCCTCCCCAGTCCCCTCCCGTTGTTTAAGGTATAGTTTATTATGGCATGGCTTCTCCGTTATATTTTAATCATTCATTTATTTTATATTATACGTGCTATAACTATAAATTTATTTCGTTCAAAAAAAATAACTACAAATTTATGGTTATTTGAGCAGTTTCGGTTCTTATATATCCGTAGTTGGGATTCGTCGTTTCTTCGTAGTTGTAAATAGTATATTTTATTATAAATCTATCTGTATCAAGTTTTTATTGTAATAGTTCAAATTTGTTGGTCAAATTATATTAGTCAAAAATTATAAAGTTTGAATTTTAATATACGTTCACCTTTTTAAACTTGACTGGAGAGAGCAGTGATTAAGTAAACAACAAATCGGCAGGCTCCAGGCGCGCCTCCACCAGGTCCAGACAAACACGGCCGGTTCGTGCTAGGCGTATATCGTTTTTTTAGTTGCAGAAGAAGTACCGTACTAATCTAAGGCTTCGTTTGGACGTAGATACCGAGAGGCTTGACATTGTATTGGTTTCAATATCAAATCAGACTGAGCATTGAAATGAGTTCAATACCAAAACCATCGTATGCAGATGAAATCGATACATGGAATTCATGTGGCGGACAAATACCAATTCCTGTTTGGTAGGCATACCATGTAATTGGAAATTGACCCATCTTCATCTTCCCATGCACCACTCCTCCACACCATCGCATCCACACCGGCATCCGGGGTTCCAGACCGCAGGCTGCCGCGGGTGCGCCTCGCTGGCCGAGCTCCAGGCCGCCGCGGGCACGTCGCACACGACGGCGCTCCAGGCATGCGGCAGCGGCCTGCCTGCGAGCTGCCGAGGCCGCTGACCTCCTTGCTAGTTGCTGCCTCCTGCTGATCTGCTCCGCCTGCATGTGCTCTACTGCTGCCTCGTATGAAGGGAGCAGAGAGGTGTGGTAGGTAGACAGCAGGTGGAAGAAATCATCAGGGGAGAGAGGATTTGGAGATGGAAGCTTCGGTGGATTTCGAGATGGGAGCTTCGGTGGATTTCGAGATAGGAGAAATTGGCAGGGGAAGAAATCTCATGCGGCCCTGCGGCGGAGAGGAGGGCGCGGCCTGACGGCGGACGAGAGGGGCGCGTGGCCCTGCAGCGGAGCTCAGGGGCGTGCGATCCGGCGGTGGAGCTGAGGGCTGTGCGGAGATGGGGAAGGCGATGCGCGGCGCGGCCAAGCTCGCCGGAGATGGGGAAGAGAGGCGGGGCGCGGCGCGGCCAAGCTCGCCGGAGATGGGGAAGGGGCACCGTCGCCGCCGGAGTGGAGGGGCGCCGCCGGAGTGGAAGGGGAGGGGACGGAAACAGCGAATGCAGAGGAATACCGAGCGGGAGGAGTCTGAATTGAGAGAAGGGGTGCGGTAGCAGGCCCAATACCAAGCGGTATTGGAGAAGCTTTCCAATTCCAATTCGGTGAACACCCAAACAACTGAATTAAAGTTAGCCGATACCAATTCCGAATTCCAGGCCTCAATACCAACATCCAAATGCTACCTAAGCCTCAACCATGCAAGACTGGAATGCAGCTGGAGAATTCAATCTGCAGTTACATTTTCTTTTGGAAAATAGATAAAATTCCGGCTTCTGCAACTGCAGGCAACATTAATTACTGACTTCTTTGCAATATTGTCGAGGAAGTCTCCAGCGGCCATCTCCGGTCTGGCTGGCTGTGCTGGTTCGGCTGGTGCTGATTTTCTGTGAGAGAAAAGTACTGCTGGCTGGTTGGTGGCTGGTGGCTGGTGCTGATTTTCTATGAGAGAAAAGTACTGCTGGCTGGTTCTGGCTGAACCAGCCGAACAGGTTGATACAAAGTTCCAATACTAATCCTAGCATTAGTACCGGGTCTGATAGCCATGGCCCCTAGAGGTACTTTTTAGTACAAGGTGGTGTTACCGTCTGGTACTAATTTTGCAATTCTCTTAATAACGGATTTCTTCGCAATATTGTTGAGGAAGCGCTGAGGCAAGTTCTCCAGCGGCCACCTCTGACAGTCACTACTGAAGCAAGATGCATTCATCCACACCCTAAAACTATATGTCTATATTTGTACCAGATAGACCAAGATTCGGTACTAATTCTAGCATTAGGACCATGGCCCCTAGAGGTCCTTTCAGTACTAGTGGTGGTGTTATCATCCAGTGCATCTGGGAGAGGTTTGGTGGACTCATGCTCTTGGTGAAAGAGGAAATTAAAGAAGGACAGTGCTCAAGGTGCTGCCGCTGATAGCTTAATCTTGGCCGCTTCACCTGCCCATCACCCCTCCCTCTCTCTCTATTAGAAATATAGGCATCATTCGACATATTTTAGTTCCAAATAAAAGCATGTAAATCATGATGATAATTAGTGATCCAGTGAGAACATGATATGTGCATGTGTTCAAGTTCAATCTCATATTAAACAAGAACAAAGTAAGGAACCAAATAAGGTTCAGGATGTACCCTGAGATGGGGCCGCTGCCGGAGGCATTGACTGCGCCGTTATCAACTGGATTAGTCATATTAATCGGTTGATCTTGTTCGATGTAGCCATACGAATACGATGCAGTGACGAGTCGATACAGTGCTGTCCCTTGAACGGCACCGGGAAGTAGTGGACGTAGTCGTACAGGCCACCAGGAAGTAGACGAAGTAGACAAACTTGAGCAGTCGCGTGAAGACGCTCCCCAAAAACCTTATCACCTGGCTATCCCGAATAGGATCTCACGCCAGTTGAGGTTCCGGAGGCTCTGCTCTCGCTAGAACTGTGTGCGCAGTGCTAGCGATGGAGAGGCAAGCGTTGCAGCAGAAACAATGAGGGAGAAGAGAGAGGTCTCCTAAGCAGGAATACCTGAGAGGTTGTATTGGTGTGTGTCTCTGGGTAGGGGAGGGCCTTCTTTTATAGGCGCTGCCTGGCGGAGGGGGATGCACCTGGACGCCTCTGCAGGAAAGGCAAGAATCCCGCGGAGCAAATAAGGCACATTCCTGTGAGCGTTTAAGGTAGGTAATTGATTTTGCCATTAATCCCGTTGACAAGTGGCAAAACCGATCACAGCACCACAACATATCACGTCCGTCCGTCCATCCCGTCTCGACATGACACGACACGACACGCCACGCCACGCCCACGCCCACGGCCTCGGCTCGGTGAGGCGAGTTAGCGCGCGCGCGTGTGGCTTCTCTGTTACACTTTGCCAACTTCATATTGGATGTACCACGAATATAGTAGTAACCACTTTTAACTCTCTTTGCATTAATCGTGCCTTAAATATTTTAGATTTAATTGGAATTATAAAAAGGCCAAGCCTAAATAAATTCAACAATCCCCACCAATATTTCACAGCACATGAGAAATGCCCTCAGCCCCATTGCTGTTTTTGATATACCAGTGTTTCGGTGGAGACTGTTAAGTTGAACTTCCACCTAGAGTAAAGGCTACGCTCATCCACAACTGACCAATGGACTATGCCTTGAATTGGCAGTCTTGTGCGAACAAGTTTTACCAGAACTCTTTTACTGATACTAGGCTGCTTAATGCATCCCTACGGTTTGGAGCATATAAGTTAAACTCCAAGCCTTTCATGAGTATCTAGAGATAACCCACTCTCATAGACTGTGACTAGCAGTCGAACTCATATATGTGTAATTCTCATAAGACGTTCTGTAGGTCAACATCTCTGCTTCTCAAAAGCCACTCGAATTACATTAAGGTGTACACCATTCTGCCATACAGAAAAGAAGAGAAATGCATCCACCCTAGGAATTAACTCGTTTCAAAAGTTCTCTTCTCTCAGTCAAACAATAGCTTATTTCCTCATCCTAACTCACGGGATCTCCGATCACATAGGACAGGTTCCCACTATGAAGTGACTCACGTGTGTCTCATTTCTAATTTTTTGGATGCAAAATCTATTACATTCCGTGAAAGACCCTTTGTAAATTGATCTGCCAGGTTCTTAGTCGTCTGGACATACTCCAAGGCAATTACTCCGGAGGTTCTTATTTTCCTGACAGACTTCAACCGCCTCTTCACATGCCTTGATGACTTCATGTTATCCTTAGAACTGTTTACCTTGACAATCACCATCTGGTTATCACAGTTCATTAAAATCACCGGTATCAATTTTTCAACCACTGGCAAATCCATAAGGAGATCACGTAGCCACTCGGCCTCCATTGTGGCGGTGTCTAATGCCGTGAGTTCTGCTTCCATGGTAGACCTCGTTAAGATGGTCTGCTTGCAAGACTTCCAGGAGACAGCACCACCTCTAAGAGTGAATACGTATCCACTTGTGGCCTTTATCTCATCGGCATCAGATATCCAGTTTGAATCACTAAAACCCTCCAGTACCTTCGGATACCCAGTATAGTGAATCCCATAGCTCATTGTACCCACTAGGTAGCGCATTACTCTATCTAGAGCACTCCATTAATCATCTCCTGGGTTAGATACGAACCAGCTCAGTTTGCTCACGGCGAACGAGATGTCAGGTCTTGTAGCGCTAACTAGGTACATAAGTGAGCCAATGATCTGGGAGTATCTCAGCTGATCTTTCATGATACCTTTGTTTTTCTTTAGTATTTTACTAGCATTATAGGGTGTTGGAGCAGACTTGCAGTCACTATATCTGAAGTGTCTTAAGACCTTTTCCACATAGTGGGACTGTGTGTCACCCCACCATCACCTTCTCTTACTAGCTTAATATTAAGAATAACATCAGCTTCACCCAAATTTTTCATCTCAAAGTTTTGAGACAAGAAATCTTTGACCTCCTTAATCACGTCATGACTTTTCCCAAAAATCAGAATGTCATCAACATACAAGCACAACATCACTCCTTTGCCCCCACCATAGCGATAGTACACACATTTGTCAGCTTCATTCACAACAAAGCCAGCAGTCATGAGGGTTTTATCAAACTTCTCATGCCACTGCTTAGGTGCTTGCTTGAGGCCATACAGAGACTTTATTAACTTGCACACCATTCCCTCTTGACCTTCTGCTATGAACCCATCAGGCTAATCCATATAGATCTCCTCCTCTAACTCTTCATTTAGAAAAGATGTCTTTACGTCCATATGGTGAACGAGAAAACCATGAGAGGCTACCAGGGAGAGTAGCAAATTGTGGTCAGTCAAGCAACTGGTGAGTAAGTGTCAAAGAAGTCTTCTCCTTCTTTCTGAGTGTAGCCTTTAGCAACAAGCCTTGCCTTGTACTTTTCAATAGTACCATCAGGCCTTAGCTTCTTCTTGAACACCCACTTACATCCCACAGGTTTGCACCCATAAGGATGCTCAACTACTTCCCAAGTTCCATTAGACATAATTGAATCCATCTCACTCTGTACCGCTTCCTTCCAATAGTCAGCGTCTGGAGAGGAATATGCCTCTTCAATGGTTTTGGGAGTGTCATCCAAGAGGTACACAATGAAATCATCACCGAAAGACTTTGTAGTCTTCTGTCTCTTGCTCCTCCTAAGAGCTTCATTGTCATCCTCCTTAGGATTTTCCACAAGTGTTTGTTCTGTGTGTTCCATCGTAACAGTAGGTGTAGCATCATTAGACAATTCTTTGCTAGACGTGCTTTTTTCCCTCTTCATAGAAAATATGTCCTCAAAGAAAGTAGCTTCCCTGGATTCCATTATTGTACTGACATTCACGTCTGGCACTCCAGATTTCACTATTAAGAATCTATATCCAACACTGTGCAGAGCATAACCCATAAAGACACAATCCACAGTTTTAGGTCCGAGTTTACGTTTTTTGGTTATTGGCACATTAACCTTTGTCAAACAGCCCCAAGTCCGTAAATAGAAAAGTGTGAGCCTTTTCTTCTCCCATTCCTCGAATGGAGTTTTCTCTTTATTATTTGGAGGAACACAATTCAGGACATGACACGCTGTCAATATAGCCTCACCCCACCATTCTTTAGTGAGTCCCGCTGTGTCTAACATAGCGTTAACCAAATTAGTTAGAGTGCGGTTCTTTCTTTCGGCAACCCCATTTGACTGAGGTGAGTAGGGAGGTGCTCTCTCGTGAATTATACCATGTTCCTCACAGAATAAGGTAAACAAGTGTGAGAAGTATTCTCCACCACGATCCGATCTTACACATTTGATCTTTCTCTCAAGTTGATTCTCTACTTCAGCTTTATAGATCTTAAAGTAGTGTAGTGCTTCATCTTTTGACTTTAGCAAGTAAATGTAGCAGTATCTAGAGGAATCATCTATTAGAGTCATGAAATACTTTTTATCCTCCTTTGTCAACACGCCATTCATCTCACAAAGATCAGAATGAACGAGCTCCAGCGGTGCCAAGTTCCTCGCCTCCGTGGCCTTGTGAGGCTTGCGAGGTTGTTTTGATTCAACACACACATGGCACTTAGAACCTTTGACCGTGGTAAACTTCAGAATTAAATTTAAACTAGCCAAGCGCGACATACAACCAAAGTTAACATGACACAGTCGTGAATGCCAAACATTTGACTTATCATCATTAACCACATGATTTACCACATTATTACAAGCATCTGATAAAGAAAAGCAGAACAAATCTCCGCAATCATAGCCTTTTACAACAAAGGTTCCATACTTAGAAAGTACACATTTATTGGACTCAAATACTAATTTATAACCATCTCTACACAGTAGAGAGCCGCTAACTAGATTCTTCTTGATAGTAGGGACATGCTGCACGTTCCTCAGCTGCACGGTCTTTCCCGAAGTAAGCTTCAGATTGACCGAACCAACACCAAGTACACGCGCATGTGATCCGTTCCCCATTAACAAGGAGGTAGTTCTGCCGACCTGATAAGAAGAAAACAGACTGATGTCAGCACACACATGAATATTAGCTCCAGTATCAACCCACCAATCAGGTGATTGACAAACAGAAAGGACCATAGGCAAATAATTACCATACCCCGAGGTTCCTTCGTTGTCATCGCTAATGACCATGTTGGCTGCCTTCGGCCTGTATTTGCTTTTCTCGCAGTCTTTGGCATAATGCCCCTCAAGACCGCAAGTATAGCACTTGCCTCTTGCCCTTGCTCGGCTGGTTCTTCTTCTTCTTAAAAGTGGTTGTTTGATTGGCCTTGACCTCAGGCTTATTCTGGTTCTTCTTTTTCTGTTGGCCCTTGAAGTTTCTCTGGACCAGGTTTGCACTAGAGGACCCAGCAATTCCTTTGCCGCGATTGTCCTTCGCTCTCGCCTTCTCCTCAACATCGAGAGACCCAATGAGCTCAGACACGCTAAACACTTGTCTCTTATACTTCAGAGAGATAGCAAACTCCCTCCAAGAGAGCGGCAGTTTAGCAATCATGCTTCCAGCCACAAACTTGTCGAGCAAATTGTATTTAAAACCCTCTAGCTCCTTAGCCAGTGACTGAAGCTCATGAGTTTGTTCCACTACTGAACGGTCATCGACCATCTTGTAGCCGCAAAACTGCTCCATGACATACAGCTCACTGCCAGCATCAGAAGCGCCGAACTTAGCCTCAAGTGCATCCCGCAGCGCCTTGCCAGAGTCCAGTGACAGATAGCTGTCCACAAGGTGATCAGCAAGAACGCTAATTACGGCACCTCAAAACAGGTTATCGGCTACCTGGAAAGCTCTCTCATCATTAGGAGAGAGATCCTTAGCCTTTCCCTGTGCGATGAAAGTAGTTCATGTAGATCAACCAAAGTGCCATCCTACTCTGCCATCTCTTGTAATGTGTTCAATCGAACACGTGTGTTTTAAGCGCACTTGCAAAACTAGCAGTCGAAAGCCTATCACAATTATAAGGTTTTTGGATTGTTAGAAATATAGGCATCATTCGATATATTTTTGTTCTGAATAAAAGCATGTAAATCATGATGATAATTAATGATCCAGTGAGAACATGATATGTGCACGTATTCAAGTTCAATCTCATATTAAACAAGAACAAAGTAAGGAACCAAATAAGGTTCAGGATGTACCCTGAGACGGGGCCCCTGCCGAAGGCATTGGCTACGCCGTTATCAACTGGATTAGTCATACTAATCGGTTGACCTTGTTCGATTTAGCCATGCAGTGACGAGTCGATGCAGTGCAGTCCCTCGAACGGCACCGGGAAGTAGTGGACGTAGTCGTACAGGCCACCAGGAAGTAGACAAAGTAGACGAACATGGGCAGTCGCATGAAGACGCTCCCCAAAAACCTTATCACCTGGCTATCCCGAGCAGGATCTCACGCCAGTCGAGGTTCTAGAGGCTCTGCTCTCGCTAGAACCGTGCGCGCAGTGCTAGCGATGGGGAGGCAAGCGTTGCAGCAGAAACAATGAGGGAGAAGAGAGAGGTCTCCTAAGCAGGAATACCTGAGGGGTTGTATTGGTGTGTGTCTTTGGGTAGGGGAGGGCCTCCTTCTATAGGTACTGCCTGGCGGAGGGGGGATGCACCTGGACGCCTCTGCAGAAAAGGTAAGAATTCCACGGAGCAAATAAAGCACGTCCCTGTGAGCGTTTAAGGTAGGTAATTGATTCTGCCATTAATCCCGTTGACAAGTGGCAAAACCGATCACAGCACCACAACACATCATGTCCGTCCGTCCGTCCCGTCTCGATACGATACGACACGACACGCCATGCCCACGGCCTCGGCGAGGCGTGGCGAGGCGAGCGAGCGCGCGCGCATGTGGTATCCCGGTTACCCTTTGCCAACTTCACATTGAGTGTACCACGGGTCCACCTAATAAGTTAGTTGAGATCCTCTCAACTACCAATATAGTAATAACGACTTTTAACTTCTTTTGCATTAATCATGGGCCTTAAATATTTTAGATTTAATTGGAATTATAAAAAAGCCAAGCCCAAATAAATCCAACACTCTCCTCTCTTTTTTTCCCAACGCCGCCACCTACTTCAACTTTCTCCTATGTGAAGGTGCATCTAGGCCCCTAATTTGATTTTAGAGATTAATGACAACATGATCATTGTGACTAACGTGTGTTTTGGCAGCGGCATTCAATTAAGTTAGTGCAATGACGGGTTTCATAGTATTCTTGATCCTCATCATATGATTTACATATGTCGGATCAAAGGATATGAGAGAAGCGTAAGGATAAGCTAGTTCCTAGTGTCTGTTGGAGTTGAGAGACACTCGGATTATTTATGTCTTTTGTTTAGTAGCTTTACCTACATGAGCAATTGGCTGCTGTTCTAGGATGCTCAATTATTGGTTCATTTCCTTTCACCTATCTGGGCATATCACTAGGCCTGACAAAAACAGCTGTCAAGGATTTCTTACCTCTTATCAAGAGATGTGAAAACAGATTGTCGATAACCTCAAATCTCCTCTCACAAGGTGGAAAATTAATTCTAGTGAACTCCATCCTGTCTTCTTTCTCAATTTTTCTGATGTGCACTTTAAAGTTACATGCCACTGTTTTAAAATAGTTAGATAAATATAGAAAACATTTGTTATGGAGAGGTGCTGATCTAACTGATAAAAGGCCATCCAAGGCAGCATGGAAATTGGTCTGCCTGCCAAAGGAAGATGGAGGCTTAGGAGTGCTTGATTTGAGAGCTCAAAATGATGCTCTGCTAATGAAAAACTTGCATAATTTTTTCAATAATGAGGATTTGCCCTGGGTCAAGCTCATCTGGACCAATTATTATTCTACTGGCAAGCTACTAGGAACTATAAAAAAGGGCTCCTTCTGGTGGTGCGACATTGTTAAATTGTTGGACATCTTTAAAGGTATTGCTACGCCCAAACCAAATAATGGAGCTTCGATATTCTTTCGGGGTGATCTCTGGAATGGCCTAGTGCATAAACACTGTTACCCACAGCTATACTCTTATGCAAAGAACAAAAAGCAAACTCTGTTGCAAGTGGCTTCTATTGAACAACTACACTCCTTTTTTCATCTCCCACTTTAAACAGAGGCTTTCGCTCAATTCCAACACCTACAGAATGTGGTACTCTCTTTAACCTTTAATGGTCAGTCGGACTCTTGATCTTACATTTGGGTAATGGCATATACAGCGCCACTAAGGTATATAGAAATATAAAAGGACACAAAGACATCCACCCAACATTTTCATGGTTGTGGCACTCATCATGTCAAATGAAGCACAAGGTCTTTTTCTAGTTGATCCTAAATGACAGACTTAATACGAGAGAACTATTGAAAAGGAGAAACATGGAACTTCAGAACTACAATTGTGTTCTATGCTCCGATAGTACAGAGGAAATGGTTCTTCATTTGTTTCTACATTGCCCCTTTGCCAAACAATGCCGGCATGCTATCAATCTTCATATTGATAATCAGCTCAGTGGCTATGGTATTCTTGAATCCTTCAGGAGGCAACTGGATTACCCCTTCTTCATGGAAATTTTGGTTCTCATGGCCTGGAGTATTTGGACCTCAAGAAACTCCGAGTCCTTGCCGTCGTGAAGCCTGCACGAGGGAAAACAATAAGAAATCTGGGCAGTCCAGCTATGCGACTGCTCAAAACTGATCGGCAATGTTCTGCTGCTACCTCTGCATCAAACCTATACAAGGACGGAGCGCTTTTCAGTAAGTCCATAGATGGAGAATAAGCATGTACTGAGTTGCATGCTCCAACCAATTCAACGCAAAAGCTTAAACTGATAGAGAAAGATGGGCAATTCACTTATACTTAACACTCCCCCTCACGTGCAGGCTCCCTCAGGCCTCAAACGTGGAAATTAGGAGTCGGCATCAATTATTTTATTTAATTGCGCCCGCTAGGATTCGAACTCGAGACCTCTGGCTTTGATACCATATTGAGTTACAAGCTCTGGCCAATTCAACACAAAAGTTTAAGCTGACAGGGAAAGGTGGGCAATTCTTTTTTTTAGCACGGAAAAAGTGAGCAATTCACTTATACTTCAACATCATGTATGTGTTTCATTATGTTTATGAAGTTTGCATATCTCCTTGCTGTATTTATGGGCTACGTATTGTTAGCACTATTTAGATCTATATCTTTGCATATGTGTAATGTTTACATAGGCTACTTTAAATTTACGTTTGTTTATTTGAATGGCACGGCAGTAACAATGGTTTAATATGTCACAATTTAATATCTAGTAGAATAACTCGAGTATTTTGTGCACAAATTGCGTCGTTGTTTTTCGTATGAGTAAATAATCAACGGTAATCTCTTGGCAGCTACTGTATACAGTTGTAATTTCATTGCATGGCTTGTCCTGAACGGTAGGTGGCGACGAAGTTCCTAATGGGAGCTCCATGGAGGCCGGCAAAGCTGCGTTAGGTGGAGGTTCAAGCGGCCAGCGACGTTGCGGCAGGCTGCTTGCGGACGCGGTTGCTGCTGCAGCATTTTTTTTTGTGACGTGCACCAATTAGTAATGGTGATTGGGAGTAACAGGCAGTGGAAATCTGTTTTGTGCTGTCGGGTGCCAATCCGCTAACATAAATTGCCATTTGTATTGGCACAGGAGCGCTGGCAAGTGTCCTAACCGTCAGCACAAATTGCTTTACCCGTCAGTAAAAATTATTTTTGGCGTAGTGAGATGAACCTATCTGCATGATTGTTACTGAAGTGAAATCAGGGGCGGACGGAGAGCAAAACTTTAGAGGGGACACACCTAAAGATAATTTATACACACCTAAAGATAATTTAAATTTGTAAAGTTTGTATATGGTGAAAATTTGTCAATCCTCCTTGCTTCAAAAGTTTGAGTGACAGCCTGTGCCCACAATGGCCTTCACTTGGGCCCGTGAAATAGTTCAGGGGTGGAGCTACGTGCAATCGAGGTAGCTGACATCGACAATTTTTCCGGAAGCTCGTACCCATACGTTGTTTACATGTTTTGACAACGGCAAAAAATCATCTTGACACCGATCCAGCAGCCAGGCCTGCACATAGGCTATTATCCATCTTAGGGTACAGGCCACAAAGGCTAAGATCTTCTTGTCTATCGCTCAGCAGTGTGAGACGTGACGATTCGTTTCCAATCTCCCATGACATCTTCTCGCCTCACGTTGGCGGCACGGTGGCACCATGGCAACTGGCCGCTCCTCTGCCCCTGCAGCCTAGGCCAATCCCAAGACCAACGTGTTGCCTGAGGTTAGGTACAGATTACCGCAAAGCCGCAATTCTCTAGTGCTATTCCTTGATGTGTGGACTTGATTAGGATCCGATCTTAGGGTTTTGTTATCCTGGACGGTTTAATTTCTGCTATCTGAAATTTAATGGCTCCCATCAGGTGTACAACCACATGTTATATTGTTACTGTGGAATGTATTCGAACTGAACAAGAAAATTGAGGCCAGTACAGAGCCTTTTCAGTGACTGAGAAAATGGAATCATTATGTACTAGTACATTTCAATTAATTTCAGGTGAACAACTTAAACCCGTCAGAACACAATCATTTTGAGTGAAGTCACACGGTACAACCAAAGGGTCAGGGGCAATGACTATAGAGCTCTGCCCCACTTATTTTGCATAGAAACATGGATCGAACACTAGAAACATAACAGTTGTCTCAAAAAAACTAGAAACATAACAGATAATTCAATCCATGATTTTTTGTTCATCATGTAATCTCAAATCACAAGTGGAGGCTTATAGTGAAGGGAGCAATATCAGTTCTCTGTCCCCTGCGCCTTCAAGCCCTGCAGCCAGTTGCTACATCTCTATAGTTGATCTGTCAACAATGAAGAGAATAATGGTTACCACAAAAACTCATTCCCTAAAATAGAAAATTTCAAATGGAACCGTAAGCACCAGTTAGTACTGGAAATTCAAAATTACTGTAGTTAAATGGCATTCATAGATAATCAATAGGACAAGGGTGACATAATTGTCTAAGATATAATCTACTAACTCATGAAAATAGAATGTGAACAAGCTCAGTATACAAGTGTATTAACATACATTTTGGATCGATCCAAATCAATAATGTGAAGAAGTGACATACGTACCAAAAAGGGTCTCTCTCTAGGGGCTGCTCTACTTCCTTCAACTTTGGGCAGTTTTGAATGTGTACTATTTCTATGTGTGCAATCGCTTTTGGTCCGCCAATCGATTCAAGGTCTGGACAATTAATAATCACTAATTTGAAGAGTGATTTGAGATTACTGCTCCAAAGGGCGCCTGGAACGGACACTATGCCTTTACATGAACCCATCTCAAGACATACCAGGGACGCGAGGTTCTCCAGGCTGCTCGGAATTAAGACAGAGAAATCCCCACAATCCCGTAAGGTGAGACCTTTGAGGGACGATGGAAACACCATTCCATTTTGCCATTTGAGGCGTGAACAGCTTGTAATGTACAAGTATTTTAGAAACGGAAAACTCCCAAATCTTTCAGTGGGCAGGGACAGTGATTCACAGTTCTGTATATAAATGCTCTGGATGGCAGGGAGATATAGGAGCTTGTCATCAAGAGTCTTCAGATTGGAGCAGGATTTAATGGTGACGTGAGTGAGTAACAGAAATTTCCCTGTGCTGCTTCCGGACCCGCCATGGGAAACGTCAGGGGTTGTCGGTTCTGATCCTCCAATAGTTGTCAAAGATGGACAATTACTGATCTTGAGCTCCTCAAGTGCTGGAAGAATCCACTTTTGTAGTTCGATTGATTTCAGGTTGGACTGTGATAAATGAAAGATGGTGAGGGAACAACACTCAATGTCAATCCCGAGATTCCCAGCATCTTCCAGTTTGAGCTCCTTTAGGGATGGGGCAAACAAACGTTGTGAAGTGATGTTTGGACAATCATGCACCTTCAGTTCTTCAAGGCATGGCAAATCTCCAAACATTGCAGTTGGCAGTGATATTAAACTTTGGCAGTTTTGTACTGCTATTTTCTTGATTGCAGGTACACAAGCTGGTCGTAGAAATTGATCAAGGCCTGACAAATTTGCACAACCTTCAATGGCTAGCTTTGTTAACGTTGAGTAAATGCTACAAACTCTTTCATTATTGTTGCCAAAATTCACTGCAGTCCTCTCATTTTGATTCCTGTGGCCTGGGTACAAGGAAGATGGCATGTCCTCTGCTCCATGATGATCATGAAACCAACTTGGAAAATATTCACCTGGATAACCATTGATGTGCATAGTGTGGAGATTGGTGGGAGGGTGTAAAGCTTGAAGCACTTCTACATCATTGTGCTCTGGAGATCTCAAGCACGACCATCTCAGAGTCAGATTATTAAGACATTCTTTCTTCCTAAGTTCCACTTCTGCCGCATGATCCTTGCTTATTGCATCAAGATTGTATATAACCAAATCTCTTACAATTTGATAATTGTTTATCAACCTAATTTTATCTCCCCACTCTGCAGCATCAACCTCCATTTTAATAATGTTACTTGATTCAAACTTTTGTAGATTAATCAGATTACTCAAGCACGTGGGTAAACTTTCAAACCTGCAGTTCCTGGCATACAAGATCTGCAAGTTATAGAGGCTACAGACTGATGAAGGCAGGCTCCTGAAAGGGCAGGCTTTGGAGATTTCAAGGTATCGGAGATGCTT
The DNA here is from genome assembly GCA_004135705.1 of Alloteropsis semialata. Lineage (NCBI taxonomy): Eukaryota > Viridiplantae > Streptophyta > Magnoliopsida > Poales > Poaceae > Alloteropsis > Alloteropsis semialata. Next base: position 22,192,377 of record CM014270.1, on the reverse strand, counting down.
CAGGTTGCTGATGCTCTCTGGTAATTCCCTCATGTAGGACCAAAAGATGACACGTAGGCACCAAACTTCCCTAAACAAGTGATCCATCAGGGAAGATAAATTGTCATTCCTTAAATACTTGTTGCAAAAAAGGGTGCGCAGTTTTGTGTGCTTGCACAGGCTCAATAAGTTGGAACATTGAACATCACTGCTTGCGAGTATAGAAAGATGGCGAACATTCTGGGGAACTTTTTCAACATCACTTGCACTCTTTATAATAAAGCATTCCTCCTTTGAAACTAGTTGTGCCATGTCATGCATCAAGTCATGTATCACATGTTTACCATGGAGTTCCTGAAAGAAGGACAAATTTACTAGGTCATCAAAATACTGATAACCAATATGTTGAAGTGGAATGTTACCCTGAGGTTTAACAAAGCCTTCGGCCACCCAAATTTCTGCTAGATTGGCCCTTTCAAAATTGAAATCTTTGGGGTATACCGCACAGAATGAAAAGCATCTTTTCAAATATAAAGGTAAATACATGTAGCTCAACCGAAGAGCTGGCAAAATGTCATTCTCCTTTTGTCTCAGCTGCCACAGTTCGCTGTGTAGTATACCATTCCAGTGTGCAGTGTCAAGGCTCCTTCCTAATAGCCTTCCAATAGTTTTTGCAGCTAATGGAGTGCCTTTCAATTTTGGAAGTATTCTTCTACCAATGACCTCTAACTGTGGCTCAATGTGGTAATCCTCAGACCCAAACACACATAGTTTGAAAAAATCCCAAAATACATCATCATTCAAACCTTCCAATGCGAAGGACTCCATTGTGCCTACTACATCAGCAACCTCTGCAAACCTAGTGGTCACCAATAACATACTCCCCTGAAGTACATTTCTGAGAGGTGCACAGAATTTCTTCCAACGCCACCCATCCTCCTTCAAGGCATCAGGCCAGATATCGTCAAGGACGAGCAAGAATCTTCTTTTCCCCACTTCATTAGCAAGACTTTGTTGAAGATCATCTAAATTATCAGCTGTTGCATCTTTGCCAGATAGAGACTTTATGAGTACTTTAGTAAACCTCTCCTCATCAAATTCATCCGAGACGCAAATCCAAATGATATTGTCAAAGTGGGATTTTACCATAGGATGTGTTGTCATCTCTTGGACTAAAGTAGTTTTTCCAACACCGCCGATTCCAACTATTGGCAAAACAGGAACAAATACCCTCCTTAGTTTATTTCTTTCTGAATTAGAAGTTCTCTTTCGTTTGGAAGAATATCTACTATAGTTTGGTACACCAAGAAGTCTGATCACCTCCTCCAGCTCCTTATCACGACCAAATATCTTTGGCTCAATAGGGAAAGAAGTAGTTTCTGGCCTGACCGATTTGTTAAACCGTGGAGTTGCTTGATGTAAGCCCATTTCCTTGAGTTGACTAGAAAGGTTATTGAGCCTTTTCTGGATATCAGCCACCTTGTTGAAGCTACCTTGAGTGACACTGCAAAAGAAATTGATGAAAGGAGCCAACTCGGTTGCTTTGCCCTCAACTGAAAATTTCAGCTCGTGCCATGTGAACTCATCCAGAAGATCCTCAGCATCATAAACCGCGTCTTTGAGTTTTGAAAGGAGGTCAGCAACAAAATCGTCATGGATCCGCCACTCTGCTCCATCAATGAGGTTGTACATTGTTGGTAGAGTATCCCTAAGGCATTGAAGGTCACTCTGCAACTGCAGCAGAACATCCTCTTGAAGGTTTGGCTCATCTCTTCCATTCCTCTGGGACCGCAGGGATGAGATTGTAGATCGAACCCACTGAAACAAATTAACACACTCATTGATGCCGCTAATGGCTCCAATGATCTTTGATATGTTCATGTTGATGAAGATTATATTCCGCCCTATGTGCTGGACAAACAAAAAGCATACTGAAAATTAGAGTAGGTCATCTGGTCAGAAATATCAGAATCAGATTAATGCTAAACATATACTATGCCTTTTCTATTTTGTTACAGGCCCCACATATTTTGGTACCGATCCCACCTATTTTTGGTACCAATCCCACCTGTTTGGTACCTTTTCTAGATATCTCTTGGTACCACTTATGTCTCAACCATCGAATTCAACCTAATGGACGACTCATATTTGTTTCAACCATTGTAAAATCTCTCAACATATAAATATGACAAGCTAAATGCTAAACATATCAATTACTGAATACTGGATAAACATGTATGAGGTCTGGTCATATCAATGCCTAATGTATTATAAATGCAACTAGCCAACTAGCGCGTCTGTTAAGTCATTTACTTAGTAAGTGATCGTAGCTCACCTATATGTGGATGGGGTGGGAGGTGCAGTCATGCATCACAACCACCTAGGTCATGAATAAAAACTATATCTAAAATTTGGATTTAATGAATCTAAACCTATATCTACAAATAAAAAATATTTACCATGCACTCTCTCTCTTTTATTAAATATATATTTTTTACTTTGCATCACACTTATTTATGTGTTTAATTGAATCCTCAATTTGGGGTACGCAATTATATATATTTATACACAGTCTAATTGGTGACCCACATCATGTAACACATCATGCATACCTTAATAACTTAGTGCTTGTACAAATAGGTAATTTAGAATTATATATATAGAGACAGATGTATATTAAAAAAAATTAATGACATATATGGGTTATTTCGATGCATGTTTAGAGTTTGGCTACATGTTAAATGGAAATTTTCATTTTCATCATTTCCTTTGTACATTTATATATAATCTACCTGGTGAGAGATATCATGCATACATTCCTTAAGTTAGTATTATCTATATTTATGATTAATGCAAGAAATGCATAGTTTAGAATCATATATTGGTGTACTTTAGGACATTTTAAATTATCACATGTAGGTTATTTTCAATACTGGAATATATAGGTAATTAGATTCAAATTTAGGGGGTTACTTTAAATTATTTTTAGGGGTTACTTTGGTTTATTTTTCATAATGGAAGTGGGTAATTTACATATAGATTTAGGGGTCACTTTACGCTATTTTCATAATCGCGAAAGTGAGCATTTGTTTGTAGAAAACATAATAGATCAATTGGATATGGTATTAGAGTCCATGGATTGATGGCCAGATGATTCTGATTTCTAAGAATTGTAGAATTTATCTTTTTTTTTCTAGTGTGTCTTGTGAATATTAAAGTGAAGGCTTCAAAAGAAAACTCTAATTAGTAATATTAGGATTAATATTCTATTTATATGATACGAAGTATACACATAAGAAAGTAGAAGTTTTAATTAATAATTTATGTATTTACTATATTAATTGTAGCTTAAAGACTTGTCCTAATCAATTGAAATAAACCTTTGAAATTCAAATGGAAGGAGTAAAAGATCGTATATCGGTATATGTATATGGAGAAAAGTAAAAAAATGTTAAAGGAAAAACTTTTTTGTAGTTAATAGCCTTGGGTAATCCAAATGAACACTGTAATATATAATATTAGTCATTGTGGTATTGCATCAGTGATTGTCTTGTCTAAGGAGCAAGTCATGGGTATCAATTTGTCTGCTCTTTGTGATGACATGCAACTTTATTATTTTTCTGCATCTTCTTTTTCTGGTACTTTGAAAAAGAGAGAAGTACCAGCCAGTTGCATCGTGAGATGCATATAGCCTTTGGTTCTGATTATTATACCGAGGACCTGGTCACCCTTGGATAATGCGTAATTGACAGCCGTTGTGTAGACTGATGTGTCTCTTGGTTTATGATGCGGAGGCATAGGATGCAACATGGCGGCTAATGGCGTGCAGTGAAGGTTAAGCGGAAGGTTAATGCCAATGCACCAAGGGCGGTGAAGGGTGGACACGAGTAGGTTTGGACCAAGGCAAACGAAGAGTCCAAGCAGAGTCACGTGCGATCCACATGGTCCACAGAAGAGTAATAGTAAATGTCATGATGAATATAGGATCAGTCGAGTCAAGCGGGATGGAGGTGTAAAAGGCTTGGCGGAAGCTGGACATGCGTCAACATCAAGGAGATCGCGTGGCTTCCAAGGAAAGATGGTCGGTTTGAGTGGTTTGGGCCTCAAAACCACTACCGAGGTAGGTTTGCCGGTTTGAGGCTCAGAACTAGGGGCACGTCCAGTGCGGCCGGATGACTGGGATGGAGGGCACGTGGCGTCATCAAGAAGCTTGCGTCGAGGCGAATGTTAACGGTCATTACAAGCCAAATTTGACCGTAAACATGCTCGAAATATAAAGGAGAGCTATGTATCTTACTAACATATATCTTTACTATAACCTAGTTCTACATATATTGTAGAAATAAGTGTTTTCAGGAACACAAGACTACAAAAGGGGCAAAACATGCTTGAACGTAGGAGAAAGCGTAACACAGAGCAATAATCTCCACGAGCACAGGGGATAAGAGAGCCCACAAACTGACCTGTCGGTGTCCCAAAGAAAGAGGCTCGCTGGAAGCGCCACCTGGAGTCGGCTGAACTCCAGATTCGGTCGAACCTGTACAGGCGCCCGCACGCCAAACTTTGGCGAGAGCCTCTCCCATGCCTTCCACTTGGAGCCAATGCATGTTGCCATCTGTGGAGCACTGGGAACGGCCCCTAGTGAGTATAAAGGGGAGAGAGCATAGGCTAGAATTCTCTTGTAGTATTCCAAGTCATCCTCGAGCCGTTATGGGACGTAACCTTCGGCTCTTGGTACGGTTTTGTATACTTTGTCGGTACTTACTCAGTATGGAGTTTGATCTAAATGATATCTCTATAGTGTTTATTTAATTATAATACCTTATCTTGAGTTGTGCAATATGCAAGTTTAGGCTAGACGATATAAACTACGACATCGGTCTGTTGTCCCTTCAGGCTTGCTCTAGCTCTGTGCTTCTCGGTCTGAAGGGTCGGAGTCCCAGGGGAGCTTTGGTAGTTACGTTATGCACGAGCGTGGTGCAAGAGCATAATGAGAACCTTCAAATATGGCTGTGTCCCATGGTCTGTAGGGGTAGACGGTAGGTGATGACATCCATGTCCGTCCTTATAGTCCCCCACATTAGGGTATGGTGTAGGAGTTCTAAAAGTTATCTTGCTTGCTGGCAGACCAGTGTTGGATAATCTCCACATAGTGCATCGATGCTTAGAACTAAGTCCTAACCATGTCTTTATATAACATATGCTAATCATGAATAGTACCTATAGGACTTCTGTTATGCCTTTATCCCGCTAACCTTAGGTTTATTCTTTATTCTTTACTTTTGAGATTGGCTATCTCGTGTGATGTGTTGCATTACCACATTTTATCATGCTTACCCCTATATGAAATATGTCAATACCTTAAAGCATATTGTCGAAGTATGTGTATTTCATAAACTCTTTTACACCAATGCCATCAGTTGAGAAAATATAAATAACGATACCCATGAATACTCACGGGTGAAATGCTACAATGACAATTCCACGTGCTTGCAGATAAAGTAAACATAAGAAATAACAACAACGAAGCGAAGTCGTGAAGGCAGCGTGTGTGTTCTATGCGTCTGCGAAACGTTGGACCGTTTTACCGCTACATGGTATGTATCGTGGCTGTAGGGGTAACTATGTCTTTGATCAAACTCTTTATGTAGAGGGAGATACCTGGTTGGAGTGAGATTCTCTCTCCCCCTCCCCCCTCAAACCCTATTTTTCATTTGCTATGTCAGAGAGAGAGAGAGAGAGAGAGAGAGAGAGAGAGGGGTGATGTGAGAGGATGATCATCAAACTCTAGTTTATTCTTATATAGGTAAGGACCTTGTGAAGTAATTGAAGTTTGTTTGTCTCCCTTGTGCTCAGATTTTTCCTCTCCCTTGATTAGTGTTTTTTTTTCCATAGTTACTCGGATTTGATCTTATTAGAAAATTAGAGACTTCGGTTGAAGATTGGGATCGAGGTCAAGATTCTCGATGAGAATTTGTGAAACTTCTGCTCACACCCTCTAGTTGTCATCTGGGTCCTTCATACATCTTCTGTTTTAATACCTGATCGATGTTATTTCTACAAAAGTTGTATATGCGTATTCAACGAACATACGCAAGAGACAGACATATACCGGAACGATAGTAAGACCGATGATTAATTGATGCTGTATGTACGTCAGGTGCGCCTGCCCTTCCCGAGCACTTGCATCACTAATCCTTTGAACATCGGCGAGGATTGCTACCTTTGCCCTTGGTATTAGATTGACAAACAATAAAAGCTGAGTAGGAAGATCAGTGCACCTGCATGCCATTTGTTCAGAAAATTCAGATAGATTATTAAGAAAATTTAAAGAACTCTACTAATCACGCATCTAGTCTTACAGGCTCGGCCAGGAGTGTTGGTCCGTTGGAGCGGATTGACTCACCTTCAGCAAAACTTGCAGCAGTTGGAGTGAGCAGAAATTGTGCGAAACCGAACACCACGCTTTCAAGGCATTCTCGGTGCCATCGGCAGTCCACACGGTGCTTTACTGCTAGCAACCAGAAATTTTTGTACCTCTACTTCTTTATGTTAGGCTTAGTCCCACATCGGAAGTTGATGGTGGGGGAGCATAACATATAAGGAGGGACAGTCCTCACCTATCAGACTAGTCTTTTGGGTTGAGTTAGGCCCGAGGCCTTGGTTGTTGTGGGCTCTGGTGGACCTGGGCTTGATAGGGGCACCGGCCCATGGCGATAACAGGCCGGGCCAGATTTCACTATGCACTCTACAAGTGGGATCAGAGCCGATGGTCGGAAACCTGGAATATCTCCCGGGGTCACATGGTGACAGGGGGAGCTCGTGAACGTCTTCGAAGGGTCACACGGGTTGTGTGTGACTGGAGAGTTGGACTCAGGGCCTGAGATAACTTCTTCTGTGAGGTCACATGGGTTGTGTGATGGAAGAGTTGGGCCCGATATGTGACGAGGGAGATTGTTAGGTTTAGTCCCACATCGTAAGTTGATGGTGGGGGAGCACAACATATAAGGAGAGGCAGTCCTCACCTATCAGACTAGTCTTTTGGGTTAAGTTAGGCCCGAGGCCTTGGTTGTTGTGGGCTCTGGTGGACCTGAACTTGATAGGGGCACCGGCCCATGGGGATAACGGGCCGGGCCGGATTCCGCTGCGCACTCTACACTTTAGAGCACTACTCTGATCTTTTTTCTTCCGAACTGGCCAAACAGTATGAGCCCACTTTCTCGTGTCATCGTTGGACAGTAGCTAATGTATCATTCTTTATGTTGTCAGTGACATTTGGTCAGGAGTACTCTACTGCTCCAATGAAGCCAACAATAAGGAAATGGAAGAGAAGCAGGTGAGCACTAGTTGGGGGAGACGTCAGCAATGACGGTTCTATCTATGAAGCTAAATAACCTTTCCATTTCCCCGTCCTCACAGGCAAAAGAAAAGACAATCTTGTGTCACACCTCAAACTACTATAGAAAATCCTTTTGGCTGAGTAATGTATCATTCTTTATGTTGTCAGTGACATTTGGTCAGGAGTACTCAACTGCTCCAATGAAGCCAACAATAAGGAAACGGAAGAGAAGTAGGTGAGCACTAGTTGGGGGAGACGTCAGCAATGACGGTTCTGTCTATGAAGCCAAATAACCTTTCCATTTCCCCATCCTCACAGGCAAAAGAAAAGACAATCTTGTGTCACACCTCAAACTACTATAGAAAATCCTTTTGGCTGGGTGTGGTTAGGTACTAAGTGGTGAGTTAGGGAATTGCTGATCCGTATGTAAATTAAACACTAGTAGACTAGATGGAAAGATTGAATAAGCATTGTCTCTAACGCACCAAGTTCCTTTTCTTCACAACCAGAGAAACATCATTCGTATCGACTCATTCACTCATTCATGTCGATGCCGGGCATAAATGAGCCCGTATGAATAAGGTCATTCATGCCATTCCAGTTTAGAGCCAGTGCAAAAAGATAGACTATATGTGCCGGCTCGTACTGGTGCAATTTCGAGTCAGCACACCGCTACGAATACTCTCTTATTCGCAGCGGCTCAAAATTGCACTGGTAAAAATACTCTTTGGATTATTCACAATGGCTTGAAATTGTGCCGGCACGAATAATCGACCATTCGTAATTATAAGGTCTCAAAATTGCACCGTCATGAATAACTTGTATGAAATTTGATTTTTAGGTTAGATCTAGAAATTCGGAACTTTTGCATCTGACCTTAGATGGAGACAAACTTTTATGAAAATCATTTCGACCAGATCTACAACTTTGTAGTTGAAACTTATTTGATTTGAAGCCATTGGAATGCCCATATAATAGGTTAATATTCTAGGCAGCAAGGATCAAAAGGAAGCCATTGGAATGCCCATATAATAGGTTAATATTCTAGGCAGCAAGGATCAAAAGGATTATTACTCTCTATCACATGCAGGTATGACATATAGGTGGGATGGTAAGAAAGGCTCGTGCGAGGGGGAGGTCATGGTTTCGAAGGCTCAGTACCATACGTGTGCGTATTTTGAAGTCATTATTTTTTTTTTTCTATTTGTGTGTAGATTCCTATTCTGATTATCCTTGCCGACCTGGATCAGCACTGATTGGGATAATGACTTATTCGTGTTGGTGCAATTTCTGGCCAGCACGAATAACCGGTCTGATCAAGGCACGAATTAGGTTTTCGCGTCGGTGCAAATGAGGGTTTGTGTAGTAGCTTTGTCAGCGAATTTGCCTGATAAAAATGATATAGCTAGTTGATTCTAGTAGAGCCATAACTAGTGGGTGCAAGTGATTCGGCGACCAGTATCTTTTAGTTGTGTGTAAGGCTTCCGATAACTATATATGTTGCTGTCTACAAAATTCTTTGTGCAATGTGACACCGAGTAGGCTTTAGCACTAACCGTGTAGACGAACTAAACTATTGACACGGTTTTGTGCACTTGTCGTGTTGATTTTCTGGAAATCCACAATTTATTACGAACTTCCAAAGTGGACGCTTCACTTTCCACCGATATTGCTCCTTGACGTATTCTGGCGGCCACTAGTGTCTTTTTTACCATTGTTCTTTCATCTTTACACGTCCTCAAAGCAGCTCTATCGTTGCCTCATTTTGTCACTACTGCCAGGATCTGCCTTATATTTAGTTGGGATGAGCAGAACTAACACTTTGCAAGGTTTGGTTTGAGATCCAAGTGAGTTGGCTTCATCTCAAGAGAAACATTCATCGCAGATATGGATCTATTCCATCTCCCAAAATGACGGACTGGTGACCCACTGCTTATTCGCTGATGTGAGGTGCGCACTTCCGGCAGTAGTGGTTTTAATACCGGTCCCTAAGCCGTCTTTGGTACTGGTCATTTACCCAGTACTAAAGTCCCTCGTGCGTGCGCCAGTGGCCACTGCTAATCACGCTTCTTCCCGTCCACTTCCATCGTTAATAATACTTCGAACATCGGCGAGCGAGGGTTACTTACTGGATTGACCGATGTCAAAAACTGAATGATAAATTGCTAGGAAATTGGCATAACCAGCTCAGTGCACTGCATTCCGTTTGTTCAGAGAATTCAGATAGATTAAGCAAAATAAAAAAAAAACTCTAGTAATCGCACTTCTTGACATACAGGATCGACCAGGAGAGTTGGTCCGTTGGAGCGGATTGACTCACCTCTTCAGCATGCCGCGGAGGGACGGAGATATGCCAAGGCTGCAGCAGTTGGCGTGAGCAGCAGTTCTGCGAAACCGAACACCACGCTTTGAAGGCATTCTCGGTGCCATTGCCAGTCCACGCCTCCACGGTGCTTTACTACTAGTCTACTACCAACCCGAACTTTTGTACCTCAATTTCTTTAGAGCACTACTCTTTTTCTTCGGAGTATGAGCCCACTTACTCGTGTCATCGTTGGACAGCAGCTAATGGCGCTGTTTCGTACCGCGGTTAAGAGAATCGCTTCTCAGATAAGCTATATAAATATGAAAAATACGTTTATTTGAGAAGCAGGTCAGACCCAGCTTCTGCGTTTTAGTACAAATGGGGCGGTGGGGAGAAGCGTGACCAGAAAAAGCTGTAAAAAATCGCACCGTTTGGCTGTTACTTTCAGCTTATTTTGGTCATAAGCAAGACTTAAGCGGTTCCAAACAGGGGCCGTTGCTCCAATGAAGCCAACAAGAAGGAAATGAAAGCGGAGCAGGTGAGCACTAGTTCGGGGTGACATCAGCAATGACGGTTCTGTCTATGAAGCCAAATAACCTTTCCATTTCTCCATCCTCAAAGGCGAAAGAAAAGACAATCTTGTGTCACACCTGAAACTGGAAGAGCGGCAGGAGCCCCGAGGCGGTCGGCGGCAACAGCGGTGGCTCGGCGCGCGACTGCAGTGGCATCCCGGTGTACCCAATGGGCGGAGCGGGAGAAAAGCGAGAGCAGAGCCAGAGCTGCGGGCGAGTGGAGTGAGGAGTGGATAGGGTTGGTCCGGAGGGGGAGGGGCAGCGGGTGGAAAGGGGCTGTTTTAGGGTGGGCCCTACCTGAAATAAGCCCCATAAGCACCCTTGGAGTGGCTTATGGGCTTATAATAAGAACTCCAAATAAGCACCCAAATAAGTGTGGGTGTTTGGTTCCAAAAGTGCTTATTTGGGTTTATTTGAAGGGCTTATTATAAACCCCTGCCATCCAAACACCCGCTAATATAGAAAAACCTTTGGAAAGATTGAATAAACATTGCCTGTAACGCGCCACTCGAGTTCCTTCTCATCGCTACAAGAGAAACATCATTCGTATCGACTCATTCATGCCGGCCAAAAATGAGACCTTATGAACAAGTCATTCCTGCAAGTTCGCGTCGGAGCAAAAAGATAGACTATTTGTGCCGGCTCACTCATTCTGTACAATGTCAAGTCGGTACACCGCTACGAATACTCTTTTATTCACAACGGCTCGAAACTCTGCCGACACAAATAGTTGACTATTCACAAGGGCTCAAAATTGCGCCATCACAGATATGATCCCTGCCTATGAAATTTTAATTTCTGGTTATATCTCGAAATTCAGAACTTTTGCATATCACCTTAGATGGAGACAAACTCTATATGAAAATTATTTTGACCAGATCTACAACTTTGTAGTTGAAACTTATTTAATTTGAAGCCATTGAAGTGCCAAAATAATAGGTTAAAGTTTCAGGTAGCAAGCGTCAAAATGAATATTACTCCCTGTCGCATGTAGGTATGACATATAGGTGGGAGGGTACGAAAGGCTCGTGCGAGAGTGTAACGAAAATGGCCCTTGTGCCATTTATATTGTGATTTTGGTGATTAAATGACAACATAGTCTTTGGGACTAATGTGTTTGTTAAGTGTCATACTTAGGAAATTACATCCCAAAGAATGATTCCAAAGCCTGCAGAGTTAAGCAAACGGCGTATGAAACGCCGGGCACGGCGTACAAACAGGAAGGCTACGGCGTGTGGCAGCAGATCAACCAGGAAAGGAATATTCCCAGCGCCGTATAATTCGGCGGCAGCGGCGTACAATCACAGAAGCCTACGGCGTGCCAAGGAACCCGAAGGAAGGCCACGGCGTATGATACGCCGGTACTGTGCGTATACAGGGCGGATCATACGGCGTGCACAGGTTGATCAAGATCAAGTCAGAGTCGGCAAGATTCTACACGGCGTACTATACGCCGACCACGGTGGAGTAACGGCGTGCAAGTTACTCAGTGGCGATGTCAGATGGAGGAAGAAGAAAAGGCCTACAAGACATCCAAGCCACCACTTGTGCTACATAGATCATCCATAGTGAGTAAGAGAGCTAAGATAGGCCCAGTGAGTGAATTGCAAGGTGTTGAACCTTGTGCTTGGTTCTAGTGTGAACCAACACTTGTAATCTTAGTGTGCCGGCCCCTTGGAGTCTTGGTGACTCGCTGGCAAGTCTTCGACCCTCCGGCTTGGTGTGGAGAGGCGACGACGGCTTTGTGCGGGGGAAGAGGAGACCCCTTCCTTGGTGGAGAAGCTCCGTAGTGGAGGCGGCGTCAAGATCTCCGGGAGAGTAGGTTGATGAGAGCAAGGTCTTGGTGACTTGCTCATCATCCTTCTTGGGGAGCCTTTGTGGCGAGCTCAAGGCCTTGACCGGGAAGAAGACTTGGCGACCGGGAGCATATCCTTTGTGGAGCTCCAACGTGGAGTAGGCGTAAGCCGAACCACGGGATAAATCTTCGTGTCAAGTTTGCATCTCTCTAACCCTTAAGCTTCCGCATTTCATACTTGCAATTTGTGTGCCTTTACCTTTCTAGAGTAGTATCTTGATAGGATTGGCTCTAGGTTGCAAAACTCTTTGGGTGGGTGCAAACACTAGAAGAAAATCTTAGTTGCACATCTAGGTAGCATGTCGTAGTTTACTTTTGTGCAATTAGCTTTCATGTGGTAGGCCAAAGTTTTAGAAAGCCTAATTCACCCCTCCCCCTCTTAGGCTATCACGAGCATCGATCTCTTTCAAGTGGTATCAGAACCGGGACTCACATCTTTCACAAGAACACGCCCATTCAATTGGCAATTTGTGAAACCGGCCCATTTGATCGGTTAGGCTTCACCGCCTAGTGAGTTAGCTCGTTGGGGAGAGGATGGATTTCTTAGGATCAGCTCCACGTTTTGATGGCACGGGGTTTCAAAGATGGAAAGTGCTCATGGAAGCTTTCCTTCAAGCAAAGGGGCTTGATGTTTGGCGTGTGACTAGTGAAGGTAGAAAAAGTGACTCCAAAGGCGAAATGCAATATGATTCTACCGCTAGGAGCATCTTACTATCTTCTCTTAGTAATGATATCTTTAATCGTGTATTCACTTGCAAAGATGCTCATGAGTTGTGGACGGCTATCCTTGAGAACCATGAGGGCACAAAGGATGTGGCAAATGAAAGATATCATGTTCTCAAGGATAAGCTAAACAACTTCAAGCAACTTGAGCATGAGGATGCCGAACAAATGTACTCACGCCTAACCATGCTTGTGAATGAGATAAATTCTTTAGGTGTCAACAACATCGACGACATGGGCATCATTCGGTTGTTGCTCCATAGCCTTCGCAAGCCGGACTATGATTTGATGATTGCCATTCTCTACGAGAAAGACCTCTCTAAGAGCACACCAAATCAAGTTCTCAACAAGGTGATGGCTTTTGAGCTTCGCAATGGAATCAAGCCAAAGCCAAGATCTTCTTCACCTACTCCAAGCATTGCTCTTGC
>CM014270.1:22149291-22178176 GCA_004135705.1 Alloteropsis semialata | reverse complement strand
TCTAGTGTGAACCAACACTTGTAATCTTAGTGTGCCGGCCCCTTGGAGTCTTGGTGACTCGCTGGCAAGTCTTCGACCCTCCGGCTTGGTGTGGAGAGGCGACGACGGCTTTGTGCGGGGGAAGAGGAGACCCCTTCCTTGGTGGAGAAGCTCCGTAGTGGAGGCGGCGTCAAGATCTCCGGGAGAGTAGGTTGATGAGAGCAAGGTCTTGGTGACTTGCTCATCATCCTTCTTGGGGAGCCTTTGTGGCGAGCTCAAGGCCTTGACCGGGAAGAAGACTTGGCGACCGGGAGCATATCCTTTGTGGAGCTCCAACGTGGAGTAGGCGTAAGCCGAACCACGGGATAAATCTTCGTGTCAAGTTTGCATCTCTCTAACCCTTAAGCTTCCGCATTTCATACTTGCAATTGTGTGCCTTTACCTTTCTAGAGTAGTATCTTGATAGGATTGGCTCTAGGTTGCAAAACTCTTTGGGTGGGTGCAAACACTAGAAGAAAATCTTAGTTGCACATCTAGGTAGCATGTCGTAGTTTACTTTTGTGCAATTAGCTTTCATGTGGTAGGCCAAAGTTTTAGAAAGCCTAATTCACCCCCTCCCCCTCTTAGGCTATCACGAGCATCGATCTCTTTCAAGTGGTATCAGAACCGGGACTCACATCTTTCACAAGAACACGCCCATTCAATTGGCAATTTGTGAAACCGGCCCATTTGATCGGTTAGGCTTCACCGCCTAGTGAGTTAGCTCGTTGGGGAGAGGATGGATTTCTTAGGATCAGCTCCACGTTTTGATGGCACGGGGTTTCAAAGATGGAAAGTGCTCATGGAAGCTTTCCTTCAAGCAAAGGGGCTTGATGTTTGGCGTGTGACTAGTGAAGGTAGAAAAAGTGACTCCAAAGGCGAAATGCAATATGATTCTACCGCTAGGAGCATCTTACTATCTTCTCTTAGTAATGATATCTTTAGTCGTGTATTCACTTGCAAAGATGCTCATGAGTTATGGACGGCTATCCTTGAGAACCATGAGGGCACAAAGGATGTGGCAAATGAAAGATATCATGTTCTCAAGGATAAACTAAACAACTTCAAACAACTTGAGCATGAGGATGCCGAACAAATGTACTCACGCCTAACCATGCTTGTGAATGAGATAAATTCTTTAGGTGTCAACAACATCGACGACATGGGCATCATTCGGTTGTTGCTCCATAGCCTTCGCAAGCCGGACTATGATTTGATGATTGCCATTCTCTACGAGAAAGACCTCTCTAAGAGCACACCAAATCAAGTTCTCAACAAGGTGATGGCTTTTGAGCTTCGCAATGGAATCAAGCCAAAGCCAAGATCTTCTTCACCTACTCCAAGCATTGCTCTTGCGAGCAATCAAGAGAAGAAAAAGAGCAAGAAGAAGGAGGAGAGCTCAAGTGAAGAAGAAGAAGAAGAAGAAGAAGAAGAAGAAGAAGAAGAAGAAGAAGAAGAAGAAGAAGAAGAAGAAGCCTCCTCAAGTGAAAGTGATGGTGAAGAGATGTCCCCCGAGCTCCAAAGACAAGTCAAGAAGTTGATCAAGAACATGGAGAAGATCAACTCGATGGAGTACATGGTCCACGTCAAGGATGGGAAGCATCATCAACACATGATGATCAAGAAGATCAAATATGAGAAGAAGAGGAAGGAGAAGAAGGAGAAGGAGCCCAAGCATAAAGCCTTCACCACATTCGGAGAATGGGTGAGTGATGATACACTCAACAACAAGAGCTCCTCTCCATCATCACACTTATGCCTCATGGCCAAAGGTATGGAAAGCGATGTAAGTGATGACTCCGATTCCGATTCCGATTCCGATGATGAATCCCCCGCTAAGCTTCTCACCTTAATTCATCAACAACAAAAAGGCCTTAAGAAATTAACCAAAGAAAATAAGGCTCTCAATGATCTTAATGCACTCCTTGTTTCAAATTTTGATAATTTACTAGGCAAATACCAATTGCTTAGCAAGGAGCATGAAGAACTCAAAATTGAGAGCCTTAACAATCAATCTAAGGACTCTTTGTTAAAATTGGAGAAATCTATTTCTTGTGATATTCCTATCTCCAAGGTTGATGCCTCTACTTCTTGAATTGATTTAATTGATGAATCTTGCTCACCCCCTTGCAATGAGAAATGCTTTGAGAAAATTGTTGTAGAAACTCTAGATGATCTCATTGCCAAGGAGAATGAAGAGCTTAAGCAAGAATTGGAGAGTCTTAGACAAAGCTTGGCAAACTTGAAGGGCAAGAGCATTGGAAGCAATGTCCAACCTCCTCAAGATAACCGTGATGACATGGTGAACAAGCTTGAGAAGGGTGAAACCGTGACTTGCTTCAAGTGCTTCAAGGAAGGCCACAACTTCTATCAATGCCCACTTGTCAAGGGGACGTCCAAGAGTGAGAAGAAGAAGGCCAAAACCACCATCAAGAGCTCCCGCAAGAACAAGGTAAAAGCCAACACCTATGTCCTTAAAAAGAATGCTAATGGCAAGGTTGTTGCTAGTACGGTTGGGAAGCCCAAGATGAAGGAATGGGGATGGAACCGACCCATTTGGGTGCCCAAGGAAGTCATCACCAACATGAAGGGGCCCCAAAAGGTTTGGGTTCCAAAGGATACTTGAAGCCCAACATTGGCTTCGGGGGATTTGGAGGCTTGGCTCACAAGAAGAGGAGAAAGATCACATCAAGAAAGCCAAGCTTGCAAGATTGGATATCATGTACCCAAATCCCCCACACTAAGGTAAAAGAGGTAATGGTAATACAATTCAAATTCTTTGCCTATTTACCTTGCTAGATTTGCATGTGCTACCCTTCATATCTAATGCATTCATGTGGTATCTATTGCAAATTCTAGTGTTACTATCATATGGTAAGTTGCTTGTGCCATGCATTCTAACCCATGAGCAACTTACATGGTTTACAAAGGTTGTGTAGGTTTTCTACACTTGGTCACTTTCATGGTACATGAGCTTCACAAGGTATGATTTTGGTACCATGACCACAAGCTATAAGCTTATCTTCCCATTTGTTGTTCAAAATAATGTGCATACACTTGATAGTGATTCAAACACTAAATGCACACACTTAGGGGGAGCTTAGCTTATGGATTGTGATTTTGGAGACTAACTTGTTCATCAAGCTTTTCTTTATTGTCTCCTTATGCCGTGCATATCATACATAGAGAATGTGCTTCACTTACAATGTGATCTTACAACTCTAATGTATGATTATAGAAATTTTGGTGCTTTCATGCCTAATTGAGCCTTGGCCCATTGAGTTTATGATTTCCATATCTAAATTCATAGGCTATGTGCTCACACATTCCCATTTGGTTAAGTATCACACTTGTTCTTTCTTGTTATTTTCTTTCAAGTGATACTTGACTAACTCCCTAGGCCACTAATTCCCTCTATGAGCTATGATTGCTTTTGATAGGTCCTTTTAGGTGATTTGATTCCAAAGGGGGAGAAGTTTGGATCAAAGCAAGCTTAAGTGTAAGTGACCTCATGAGATAGGGGGAGAAGCCATGAGAAAGGGGGAGGATACATGTAGGGGGAGAAGTCATGAAGGAGATATTGGACTTAGGGGGAGGCCATACCCATGGTGAAACTTCAAATTATATGGGGGAGATGGCTACCTAATCCAATGAAAAGAGTGGTAAGCATTCAAGCAAGTGTAAGTGCTCAAACTTGGTCAATTTTCGCATATTTCATACTTGCTTTGATTGTGTTGTCATCAATCACCAAAAAGGGGGAGATTGTAACGAAAATGGCCCTTGTGCCATTTATATTGTGATTTTGGTGATTGAATGACAACATAGTCTTTGGGACTAATGTGTTTGTTAAGTGTCATACTTAGGAAATTACATCCCAAAGAATGATTCCAAAGCCTGCAGAGTTAAGCAAACGGCGTATGAAACGCCGGGCACGGCGTACAAACAGGAAGGCTACGGCGTGTGGCAGCAGATAAACCAGGAAAGGAATATTCCCCGCGCCGTATAATCCGGCGGCAGCGGCGTACAATCACAGAAGCCTACGGCGTGCTAAGGAACCCGAAGGAAGGCCACGGCGTATGATACGCCGGTACTGTGCGTATACAGAGCGGATCATACGGCGTGCACAGGTTGATCAAGATCAAGTCAGGGTCGGCAAGATTCTACACGGCGTACTATACGCCGACTACGGTGGAGTAACGGCGTGCAAGTTACTCAGTGGCGATGTCAGATGGAGGAAGAAGAAAAGGCACGGCGCATGATACGCCGGTCACGGCGTACAAGTTTGGAAGCATATGGCGTGCACAGGTAGCCGTTGGAAAAGGCATTTGACCGTTGGAAAAGCAGGCGGCATATTATACGCCGGTGGGGAAATTGCACACGGCGTATTATACGCCGCTCACGGTTTTTGTGCAGCTTTTGGGTAACGGCTAGTTGAGCCCCTTGGGCTATATATACCCACCCCATTCGGTCATTTGGAGTTGCTGGAGTCCAGAGAAGTTCACCTACACCTACAAGACATCCAAGCCACCACTTGTGCTACATAGATCATCCATAGTGAGTAAGAGAGCTAGGATAGGCCTAGTGAGTGAATTGCAAGGTGTTGAACCTTGTGCTTGGTTCTAGTGTGAACCAACACTTGTAATCTTAGTGTGCCGGCCCCTTGGAGTCTTGGTGACTCGCCGGCAAGTCTTCGACCCTCCGGCTTGGTGTGGAGAGGCGACGACGGCTTTGTGCGGGGGAAGAGGAGACCCCTTCCTTGGTGGAGAAGCTCCGTAGTGGAGGCGGCGTCAAGATCTCCGGGAGAGTAGGTTGATGAGAGCAAGGTCTTGGTGACTTGCTCATCATCCTTCTTGGGGAGCCTTTGTGGCGAGCTCAAGGCCTTGACCGGGAAGAAGACTTGGCGACCGGGAGCATATCCTTTGTGGAGCTCCAACGTGGAGTAGGCGTAAGCCGAACCACGGGATAAATTTTCGTGTCAAGTTTGCATCTCTCTAACCCTTAAGCTTCCGCATTTCATACTTGCAATTTGTGTGCCTTTACCTTTCTAGAGTAGTATCTTGATAGGATTGGCTCTAGGTTGCAAAACTCTTTGGGTGGGTGCAAACACTAGAAGAAAACCTTAGTTGCACATCTAGGTAGCATGTCGTAGTTTACTTTTGTGCAATTAGCTTTCATGTGGTAGGCCAAAGTTTTAGAAAGCCTAATTCACCCTCTCCCCCTCTTAGGCTATCACGAGCATCGATGTCTTTCAGAGAGGGAGACCGTGCATTCGACTTATTCGCGTTGGTGCAATTTCCAGCCGGCACGACTGGTCTGTTCATTGCACGAATTAGGTTTTTGCACCGGTACAAAGGAGGGTTTCTGTAGTAGCTTTCTCAGCAAACTTGGCTGATAAAAATGTTAGCTAGTTGATAGAATGATAGTTGATACGGTAGTAGAGCCATAACTAATAGGCGTAAGTGATTCGACGACCAGTATATTTTAGCTGTGTCTAAGGCTTCCGATAGGTATATATGTTGCAGTCTACAAAATTCTTTGTACAATGTGATACCGAGTAGGCTTTAGCGCTAACCGTGTAGACGAACTAAACTATTGACACGGTTTTGTGCACTTGTCGTGTTGATTTTCTGGAACTCCACAATTTATTACAAACTTCCAAAGTGGACGCTTCACTTTCCACCTATGCTGCTTGACGTTTTCTGGCGACCACTAGTGTCTTTTTTACCATTGTTCTTCCTCTTTACACGTCCTCAATTAAAGCAGCTCTATCGTTGTGTCACTTTATCACTGCCGCCAGGAACTGCCTTATATTTATGTGTAAGTGCCTTATATTTATGTGTAAGGGTGGGAGTTTCATGGACAATAAATTTAATATCACATCAGTATTTTTTGATGACTTGGTAAGAAGAGAAGGTGAGAGTTTCATGGGATCAGAGAGGAGTTTCATCCCATGACACTTTTTTGGCACAGTTACCTAGTTTGCAGTCTTAGTAATTGTGCAATGAAACTATGCACTGAGACTGGCCTAAAGGAGCATCTGATGTGTTTGTCTCCTGCGTTAAACGAGCGGGGATAAGCAGAACCACCATTTTGCAAAGTATGGTTTGAAATCAAGTGAGTCGGGTTCATCTCCATAGAAACATTCATCCCCGATATGGATCCAATCTATCTCTCAAAATGACGGACTGGTGATCCACTTCTTGTCCATTCACGTGAAGTGCGCACTACCCGCGATAGTGGCTTTAGCACCAGTTCCTGAGCCTCCTCTAGTACGTACCGGATCGTTTACCCGGTACCAAAGGCAAGCCCAATGCAATGAGTACTTTGTGATAGCCCCAGAGTAAAATGTTACTCCATATAGATACCGATGATTTGAGGACATCAAATTCCCAACGCAGGTAGCACTTCTTTTTTCATCCATGTCATCTACCATGTCCTTTCAGATTCCCTCCTATCCCTTTCATGTCTCTGCTTTTCACATTCTCTCTTCTTAGGACACCGATGACCTGCAAAAGAACTCCTGACATCCTGCAAGCTACTGTTTTATCTCCAGATGGCATCCGAACCTATGTGTTGTGATGGGACTCTCAGCTGACTCGTCGCGTTGGGCCTGGCCTAAAGACCCCATGCGTGCACCAGTGGTCATTAGGCTAGTGCAAAACGGCACAAAGTAGAGCTGCGGAGTGAGGGTCGCCGACTAGCAGAGCAGTGGCGTGGACCACTGCCGGTGCAAGGAGTTTGTTTTGCAACCTAGATAGAAACAATCTCACTTTTTCACATGCTGTAAAAACTGGAACTAAAGTGAAGGTGCATCTAGGCCCCTAATTCGATTTTGGAGATTAATGACAACATGATTATTGCGACTAACATGTGTTTTGCAGCGGCATTCATTAAGTTAGTGCAATGATTGGTTTTCATGGTATTAATTCTTGGCCCCCATCATTTGAGTTATATATGTCGGATCAAAGGATGTGCGAGAAGCGTAAGGACAAGCTAGTCCCAAGTGCCGTTTGGAGTCCAGAAGCACCTGGATTAGTATAGGTCTTTGTTTTTCCTTTGGCCGTACTATTAAGGGGGCAAGAGTTGTAGCTTGACCTAAATAAAACTAGAGTCTAAGCGTGATGCGCACTTGTGAAATTCTAGCACCAGTTATCTTAAATGATGCCATGGAAGCTTAGGAAGAAGTTAGAAACTCAAAAGGATTTGATTTGGTCAAGTTTCATAACTTGGGTGTGCATTTCTGCACACCACCGACTATTGCGGTGGTGACCAAGATGGTCACCGCAACAGTCGGTCATGCTAGGGCCGTCAAGGCCACTACAGGGCAGAAGCCACCGACTATTGCGGTGGTGGTACTGAGGTGCCACCGACCGCAACAGTCGTTCAGTCATGGGCCAGGAGGGCCCAGGGTCAGTAGACCACCGACTGTTGCGGTGCTCAGCTGTGCACCCACCGCAACAGTCGGTCCCGCAGGGCCAGAGACAAATTCGTCTCTGGTTTGACGGATTGTTGCGGTGAGAACGGGGTTTTTACCCCATCGCAACAGTCGGTCATGTGTTAGTGACCGTTGGATTTGTACTGAAAAGCAACCACCGACTATTGCGGTGGTGGTAATTAGGTACCACCGCAACAGTCGGTCCCCAAGACTTCAGTTGCATGTGAGGCCCAACGGCTAGTTGCTTTGCTTGGCCTATATATATTTGGTGTATTGGTTCAATTCACCTTGCGACCTGAGAAAGTTCGTAGTCATATTTGGGAGCTAAGAGCAAGCAAAGCACTAGAAGTAATTGAGAAGTTCTTGATTGAGAAGATTAGGAACATCGTTAGTGCTTAGTGAGTAGCAAGTGTGCATCCACCCTTTGTCTCTTGTCTTGTGCAGGTCAAGTGAAGCCTTTGCTTGTTACTCCTGGTGATCGGCATCACCTAGACGGCTTGGTGGTGGTGTTCTTGGTGATCTCTCAAGGAGGCGTCTTGTGAGATGTCCAAGAAGGTTACACGACGTTTGGAGTCTGCCGTTCCGGAAGGGACAATCGACATCTACTAGAGAGCACTTGATCCTCATGTTGGATCAAGGGGAAGCAACACCCTCATGTTGGGTGCTCCAATGAGGACTAGGGAAGAGTGCCGACTCTTCGATACCTCAGAAAAAATCTGGCTTCCCAACTCTCTTTTTACTTTTGGCAATTTACATTTCTGCTTTTACTTTCTTAGAACTGCCATGCTAAACTAGGATTGGAACTAGGTTGCAAAACTTCTTTTATCGTCTAGATAGTCACACTAGTTGAAACTAGGCACATGGGGTGAATTGGCTTGATTAGGTGTTTAATTCCGCAAAAAATTGTTAGGAGCCTAATTCACCCCCCTCTTAGGCGTCTTGATCATTTCTATTGGTATCAGAGTCTCGTGCTCTTGGATTAGGCTTCACCGTCTAGAGTAAGATGTCTAATGGGGATGGAGCCCCTCCCATGTTCGATAGTGATGATTTTTTCTATTGGAGAATTCGTATGGAGGCCTATCTTGAGGCTGTCGATCTCGGTGTGTATCATACCGCTTTGTATGGTTATCCCGAACCTAAGGAACCCGAGGCACTCACTATCGCTTCCAAGTGGAATGCTAAGGCTCGCAACATCCTCTTTCGTGGTTTAAACAAAGAGGTGTTCAATCATGTGTGTAGTAGCAAGAATGCTAAGGAGCTTTGGGATAAGTTGTGCGACATGCACATCGGATCCAAGGATGAGCGTGAGGAGCGCTATAAAGTTATCATGGATAGAATTAATGATTTCAAAATGATTCCTCATGAAAATGCTAATCAAATGTACACTCGCTTTGGTGTTCTTGTAGAGCAATTGAATGATCTTGATAT
This sequence comes from Alloteropsis semialata, assembly GCA_004135705.1. Taxonomy (NCBI): domain Eukaryota; kingdom Viridiplantae; phylum Streptophyta; class Magnoliopsida; order Poales; family Poaceae; genus Alloteropsis; species Alloteropsis semialata. The sequence continues at coordinate 22,169,295 of CM014270.1, read as the reverse complement.
GGGCAAAATGGAAAGTGTGAATATCATAAGACGACTTCTTCTTCTACCAAAAGAGAAGTACACCAACATTGTCACAGACTTCCATCAAGTTGATCTCAAGGTTGTCTCTATTTCTCAAGTTCTTGGCAAGATTACCGGCCATGAGATGTATATAGGTATTTACCAAGGTGAAAGCACCTCCTCCTCCAAGAATGATATTGCATTCAAGGCAAGCAAAGAGAAGAAGGCGGCTGTCAAGAAAGACTCAAATGATGATGAAAGTGATGATGATGTTGATCTTGCACTCCTTATGAAGAGAACCAACAAGATGCTCAAGAAGCTCAACAAGAAAGGAGTGAACTTTGATTACAAGAAGAAGAAGTTCTTCACAAATGACAAGAAGAAGTCACTCAAGTACATTCTATGCTTCAATTGTGGTGTGAAGGGTCACTTGGCTAATGGATGCCCTCTTCTCGACAAGAGAAAGCAAAAGAACAAGAATCAAGAGAAAGAATGTGATGATGAAAAAGACCACAAGAAGAAGCATCACAAGGGGAAGAAAGATGAGAAGAAGAAGCATCAGAAGAAAGGCAAGAAGAAAGAAGCCAAAGCTTATATTGGAGAGTGGGTGACTGATGTTGAAGATTCGGATAATTCCTCCTCCTCTTCAAGTGAAAGTGAAAATGAAGGCATTGCCGGTCTTGCTATCAAGGCTTCTCTTTCTCCACTGCCAACATCACTCTTCTCTACATCAAGCTCACACATTTGCCTAATGGAAAAAGGAGATCACAAGGTGAGCAAAAGCAACCATGGCTCTAGTGATGATGATGATGATGCTAGTGGTAGTGATGATGATGAGTATGTACAACCTTCATATGATGAGCTAGTAGAAACCCTTAATGATTATAATGAAGCCATCATTAGTTCAAAGAAAAAGGTTGATAAGCTAAAGCTAGTCAAGAAAGAATTAGAGAACATGGTGAATGAGCTTGAGGCTAGCAACTTAGAGTTCAAAGGTAGTCATGATGATTTGATGAAGTCTTATAATGAACTCAAGTTAAAGTATGGAAGTTTGAAAAATAATTTTCAAGAGCTCAACACTGGCTACAAGGATCTTGAGTCCAACTTTGATGCTATGTCAAATGAGAAGTGTGTTGAAGCTACCCAGGTAGAGAAAGTTGATTGCTCTACTTCATGTGATGATTTGCTTGATTTGCCCAAGAGTTCTTCTATTTGTGACAAGTGCAAGGGCAAGAATATTGTTGTTGTAGAATCTTGCAATGATGAGATCTCTTTTGACAATGATTTGCTCAAGAGAGAAAATGAAACTATATTGATTGAGAATGCAAAGCTCAAGCAACAAGTTCTTGATCTCAAGAATGTGCAAGCTCAAGTGCCACAAGTCAAAATATTGAAGCCACAAGTTGCACAAGTCAACAACAAGAATGAGTATGACCCAATGTGTCAAGGAAAGAAATTGTATGCCAATTTGGTCAAGTCAAATGAGGGTAAGAATGCATTCAAGTATCCTTCTCCCAAGGTCATGGCAAAGCGTCCAAGTGTTCCTCTCGGTCCAAGACCAAGATATTGCATGGAACGCAAGAGAGAGGGTCACTTGTTCTTTGAATGCAAGACACCTCCTCCTTCCAAGCTAGAAAGTCACCTAAGACCCATGGCTTTCAACACACCTTATGCATTGTCAAGATTGGAAAATGGCAAGTTTGTTGTGAGGTTCTATGGCCGCAAGGATAGTTTATGGCCTAAGCAAATTTGGGTGCCCACGACTCTCATTGCTAGTGCACAAGCTTATCCTCATTGCTCCACTGCCAATGTCACATCGAGTTCTAGTTCTGTCACTCCAGCTTCCAACAAGGTTTGGGTGGCGAAACCCCAAGCTTGATCATGTTTGTGGATATAGGTGAACTACAAGACCGGAGGACACCATTGGGTTCTTGATAGTGGTTGCACTCAACATATGACCGGTGATCCCCGGATGTTCACCACATTGGATGAAGATGTTAGTGGGCATGACAAGATCACATTTGGTGACAACTCAAAGGGTAAGGTTGAAGGATTGGGAAAGATTGCTATCTCCAATGATCATTCACTCTCAAATGTTCTCTTGGTTGATTCTTTGAACTTCAACTTATTGTCTGTGGCTCACATTTGTGATCATGGTTTCAAAGTCACATTCACCGATGAGGGTGTAGAAGTCACAAGGAAGTCAAATAATGATGATCTTATATTCAAGGGCTTTAGATACAACAATCTCTATCTTGTGGACTTCTCTTCTGGTGAGGCTAGTTTGTCAACTTGCTTATTCACCAAAGTGTCAAAGGGTTGGTTGTGGCATAGAAGGCTTGCACATGTTGGCATGGGTACTCTCAAGAAGCTCTTGAAGAAGGATTTGGTTCGTGGGTTGAGTGATATAGTGTTTGAGAAGGACAAACTTTGTAGTGCTTGTCAAGCCGGACAAGCAAGTGGCAAACTCTCATCCATCCAAGGCCTATGTATCAACAACAAGACCACTAGAGTTGCTTCACATGGATCTATTTGGACCAACAACATATGTTAGTCTTGGTGGAAATCTCTATTGCTTGGTGGTTGTGGATGATTACTCAAGATACACTTGGGTATTCTTTCTTCAAGACAAGACCGAAGTGGCCAACACATTCAAGACCTTTGCAAGGAAAGCTCAAAATGAATACAAGCAGCCTTTGATGAAGATTAGAAGTGACAATAGGAAAGAGTTTGACAACACAAGCATTGAGTTGTAGGAGTGGGCATAATTAACCGAGAACCGAAAACCGAACCGAAATACCTAAAAATTGAACCAAAAAAACCGAAACCCAGAAAATCGGTTATATGTTCGGTTCCTGTTTCTTGATAACCGAAATAAGTACGGTTACTTCGGTTCTTAGGCTCGGTTAACCGAAATTAACCGAGAAACCGATTTTCTAGGGAAGGTCCATGTACACTGAATAAATCAGCCCATCAGGCCCAGTACCACGAAACCCTAGCATATAAAATGGCCGATAATGCTCCTGCCCTTCACTCCCCATCGATCCAACCTGTAGCCGTCACCCCCACCCGACCCCAGCAAATCAACGCCTCCTCTCTGGATCCCAGACTCCGGTCGCCCTTCAGCCTCTCACACTCCGACAGTGGCTTCCGCGGGGGCGCGCCACTACTCCCCGCACTCCGTAGCGACGAGGAGGCCAGCGTGCGCAGGACAGCGGGACAACGGGACAGCGGGAGGAAGAGTAGCCCTTTACCTGCTCGAGCAAGCACCGACGGCAAGACCGCGCCGCCTTCCGTGATTCCGTCTGCTCCGATGGAGCAACCTGCCGCACACCGGCACAGCTTCACCGGTCTACTTCCACTGCACGTGCGATTGCTGCTCTTGCCTTGCAGTTGCAGATTTGTTTTATGCTTGGCCAAATAGGATTTACTTTTTTTTGGATCCATTTGAAAGTTGGAACAGTCCGTGCTTGGCTTCTTGCGTGGATGGGTTCTTTTTGTTTGTATTGGAATTTATTTACTTCGTGTTGGGATGTCTACAAGGCTGTTCATTTGTGCTCAATTCGATTTGCATCTTCGTTTCGGGAGAACATGTGATGCCGCATCCTGTAATTTTTTTATGCATCACATAATAGCTCGGTTAGATCGGTTCAGAACCGAGAACCGAACCGAACTCACCGAAACCGAACTCCTCGGTTCTCAAAAATTCTATTAACCGATCGGTTCTGATTTTTGAGGAACCGAACTTTAGAACAAACCAAAGAATCGATCGGTTCGGTTCGGTCTAACCGAATGCCCACCCCTATTGAGTTGTATTGTGATGACAATGGAATCAAGTATGAGTTCTCCGCAACCTATACTCCTCAACAAAATGGTGTAGTTGAGAGAAAGAACCGGACATTGATCATTTTGGCAAGAACTTTTTGGGCCGAAGCAATCAACACCGCATGCTATACGTCCAACTGGCTCTTTCCTCGCCGCTTATTGATTAAGACCCCTTATGAGTTGCTCATTGGGAGAAAGCTCAATATCTCCTACTTTCGGGTGTTTGGTTGCAAGTGCTATATCTACAAGAAACGGCAACACCTAGGGAAGTTCCAAAAATGTTGTGATATTGGTTTTCTACTTGATTACTCATTGAAGTCCAAAGCATATAGAGTATTCAACCATGCCACCAGCTTAGTTGAAGAAACATATGATGTGGAGTTCGATGAATCTAATGGCTCCCAAGGAGCACATGAAAATTGTGATGATGTAGGTAATGAACCATTGAGGGAGGCCATGAAGAACATGCCTATTGGAGCAATCAAGCCAAAAGAAGAAGATGATGATGAAGTTCAAATTGTTGATCCTCCATCTTCTTCATCCATGGTGCCCCAAGTTGATGGTGGTGACAAGCAAGATGATAGTGTTCAAGTGGAAGATCCACCTCTTCCACTTGAGGACACTCATGTACCACAAGATCAAGTTGAGGCACAAGCTCAAGAAGTTGATGCTCCACAAGCCCCTCAAGAAGTGGTTGAGAGAAGACACAATCCAAGAATTCATGCTCATTCACAAGATCTCATCATTGGAAGTCCAACAAAAGGGATAAGAACTCGTAGAACTCACAGGATCCGTATTGGGTGAATGCAATGCATGAAGAATTGAACGCCTTCACCCGCAATGATGTTTGGACTCTTGAAGAGCGACCCAAGAATACAAGAGTGATTGGAACCAAATGGGTCTTTCGCAACTAACAAGATGATCAAGGTATTGTAGTGCGGAACAAGGCAAGGCTAGTTGCAAAGGGGTTCTCTCAAGTTGAAGGATTGGATTTTGGAGAGACCTTTGCACCGGTGGCAAGACTAGAGGCAATTCGCATCCTTCTTGCTTATGCTTCAAGCCACAATATGAAGCTATATTAAATGGATGTGAAGAGTGCCTTCTGCCATAACATGAAGCTATATCAAATGGATGTGAAGAGTGCCTTCTTGAATGGATATATCAATGAGCTAGTCTATGTTGATCAACCACCGGGCTTTGAAGATGCAAGATATCCCAACCATGTCTATAGGTTGTCCAAGGCACTCTATGGTCTCAAACAAACTCCTAAGCATGGTATGAGCGCCTTAGGGACTTCCCTATCTCAAGGGATTTCAAGATTGGCAAAGTTGACACAACACTATTTACCAAGAAGATTGATGGAGATCTCTTCATTTGTCAAGTGTACGTTGATGTTATCATCTTTGGCTCAACAAATAAATACTTTTGCAAAGAGTTTGGTGAAATGATGTCAAGGGAGTTCGAGATGTCTATGATTGGAGAGCTCACATTCTTCCTTGGGTTTCAAATCAAGCAACTTGAAGAAGGGACTTTCATTTGTCAAGAAAAATATACCAAAGACCTTCTCAAGCGCTTCAAGATGGAAGATTGCAAGGGCATCTCTACACCAATGGCTACAAATGGACATCTTGACCTAGATGAGAGAGGTAACCCGGTTGATCCAACTCTCTACCGTTCTATGATTGGTAGTTTGTTATATCTTGCCGCATCTAGGCCCGATATCATGTTTAGTGTTTGTATGTGCGCTAGATTCCAAGCCAATCCTAAGGAGGTACACTTAGTAGCCGTGAAAAGAATCTTTAGGTACCTCAAACTCACACCAAGCATTGGCCTTTGGTATCCCAAAGGAGCTAAATTTCAACTCGTTGGCTATTCCAATTCGGATTATGCGGGTTGCAAGGTTGATAGGAAAAGCACCTCCGGAGGGTGCCAATTGCTTGGTAGATCACTTGTTTCTTGGTCTTCTAAGAAACAAAATAGTGTTGCCTTGTCCACCGCCAAAGCTGAGTATATAGCCGCTGGTTCTTATTGTGCTCAAATCCTTTACATGAAACAAACCCTTCTAGACTATGGCATAGTTCTAGAAAGTGTACCTTTGTTGTGTGACAACGAGAGTGCGGTTAAGCTTGCTAACAACCCAGTTTAACACTCATGAACAAAGCACATTGATATTCGCCATCACTTCCTTAGAGACCATGTTGCTGAGAATGACATATCACTAGAAGGTGTAAGGACGGAAGATCAATTAGCGGATATCTTCACAAAGCCCCTAAATGAGAGGACGTTTTCTAGGTTGAGGAATGAGCTCAATGTGCTTGACTTTGCTAACTTTCACTAACTTACTAGTGTAGGGCTGCTTGTGCTTGCATTGCATTTGTATAACTTGTCATATGCATTAGGTGCTTGTCTAACCCTTGCAAGATAGTGATGAGATAGGAAAGGTTGGAGCCGTTTGGTCTCTTGGTTGCTCTAGACTCGGGTGAGGCTCATCATGAGCAAGGTTGCATGGGGATCAAATGTGACAAGATAGATTTAAATTTATGCCTTAAATTCTTGTCTTGCATTTGCATGCATATGCATGGTTGTTGTTTTTGTTGTTTCGTTGGCATTTGGTTGTGGCATGCATTTAGGGGGAGCTCTCTTTGTCTTTGACAATTTCTGAAACTCCTAAGTGTGTGGTGCCCTCGGGCAGTGGTAAGTGCAGATGGCAGCTGGGTGACAGTTTCAGTGGCAGTTGCTCGAGGCCAAGCCTCAGGTACTTTCTTTGGACGTTGAGGCCAAGGCTCAACAAAGGTCCGTGTCAGGGGAAGTTCTTGGCTGTTGCAGTGGTCAGCAGTTCTTGTTCTGGCAGTGATTTTCTTGCAGTGGCAGTGGATTTCTTGCAGTGACAGTGTTTCTCAGTTTAGTGCAGTGAGGGCCAGAACGAAGACTCCAGGTCCTATCGGCAATGGGGATTCACCGCCTCGCCGTCCTCCGCCCTCTGACAAGGGCAAGGCGAAGGCACCCCCAAAGCCGCCGAAGAAGAAGGCAAAGAAGGGTGGTCCGGATGATTGGGAGACCACCATGGCAGTTGTCAGGGCGCAGAAGCGCATTGAGGCTGAGGCCGGTCAGCTAAGTTCAGTATACGTGACCAGGCAGGGTCACCGGTTGCTCCAGAGGGTCCTTCTGCTACCGCTCTCCGTCGCTCAGGACGTGTCCGTGTGCAGGTGGCCTCTCCACCTCCCCAGCAGCAGAGCTCTCGCCAGCCCGCTTCTTCTGGCAGTAGAAGGAAGCGGGCCCAGCCTCCCTCGTACCCTGAGGAGTCAGGCTCGTCAGACTCAGACGGGCAGCCTTCACAAATGCCGACAGTGGAAGAGGTCGCCAGGGCCTCACCTCGGTTGATTTGGCGATTACGGATAGAGAACGAGACCAGGTGGTTCCCAGCTTGTCGACTTGCTACAGGGTTGTTCTGGACTCCCTTGGAGCAAATCTTTTATAATGCCTTCAACCTGGCTCGTGTCTCGCTTTACATGTTTCACAGACGGATGGATACTGCCAGGATCGCCAGAGCAGTGCCAGTTGAGCCTAGTGAGCTTGAGTCCTATTTCTCATACATGCCTAGACTGCTTGAGCTCTTCATGTGGCCCACCAGTTTTGTCAGGGAGTGGGTACGTGTCTTCTACGCCACCGTTTGGATGCCTCTGGACCGATCCACGATGACTTTCATGTATCGGGGGAAGAAGTACACCTTGAGGTGACAGGACCTTCATGGCCTTCTCGAGCTTCCACTCTACACCGAGAAGCTGCACGAGAGGTGCTACCCTTCAGCTATTCCTCCACGACATCCTCTGTCTAGTGGGTAGTGCCACCGTCAGCCGAGTTGATGGCACCGTGCTTCAGGAAGCCCTTTGGTCCGGCTTCACCTCGTCACCCTATGGACTTTGACACCACTGGCTTACGTGATCTTGGAGGCTCTTCGTCGCTCCTTGCACCATCGGTCCGAGAACCGCGAGACGATCACAGCTCTACAACAGTGGCTCTTGGCACATATAGTGGATCGCTGGCAGTTTGATATGATAGACTTCTTGATGGCAGAGATCTAGGACGTGATTTCAGATGGGATGAAGATCGGCCGCACTTTACCTTACGCACACATTCTGACACATATACTCGCTAACTTAGTGGGCTCTCATGAGGAGAACCTCGCTAAGTTAGAGGAGAGAGGTGGTGCCCCTTCTTACCCGACCTACAAGGCTGCCAAGCCTAACGACCGTCGCCGAGGACAGCGGCTGATTACAATGATCAGACAGGCAGTTCCTCCAGAGCAGCAGGCTAAGCAGGCAGCAGAGGACAAGACCCTTAGAGAGGCAGAGCACGCAGCTGGTCTTGAGGCACTTCTTGACAGCTCTGACCTTTCTGAGGAAGACAGCTCCGACTCCGAGTACGTGCTCCCAAACTCACCTCCATACTGAGGAGCTCATGACGCCGAGGCTGGCGGGTCCAGTACAGCAGCTGCAGAGTTTGACGACCCCCCAGCCTCCTTTGGTCCTTCCATAGTTCCAGTTTTAGCTCCTCCAGTAGTAGCCCCAGCTCCTCCAGCTCTGCCATACTTTAGAGCTATCGCAGATTCTATCGTGGTACTCGGGCAGACAGTGACTAATATTTAGGCAGCACAGACAGCCAAGGATGAGAAGTACGATCTCAGGTTTGCTGCGATTCTTGAGCAGCAGCAGCATATGGTTGAGGAGCAGTGCCGTCTGGCCGCCAAGCAGGAGGCACAACGCAGGCAGAATGAGATGTACTTTCAGCTCCTCTTCCAACAGATTGGGATACGGATGCCCTCACTACCGCCGACTCCAGCTCCAGCTCTTCCACAGCTCCTTCAGAGTCCGGCAGGGCCAGCGCTTGAGCCTATCTCACCGATCAGACCCATGGCCAGTGTTGGTGGCTTCGTCCCGCCTCCTCCGGTGCTCGAGTCTCCTCTTCCACATGTACCAACTCAGTTTTCGACATCGGAGGCCACGTTGCTTGCGGAGTTCACCAGCCTAGCTGCTCAGGCTACTACTCCAGCTACAGTCTCCGCCTCCGTGCCAGCTAGCACTTCTTTAGTATCGAGGTCCCTTGAGGCCTCCTACTCCATGCTGATAGGCGAGAGCACTCCTGACCCACAGTAGTTTGTCACAGAGATTTTAGCTCCAAAGCAGCCTTCGCAGGCCGACGACCAGACACTTGCAGCTCCAGTGACGATTGACTTGACTTTGGTCACTGCAGAGGTCGTTGGCTCTTCCGCAGCTCCTCAGACTCAGGCTACAGGTTTAGAGACCGAGGACCCAGTTGCCGCAGCGGCGAGGACTTTCACTCCATCTCCCGAGGACACCGTAGCTCAGGCTCCTCCCACTTCAGATGCTTAGTTGGTTTTGGTGCTTGACGCCAAAGGGGGAGATGTTAGGGGAGATGTGAGAGTTAGGGGGAGCTAGTAGTATAGCTTTTGGTTCTTTGATGTGAACTCTCATGCATCATGTTTACTTTTATGCATTCGTACTTCGGCTTGCTACTATGGTTGATGACATGTGCTTGTGCCTTATTTCTTATATATATGCCATGTCATACTTGGTTTGCGTATGTGCTTGTCCTTAATATCCTTTTCATATGCATTGTTTTATATTTCCCATCTCCTTTTATTCACAAATATTCTATTTGAGGTTGTGTTGTCATCAATCACCAAAAAGAGGGAGATTGAAGGTGCATCTAGGCCCTAATTCGATTTTGGAGATTAATGACAACATGATCATTGCGACTAACGTGAGTTTTGCAGCGGCATTCATTAAGTTAGTGCAATGATGGGTTTTCATGGTATTATTGGCCCCCATCATTTGAGTTATATATGTCGGATCAAAGGATATGCGAGAAGCGTAAGGACAAGCTAGTCCGAAGTTCAGTTTGGAGTTGAGAGGCACTTGGATTAGTATAGATCTTTGTTTTTCCTTTGGCCGTACTATTAAGGGGGGCAAGAGTTGTAGCTTGACCTAAATAAGACTAGAGTCTAAAGGTGATGCACACTTGTGAAATTCTAGCACTAGGTAGCTTAAATGAAGCCATGGAAGCTTAGGAAGAAGTTAGAAACTCAAAAGGATTTGAATTGGTCGAGTTTCATAACTTGGGTGTGCATTCCTGCACACCACCGACTGTTGCGGTGGTGACCAAGATGGTCACCGTAACAGTCGGTCATGCTAGGGCCGTCAAGGCCACTACAGGACAGAATCCACCGACTGTTGCAGTGGTGGTACTCTCAGGTACCACCGCAACAGTCGGTTAGTCATGGGCCAGGAGGGCCAGGGTCAGTAGACCACCGACTGTTGCGGTGCTCAGCTGAGCACCCACCGCAACAGTTGGTCCCGCAGGGCTAGAGACAAATTCGTCTCTGGTTTGATGGACTATTGCGGTGAGAACGGGGTATTTACCCCACCGCAACAGTCGGTCATGTGTTAGTGACCGTTGGATTTGTATTGAAAAGCAACCACCGACTGTTGCAGTGGTGATACTTAGGTACCACCGCAACAGTCGATCCTCACAACTTCAGCTGCATGTGAGGCCCAATGGCTAGTTACTTTGCTTGACCTATATATACTTGGTGTATTGGTTCAATTCACCCCTATTGCGACCTAAGAAATTTCATAGTCATATTTGGGAGCTAAGAGCAAGCAAAACATTAGAAGTGATTGTGAAGTTCTTGATTGTGAAGATTAGGAACATCATTAGTGCTTAGTGAGTAGCAAGTGTGCATCCACCCTTTGTCTCTTGTCTTGTGCAGGTCAAGTGAAGTCTTTGCTTGTTACTCTTGGTGATGGGCATCACCTAGACGGCTTGATGGTGGTGTTCTTGGTAATCTCTCAAGGAGGCGTCTTGTGAGAGGCCCAGGAAGGTGTACACAGCGTTTGGAGTCCGCCGTTCTGGAGGGCACAATCGACATCCCCTAGAGAGCACTTGATCCTCGTGTTGGATCTAGGGGAGCAACACCCTCGTGTTGGGTGCTCCAACGAGGACTAGGGAGAGTGCCGACTCTTTGATACCTCGGAAAAAAATCCGGCTTCCCAACTCTCTCTTTATTTTTGACAATTTACATTTCCGCTTTTACTTTCTTAGAACTGCCATGCTAGACTAGGATTGAAACTAGGTTGCAAAACTTCTTTTACCGTCTAGATAGTCACACTAGTTGAAACTAGGCACACGGGGTGAATTGGCTTGATTAGGTGTTTAATTCCGTAAAAAATTGTTAGAAGCCTAATTCAACCCCCTCCCCCCTCCTAGGCATCTTGATCCTTTCATAAAGAATGAGACAACCACCCATCTGAAAGATTAAAGACCGAGTCTGGAATGGTTTTGAGGGCCCAACTTCAATTGACTATGCATCTATATCTTTTTCTCAGTTTAGTTCTTTGCGTGCAATTGAAGGTTAACTTGACTTTGATATGTTCGTACTTGGTGATGAGTTTGTAACGACAATAAAATATGGAACATCAATGTAGAAATTTCATTTGCTCGATCGGATCATTGTTGAGCTGTCGCACTATGCGAGAACAGAAAAGCATTGCACAGAAAGGAAAGGCGTCGAATAAGAAACAGAGAAAAACATCTACATAGATCTAGACAGCCCCTTTGCAAGTCAATCTCACACCCTCAAGGAACTGCCTAACTCAATCATACACCTCGTATATGATTTGTCCACCCTAGAACATAACTCATAAATCAAATCTACTTCACCTCATCTAAACACGTATGGTACTTCAGATAATGGAAAGTGATCCTAATGGCCATGATTTATAATTTTCTAAGTACACTAGCAAAATGTAAACACCCTAACAAGTACTTGCGATCGTGTATCTGGAGAGAGCAAATGTCTTTTTTCAAGGCCTGTTTGGTCCGTGTGGAATATCAAACTTCATATCGCTGGTGAACTCCGGGTGCAGGGAGGCACCAAGCTACTGTAGGGGTTCGATTTTTTGCTGGGCCGCGCATCCACAATTCTTGCTCGATCGGCCCATCTAACCTGTTTCGAGCCCATGTCCTGTGAACATTTTGGCCCATCCACATTGGCCCAGAGACCACTGTAGTTCGTCCGGACATTCCGGGCCACGCGTTTGCCGTGGGGTTCAGCGCGGGCGACGCCGCCTGATACATGGGCTGCGACGTGCCGACGTCCCCGACGAGGCGCAGGTCGCCGCGGCCATGTACCTGACCGTCGCGTGTCACAGGAAGCTCGACGTCATCTTCAACAACGCCGGGATCGTAGGGTCCCTGGCGCAACGAAGTGCGTCTTCCTTCCTAGTATTACCAAGCGCGTAATTAAGAGGGGAGCGGTGAATTAGGCAATATAAAACCTCAACCTATCACTACTACAGAACCGTTATCACAGCCGGTCTGGAACCGGTATTTACAGCCAGTTTTCAAAAGCGGCAGTGAAAATACGGTTTTCATAGCTGGTTTTGAGCCGCCTGTGAAAATCATTCTCACAGCCGGTTCTTAACAAAAACTGGCTGTAAAAATAATTACAAAAAGCAAAAAACAAAAATCAAATAAAAATGTTAAATGGGTGCTAAAAAATTAATCTCATGGGTGGCCACCCCATGAACCGAGCACCATCACCTCCAACCACGCAATTTTTTGCACTTGTTGTATTCTCCATGATTCGAATCCATGACCGCTTGCTTTGTGAGCAACCCTTACCACTGCGCCACACTATTACTTGTGGCTAAGCGAGTGATGCACTACTTTTATATTAACTTTGCCGAAATTTAATAAAATTCTATAGGCCACACCTTTGATCCATATAGGTTGACAATTTTTGTGGTAGTTCCTTACATGCACATACTTCCAAACAAATATCAAAAAATAATATAAAAATAAAAAATAGTTGTACAAAAACTGATTTATTAAGTGTTGAAAATTCATTTAATTCATAAAATAGCAAATCATTTCAAAAGAAAACTCATAAGCTCCTCCATGGAAACTTACATGTAGTATAAAACATGTAGAAAAATATTTATATGTGATATGAGAAAACATAAGTTTTAGAATGTACAAACATCAAAGTTTAGTTTAAGATTTATAAAAAGAGTGTGAGAGATGTATGTGTTTATGAACAATGTATAGTCTAATTTTCTTGAAATGCGTTGATTTTTTATGAGAAGACTATACACCTATAAAAGGACTCCATGAGAATTTTTATAATTTTTGGACGAGTTTCTGATATTATTATTATTACTACTATTATTATTACAAGTAAATGAGTAAATGTAGTTCAAATTAGAATTACTAAGAATAAGTACCTAGAAATTCATTTAATAGTTAAAAAATAGAAAATCATTTTAAAAAATCCAAAACTCCTCCATGGCAAGATATATGTAGTGTAAGACATTTAAAAAATATGTCCATGTAATATGAGCAACAATAACGTTTTAGGGTGTGCAAACTAATCGATGTTGCACTTCTTTAATATTAAATGTTTTGAATCTTTATGATTTTTTAGAGACCACACCTTAGATCCGATTGGGCTGTGTGGAAGAAATTGAAGCTATCATTAAGGGCATGCCTAGTAAGCAGGCTCCTGGGCCTGATGGCTTCAAGGGTAATTTTATCAAGAAATGCCCGAATATTATTAAACAAGATTTTTTAATATTTGCAATGATTTTGGTTTGCAACTTTATCAAGTATTAATGGTTCTTTATAACACCCAAAAATTCATCATGAGTTTTTGTTTATGTTTGCAAATTCAAATCTCTATCCAAATTCTAATCCAAACCCCAAATCAAATTCACAAAACAAATCCCAAACAAAGTTCAAACCTTTTCCCTTTCCCTCTCTCGTTTTAGCCCATCCCGGCCTCCTTTTCCCTTTCCTCTCGGCCCAGCTGCGGCCCAGCCCGCTCGTGCCTCTCTCCCTCTCCCTCTCACGACAGCATGGGCCCGCGCCGTCATTTCCTTCCTCTCTCCCTCGTCCGCCTCTGCGTGCAAGGCCGATCGTGAGCGCGCCCCTCCCCAACCTCGTGCCCCTATCCTCGGTTCCTCGTGCGTCATGCCTGGCTCTACCCAGGCATCATCGCGCCCTTCCCCCTCTCGGACTCGAACTCGCTCTCCCCCTCAACTCGCAGCAATGGTGAGTTACTGCCATTAACGGCAGTAACACTGCCAATATCTGCCCCTTTCTAAATTCACAGCCACTCGGGCACTACCCATGGCCTATAAATGGCCGGAATCGAACCCTCTCCACCCCCTTTAGCCCCGGATCTCTCCATGTCCGCCGTAGTACCCTGGCCACCGGCAATTTATCGCTGGAGCCACCAGGATATGAACGGACATCGCCCTTAGGTTAATCCAGCCACGGCGCTGCCTCACCCCTCTGCCCTCCCTCTCGCCCGTGTAGGAACCCCAGGAACCGGCATCGATGCCCAGGAAGCAAAGTCGAGGCCGGAATCCCAACATCCACCGGCGCCCAAGGAGCTGCCCGCCCTGCACCGTCGCTGTTGACGGTCCATAGACGTGCCAATTGTGAACCGCAAGCGCACGGATCATCGTAGCTTTTCCCTTAGAGTATTCATCCAAGGTTTATCAATCCGTGGATCGACAATGAACTACCTAGGGTTTCCCATCTAATCTAACGGATCTAATCCTAACATGAAGCGTTGATTGCATATGAAGGTAAACCAAATATATATGAGTGAAGTGTAGGGTTGATCTCATCCGGAAGCGTAGGCAAAGATAGCATAATCAAGGTTAACAAAGGCCTAATCGTCTCTAGGTACAACTCTTAGTCAAAAGGTGATCAAAACCATAAATTGCATCTCTACCAAAGGTACCCGAGTCTTCTCTGAAAGGCGGCTCGCAAGCGGCCTACTTTTCAATGGTCACCGCCGCGAGGTGCGTGCCAATGCCTAAGGTTCCCCAAAGCTTTACCCCAAACAACTAGCAAGCGCTCGACGAGCTTCCTCTTGTAGTGGCTGCAGCAACTCCCATCGTACTCGCCATTGATCCAACTCAACATCACGTCGTCGCTAGAACTTTTCCCTCCGTCATGCTGTCACCACACCGGGGTAATCTATGGACTAGCTAGAACGCGCTACTTCAATGTATCCGCAAGATATGGACTAATCACCATGATTAGATCTAATCTTACTAAGAACATACGGTGGCCGCACATATGAATATAAAGCATCCAAAGAAGTAGACCAAGGTTGAGATAACTAGAATAGAGATTAGATTGATATCACCATCGTGCGTGTACATACCCCGATGAATCTTGGGGTTCGACTCCTGAGCTCCGCCGTGGCACAACCGCGCAGGGAAGCCATGGCGGCTAGGGTTGGCCTAGGCCATGCCTATGTACCTTCGAAGACTTGCAGCGATCCTCATCTCCCTTTGGTGTATGCCCTAGTTTTCGCCGACTTCTGGTGGATGGATCTTCGTGGCTTCGGGTATCGGGGCTATAAATAGTCCGAGAAAACCCTAGCTTGAAGGGGAGGCCGAGGCGGTGCAAAAAGGGGCTGGGCCGGCTGGCCTAGGGCCACTTTGTGGCCCCTCGGTCCCATCTTTTACGTGCAAGCTTCTAGATCCTCCAGGAGTTGATTTGCTAATGCATGTGGGTATTTGACGTCGGCTGCTTGGGATAAGATTGGGTCTTGATAGCTTTCCATATGTCTGCCTGATTCGTCTTGATCCCGAAGTCATCCGACCTTATCTTCAAGTCTCTGCCCTTCCACATTCTTGGAGGTTGATTCACCATAGATGAGAGCGAATGAAATCCGAGTCATATTAGGTTTTAGCCTTCATATTCCTCCATGCTACGCATGACCTTAGTCTTCGTCCAAAAGTGCTCATTTATAGCTCAAAAACTTGCGTAAACCAAAATCCTCCAAAAATACATGCATATGCGAAAATGGGGTTATTTCAAGTGCCAAGTGGCGGGTTAGTATATGAATTGGTCTCAAAACACCACTTAATTAGCACTAAAAAGGTGTCGCTAACGAGCGTCAACAGTCGTCCGCTCATCTGGCACCAAATTCAACCCAGAATAGGTTCGCCATCTCCTCCTCTTTCCATTTTGCTGCTTGGCGTTGAATTCCGAGCACCATAGCCCCCGGGCCCCTCTCCTCCGACGTGCTACCACCGCCTGAAGTCTACGTTTAATCACGTTTAGGTCCCAGCAACCTTGTTTTAGATATAGAATCCATAGCCCCCGGGCCCCTCTCCTCCGACGTGCTACCACCGCCTGAAGTCTACGTTTAATCACGTTTAGGTCCCAGCAACCTTGTTTTAGATATAGAATCCATGTTTTAGCTCCATTTTGGCTCGTTCTCATTTCGTTAGTCTCCGTTTAGCATGAGCTGTCATTTTGTATCGTTGTTTCATCTAGTTTGTGTTTCTAAAGTTAAATAGAATATTAATTTGATTAATGAACATTCCACTAGTTTTTGAATAAAACTTGTTTAGGTTAATACCTCGGTACTTCATAAATTCTTGTTAATTTGACAAATATTAAATAAATGTGTTTTCAATATAATTTGCTTAGTTTAAACATGTCACATGAAATAATTTAGATGCTCTCACATGTTTTATTTCTAAAGTTAATTATTTAATTGGTATAATTGATACATCAACACTCATAAATAAAACTTGACTAAGTCTTATCTCGGTTTTGTAAGATAATCTTTAATATGACATAATTCTAATATAGGGTATTTATTTTGAATATCCTTTTATATTATTTTTGTTAAACTAAAATGAACCAATCATAAATGCAAATGTACGATAGTAGTCTTTTTATCGTAGCCTCGTTTTCAGCGTTCTTGTGCCTACGTAACCATAGTACCAAGCCTTGTTCTGCGAGCCTCATCCTTTAGTGTGATCTTTTAATATTTTTCTGTTTGATTGGTATATTGTTCTTAGCTGTACTTGTTTGTTTGCTTTGTATGCTTGTGTCCAATGATTGTTTCGAGTAGAAGGATCACTGTTCGTTGCTTTCAAGATCAAGAACTCCAAGTGAGCAAGAGCAGAAGAGCAGTAAGAGTAACTTTACGTTGGAGAAAGACAAGTGTCCTTAATCATCCTCCTATCTATGCTTTTAATATATCATTGTGATGATGTTAATTGGAACATGGAGAACCACCCAGAAAAACAGTACAACTACAAGAACTATATGGCTCTGGTCTTGGCTCATTAATTAGATGTATGGGTGTCTACTGGCCTTATCGAAAGGGCAAGGAGGGGGACGGTGAGGGGTCATTGCCTGGTCCTCTTGGAGGAGTAGACTTTGCTAAGGTACAGTCTCTTTAGGGACGGTGATGGACCCCACCACAGTTGAAACTCTAGCGGGCCGCTAGTTATTATCTGTGTGTCTTTGTAAAGGCCTTGTAGCGTCCCTATGCAGTCACACCAAAGGTAGTGTGATGAGTGTGCCTGATCAGCACCGTGTGGTTGGGTCTACGCTTCTTGTGGTTAAAGTGTACAACCTCTGCAGAGTGTTAAATACTATTATAATACCCGTGCTCACGGTCAAGAGCGGCCTGGACCCTCACATGATTAATAAACTTGATGATGGAATTGAATCGTTGTTCTGGTTATTTCTTGTGGCCTTCCTGAGTACCAACCATAAGTGTACTCATCCTTGCTTACTGCTGCTCAGCAGATGATGTGAACTTGTTGAAGATGGTGCTAGGCGTACGCCACCCCCAGTCGATTTCCTTTGAAGTGTTGGAGCCTTTGTTTCCAAGATAAGCTGTTACTCTGATAGATTGTAAGTCTTTTGTATTGTTTTACGTGATATTGCTATTGTTTATCACTAATGAAGTCTCGTATGTGTGTAAACTTGATCTTGGCGCACATATGATTATCATTTGGTTTTGTTCTTAAAACCGGGTGTGACATTCTTTGATCACTCTTGTTCCAAAGAAAGATATTCCAACAACGGTGAATGATTTTCAGCCAATCTCACTCCTGAATTACAGAGTTGGAACAATACAGGGAGGAACCAAGTTCAGAGGAGGAAGTAGGTTGGTGCGTTCCAGATTCTGTTCAATTCGATAATGTCCTCATTCTGGCTCTTGCTTCTTGACTCCTTTATCCTCTCTTGGTCATCGTGTTTGTGCAGTGATCTTGTGCAGCACAAACGTTATGCTTGATGCGATGCTGATCCAGGATAGATCTTAGCAATCATGCAACCTATTATTTCCCATACAATTCTACCATTTCTTGGATAACAATTTCACTCTCTGGTTCGCATTTTCATTTTTTTGAGGAGAACTGGAGGGGCAAGCCCTTACTAATTATATATTAGAAGTAAAAAAAGGAAGTACAAAAGTTCAGAAAGTATCAAAAACAAGAATTACAAAAAGGACTCCTGCCATTGTTGATAAACGGAAAATAGGCTTTCTTAGGTCCACACAATAATAAAGCAAAATGCTTGCTGAATAGGGCCTTAGTTGCTGAGAACTGCAGGGCCACTTGGTTGAAAACCACATCATTTCTTGCAAGTCAGAGGATTATAATCTCCATGAAGAAAGGAACCTTAACTGTTGTCTGAAGGCTGCCACGATATGAGTCACGCTCTGGGAAGGGTCGCATTTTCATTGGAGAATACAATCACAGTTTTACAGAAAGCATACATGAAAGAATCAAATTCCACGAGAGGATCAGATCAATCATAAGAGCTCTTATAAACCAATGACGATTAAACGATGAAGAAGAACAAATCAAACCGCAAGGAGACACGAGATTTAACGTAGAAAACCGTCCCAATGCGGAAGGGAAAAACCACGGGCGCCAGCCAGCAAAACTTCACTATGTCAAGAGTTGGGTTACAACACCGAGACGGCGGCTTACAAGAAGATAATGATCAAGGAGAAACCCTAATAGGGTATATAATCCGCTTCGCTCCGGCCCAAGCCTCCGGCGACGGGCCTCCGCTTCGCTCCGTTAGAAGTCGGCTTTTTAATGTGCAACTGAATTTGGATCATAACTCAACAAACTCCACTTTGAGACAAATTCCTTCTTGTAGCATAATCAAAACCTTCATCCTGAACACAACAAAAGAAAAAAATACTTCTGGCGCCAAATAGCCTCTTGGGCTAATCCATTATACCAACTAAGCTTGAGCATAGCTCAAACTTAGCAACAGGGACTGGCTTTGTCAACATGTCAGCAGGATTATCATAAGTACTTATCTTGCATACCTTTAGCTTACCCTTTTCGATCTCATCACGAACATAATGGTACTTGATCTCAATGTGCTTTGTCCTCTCATGGAACATCTGATCTTTAGTGAGATATATTGCACTTTGACTATCAGAGAACAGGTTAATGCAAGAATCAACTCCACAAAGCTCAGCAAACAATCCTTTCAGCCAAATTAACTCCTTGCATGCTTCAGCAATAGCCATGTATTCTGCTTCAGTAGTAGACAGAGCAACAACAGGCTGCAATGTAGCCTTCCAACTCACAGCACAACTGCCAATAGTGAACACATAACCTGTGAGCGACCGTCGCCTATCCAAATCACCAGCATAATCTGAATCCACATAGCCAATAAGTCCCTTATCGGTTCTGCCAAACTTCAAACAAGAATCTGCTGTGCCTCGGAGATACCTGAAAATCCACTGAACTGCCCTCCAGTGTTCTTTACCAGGATTAGACATGTATCTACTAACCAAACTCATAGCATATGATAAATCCGGGCGAGAGCAAACCATGGCATACATCAAAGAACCAACAGCACTAGAATACAGAACCTTTGACATGTACTCAACATCCTCATCTGTACTAGCACACTGTTCAGCTGATAATTTAAAATGCGGTGCAATAAGAGTACTAACAGGCTTTGCATCATGCATGTTGAAACGCTGAAGAACCTTGTTAATGTAACCATGCTAACTAAGAAATAATAAACCAGCTTTTCGGTCTCTAGTAATTTTCATACCTAGAATTTTCTTAGCAGCACCAAGGCCCTTCATGTCGAACTCACTACTCAACAATTTCTTCAATGTAGTGATTTCTTTTCTGCTCTTGGCAGTAATCAGCATATCATCAACATATAATAGCAAGTATATAGGTGATCCATCGACAAGCTTGATGTAAACACAGCTGTCATATTTAGACCTTTTAAAGCCATGTGACAACATAAATGAATCAAACCTTTTATACCACTGACTAGGGG
>CM014270.1:22079341-22137542 GCA_004135705.1 Alloteropsis semialata | reverse complement strand
TGATAAATAATGATGGTTCTCTGAATAATTGTTGTTCCAACATGTTTGCTATAGAAAAGGTGCTCACATGGATACTTGATAATGACTATGAACTTGATGCTAAAATTTGAAAGTTAGGATCAACTATTAGTTGCTTTTCGGCAAAACAAACCCCACAGCCAAAAGCCTTGCATTCTTAGGAGTCAGCGTTATAAGCCATATTCGGATAAGTCTTGCTGAGTATTAGTTACTCAGCCTTGCTTGTGGCTTTGTTTTTCAGAGTGTGATTTCAATGTGTCCGATGGCTCCGAGCAGTGGATCATCGATGGTCAGACCGTTCCCGCGGGCTGGACTATCGAGTGGATCGAGGACTAACTGGTGTTTGCTGTGTGCTTCTGATGACATGTTCGTCGGGCTTATGAACATGTTGTTGTATCTCGTCGTTTAGCTTCTGCGCTTTTATTCAGAACTCTGGTTTGTACTCTAAGTGTTTGAAACTCTGGCTTGTAAAACTTAATTATGGAACTGTTGTAATTTATGGTTATGTTGGTAACATCTGTGCTCTCCTTCGAGTGAGCCTTGTGCACATTTGTTCGATCGGGAATTTAGTGGTTTCATCGGGCTTGACCCGACAGATCGTCTAATTGAACTGTTTGAAGTACGGGTAACCAGATCAAGTGATTGAGATGACGGTTAACGTGCTTGAGCCAGTTTAATTAGGGCGGTTCTGCCACAGCTAGTATCAGAGCAAAGATGTGCAGCAGGTGGTACTAATCAAGCCCTAAACTGTGTTTTACAATTAAAACTTCCAGCACATTTACTTCCAGCACATAAGCCCTGTAAGTTGTGTCTATTAGTAGGTGGCTTAAAGTAATTATTTGACTGACTTCCAGCACATTTACTTTCTGTCAAAACTTACTTTCTTGCACAGCCGACCTTATTTTCTATAACGACGCTCAAAGGTGAGACCCCCCATTCATCTGGGGAAGTGAATACGTCATCACGGTGGCGTATGCAGCCAATATAACATCTTCACGGTGTTGTAGTGGCTGTAAAGTGGTGCAGGTACGGCAGCTGACTACGTACCAATGTCCCATAAGGCGATTTATACGGGAAGTGAATACGTCATCACGGTGGCATATGCAGCGCTGTCCATACAGTGTCAAACGTATGGGTGCCATTTCTATAGTGAACGGTAATGTATGGGGACGCTTTCGTGAGTGCTGGCATGAAAGGTTCAATTGAATTATTGTGATCTTCTGTAGGTACACTAACCGCAATCACGTATGTTCAAACGACTAGATTTGACTACGATATTAAGAGAGACGTATGTATGCCACCAAATGAGTCCGCGTACTTGTCAATTTATTGGCAAGCTTTTCTTTTGTGAGGACGTATAGGCCGTTCATGCATCATATCTAACTAATTTTGGGTTTTTGGGCACAATACACATAACCAATAATTTGCTTCACATGTTGAGCTTGAAAATTAGGAAATTTCAAATCTGGACAGATCTGATACCTGTCAGTTTTTGACCTAGAAAATGATTTTTGCTGCAGAAGTGGTAAATAAGAAAGTTTTCGGGAATTTGTAGAAGGACCTGCTATCAAAATCTCAGAATTTTCCTCCCTGTGAAACTCGAGTTGTGGACAGAATACTAGGAATCTGCTACCCTGATATCTCTGAAAATCAGCAGATCTTGTAGTGATTAATTCACCTAGATGAAGTTGACATTTATCCAAACCCATAACAGCAGAAAGGTAGGTGAACTTTTCCTCTACCTTCTGTTAAAAAGTGGAGCATTTTTTATATCAGATTTGGGAGTTATGCCATTTCTTTTGCTGCTGCTCCTGCCTTTCAATTTCGGCCTTCCCGATACCCTGCAAGAATTTAAGATTTTATCCTCTGTATGAGTCAATCTATGGACATAAAAATCAAGTTGGGTATTGTTGAGAGATTCTTGGGTAAGTATCAAGCAGTGAAGTTATTATTTCACCTAGATACCTTCCAAGTTTGTGAAGATGGGTGACCAAAAAGTTGTCCCTCAATCAGCATCTACCTTTTGTAAGCTTCTATCACTTGTAGGTAGAGCCATTCCAAAATCCCTTATGATATCCCTCAAGGTTAAAAAAAATGATGGAAGACACTTGTGCACATCGGAGTATCATGGACAGTCTAGAGGTCTATCATGAAAATAATCTTTGGTTTTAGAAGTAATGCTACATCACGCCTCTAAAAAGACACAAAAGGGCAGATATGCTTTGTATCCTTGCAAAAAAAAGAGAAATAAGTGCCAAATGATTCCTGTGTAGATCAACTATCCATAATTCTTTTGCATAAGAACAGGACCAAAAGATCTACCCGTAAAGCCATGGTGAAAACCCCACCTTCTCGTTTTTCCCAAGTGTTGACGCGGAAAATCGGCAGTCGTATCCTCAGCGATCAACACACATAGGCCAGGGAGATCTGCTTTACTCCGGTGCTGGTCCTGCACTTTGTCCAGGTTCGCGGCGTGCCAGTCAATTTGACCTGTAATTGACAAGGGAATAAACAGTTAAATTACTCTTTGATTGTGCCGGCTCTATTCCAGACGGCAGATGCACGTTGGATTTAGCCACGACCCAATCGGACTTGCATCGGCCGATGCCAATCGGACCTCAAAATCGGACTTCATAGATGACATCAATCGGACCAATATAATCGGACCTCAATCAGTCCATCGAATCGGACCTCAGAATCGGACCAATCAGGATCGAACCATGATTAATGTAACAGATCTAATACAAGATAATAGTCTTACAACTAATCTAGATGCAAAATTAACGGATCGGCTATGCCTTTGAGCAAGATATTAAATAATCAAAGTAGAGCCGATGCGTCGTCCACCTTGCCTAGTTAACAGTATGATTCATCTCATCGGACCATCTAGCTAGCCAATCAAACCATAACTGTTTCGACACGGTTTCACAGACGGATGCAGCGCACATACTCCAGCTATGATCGGACCAGATAGCTAAACAATCAAACTCGACTCACCAACAGAACAACTAAACAAGATGCTCGCACAGGTAATTAATCAGATTAAAGCAAATAAGCAATAAAATGGTAACAAGATCGTTCCAATATTCAAAGCTGTCTTTGAATAATCAAGAGAAATCTAGCTCCGACGCAGGGAATCTAAATCAAACCCGACACTCAAAGAACAACCAGATTAAGCTGCAAAGATAAATCGGACCTAGAACGATGTTGTAAGATAAGTATTGCTCAAATCGGACTAAAACCAATGCTCATAGCTATTGAAGAAACAAATTAATTCACATGGCGCAGATCTAAATCAATCTAGTAACTCCAAACAACCGCATAAGCTGCCTTATAATAATCAAGAGAAATCTAGCTCCGACGCAGGGAATCTAAATCAAACCCGAAAACTAGAAGAACAACTCGATAAACGATTAATCACTAAATAATCAAGAAAAATCTAGCTCCGACGCAGGGAATCTAAACCAATCTCAACAATCCAAAGATAAATCGGTTGAACAGCATAAACGAGAAAGGGCGATGTGCCTCAATTCAAAGCTTATACTAATTCGATAAGTTGACAATCTTATTGGTAAGCCGGAGATCGAGAACTGATGCGTCCCGTTCACCAATGAGTTCATCGAGATCTACTCTAACCTACTCCTAGGGTTTTGGCGTGAAGCCGGGTTGTATTGATTGTGTGAATGGTTTTTTACAATGGACGAGGGTTTATATTTATACCCTGGTCATGAAGAGTCCTGATCGGACTTGACTAACTTGTAGATAAAGTAAACTAAATCTAATATAGAATGGGACTCTCAATACGCCTTCAAAAAGGAAATAGCCCCCGCATCTGATACGCTTCCTTTTTAGCCGACGCGCCCTTCTCCCTTTTATCCGTCATCGGATCGGACTTCTACTTTATCGGACTCCTCTCCCCGCATCGGCTTTCTTCTCTGTCACATTCGGTTTTGACCAGTCAACGGGCCCACCGCTCAGTTCCAGCGCTGCTACGTCACCATCTGACTCAGCACTCCCGGTGCGAAAATCCGGTGTCAACACATGCCCCCCAATTTTGGGATAAAATATCTTTTATTCCAAAATTCGTATCTGTCATCATAACTCCTTCACCGATTTTCGTGCCAAAACTTCCCATCCTTGCACTGTGCGGCTCCTCGATTCTCGGGCCATGGCCGTTTTCTCCTTATAAAAACCCCCGCCGGCGGCCACACTGTTCACTCCTCCTTCTTCGCCAAGAACCCGCACTGCTCATCCTCTTCCTTATCTCTTCCGAGCGACCATTCGCATTCATTCAAGCCCAAACCAAAATCCGCTCAAATGGCCGAATCATCCCCCATGGGTGCCCTCCAGTCTTCTACATCCGCATCTATTTCTGCCTTCGCTCCGGCAAGTTCATCAGCGGCAGCGCTCTCCACCATGGTAGCAGCCACGACCTCGACAATGGCGGCGGCCACGCCCTCGACAATGGCGGCAGCAGTGAGCTCCTCAGCTCCTTCTTCACCGACTCTCTTCGCCTCAGGCTCTTCCTCGGCGCCTGCAGGATCATTAGTAGGAGAAGCACGCCATCCAATCCCGGAGGTATTTTACTGAATCCGAACTTATTTTCATATTCTGATATTCGGCTTTTCAAACTCGTTTTCATTTCGCATTTTTTCCTTTTAGACCATTCGTGCCCAAACCCTAATCCCCGCAAACGATGTCCGAGGGCTTTATTTCCTTGGTCCAATGGGAGATCCAGACCCCACTAAGTTTATCAATCTGGAAACTCTCCGAATTCCATTCAAGACCTCGGGATTTGATATTGATGATTGGAAGAATGCTTTCCGCTCATTGCCGACAGTTCTCCCCGGATGGAAGGACTGGTATCTAAGAGTATCAGCCTCCAAGTCCGCAATCTGGGATAAATTAGACATCGCCCAGTGTATCGGCCTCAGCATCGGACCCATCATCAAGAATGAGAACCTCCTGATCGCCGCATCACACTTCTGGTCCGATGCACTGAACGCCTTCCTCTTCGGTCATGATCCGATGACCCCAACATTGCTCGACGTGGCCATGCTCCTTGGCCTCAATATCACCGGCAATAAGCGCCCCCTTAGGCTCGATATCAAACTCACTCATCACTTCAAGACCAAGAATTCTGGTGGCTGGACAGGATATATGAATAGCAATCATCGGACCGGACCTGTCACCGACCGTGAACATGCAGCCTTCCTGAATATGTGGCTGGATAGATTCTTCTTCTGCGGCACTACACTCGGTCCGACGGGAAATTATCAGCACTTGGCCGAGTTGTTGGCGGGTAATAATATCATCAACCTTGGCCAATATCTCTTGGGGTCAGTGTACAACTTGCTCCACCAAGTTGCCCGGCACCTGAGGACCGGATCGCCTATTACCAATCTCGGCGGGCCATGGTGGTTCATCCAGATGTGGCTGATGCTACATTTGAGCAAGGTCCTCAAAGTAAATATCCAAAAACATAAGTTCCCAGAGAGCAGACCTGAATCAGAAGAGGTCACCTTGCGCCGATGTACTTCATTTGGTGAAGCTACCATGGGTTTCCCCGCCGATAAGTTGTCGGCCAAAGAATCGTCTAAGTACCTCGCACTCCTCTACAGAGGCATTGCTGACGACAAGGCGCTCTGGTTCTTGTATGAAGATGCTGACGAATACGAGCTGCCCTATAAATTCAAGCTCGTCATGATTGTGGAGGCAGATTCAGAAGCCCTCGCCATCTTCCGGACTTGTATCAATGCCCAATTCCTCCCAATCGGCCTCAGCTTGAGCAAGCAAGGGCAATCGACTTATGAGTATTATCATCCAAATCTGGTCGCTCGTCAGTTTGGCATTGGCCAACTTCCCCCTCACTTGGTCCTGGCTGATCAAATCTATCCAAGGGGAAAGATTGATAGAAGTGTTGAATGGGATTGCCTCCTCAATCTCGAGCCTCCCCTTGACCAAACAAACTTGGATACTTTTGCAATCGGCCTTGTAGCTCATCGGACTTTCAATATATGGTGGGCCGAATGGCGTCAACATCTATTCTGCATCGCCTGCAAGACTTACGTCCGGAAGCTGCACCCCACCTTCAAGGGTAAACCAGAGGTAATATCCGTGAATTTGCTTCTTTCCTTTGCATTATTTCAGCTTATCAAACAATCTCTCTTTTTGTCAGGATGTCGATCGCTCTCCTCCAACGGTGACTCGATCCGGGAAGCAAGTCGTCTACAGCAACATCTCGCCAGATCCGTGGATCGGCTGCGATTCCCCTACCATCGGCAAGCTCCTGTCGATTCTCAGCGACAGCAGGAAAAGGAAGAAGCCGACGTCCTCCAAAACTCTCAAGCGCCAGAAGATTGCTCTGGTAAGTTTAAGAATTCATCAAACTCGATTACTTTCTTCATCGAAATTAATCCACTCAACGGTTGTCAATCACTCATCATCCAGGGATGACCACCATTGGTCCTCAGAAGTTGGCAGTCCATAATCTTTAAATTCTTTAGCAAAGGAAAACTCCCAGAGAAGTCATCAACGGTTAGCAATTTCTTGCAGCAGAAGATGGTTAGGTCAGTAAGAGATGGGAAAGTTCCAGCGCTGCTGTGGCCACCATGTTGAGAATGGTTACTGAAGACCTGCTCTGATTTTCCAATAAATGTAAGGGATGAACAAGATTTTATCTCTAACTCTTGTAGAGCTGGAAGCTTCCACGTTTGTAGTTGAATGGACGTCAAATTGGAACTTGATAAGCAGAAGTAGGTTAGGGAGGAACAGTCGATATTGTTTGCCAGATTCCCACAGTCTTTTTCTAGCTCGAGCTTCTTTACATATGGGGAGAACAAACATGTTGAATTGATGTTTGGACATTGGCACACTTCCATTTCCTCAAGGCAATGCAATTGACTAAAACATGATGGTAGTGACACTAACCTGTCGCAATATGTGATTTTTATCATCCTGATGCTTGGCACATAATCTGGTTGCAGAAAGTGTTCAAGGCTTGATAAAGTTCCACATTTTTCAATGGTTAGTTCTGTGAGGGATGAGAAAATGCTGCCAGTGCTGTCGCCAATCACCTGTTCAGATTTTCCAATGAATGCAAGGGAGGCACAATATGATATCTGTAGTTCTTGTAGAGCTGGGAGATTCCACATTTGTAGTTGAATGGATGTTAAACGGGAGTGTGATATATGCAAGTAGGTTAGGGAGCGGCAGTCGATATTGTCTGCCAGATTCCCACAGTCTCCTTCAAAATCGAGCTTCTTCAGAGAGGGAGCCGACAAACATGTTGAATTGATGTTTGGACAATTGGACACCATCAGTTCCTCTAGGTAGCACAAATGTAAAAAACTTGGTAGCGACGCTAACCTGTCACAATATTCGATTTTTATTATCCGGATGTCTGGCACATAATGTCGCGGCTCAAACCAGCAATTAAGGAATTCTCCGTGATAAAACCTTATGCTAAGAGATGTGTCAAGCCCATGGTGATATTGATTTTCGCGAGGAAGTCCCTGGTGATATTGAAGTGTCCGTGATTCAAATCTTTGTAGATTGATCATCTTACTTAAGTCACTAGGTAAGCATTCAAGCCTGCAACTCTTAGCATCTAAGGCCATCAAGTTGTAGAGGTTGCAGAATCCTGAAGGAAATCTTTTGAATGTGCAACTCCTTGAGACTTTAAGGTATCGAAGATGCTTCAAGTTGCTAATACTATCTGGCAATTCTCTGATGTATGTACAAAGAAAGACCCGTAGGCACAGAAGTTCAGTACACCAGCCATCCATCACAGATGCTAAAGCCTCATTCCTTATAGACTTGTCGCAAATTAGGGTCCGAAGCTTTCTATACCTGCACAGGCTCAACATTCTGTGCTTGTTAATATTTATGCTAGAGAGTATTGATAGATGACGAACACTTTTGGGGATTTTATGAAAATCACTCTCGTTTCTTATGATGAAGCATTCACCCTTTGAGACTAGTTGTGCCATATCATGCATAAGGTCATGGATCACATATGAACCACGATGTTTCTCAAAGAATGACCGATTTACTAGATCATCAAAGTACTGATGGCCAATATTTTCAGTTGGAATATCAACTCGATTTTCAAAAAAGCCTTGTGCTACCCAAATTTGTGCTAAACTTTGCTTTTCAAACTTTTGATCTTTGGGGTAGACTGCACAAAATGAGAAGCATCTTTTCAAATGGAGTGGTAAATATGTGTAGCTCAATCGAAGAGCTGGCAAAATGTCAGTCTCCTCTTGTCTCAGCTCCCACAGTTCACTATTAAGTATATTTTCCCAATGTGTAGAATCAAGGCTCATTTGTAATAGTCGTCCAATAGTTTTGGCAGCCAAAGGAGAACCCATCAATTTAGGCAGTATGTTTCTACCAATACGCTCCAACTCAGGTTCAATCTGAGAGCTATTTAATCCAAACACAATATGTTTGAAGAAATCCCAAAAGATATCATACTTCAAACCCTCCAATTTAATGGGACCCATTGTGTGCACTTTATCCGCGACATTTTGTGACCTAGTGGTGACCAGTATCATACTTCCATGTAGTGTATTTTCAAAAGGTGCACAAAACCTCTTCCAACACTGTCTATTTTCCCGCAATGCATCATCCCACACGTCATCAAGGACAAGTAACAATCTTTTGCTTTTCAGTTTATTTGCCAGAGTACGTTGAAGAGTTGTTAAATGATCCGTTATTACTGCTTCTCTTCTAGAATAAGATTGTATGGCATCTTTAGTTAACCTTGTCACGTCGAAGGCATCCGAGACACAAGTCCAAATGATCCAGTCAAAATGAGATTTCACTTGTGGGTGACTGCAAATACTTTGGGCCAGTGTAGTCTTTCCAACACCGCCAAGTCCAACAATTGGCAAAACAGAAAAGCTTGGTATTGTTGTTTCGTTATTGCCATGGCTAGAACTAACTTGGTTGCTTGCTGACCCAATAATTGTACTTTTTGTTCGTTTGCGTTTGGAATTTGCTCTGGCATTTTTTGCAGGAATTCCATGGAATGTAATAAGCCGCTTCGCTTCCTCCTCACGTCCAAATATCTCTGTCTCGGTGAGAAAAAAACTTGTCTCTGGCCTGACTGTTTTGTCAAACCGTGGAGTCACTTGATGCAAGCCCATGTCCTTGAGATGGCTAGAAAGATTATCGAGCCTTTTGCGGATATCAGTCACCTTGTTGAAGCTACCATGACTGACACTGCGAAAGAAGTCAATGAAAGGCTGCACTGAGGTATGATTGCCCTCTGCTGACATCTTCAACTCATATCATGCGAACTCATCGACCAAGTCCTCCGCCTCATAGACTGCATCCTTGAGATTTTGAAGGAGCTCTACCACACACTGTTCATGGTTTCTCCACTCTGCTCGATCAATGAGGTTGTAAGCTACCGGTAGAGTATCCCTAAGGTCTCTGAGGTCGCTCTGCAACTGCAACACTTCATCTTCTTGAAGTGTCTGTTCTTGTGGGTCACTCTGTGACTGCATCACTTCATCTTCTTGAAGTGTCCGTTCTTGTGGGTCACTCTGTGAGTGCAGCGCAACATCTTCTTGAAGTGTCTGTTCCTGTGGGTCACTCAGTGAGTGCAGTGCAACGTCTTCTAGTTCTTGATGGTTTTGCATATTTGTTGCACTCCGTTGTGATCGCACCGATGAGACAGCAGATCTAACCCATTGGAACAAACTAACACACTCATTGATTCCACTAATCACTCCTATGGTTGTCGGAATAATGTTCATTGGATTCTGAAGTTTCGTCCTGTATGCGCATAATGGAAACATTTAGGATGGCAATATATCTGTGTAATACAATAAAGGTAATGCTATATTTACAATAAACCTGGTATGCAGCAACTAATTTGAACGCACTATTTGTTTCATAAAAGTGTAGCCACATTGAACCTTACAGTTATATACATGGATAATCCATGGTCTAGTTTGAGGGAATATTTGAGGATTATGAGGATGACAAAGTCAGAAACCAATTTAAGCTTGGGTATTAGGATTATTAGACATTCTACATTTGAATTACTGTTAAATGAATCAGACAAAATCAGGAGTAAAAGGCAGTACAAAGGTCGAAGCCGAGACACTAGAGTGGCCGGCAGATTTCTAGAGCGATGCAAACCAATCTATGATCAGACAAAATCTGAGTGGAAGAAAGTCAATGTCCCCTAATGATTTGGTGGCCCCTCTTATATTTTTTTGTCAAAGGTTAAGTTTTGAACCATAAATACGTGTGCCTCATGTATTTTGGGATCGAGAAAGTATTTTGCTTTATTTGGTTCACCAAGCTGCATAACTACTGCTACACGTTAAGGTGAAATCTTACTAAAGCTAGTACCTGGTCTCAGCTTAGTTTTGATGTTAGCGCTAAGCACAAGAGACTAACCCCTTCAGTATCTTTGGTATAAAAATCCAAGTAATAACTTCGTATATTTGCAACTAGAAGGTCCAACTGAGCTAGCAACTACTCGTACCTTATTTGGAAGGCTCTGCCGACCAGTACCGCTTTGGCAACCAAGTCTACTCGGAAATTTCATCTTTATACACGGTGGGATGCACGAGAAAATTGCATATTTAGGACTCCAATCGTCGCGTTTCGCAGTTTTGCCATTTTTAACATTGAATTCGCAAAAATGAGACTTGAAACATGCATGTGACACTGGGCCTCTTTGGCAGAGCTCCCAGAGCTGATTCTCTGGTGAATCCAGCAGGAGCTCTGTCAAACAGTTTTTCTGAGAGAAGTGGTTCTTTGCTGATTCTGTGAAGTGATTCTCTGAAATGAACTAAGAGGCTGGGAGCGGAAAATAAGCGGATGGAAGACTGAGGACTAAGGTTTGGAGATATCCTTCCAGTGAATTACTCCCTCCATTCTCTTTTGTTCATCCCATTTTCAAAAAACAAAATTTTTTTTTTGATAGTCCTATTTGAGTTGTAGCATCAAATTTGTCATAAAAGGTCATTTTGATCTTTGTGCAGAGTAACTCCTCTGAAAAATGACTGGTGCATGCATATGAAAACATCAATACCAAGAAGTTTTTGCGGAAAAACAAGGAGTGTTTAATGACCTGATTAATTAGATGATAAGCAAGGTTCTTTTTTTTTATCATTGTGCCAAGGTGAAATGAAACTATCATAAAAGAATGGAGGAAGTACCTCTTTGGTTTGTTCAGAACTTCGGATCTCTCCTACCCAAATTTAAAACTGGATTTTGTGGTCCTCGATCAGTAGAAAGGCAACAGAATATATTGCTCCGACTGCTTCTGGGTGTGGTGAATGTAAGCAATCACCTGTGGTTACTTGGAGAAAAATCAGATGGCACTTCAGCAAAGCTGATAATAAAATCAGAAGCGTGATTCAAGATTTTCAGCTTACTCGCTCTCGGTCAGTTGGGGCAGATTGAGGCACCTCGAGGTTGCTGCGGAGCCTACCTAGAAACGCGCAAGGCTGAGATATGTGAGTCGAGGACGAGGAGAGGACAACCGAAGGCAGGCCTGGGTATGTCTTGGTCCAGCCGCCCTAATGCATCCAAAAACAACTCTTTCTCGGTATTGCCGACGAGAATTTGTATGCAGTCTCTGGCAAGCATTGTTGCTGTACTCTTCGTTCGTTAATCCCAACCTTTATAGTTTATGCACACCCACCTAAGCCCACTCACATGGTCCATAGAACGAAGTTTGCTGTGGACTATGCAGGTCTTTTGCTTCGCTTGCTCAGAAGCCACAGCGGGCATCCATCCTTTGGGTTTCCAGCATTTTTTACATCAAAATATAAGATTAGGATTTATGTATATATATAGGATAATAGGACTACGCTGAAAAGAATAGGAATTTTTCAATTGAAGGAAGGAAATGCTCTGGCACTCTCCTTCAGTCTTCAAGTTTTGAAGAAAATAGCTCCTTCAAGTAAAGGAGATAACATTAATCAGACAAACGAGATAACATAAACTTCTTGCTGCAACAAGAGCACGAATTCATCATATCATCATATTATGCATAATGCAGAGTATGGTGTCTTGTATGCCACAGGTTAAGGAGAAATACATCTGACGAGAAGTCTGATGAATACTTGTAACATAACAAGTGCTAGCACACATACCTAAGGGGCAGAATGCAGAGGTCTACTTCCGCCATCGGCACAAAGGCTGATGTAGTTCCTTCAACATTGGACAGCCACTAATGTATACCATCTATTTGTTTTCAATTGCTTCTGGTCCACCAACAGATACAAGGTGTGGACAATTCTGAATCCACAAATAACTGAGTGATCTAGATTCATGTGGCCAGGAATAGACACTATGCGCTCGCATGAAACCATCTGCAGTGACACAAGACAAGTGAGGTTCACTAGACAGCTTGGAAACTGAGCAGACAAATCTCCACAGAATTCTAAGAAGAGGAATCGAAGAGATGGTGGTAATACCATTCCACAGTGCCAGCTTAGGCGTGGACATGA
Organism: Alloteropsis semialata; assembly: GCA_004135705.1. NCBI lineage: Eukaryota > Viridiplantae > Streptophyta > Magnoliopsida > Poales > Poaceae > Alloteropsis > Alloteropsis semialata. The sequence continues at coordinate 22,125,039 of CM014270.1, read as the reverse complement.
TCAAATGTGCAAAACCTTTAGCAAAGGAAAAGCCCCAAATCGTTCACCAGGGAGGGATCTTAGCTCATTATAACAATGGTCAACATGAATTCCTCAATGGCAGGGATATACTCAAGTGTTAGGATGTCATCAAGGATTACCAAGTTATCGCACCTGGAAATGATTAGCTCAGTGAGCGATGAGAATGATCTAATGCACCTATTGCTCCTGCTGTCACCATTTGTACATTCTCCGATAAATATAAGACATAGACACTTTGTTATCCTGAGTGTCTTTAGATCTGGGAGGCTCCACAGTTGTAGTTTGATGGATGTCAAACTGGAATATGGTAAGTGCAAGTAGTTGAGAGAGCAACACTCAATATTTTCTCCAAGGTTGGCACATTCATTCAATTCGAGCTTCTTGAGAGATCACTGCTACAGAAAACATTTGTAAGAGACAGGGTTTTTTTTAGGGGCGGACTAAAAGGCGACGCGCCCCTACAAAAACGCGCGCGCTACTGTAGCTAAGGGCCGCCCCTATAGAATGATTTCCAGGGGCGGGTCATACCATGAGCCGCCCCTGGAAACTGCCATAATTTGCAGGGGCGGGTGGCCCCATGACCCGCCCCTGTAAATAGCACTTTCCAGGGGCGGGCGATGGGGTCACCCGCCCCTGCAAATGCTGCCCTTTCCAGGGGCAGCCCATGCCATGACCCGCCCCTGGAAACTCATTATCAGGGGCGGCTCGTGCCATGACCCGCCCCTAGAAGTGCTGCACTGTACAAAAACCGAGAGGCCTTCTTCCCCAACCCGACAAGTGCACTCTAAACCGAAAAAAGAGGGGGAGGTGCTGCCCAAATTTCCCAAAAAAAGTGGAGGACAAGGGGAAGGTTTGTCCCCTCATTAGGAGGTGAGTTGATGCTTATTCTATGACTATTCTTAAGCTTATTGCATTGATTATGGTTCAATTAGCGTTTGTGTTACCTGTAGCTAGATCTAGATCTCTATGGTAGTACTTGGCCAATTGGACCCCAATTTAGCTCAACCTTTTGGATGGAACTAGGTTAGTGAAGTAGGGGAAAATGATTCTCCCATTAATTTGCCTCAGTTTTGACTTTTTAGCCTCATTCATGGATGGGGAAATTGCTAAAACCATGGAGGAGTGAGAAAAAGATTTATCTTTTTTACAATAAGCGTGCATTTCTTTTTTTTGTTACATTTTCAACGTTAGTCTCATATAATGTCTTATATTTTTTATTCATGGATACGTGTTATTTTTTCTTGACTTATTCATTAATGGAATTTTTTAAGGTTACAAGATGGATCGGTCATGTATGTACAATATATCGAGGCATAGTAAATATTTTCACTGAGAGCTTGACAAGTTTCTTAAAGTCGTAGAAAATCATGCAATAGATGAGAGGACCAAAGATATGTGTTGCCCCTACCGAATCTGCCAAAACCATTGTGTTTTCAACGACTTGGTTACAATCCGATCACATGTGCTGGTTCATGGTTTCGTGAAGGAGTACACATTATGGACATACCATGGTGAGAAGAAGGATACTGACGTTGTGGACCAGTTGCAAGACATCTGGCGAGACCCTGAAGCCGTCAACAAATACTTTGACGGTTATGATGAAGATTACGGTTTCGAGGATGACGGAAGTGATGATGGTGTTGACTATGGAAGTGGTGGTGTTGGGGATGAAGGTGGTGATGGTAGTAGCGGTGACGAATTTGATGACAACGATTTTTTGGGCCAGTTGTTGCATCATACCAAAGAGGAACTATTAGTTGGCAGTGCGAAAGGCGCACAAAATGTTGAGTCGTTGAAAAAGGCAGCTCAGGAAACTGTGTATGAGCGTTCAAAGGGTTGTCCGAGACATTGGACCTTGCTTCGCTTCATACTCGAGCTGTTGATTTTAAAGGCTAAATATGGTTGGTCCGACGTTAGTTTCAATGATCTCCTTCGTATCTTAGCATGGTTGCTTCCAAAGCCTAATAAAGTACCGGAGAACACTTATTGAGCAAAGAAGCTTATCTGTCCCTTCACGATGGGTGTGAAAAGAATTCATGCTTGTCCAAATCATTGTATATTGTACCGCGGGGATGCATTCAAAAATTTGGACAAATGCCCGGTATGTGGTGCAAAACGGTGCAAAAACAATGCTAACTATTATGGGAAAGTTCAAACAGATGGGAATAAAAGAAAGAGGAGGGGTAGTGTTGCTTGTAATGAGCAACCTGACACTTGTGTAGGCGTTGATGATGGGAAGCAGAGGAAAATTCCCTCCTTGGTCGTGTGGTACCTCCCTGTGGCTGATCGTCTGAGGCGTCTGTTCTCAAACCCAAACGACGCTGAACTGATGCGCTGGTGGGATTCTAATAAGCGCAGGAAGGGAGACGGAAAGATTCGCCATCCAGCCGACGCTAGCTAGTGGCAGAAATTCAACGAGAAGCATAAAGAATTTGCAAAAGATCCAAGAAATGTTCGATTTGCTTTGAGTACGGATGGAATGAATCCATTTGGTCAAAGGAAGAGCACACACAGCACATGGCCAGTTGTCTTGAGCATGTTCAACCTACCTACATGGTTGCGCCAGAAGTGAAAGTATCTTTTCCTATACATACTTATACAAGGCCCAAAGCATCCAGGCATAGATATTGATATTTTTCTTGAGCCTCTGTTGGAAGAGATGGCAAATTTATGGAACAACGGTATCAAGATGATTGATGGTTTTACACAGCAAGAATTCACCCTAAGAGCCATGACCTTCATTACCATCAACGATTACCAGGCGTTGTTTGTGCTTTCAGGGCAGGTCAAAGGAAAGACGGCATGCACTGTATGCTTGGACGACGAAACCGCTTGGTATTTCCTCGACGGAACTAGAAAGGGAGTTTACCTGAGGTACAGACGCTTCTTAGAGGAAGGACACAAGCACCGAGGTAAGAAGTTCTATCAATTTTTTGGAGGTGACGTTGTGATAGGTCCCATTCCTACAAAACAAGACGGACACGCAGTCTTTTAGATGGTCAAGGACATCGAGGTTGAATATGGGAAGATGACAAAAGACGAAAAGCCAAAAAATAGAGAGATAAGGCACCTAAGGATGGCGTGCCATTTAAGAAGAAGTCAATTTTCTTCAAGTACTTACCGTATTGGGAGGACCTAGAGGTCCGCCATGCCATAGATGGTATGCACGTGAAGAAGAATGTGTTCAGTAACATGGTTGGGCTCTTACTGGATTCAAAGGATAACCTGAAGTCGCGCCAGGACTTGGTAGCTATGAACATTAGAGATGATCTTCACCCTATAGATGTGGGGAATGGAAGATATAAACTGTCCCCGGCTAGCTACAACTTAACATTGACTGAGAAGAGGGTAGTATATTAGTGTTTATGGGGTATCAGAGTGCCAAGTCGTTACTCATCCAACATCAAGAAACTAGTGTCGATGAAAGATCTCTCGTTTACTGGATACAATTGTCACGATTGCCATGTTATGCTGACTGTGTTCCTTGCAATTGCAATCAGGGCGATCAAGCCAGTATACGTAAAGATGGTGATCACTTGGTTGTGTTACTTCTTCGACAGAGTTTCTCAAAAGGTTATTGTCACAGACGAATTGGACGATCTGCAGGTTTTTGTCAGGGAGATAATGGTGCAGCTTGAGATGTGCTTTCCTCCACAATTTTTTTGACATCACAGAACACCTCATGATTCACATGGTAGATCAGATAAGGGCACTAGGTCCCCTATACTTACACGAAATGTGGGCATACGAGCGTTTTCGATACGTACTGAATCGTGCAAACCTTGAGGGAAGCATGATAGAGGGATAGAAGTCATCGAGTGCTGCCTGGCTTATCTAAAAGATAATTTGGGGATTGGTTTACCAGCATCACGTCATCAGGGAAGATTGGATGGTATCGGCATAGCGGGGAGGAAAACATTTATCGACAAGGACATGAATGAGATAAAACTAGCACATTACAGTGTCCTGCAACGCATCACACTAATGTGACCATTCATGCAAAGACACCTGGATGTTGTAAGAGCAGAAAGTCATGGCCGCTCACAAGATTGGATCATGAAGGAGCACAAGCATCGATTCGTCGAATGGTTCAAGGAACAGGACATACCAGATGGGGAAACCCTAGAAGAAAAAACAATCAAAAGATTGGCATCAGGACCATCCGCTCAGGTTACATCATGGCAAGGTTATGATATTAATGGCTATATAGTTTATACTGCCAAAAAAGACAAGAAAAGCGTGTCTCAAAATAGCGGTGTTCGCACACAAGTCTTAGACAGAAATAGTGGCCAAAACATCACATATTATGGCATCATAGATGTATCACCCAAAAATTCATCACGAGTTTTTATTTGTATTTGCAAATTCAAATCTCTATCCAAATTCCTATCCAAACCAACCCAACCCGTCTCCCTCCTTTTGTTCCCATCCTGCAGGCCCAAACCGCGGCCCAAACACCCAGGCCGGCCCAAACCAGGTCCATCCCTCTCCCACGCACGTCGTCCCCCTTCCCCTCGCGCCCAGAAACCGCCGCTCCTCCTCCTAAACTCGCATCGATGGCGAGTTACTGCCCTTCATGGCGGCAGTAACGCCCGTGATACACGCTGCCCGTTTCCCTGGCCAGATGAGCGCCATGCTCTTCGAGTGGCCGCGCATCTCTCCCCCCGGTTCGCATCGCCTCCCTGCAACTGAAGCTTTGCCGTCGCCAGGTTGCTGCAGGGGGGAGTACAGTCGTCCACGTGAAGATAGAACTGTAGCCAAACTCGTCAAGTTCGATCTACATCTGTCGCCGTTGCAGTTCCTGAATCGGTTTGCCAGAAAATGCTAGGTAAGCACATCATCATCGTGCTGCTCTTCCAGCTTTTCTAGTTTGCATCTCATCCGTGCATGCCCCACCGTCCCTTGCACCTGCAGTTTGCCCTCGGCAAGTTACCAGGAGTCATCTATGATGTTGCGCTGCAGAGTTTGTGCCACCGACCACTTCGCACACCCAACGACGCAGGAGGTTGCCGATCACGCGTAGGCGTAGCCGCCGCCCTCCACAGTTTGCCGTCATCCGATCCACTGCCGAAGGAACATGTCCATCTGTTGTGGCCCTCGTCATCTATTCTATGGTATTCGCCGTTTCCGTCATCGTCGATTTCTATTCACCTAAGTGCCGCTGGGATGCCCGGCCTTCATCTTCCTCTGGCATCTGCGCTACATGCTATTCTCTGTGTGCTTTGTGCATGTGGATGGTGACCGCCGGCAAAAGTGGCAAGCACCAAGGGAGCTCCGCGCCATCCTGATGTCTTTCTGGCCATTGATGTTGTTCTCTTGCAAGCTGACTCTGGCCAACACCTGGCCGATGCTGAACATCCCCACCGAAGGTGAGGATATCAAGCTATCTCCTCACTTCGTTTTGCATCTCACCGTCGTAAAGCGTGTTGCGGGCCATGCGTGCTAGCTCCCAGGCCTGTAGCATGTTAACTAGCTCCGTACGTACGTCTCCTAGTTGAACCACCCATGAAGAAACTAGCAAGCCGACCATGTCCCTGTCTCTGTCCCTGTGTAGCAAGAGCAAGAACGGCCTTGACCCCGCGGCCCTCTGGTGCACGTAAACAGCCTCATGCATTCCTGTATGCATATGATCAAGCAAGACCATTAGTTCCTTTCACTTATTTTATTGGTTAATTATTCTGCCGAGATTATCCTTACGCCATGGGCTGTTCAGTTTCCCATTCACATTACTATAAGTTATCTCAATCTATCCTAGATTCCTAGCAAGCAAGCCGCCGGCCATGCAAGTGATGACATCATAATGATGGCATGCTTACCTCATGTGCATTAATTCAGTTTCCAATTCACGCACTTGCAAAGTTCATTCTCAATCTATCTTTTATCAAATCAAAACCTTAGTCTTGCCTTCTTTTGCGAGCTCTATTTATAGTGTCTTTCAAAAGTTATCAGCCGGCGCTTGAAATCTACAGATAATTAGCTTTGCACGCTAAGCCTTTGCCGGCGCTTGTTTTAGCTCCGTTTTAGCTCGTTCTCGTTTCGTTAGTCTCCGTTTAGCGTGAGCTATCGTTTAGTATCGTTGTTTCGTCTAGTTTGTTTTTCTAAAGTTAAATAAAATATTAAATTGATTAATAAACATTCCACTTGTTTTCTAATAAAACTTGTTTAGGTTAATACCTTGGTATTTCATAAATTCTTGTTAATTTGACTAATATTAAATAAATGAGTTTTGAATAATAATTTGCTTAGTTTAACACGTCACATGAGATAATTCAATTAGATGCATCACATGTATTTTACTTCAAGTTAATTGTTAAATGGCTTAATTCCTATGAAAATATCTATAAATAAAATATGACTAGGTATCACTTCACTTTTAAATTTGGAAATAAGTTGAATAAATCAACTTGGGTATTTCTTTGAAATATCCTTTTACACGTGCTTTTCTTTAATTAAAATAAACCAAGCATATAGTCTGTTTTGCTTTCATAAATGCAAATGTGCGATAGTTGTCTTTTCAACCGTGCGTTGTTTTCAGCGTTTCTGTGAGCCCCGTCCTTTAGTGCGTTCATTTAAGCTCTTCTATGATTGGTGTATTGTTCTTAGTTGTACTTGTTTGTTTGCTTTGTATGTTTGTGCCCGATGATTGCTTCGAGTAGAAGGATCGTCGTTCGTTGCTTTCAAAACCAAGAATTCCAAGTGAGCAAGAACTGAAGAGCAGTAAGAGTACCTTTACGTTGGAGAAAGGCAAGTGTCCCTAACTATCCTCCTATTTATGCTTTTAGTATATCATTGTTATGATGCTAATTGGAACATGGAGAACCACCCAGAAAAATAGTACAACCACGAGTACTATATGGCTCTGGTCTTGGCTAATTAATTAGATGTATAGGTGACTAGTGGTCTTACCGTAAGGGCAAGGAGGGGGCCGGTGAAGGGGTCATAGCTCGGTCCTCTTGGAGGAGTAGCCTTTGCCAAGGTACAGCCTCATTAGGGAGGGGGTTATGGACCTCACCGCTGCTGAAACTCTAGCGGACCACTAGTTATCTGTGTGTCTTTGTAAAGGCCTCGTAGCGTCCCTATGCAGTCACACCAAAGGTAGTGTGATGAATGTGCCTGATCAGCACTGCATGGTTGGGTCTAAAGTTCTTCTGAACTTTTACGCGTCTTGTGGTGAAAGTGTACAACCTCTGCAGAGTGTTAAAAACTGTTATAACAGCCATGCTCACGGTCAAGAGCGGCCTGGACCCTCACATGATTAATAAACCTGAAGATGAAACTGAATCGGTATTCTGGTTATTTCTTGTGGCCTTGCTGAGTACCAACCATAAGTGTACTCATCCTTGCTTACTGCTGCTCAGAAAAGTGATGTGAAGGTGTTGAAGATGGTGCTAGGCATACGCAACCCCCAGTCGATTGCCTGTGAAGTGTTGGAGCCTTCGTTTCCAGGATATGCTGTTACTCTGATAGATTGTAAGTCTTTTGTATTGTTTTACGTGATATTGCTATTGTTTATCACTAATGAAGTCTCATATGTGTAAAAACTTGATCCTGGCATACATATGAATGTCATTCGGTTTTGTCCTTAAAACCGGGTGTGACAATAGATGATATGTGGGAACTAGACTATGGTTGTAATATTAGGTTCCCCGTCTTTCGGTGTAGATGGGTGAACCACCCAAGAGGTGTTGAGGTGGACAACTATGGACTAACAATTGTTGACCTCCAAAATATTGGATACAAAGATGATCCTTGGGTACTTGCTTCACATGTTGCACATGTTCTTTATGTAATTGACCCTTCTAAAAAAATAGAAGCACATTGTGATCCTTGGAAAACAAGCTATTATAGGAGCTGACGGAGTTGAGGACGCCGAACAATACAATCAGTTCAAAGAAATGAACCTCTTCCAAGATCTACCAGAGAAGATACAGAATGTAGAAGCAAACATAAAAAGGGGTGAAAAGCCTTGGGCACGGAATGATGGAGAACCAAGAATTGTCACCGGCTAGATATGAAATGTATATTACCTTCTATTCAAATTTCAATTTGTATGCATGTGTATTGTAAGGATCGATTGCCTCAGAGGGTATGAACGGGGACTTCTTCACATTACTATATTAACTTATATTCAAATTTGAAATTTGTAAGCACTTGCATATTAATCGACTATAGGACCAACATTGTATACGCTCGACACACCATAGACAGAAGCGTTTGAATGCCCTTTCATTCCGTTGGCACGATCACAGACTTGTGCAACGTTTACATAAACACTGTTTTATACTGTCGGGACATCTTAGAGCACAGCGGATGAAACGTGTTCATATGGTGGCACAAAGATAGCTGACTGCGATGTTGCCTAAATGACAGTTTTATACGGTGAGGCCACAGTAGAAAGCACCGGACGAATGTCCATTCATTCGGTGGTCACGACAGTAGCTGTGTTTGACTTTCCTTTGGCACAATTTTATCTGGTCCAGATATAATAGAACGCACTGGACCAATGTCTCTTCATTTGGTGCCGCACGCGCAGAGTTGCCCGACGTCACTTCAGCCACCCTTTCATCCGGTCCACCAACAACAGAAGGCACCGTTCGAACCTGTGTCAATCCTGTGTGATCTAAGGATGAAGGCTGCAGCGCTACACAGCCGACACATTTATTTGGTGCTAGAAGCATAATACAGACCCAACGATCACGGCATCACCGTGTACTAGTGCAAGCTAAGCCACCACGGGATGAACGGCCATTCAAACGCTCTGTGCTAAACACCGACCAGCTGATGAAACTGTGACATTGTTTCCGATCTAACTCGTCCACCACATCCTTCTTTGAGTCTCTTCTCTATTTCCTTGCTTCTAGCCATGTGCCTTGAGTTATTTTAGATGGCTACTAGTCTAACTCGAGTGTGCAACTCTCTCTATGTAATTATTATTATCTTGTTTACTTGGCTTTCATTTTAATATCTATTTGCATTCCTATTTCTATCGCAATCAGGGCGGGTGGCACCATTCGGATCCAACATTCAGAGAACAAAGTATATGCAATGTAACATATATAACAAGTCTCACAGGTTCTTACATCAATGCTAAAGACAAGTTCAAATCCATACGAAAAGGATAAAGGTACATCCATGCTACACATTTCTTACTCTGCTTCACGCCCTTAGTAATCCAACATAGTTTAGGTCTCCGATCGTGAAGCCTAGAACTTCATCAAAATAAAGTAGAGCATGATTTAGTGCGCTCGACGTTGCTACACATGGACGGTCATATGCACTCCCATAAATCTCGAACAACGTAGGTAAGGGCCAATCATGCCAATCATGTGGCTTGTAGAAAGAGACACAAGCTTGGTACTTTGAATCTTTGGTGCATACTGGGCTCCCCTCGACGCAAATATAATCAAACACCTTCAGGACTTGATCCATAATTGCTTGAAAGCTCATTGCAGCAATGGTTTCGTCCGATGATGCAACTATGAAGAGGACCGCTTGAACAGACCTTCATCCGATGGAGGTTCCGCACCAACTTCACACGCGAGCACTGTTTCATCCGCTGGCGGTAAACTGCTCGGAGCGGACGAATGTGTAACGCTTTTTTGAGCCACCGCTTCAACATACGTTCTTCCTGTCCGCGTAAAATATGGCGCACCGTATATTGTTGTGCATGGTTTCGGTTCAAACTAATCTGATTCACACTTCTTTGAGTCCTTGGTCATTTTCGTTGCTTCTAATGCCATGTCTTGTGCCTTTTGAGCTTGCAGGTCCTAGTTTCACTGAAGTGTGCTTCTCTTTCATGTCTAAATACTTAGCTTTGTCAAAGTATGCCCTAGCTCAAGTACCCCGTTAACAGTGACACTCGATTCTACAAAAGCTTCATCTCGAAGTGACACTCGATTCTACAAAGGTCCCTAATCTTCATGTACCATTGGTTAGTTACAACACAAATGAGTAGAGATAAAAGACATGAAATGAACGCGCAAGAATGCATTAACTGAAATAAAATGAGAGTGCACACTTAGATACAAATGACCATCATGAGGGCATAAAGAAATCCAAACGACATGTCCATATATGAGAAACTACAAAAGATACAACACTCTCACCCAACACTCTCATGCCCCCCAAGTATTGTCCCTAACCTCGTACTGAGGCGCGTTGACATGGTCAGAGGAGGAGCAGTCCAAAGAGGGGCCAGAAGCCTGTGAGCCTACCACAAAACCACCTGCACCGTCAAGATCCATCTGTACCTGAATCTGCTCGTTAATTGATACGAGAGTGGTGTCGATGGGGTCAACTGGTGTGACTGTAGTAGGAGCAGAGACCACAGTGGCAACCTCGGAAGAAGACGTGACAAAAGGAGAAGAATGTGAGCCTTCCACGGGACCACCTGCACTATCAAGAGCTGTCTCCTACTCAATCTCCTTGGCCTTTGAGCCTGCCACGGGACCACCCGCACCCTCAAGCTCTTTCTCCTGTTCAATCTCCTCGGCCTCCGAGCCTCCACGCGACCGCCCACACCCTCAAGCTCTGTCTCCTGCTCAATCTCCTTGGCCTGTGAGCCTACCACGGCACTACCTGCACTATCAAGAGCTGTCTCCTGCACAATCTCCTCGGCCTGTGAGTCTGACACGGGACCACCCGCACCCTCAAGCTCTGTCTCCTTCTCAATCTCCTCAGCCTTTGAGCCTGACACGGGATCACCCGCCCCCTCAAGCTCTCTCTGCTGCTCAATCTCCTCAGTAACTGCTCCGGCAGTGGAGTCGGGCTCGTGAGGTCGGTCATCCAGAGGAGTAGGCACTGTAGTGACTGGTGAAGTCATCCTCGGGGTCGAGAGGGTCTCCTCAGGTGTCGTCTCGACAGAGAGTGGAGCTGTGGAAATTGAAGGAGACACCGTAGAGAAGTTAGCCTGACTCTGTTTCTGCTGCTCAAGGGAGCCACGCTGCTGCTCGGACATCGGTGGTGGAACTGATAACACCCCAGTTTCTACAGGTGCTATCATCGAAAAAGAAGCCAAGGGTGTCTGCAGGAAACAGCCGGCTGGAGGAGGTGGAGTGAGCAGGTCGTACTGGAGCTGCTGTGGCATAGGAGGATGAGGAGGTGGCTCGATACCTGAGTGCTGGTACAACTGTCCTATGCAGCCAGTAATGTAACCAAACATATGTGAAGCCAACAGCTGCTGCTGAAGATGCTGTGTGCTGAACTGCTGCTGCTGGTGCCGCATCTCCTAAAGAAAGATCATCTGCGTTTCTCTCTGACGTGCGTGCTCAGCCTCGGAGCGACGCTGCTGATCGACCAGTGTCTGTGCCTCAGTCACTCGAGGCGGTGGTGTCAAAGGAGGCGGTGGAGGAGATGACTCCTCATCTGGAACTGCTCTGGACGGACCCACCTCGTCGTCGTGAGTACGACGCTCTGGAAAGTAAGGCGTGTAGTCCGGGTCCTCGTCTGAGTCTTCAGTGTTAGTATCAAGGTAGGTCGGAAGCTAAGCCTCTACTATAGCTAGTGCGACCCGCTCACGCTCAAGTTCAGTCATAGCTACCTCTGCGATTGCCTGCAGCTGCAACCTCTCTTCTGCTACCAACATCGCTCTAGGGCGTCGGCGCTTGTCATCGGGCCGTGTGGCCAAATATGTGCCAAACTAACCCCTGGCACTTTAAAGGTCACTCTTCCAATTTCCATTCCCCAGGTCGGTGATCAAATAGCTAATCAGGTGAGCATATGGCTGTTGTCGTTGCGCTGACATCGCATCAAAGATAGCATCCTACCACTCACATATAATCAAATCTACAATATCAAACTCCTCGTGATTCATGATGTGAAGAAGGAGCCACTGCTGCAAGGCGGTGATCGTCTTGGCATTCCCTCTCCTGGGCAAAAGCGACCTCCGTAAGGCCATGTGAACAGTGTATGCCTCGTCTGTCAGCTGGTCGGGAGTGCTCGGGCTGCCAGGAACGAACGGCTGACGAAACAGTGGAGCCATCTGCTCGTCTGTGGGGTACTTTGTAGAATGAGGATGGCGGGGAGGACAACTTTCCTCACCGTAAGTGACGTGGTGCAATATCGTACCTCCAAGCTGTAGACCAAAGGTAGCTGCAATCAAATCCCTGGACAGCCGCAAACCTTGTTGAACATGAACTGAATGAAGGTCCGGCGCATGTCAATGTAGAGTGTGGCAAAGAAGACTCTCACCCACTCCTCTACCCAAAGCCTGTAGTCAGTGACCAAGGCCTCGACCCTGGCATGTACGCAAAGTGGGGCCATATAGGTACTCCCCCTGCAGCCCTTCTCAGTGAAGGCCAATCCAGCATCTTGTGCTCGGCGATCGGAAACCGCCCCCTGATGTACGAGGTATAGAAGCTCTCCTGTAACCGTGTCAGGAACCTAGGGTCGGTGTACGCCTGTCTACGCTCAGGGAACCAGTCAAGGATTTGAACATTCCTGTACTTCTTGACCCTCTTGGAAGAAATCCGCCTCAAGTCAAGAAGCAACTCTCCTAGCTCCGGTGGTGTCTGTGCATGTCTGATCCAGCGTGCAGCTGAGATCTCCATGCCAGGGTCTGAGTCCGTCTGTGCCTCCTCCTACTGCTCCTCCTCTTGCTGCTCTTCCTGCTTCACCACCTCCTGCTGCCGTGAACCCTCCCCTGCACTGCGACTGCCTGGCCTCCGAATGCCACCACCACGAACACGCGGACCCAAGCACCGAGGTGGTGGTCCCTGTGTCGGTGTCTGTGTCTCTGTGCTATGGTGGCGTCCTGAGTGACGCAACGTAGACGGCTGCTCCATCTGTACTATATTTGTGGCTGCTCCCTCTGGCTGTCCTTGACCTGGCTGTCGCTCTCGAATCCTGATCCCCTGCTGTGGCTGCCCTTGTGTGTCGGGAACCTGAAGTACACGCTCCAACTCCTTCTGCGCTCAACTCTTCTTCCTCTTCGAAACCTCGATGGCCTTTCCCTTTCTCTTGTCCATGGCCATCTGCAAGAGATCATATGGTAGAAGATTACAAAATGGCAAAGATAAGATATATAATTAATATAGTAAATAAAGTATCTTGGGAAAAGATACGCCTGTAAGCGAAACATGAGCTTGATTAAGGGCCGGCGAAATTTACATTTAATAGATGACATGCTCGAGGACAAAAACATAGAATGCTAGGAGTGTCCTTAGGTGCTCGACAAGAGGTGGAAGTGAACCGAAAACACCTAAGATAGGCGACGACCATGAACTACGGCTCAACAAGCTCAATTTTGACCTAAACAAGTGAGCATTGGGTCGATGACATGATATTCATGAGAAAAACAACCCTAATTATTGAACAAAACATCCTAAACATCAAACATTAAACCCTCTTAATAGTGGAATTTGACCTAAACAAGTGAGCATTGTGTGGAGGACATGATATTCCCGTGAAACATAACCTTAATTCATGAACATATGCTCCTAAACTCGAAACACTGTGATCTAAATAGTGAAAAATTTAACGAGTTCCATTCAACTTGAATCACATTTGGGCGGGTTTGAAGTTTCTCACCACTGCAAATGAATTCGACGAGGGAGACGGCCGTGGGGAGACGGAGGTGGTTGCTGGCGTCGCGCACGGCCGGGGGACGGCGGCGCAGACCGGCAGTGGCCGGCGAATCGAAGGCCCGCGGCGGCGGAAACCCTTGGCTATGGTTCCGCGCACCCACGCGCGAAATACGAGTGAGGCTGCGGTGCGGCGGCGGCGAGGAGGTGCAGAGCAGGGACGGGATGGAGTAGCGTAGCGGCGGGCGGCGACGCTTGGCCGGAAACGGCCGGAGGATGGTGAGGCAAGTGAGAGCGGTGATGGCGTGTGGGCGCGGGCACGGGGGAGACTGAGGAAGAAAGAAAAACCGGTGCACGGAGTCCACCAAATGTAATGGGCCATGCGACAACACATTTATCTGGTACTGTCAACTTTGAGTTGAGCGGATGGATGCGCTTTCATCCTGTGTGTTTAGTAGAGGGGCCGAAGAGGAATATGACCGTTGGAGGTCGACAATATTACATGGTGACATCCCAGTGGCAGTCACCGGACGAACGATCGTTCATCCGGTCTTACTTGTTTCTGGAGTTGGCTCCACGTTTTCTTCCGCTATGGGGCCACTGGATGATGACGCCGTGTTGCTTCGGGCGACTCAGGTTTGACTCGGTTTTTAATTAAAAACTCATTTTTTTAGTTTGGAGCGTGATATGGTTGAGTTTGGTTTGGTGGGAATTGGTTGGTCTAGGTAAATAGTTTGATTTAGTTTAGTTTATAGCCAAGATAGGTTCGTACCGGTTTGGATTGGGTTTTAATGGTCTTCATGCGTCGAAGTCAGTTCACACCTAAAACTTATAGCAAAATTAACGGGCACTTGTTGGAGTTGACTTAGTATGACCGTACAACCTCACGTTCACACATGAAAATTTCATCAAAATTGACTGAAATTCTTTGGAAATGACTAAGTACAACCATGAGCTACTTTGTGCAAGTTATCTTTACTAGACCTACACGTGGGCCCCACGTCGAAAGTCGGACCCTAGAATTAAAACCTTGCGTTCACACACGGAAATTTTATCGATATTGACTAAAATTTGTTGGAAATGACTAAGAGCATCTCCAACAGTTCCCCAATAAGTATCTCCCAATAGTTGGTTAATAAGGATGTCCCAATATCTCTTTGATGATTATTGAGAGAGTTACTTTTGCAGTTCTCCAATAATCTTGTCCCAATCCAACTACCGTATGGGAGAGTCACAACTCCCCTCTATTTGCGGAGAGTTGGGGTGGATTATTGGTTTGTCCCAATAATTATTGGGAAAAGGGAAAGATAAAGGGGATCTGCTGGAGCACTATTTTCCAATAACCCTCCCAATATGGTAGTTGGATTGGGGATTGGTAGACTGCTGGAGATGCTCTAAGTACAACTATGAATACTTGAACGAATTTAGTTTGTTTTGGGTGGAAAAAGCCAAACGGTTTAGATTGGTTTTGGTAAACTAGTGAATAGGTTGGTTTAGTTTAGTTTGTAAGTGTGCTAACCTCTGAATGGTTTTGGTGTAGTTTTGGTTTAGTTTCTCAACCATTGCCAGCATTTGACTCTGTCCACTCTCTTATACGGTATGGCATCCCTGGATTTGATCTTTTGAACGGCCTTTCAACCGGTCCCAAAGGGTTTTTTTCACAGAACTTCACGCGTGGCCACAAATTAATCCTGTGGCTGTCGACTGCTCTTGACTGGATGAATATGTACCTCTGTATCATCAGATTAAGTACGAAATATATTTTCATACTAAATCAATTTGGAGACATAAATATTTATAAACTGTCGGCGCACCCGAGCAGATGCTTGCGCTTCCCAATCGACGCACCCGACCAGACGCTTCCCAATCCATGACGGTTTTAATTTTAAGCGACGGTTGCAATTCTTATTAATTTTTTGGCGCTCACGCTCACCCGGCTCCCTCCACCCACCTCCGGCGAACCGCCCCTGCCCGCGACGCTTGTCATTATCGCGCTCGCCCCACCGCCTCTGGCCGTCCACCTGCGATGCGCGGGGGATTTCTTGGCTCGCTCCCGCTGCCTCCGCGCCCACCTCTCCGGCCGACGAGGGCTTTTCCTTGGCTCGCCTCACCACGCCGCTCGCGCTCACCCCGCTGCCTCCACCCACCTCCGGCCAAGCATTGCCGCCCGCGGTGATGGAGTAGATCGATCGCGCTGTGGCCTCGTCGTCGTCACGGAGAAGACTGGAGGCGACGGTTCCTGCGACGTTCTTCCGCCTGATGGACTTGCCAGAAGAGCTGATTGCCCAGATCATCATCGCGATATCTTTGATGGAGGCGAAGCATCGGCCGTCAGTTAGTACATCACCCTTCGTCGGGTCTGCCGCACCTTCCGCCTCATCTGTGACTCCCCCGAGGTACCCCGGCGCTTATCATTCCGTGAGCTTCGTGACTTCTGCCGGCATTTGCCCTCCAATGTCAGGTCAGACATCCTGCAGCGCTTGCGCGATGTCAATATCCTGGGGGCCATATTCCACGATGATATGGTGCTTTTGTTGTGCCGCCGGCAGGCCGCCGGGATGCACAATTGCAATCAGGCCGCTGACATTGGGGACAATTGTGCGGCTTACTTCTTGGCGATGCTGCAGTACCGTAGGAACCCCGCGGACCCTGATGCACTGGCGATGCTCCATCGCATTAGCGGCGGCCCGTCGCCTCAACATGGCCAGTGGGAGAACCGTGGCCTGCCGCTGCTGCGCCACAATGTCAGGCAGGACCTCCACAGCATTGCGCACGAGTTGTATCTTCCTGAGCGCGATGACGACCCGGAGCTGCTCCCACAGGATCCTCACGTCTGCACATGGTCGCACTGCAAGCGCTAGGCGGATGGGACCACCAGCATCCTGTACTGCGGCCCAAAGTGCCGCATCCATCATGACTTTGACCTCTAGACGCGGCACTTCACCAGCCGTGTGAGGTATGCCGTCAGCAGGATGTGAGACATGCCCCTGGCGTTCTCGCTGGAGCGAATGGAGAAGCAAGTGATGGTATGCTTTTGTCACTAAATGTAGTCATGGAACTTGTAAATATAGTTATGAACTTGGTATGGTATGGTCACTGCTAGTTTGGTGATGTGCGTGATCAGATGGCATGACCAAACTGATGCATGGTTGATGGTTGTATGTGAATTGGAGAAATATGTCTTTGAGTTTCGTGCTACCTGGCTTAAATATGTATGATGTTGCATGTATGATTCGAAACAGGGCATTATGGGGAGTGTGAACATTTCGAATGCGTAAGTTTCCTAACTCATGACTTTATACGGTGACCCTACAAAAAAGCCTCACCGTACGAAAGCCCATTCATCCTGTCTGTTGGAGGTTTCACCCTAAACCCACGCGCAGCCACCGTTTCATACGTTGATGCAACTGTGAAGAGCACCGCTCGAACGTCCATTCTTCCTGTCCGCTTTGGGTTTTCCACGCGCAGACACAGTTTCGTCCGCCGATGGCACTGTGGACAGCACCGCTCGAATTGCTATTCATCCGGTGGTTGTTCCGCATCAAGATCTAGAGACGATGTAGAGTTTTTGGGAACCCAAACAGCTTGGCCGTAATATTCAGTCCAAGCGCGGATGAATGTGCCGTGTCAAGGTTGTGTCAAGGTCGTGGAGACACGACCATTCATACAATAAAATGAGCCTGTTGGAATGCATCATATCAACATTACAATAATGATCTTATCTTACAAAACTTGAGACTTAACTTATCTTACAAACCTTGAGACACAACTTATAGTACAATTTATCTTACAATTTTGACACACATGCATCATCCTATGGTCACAAGCAGCAGTTATATAGTCAGGCCGCGCACAGTTTGGTCCGGTGGTTGTAATTTTGTATGGAGCGGGATGATCCTGCGGTCGTCTGGTGGTTAGATCAAAAGTGCGCTGCCTTCTTGTTGGCCATTTCCAGGGGCGGGTGACCATCACCCGCCCCTGGTAATGGACTCCTCTATATAAACTGGAGCGACCGGGGGACTTGGCCAAAATTTTCAGACAGCGCGGGACGCCGACAGGCTGCCGAAAATTTTCGTGCCTTCCCGCGCTCCGGCCGCGCCGCCGTCGTCCCCCGCCGCGCTCCTCCGGCCGGCCCTCCGCACCCCTCCGACCCTCCGCCTCACGCGCGCCACTGCCTCTCCGCGCTCCGGCCGCCTCCCCCTCCCGCAAGATCCACCGCCGCCGCCGGAGCGACCTCTCCGCCGGCGCGGCCTCCACCCCGCCGTCCCCCGGGCGCGCCCTTCTCCCTGTCGGCCCTAGCTCGTCCCCGAGTTGGCATCCTCCGCCTTTCGCCCACCGGGCCGGGCGCCCTGCTCCTGCTGCGGCCACCTCCCCTCCCCGCGCCAGCACGGCCGTCCTCGCCGGCCGCCGTCCATGACCGCTCGCCGCCCCCTGTGCCGCTCCAGTCGAAGGTGAGAGGAGGTCCTCCATCATGCAACTAAGTGCTCGATGAAATGCTTAGCAAGTGCTTGATGTATATATGATACACATGTGTATGAAAAGAACATTTTTTCTATCAATAAATGTGTTTACATTTACTGTTTTAGTTTAACATATTTTGTGTTTTTGATTGTAACATGTGATTTCATCTAGAGGATGGATGAGCCATCGTCATCCAATCATGATGATCATGAGAATGGGTTCGACTTGGATGTGATTGGGTCCCAGACCCAGTGGGACGGTGATGATGTCTTTGAAGATGACCATGAAGAAGAAGATTTCGGGGATGAGGAGAACGGGGAAGATGCCGAATATGGAGACGGACCTCAAACAGGACAAGGCGCGTGGGTAGGCGGCGTGTGGATGGACCCTCTTAATCCACACCCCACTGAACCTCGTGTAGGTCGTACGGAGACAGAGCTTGACCCGAATTTCGATCCGGCTAGTGAGGTAACGGCGATCCCTACTGATCCGCTTTCATGTACATTTTGATTGGATAGATGAAATGATATGTACTGACGACTCTTATGATCGCGTTAGGTGCCTCGTTCTTCGGTAAGGAAAAGGAGACGCCGCCGACGTGGAGTAAGCCCCCCACAAGTAGAAGAAATTGAGTTGGACTCATCTGCGCCAGAGGCTGAATGCACCACCACAACCAGTGAACCTAAAAAAAAGGGCAACAAGGCAGAAAAAAATACCCCACTAGGCACCTGGATGGTTGATGAAGTGAGCCCATCAGGAGAGGTTAAGAATCCTCCAAAAGTTCGTGCAAAGTTCCGTAATGCCCTTGGAGCAATAATCAGAACAAAGGTGCATGTGGACCCAGCGATCCAAGATTGGACAAAGGTGTCTGAAGGGAAGAAAGTGGAGATGTGGCAGCTCATTGCTAAATCATTCAAGATTCCTCACAATACTGACATGGAAAAAGTACATGCGCGGACCCTGATGACTTTGGGCAAATGTTTCCGCCGCTGGAAGGGTGAACTGAACAAGTTAGTCCAGGATGGCAAGCCGAAGCCTGAGGGTTACAATATAACAGATGCACAGTGGGCCGAGTTCATACGGCAAAAGACCTCTATGGATGCTATAGCCCTAAGTCAGAAGCAAAGAGAACTGGCATTGAGAAACATTCATCGAGTTCGCCTTGGGCCGGGTGGTTACATTGGTAAGGCCGAGTTGTGGGCGAAGGAAAGAGAGGACGCAATAGCCGCTGGGCAACCGGACCCTTTTGTAGGCGTGGACGAGCGCGCCTTCCAGTGGATTAAAGGGAGGGAGGGACGCCCGGAGGGAGACAAATTGGTCTTTCCACAACCTGAGACCGAGGTAGTGGGGGCGAAGATTCTAGCACTTGCCGAAGCATAAAGGAAAGGCGAGTATGTTCCGAATAGGGACAATGATATGCTCAGTGAATCCCTTGGCACGAAAGAGCATGGAGGCCGGATCAGAGGCTTGTCGAAACACTTGACCTTTAAGGATGGGTTCAATAATGATAGGCAGAGGTACAGGCGACACAATCGGTACAAGGTATTGGAAGCAAGATTTAATGAATATCTCACGGCGGCATTTGCGGAGCACCAGCAACGATAAATGATGAGCCAACCATCATTAAATAATAACTTAATGATGCTGCCGCCGCCACCGCCGCACGCTGCATCAACCCTTTGTCCAAGTAGTGTTGCCTCTACGTCAGCAGAACCATACCCGGTAGATGCTATAACTGTTGACACTCCTTGCTCGTTGCACATTCCGATAGGCAGAAGTGGGAAGACAAAGGAGGCTGCCAAAGGTGTGGCGTTGGTGGTGAGCAATAATCCCGGGTTAGAGGGACAGCCTATCCCGCCATTATATGCATGGGTAAGAGTGCTCACAATTACGGATCCAAGACATGATGATCACTTCTTAGACTTATCCCTTGATGAGGGCATTGAAACCTTGGGACAAGCCGTAGGAAAGAATGCATCATGGCATAAATGAGATATCATACTGGAACCTCCGCCACCTGAAGATCCTCCCTCACTCACACCTTGCTCCCAAAGGATGGTGACACCTGCACAAGTTCATGCTAAGAACACACAAGAGCATGTGCCGTTACGTCAATCCCTAGAGAGTGCCCTCGTTGTGATATCACGTCCACCATCACCACAGCAACCAATTGTGGCCACCACTATCTCCAACCCGTCAACTCCACAGGTACAACAGGAGGCCCAACACCCATCACCACAAGTACAGCTGGAGGAACACCACCAATCACCACAAGTACAACAGGAGGAACATCCCCAGTCGCGACAAGTACACCAGGAGGAATACCCACCATCACCACAAGTACACCAGGATGAACACCCCCAATCACCACAAGTACACCAGGAGGAACATCCTCCATCACCAGTGTAGCAATATGAGCCAGAGACGGTCCTAAAGTCGCCACCACGACCGAAGCAGTTTATGGGGTCGGTGCCACGGGTGATACTGGCATACAAGAATACAGAGCCTGAGGTTGTGAACAGGTGGATGACAGCCAACAAAGGCGCAAACAAGAAGCTGACTCTGACAAAAAAATAATAGAAAGGAAGTAGTGGTGCCAACTGGACCGGGGTTTTCCAAGCCTCGCATAAACACTGATTTCGTTCATAAGTTGGTGTTCATGAGATACCAGATTTGCCAGATTGCCCACAGAAATTTGTGTATGGCAAAGACTTGCTACCCGGGTGGGCTCTTCATGATTGTCCAGGTGAAATGCAGAAGTTCCATAGTTGGTACCGCAGGGCATGCACCCTAGGTCTCACAACTATATGGGCACGGGTCGATGTGGATGTGTTTGGTTGCAATAGATGGGAAAACCAAAGTACAGACATAGTCATGGATTTCAATGACATCCATGCAATGTACTGCTTGCAAAAGATGGAGCTAAGCCCCATGGGACTGTGGTGTATGTAAGTGGTTCATCTCCATACACCATGTATATATGCATATGGTACTGGCCTTTGTAGTCTCAAAATGAATTTTTTTGCGATGTGTGGCGCAGGATGCAAGGTCGCCTCGCAATGGATTCGAAGACCAAGGTTGGGTATCATGACCCTTTTATTATTTGCAAGGCTAGGTGGGACTTCCCCCTCAATTAGACTGGTCATTTGAACTATTTTATTTTATCATGTTTGGTGTCATTTGAACTATGTATCCTTGGTCATTTAAACTATTTTATTTTATCATGTTTGGTGTCATTTGCATTATGTATCCTTTGGCAATTACATTATTTTTTTATCATGCTTGCTGAAAAGACACCTTATTCCTCATGTTTTTGTAGGAAACTAAAAGTGAAAGAGACAGTGATGAATCTAATGATGAAAGCGAGCAATATTGGAATCTTATTATGGGTGCTATTGAAATTGCATTAATATATATTGATCTGTATCTGTCCAAAAATCCACCAAGGACATCGAACCTTAGTGGTTTGGGATGGCTTATGGAGACAATGCAGACTCCTGGTGAATGCCATAGATAGCTTCGTATGAGCACAGAAATGTTTTTGGATCTTCATGACTTGTTGGTGCACAACTATGGGTTGGAATATTCTGCGCATATGAGCACAAAAGAGATGGTTGCAATATTCCTATACACCTGTAGTGGCAATGATTCCAATCGAAGAGTTCATAATAGATTCAAGCTCTCAGGAGAAACCATTAGTAGAAAATTCGATGAGCTCCTTAATTCTTTGATGGCAATGGCGCGAGATTTCATTAGGCCAAAAAATCCGAACTTTCCCACTACCCACAAGAGAATACTAGATGACAGACGTGCTTATCCTCACTTCAAAGATTGCATTGGTGCACTTGATGGCACTCATATTCGAGTATCTCTCTCACCTGAGGAACAAGTGAGATATATTGGCAAAACCGGTGTAGCTACTCAAAATGTTCTAGCAGTGTGTGACTTCGACATGCGCTTCACGTATGTTTCCACGGGACAGCCGGGGGCTATGCATGACACAAGTGTTCTATACAGCGCAATCAAAATGGACGAAGCATTCTTCCCACATCCTCCACAAGGTACTAACCATGTAACTTGTTTTTTTTATCTATGTGTAAACCATGCATTAACTTGTTTCTTTATCAATGTGTAGGCAAATACTATGTTGTGGACGCCGGATATCCTAATCGCCCCGGTTACCTCGCTCCGTACAAGGGCGAAAGGTACCATTTGCCTGAATGGCATAGAGGTATGGAACCTAAGACTCCAATGGAAAGATTCAATCGCATTCACTCGTCCATTCGGAATGTCATTGAGCGGTCATTTGGATTATTAAAAATGAAATGGCAAATTCTTTACAATGTGCCACCCTATCCTATGTATAAGCAAAAAATGATTGTAGTGGCAACCATGGTCCTGCATAATTTCATTCGGGAGCATGGAGGTGAGGATGAAGATTTTGCTCGTTTTGATCGTGATCCTACTTTCGCACCAACGATACCGGAAAGATATAACAAATATGTTGTTTCATCATCGGCGTCCGATGGGTCAACCTCAGTAAGCAACACCCCGACTATGGATGTATTTCGTGATCATCTGGCCACCAGAGTTTCTCTTGCTTGGAACTAGTCGACAAAGTTTATCCTTTTTTTATGTGAACTTGCTGATTATCTATGTCAAAAAAATACTAATGCTCATTTATTCATGGTGAACTATCGGTTGCTGTAGACATTTCCGGTAACTGTACAGCATCAGGCACAGTTACTGTAGCACTCCGAAAACACTGTAGTGCACCAGAAAATACTGTTGCGTACCAGAAAAATACCGTAGCAGCGGCAACCTACTGTAGCAGCAACAAAAACAAAGAATGGCAAAACAGACTATTCCTCCCAAAGCATCATTTTCGTGGAGTTGGAGTTAGCCAATTTGCCAAACATGTACATGCAGCTCCATGTTTTCGTGGAGTTGGTGGAGTGAAGTTGAGAAAACCTAGAGTTGCTGGAGTGGAGCTGGATTTCCCGGAGTGGAGCTGTGCTAAACACGCCCTAAACTTGTGTGATTAATGTAATATACGTGTAATATCATTTGGATGACAATCTTGTTTTATGTTAGATTTGCTTTTATAGAATTTACAATGAGATTAAATTGTGCACTGTTTATGACTACTTTTATATTATTTGCCGGAGAAATTGTATTAGAGAATCGAATAATATTACAAAACCAAAAGCAAAAACCAAAAACAAATTTAAAAACAAAAAAAATAGATTACCAGGAGCGGGCGATGGCATGGCCCGCCCTTGGAAACACCATCTTCAGGGCGGGCCATGCCATCGCCCGCTCCTGAACAAGACATTTCTAGGGGCGGGCCACGCCATCGCCCGCCCCTGAAGGAGACATTTTCAGGGGCGGGTGATGGCATGATCTGCCCCTGGAAACACCATCTTCAGGGGCGGGCCATGCCATTACCCGCCCCTGGAAACTCGTTTGCTGGGGCGGTCTACTAACCCGCCCCTACAAATGGCCATTTTTAGCAGCCAAAAGCAGGGGCGGATTTCGACGCTGCCCCTGGAAACGCCCGCTAAACCGCCCCTGCAAACGTTGTTTTCTGTAGCAGTGGATGGAACCCGAAGACCTCGTGAGCTGATATTTGGACATTGGGAAACTATCAGTTCTTCAAGACAACACAGGTCTCCAAGTCTTGCAATTGGTACTGATACTAACCTTTTGCAATTTGCAATTTTTATCTTCTTTATTATGGCAGGCAAATAAGCTGGTTGTAGAAATTGGCCAAGATTTGTTAAGCTTATGCAATTTTCAATGGTTATGTCTATCAAGGATGAAAAAATGCTGTCAGTATTGTCATTATTTTTCTCCACTAGCAAAGTATGTATCACATTGAGGTTTTGGGACTGTGAACTCCTAGAAACTGGTATGCTTTGGAGTCTAATAGAACCGTCTGGCTCTTGCATGTTTTGTGGCTGAATCCAGCAATCAAAAGATTCACCTGGATAACCCATGAGATTCAGAGAACTGGCAACTCCATGATGATATTGAAGTATCTGAGTTCCAAATCTCTGTAATCTCAGCAGATTCTTAACAAATTTATTAGATAAGCTTTCAAACTTTCAATTCTTAGCATAGAAGACCTCCAAATTGTAGAGGCAATAAAATCCTGAAGGAATATTCTTGAAAGGGCAAGCCTTAGATAATTCCAGGTACCGAAGATGCTTCATGTTGCTAATACTCTCTGGCAACTCCCTCACTGAGGCACAAGAAAAGACACGGATGCACCGTAGTTCACTACACCAGCAGTCCATTGGAGAGGCTGAAGTCTCATTGCTTAAAATCTCATTGTAAAGTAGGGTGCGTAGGTTTTTGTACTTGCATAGGCTCAACAACTTTGGATTGTCATTCTAACCAATGATATTCCATATACCACCTTCTCGAAAAGGCTCTTGAATCACCAGACCCACATTGTGTGCGAGGAAAAATCAGATTAGTTGGTTGTGTAGGACCCTTCAGAATATACGCTGTCCTAACCTGTTCTTGAATTTCAGGAGCATACTCATAGATTTGCTTAAGTGCTGGATCACATTGGATATCATCTGGATTAAACTCAGGTATGGCATTAGCATTACCCAAATTAGGCTGTGCCTCTGGATGATCTGGTACCATGTGGCTCAGAACTTGGTTGACTCTCTGGATTATCCGGTATTTCTCTTGGATCAAAGTTTGCTTGTGCCTCAGCCTCTATATGATCTGATACTTGCCGTGGCTCATTTCCATTTGAGTTTCTTTGATTTCTTGTGTCAATCAAGAAACGCCTCATCCCTGAAAGAACCATAGATGAAGTAATTAGGGCACTGGTCCACTGATGAGCAGATCAAATGATGATAAAACGATTATCAATCAAGTATTCAAGTACAAGTATTCAGTAAAAATCAAGAGGAAAGATCAATTCGGTTACCAGTCTGGCTTAGCTTCCGCTTCCTATCAGCCATTACTTGAGATCAATCCGTTTGTTGGTGGCTTGAGGCTGCACTGCACACGTGCTCGCCCAGTGCCCAGCGCCGAGCAGCCAGGCGCAACTAGCGCGGCCGCGCAGCGCAAGCCGCGAGCACAGGGGATCTCGCCTGCAGCTGCTCGAACTAGAATTGGGAACGTCGCTGCCTCGCTGGAATTGGGAACATCATGCTGCAAATGGCTCTCTGTCTCGGGCTCTACTTGAGTTTATTTACGTACTGGGTTAGGAGTTGGGAAGTTGGGTTGAAAGTGGCCCATGCTTTTTTTCTGCCCGGGCTGACCTATGAATGTCCATTGCCGTTGAGCAATGAGGCCGGGCAGGCGCCCACGCTAGCCGGGCGTTGGGTCCGCCCCTGCCTACAAAGAACATTGACATTACGGCTTCTTGAAATCATTTTGTTGTCATGGCAATCATTGTACTACTATCAAAAGCATAAGTAGTTTAGACAATAATACATGTTAAAGGGTTTCATTTAACAAATCCTACGTCCTAGTCTTGAACAAATCCTAGGTCCGCCACTGGTTCCTTGAGGGTTGTGGGGCTGAGGTCTTCCATGTAGGTATTTTTTTATTCGTTCCATGTAAGTGCGTTAGCGATATTATGACCTATCCGTTCTTTTTTTTGTTTTCCTTTGTGTGTTTGTGCTTGCGCGCGCTAGGTAGTACTCCATCTTTTGTGCACTCTGCCATATATATAGCCTCAAATCTTGCCACCATCTCATCAAATGGCTACAACAGAAGCAATGGAGCAATTTTTCTCGAGTTGATTTTATGACAAGTTGTTTTTCTTAGCAGATTGCACCAGCATCAAACTGCTGCGCTGAAACAAAGCTGGCCAAGAGTCCATGCCCGAAACACTTGTCCAAAAGGTGTTCTCATGGCCGCTCTATAATATCTTGACCAGCAAGCGGCCCACTATTGAGGTAACGATGACAAGGCAATACTCCTTATTTTGCAACTGCCAGAATCCTCCACGTCAAGATTGTCATGCTGTTGTATGCAGGTGAAGGAAATCTCGAAGGAATTTCAAACTTGCAAGCACTACACAGAAGCATTTCGCAGTTCAATGCTAGAGGAAATCTTTCATCAAATCAAATCGGCCAAGGTTACCATATCCAAAGCCATACATGTGCATTATTATGGTAGGAACCTAGACTGTGATGTGCCAAATAAATACATTGTCAAGCTCTGTCTACCAAAGGGGAAGAATTCGCCAAGAACAAGTGATGTCATGCTATTATCAGCAAGGAATTTAGAGTCTAGAGATCCAATCCTCAAGGACAATTCCTTTTGCACCATCCTAGTAGTTACATTTGCTGTCAGGTTTAGGAGTTATAGATTTTAGAAGTTTGCTGTCAGGTTTTGCATGTCCAATGAACAGATCTGAATGATTGTACAGTTTGGCTTATTTAAACATGGAACAGTGTCTTGGTGATAATATAAGAGTTGTAGTGCTCTTCATAGGCTTTCAAAAATGTTAAAGAACACATCTTTTGGGGGTCTAGGACTCCAGATATCTGGCTGTCCTAAGTTTAATGTCAGAATCTGTCCAAGTCTGGACAGAAATGCTTGTTTGTAATGTTTGGACTTGTTGGCTATTAAATCATCATAATATGATAATACGAAAGTTATAAATAACTTAATAAGCTAGGTACTGATAGCGTTTTTTTAATATATGCTGCAGCCTGACGGAGAAAACAAAAGCAAGTAGTTCTGAGGCTGCCATTGTTCAGTTTGGACTTAATCAATCCTAGGGTAATGTAGTAGCAAGCTGTATTTCAGCAACTAAGCACTCTTCTAGTTCTGTACGGCTAGTTTGGGTCCACCCGGCACTGGTAAAACTAAGACAGTTTCAGTAATCCTGTATTTCCTTCTGAAGATGGCTAAGAAACCTAGAGTTCTTGTATGTGCTCCAATGAACACATCACTAGGGCAATTGACTCGTCCTCTTATTTCTCTATTAGAGAAGTCCTCTGAAGCCAAATTAATTCAGGACATCATTCTGTTGGGTAATGAGGAGCGTCTGAAGGTGAAGAAAGATAAAGATGTGTCAAAAGCATATTTGAAAAATCGCGTTAAGCAGCAGAAGGACGAGTTTCAGAAGCTGGACAAGTTGAACAAGGAGTGTCAGAAGCTGAGTAGAGGGAGAGAGTTGAATGATAGAGAGAGAGGAAGGACTCTTGGAAGAAGCAAAACTTGTATTTTGCACTCCTTCCATTTCATCTAGGCTGTGACATCAGAAATTCAACATCTTGGTTATTGATGAGGCAGCGTACGTAAAAGAATGCGAATCAATGATCCCTCTTGCTAATACAAAGATAGAAAATCTGGTGCTAATTGGGGATGATATGCAGCTACTGTCATTGGTAAAGAGCCCGGTATGTCTTCATTATATGTTCATTTGAGTGTGTCCATGATACCGGCGATTATTTCCTGATTTCTAGATTGATCATACTTTCCATTTCCTGCTAATTTCCTGATTTCTAGATTGCTTAAGGGGGCCAATTATGGATGAAGCCTGTTCGAGAGATAGAGTAAAACTGGTTACCACAAGGACTTGCTAAATGTGCAATATAGAATGCACCCTTGCATCAGCAAGTTTCCGAATGAGAACTTCTATGATAATAAAAATATAGACTGTCCTAATAATGTCGAGGAATATCACTGTACTTACCTCCCTGGAAGTATTTTTGGTACTTATTCATTCATTCATGTTGAAGATGGCCGTGAAGAGCATACTGGTCAGGGTTTCAGAAATTTGGTTGAAGCTGATGTAGCAGCTAATATTGTTTGCAGACTTGCTAAAGGTATAAACATTTCAGCTTTCAGATAGCAAGTAAGATTTCAGGGTTTTGTTAAATCTAACTAGTTTAAGTGCCATCCGTGTATTTTTGGTCAGAAACAGCATGTGCCAAGCAGAAGAAGAAAACCAGTGTTGGCATAATATATCAATACATAGCCCAAGTCACTGATTTGCAAGAAAGAATTGGAAATTATCATAAAATTCCATTTCTTTCTGTTCAAATAAGTACTGTTGATTCATTTCAAGGTGATGAGAAAGACATCAACATTTCAAGGTGATGAGAAAGACATAATTATACTATCAGAGTAAGACACAATCATGATGGGAACATAGGCTTTTTGGATTGTCGTAAAAGAGCTAATGTGGCCTGGACGAGAGCGAAGTATGTTAACCTTTGTTCCTTTTCTGTTGATATAAAGAACTGCCTTTGGATCAGTTAGACAAATTCAAAATCCTAGTCCATTTTCATCTCATTTAAATGCCTCCCCTGCAGGAACTGCCTTTGGATCCTTGGACATAAAGAAACTCTCCGAAAAAGTAATTCCATATGGCATGATTTAGTACAGGACGCGGAGACACGTTCTTGTTGCTTTAGTGCTCGTGCTCGCATTACAACTAAGGAAGCAATCGAGGCGGCAGCTGAGGAAAAAACAGAGGCTGCAGTACAGGAAGCAGATGAGGAAGCAACAGAGGCAGCTGCTGACGAGGAAGCAACAGAAGCGAAAGCAGACATTATTGAGGGGGGGAATTTTAAAATGGAGGCCCTCGAAAAGTTACCCCAATTATCTCAGACTGTGGAGAAGGTCAAAGTGAACTACAAAGGACCATCTGCAAAGAGTACATGGAATTCCTTGAAAAAAAGAGCAAATTTCTATGAAAAGGAGAGAACTTAAAGAGATGGGCGGTTTTGGTCCTATGAGCAGGAGGACCTCTACACTAGTGTTTATAAACGGACTGGTTTTACGGACGGCGAATGGATCAATTGGAAAAAAATCAAGCATTCTAAAGATAAAGAGTTAAAAGACATTGAGGAAAAATGTCTTCAGATTGTTCTTCATACATTATTGTCTAAAAAACAAGACTGGCATTAAGAGACAATCAGACAGTTCTTCTCCACATTCTGTGTAGGTCCTAATGGGACCTTCCTCATGTGGATGACTGGCATGAATAGGAAGATTACTGTCATGAAGAAATTGTCAAAAGGTTCTACTTGATCCGTCCATGTATCACAATGACCAAAGGAATGATAAGATTAAGCTGCAGCTGGATCAAACAGAAGATAAAGTGGTCAATGATACAAATGGAGACTTCAAGAATTTAATACTTTGGCTGATTGATAACGCCATCCTCCATAGGGGTGGAGATAGAAATGAAATTCACAAAGAGGCCAAGATTGTGATTACTACTTGTTATTGGGGAAGCCTTTCAACTTTGTACACTTGATGTTCTCGCACATAAAGAAAACTCGCAGTGACACCGGAAGGTTGATGCCGTATGCCCCATTCATTATGTTATTGATTAACCGAGCAACTAATGAGGAATTTGTGCGTGAATGTGAAGGATTCAAAGAACACAAAGCATTCAACATGTGTGAGCTGAGGCCTATACAGCCTAAGAAAGGCAAAGTTTCAAAGCCCAAGGATCGTGTGCCACCTCTTGCTAAGCGGCGGCGAGTCCAGTAGCAGCAACATGTTGGATGTGGAGTGCTCATTTGAAAAGCATTAACTGCCTGCTTGGATCCTTGGAAACGAGCTGAATTGGAAACATTTACCTGGACTGACCTTGGAGTGATGACGACGATCTTGGCATCCCTTCGAAAGTAGCTGCAGGTGCAGTCCAGCCGATCATTGGTGTAACATGTGAAGCTTCTTATGTTGTTCACACTTCATTTCTATGTGATGCAGTATGTGATTCTGGCAACCAGTGGTAGTATAAGATAGATAGGGTTTTTGTGTCCACTTCCTGGGAAGCTGCTTTCCCCATGGTTTTCATTTCCCCCGTGGTCTATGGGATGAGATTTTGTCTGAGTTTTGGGTAGGTGGAGATGCTTGAGAATGAACATAGAAGCCATATGCCAAATTGGTTGGCTAACTGACCAATTCTTTTTGTTTCATTACTGTAGGAAACCTTCATATGTCAATTCATCTACTCTGTCTCGCAAGTCCCCCAACAAATTCGTGAATATTGAGGAAATGCACGAAACACAATTTGATTATGCCAACCCGTATGAAAGCTTGTATTATACTCCGTATATTTTGAGATGATCACCTTCATCATGTTCGTCGAGCGAGAGAAGGACAGCAAGCAGAGAATGTCAGTTATTGGGCCAACAGACGGGCTCGGCCCATGATAGATTGTCCGCTGTAAAGGTCTTGTTAGGCCTCGTTCAGTGCAGTTCAGTGCCGAGAGCACAAAATAAAACAGGTTCATTCTTTTTTTTTTGCAAGGAAAAGAAAACTGTCCATTCAGTGCCCGCATATCAGTTCCGTTCTTCTGGGTCCTCCAATCCAAAACTTCCTTCCCCTTTCTTGCTTATCATCCCAACCCAACGCTCTCTTTCCGCTTAGGCGCTCTCATCATTCAGTGCGGTGATGGGCCTCGCCTGCTCAACGGTAAGCCCCGGCACCTTTTGTGATAATACACCATCCCAATAGTCTAAATTCAGGAACAATTTCTTCAGCATCTTGAATCAGTCATCGCAGTTAGGGCGTGTGTACAAGGCCGTGCTCCGACAATTGATGGTTGAGAGTGTGGTAAGACGTCGCCCTGCAGGTCACTTTCATTTATCGTTTGAGCGTCATGCTATTTGGCTTACTATACTTTCCCTGTGACAGGCCGTTCCAATCGTACTGGAAAAGAATTGGGATCTCGTACAAGACCGTTCATTTGCCATCCAGATTGATGATGGGAAGGAGACGGTCGCAGATATAACCCACATAGACAACAAGTTATGGATTACTGGAGAAGCGTGGAAGCTCTTTTTCTTGTCGAGCTTCCACGCTTCTCCAGTAATCCATAACTTGTTGTCCATGCGGGTTATATCTGCGACCGTCTCCTTCTCGTCATCAATCTGGATGGCAAATGAATGGTCTTGTATGAGATCCCAGTTCTTTTCCAGTGCGACATATTTATGATCACAATATTTGCTTGATGTTCGCTGCAGCAACGTGTTGTCCTCTATGAACAAATGCTGCCATTGAACTTTTCCTATCTCAGCTATTTGTGTTAGATCAAGTTCAGGCAAGAGGACGACGTGCCCGCCTGGGCAACTCCTCGGCCGGCATATCTGCTTTCAGAGGCTGCCAAGTGAGCACCCTTGGTATCCCAAAATGGTGTGTCTCCATTTTTTCTTCTTGTTTCTCTCTTTGCAAGAACGGCCTTTTCAAAAAATCAAGACACTTCGAGAAATGATGGGATGTTAAGTCAGGCTGCCAAACTAGTTCGGAGGAAGAAGGCTCAGCACACACATCCAACGGTGACCGCATGATGCACCCACTTAGGCAACTCCTCGGATGGCCCATCTGCTTTGAATGGCTATCAAATGAGGCATGTCTCCAATTTTTCTTCTTGTTTCTCTCTTTGCAAGAACGGCCTATTCAAGAAATCAAGACACTTCGAGAAATGATGGGCTGTTACTCAGCCACGCCACACGCTTGCCTTTCCTTCAACCACTCCTTCCCTCTCCAACCGTAGCACCCGCCGCAGCAGGTGGCTGCAAGCCACAGAGATGACGATGAGCCTGAAGAAGAACCATATGAGAAATGATGGGCTGTTAAGTGAGGGTGCCAAAAAAGTTCGGAGGAAGAAGGCTCAGCCCATAATTCAGCCGATTGCAACCGAAAGAAAAACCCTAGCAGGAAACAATGTCCAGGGCCCATTCAACCAGCGGTACCAAATCTTGTACTACCGCATCTGAAGCCCCATCCTCAACCCATACAATCCAACTGCCCCAGATGATCTACATCCCCCATCCGACGACAGCCACGCCACGCGCTCGCCTTTTCGAGGAAGAATGCTCTGCCCATAATGCAGCCGATTGCAGCCCAAAGAAAAACCCTAACAGGAAGCAACTCCAGGGCCCATTCAAGCAACGGTACCAGATCTTGTACTGCCGCATCCGATGGCGGCGATTCCATGCACTCTCCTTATAAGAAAGATAACATCTCTCCTCTCCTAGGGTTTCTCCGAAGAGGATGCGGTCCATTCCACTATACGACAAGTTAAGTCGGTAGTGAGTGGCAGCGGCGATGACGACCCGCTTCAAGAAGAACCGAAAAAACCCTAGAAAGCCCATGCACTCATCTGTCCCCCCAACTCGTCTGTCCCTCTCTCCAATCGACGGCCGACGGGCCCCAATACACATATCTTTGACCAGGTCAAATGGTTATGGGCAGGATAAGGCTGCAACTTCGGGTGAATGGTGCTTCTCGGGGTCATACGCATATGGTTTATTTAATCAGAAATTGTTGAGAAATTTAGCTCACAATGCCAAGGAATTTGTAGGACCACGAGCAGGAATTTCAGTCCACATTTTACAAAACTGTATTCCCATTGAGTCCATTCTTAATGCAAGTTTTATGAGTGTTTCAATCTCATTAAATAGCATGCCACATAAGCAAAAGTGGTGGTGTGGCATGAAATTTATGATGAGATAGAGGAGATGGGTTTCATAGTGATGAAACCATCTGTACACAGTTACCAAAGCCATGCAACTGGAATGAAATTTCCACTGAGAGCAATTCATTTCATCTTCACACATTTCATCACCTCTCATTGGTCCACTGGATGCAGGATCTAAGTGACATTTTAGCCTATAAAACTGTGAACTGAAACTTTGCAATGAGAGAGGTTGTTTCATTCATCATTTCAAGTATCCTTAAATGACATGGCACTTTTGAAAAACGCACGGTGAAATTTTGTATTGAGAATGACCTAAACTAGTTACTTCTTTTTTGGTGCAATTGGGTGACAACGTTGAGCAGATTCTTACGGCAAAAGGACATATCTCACAACAGAAAGAGCACCCAAAGCCTTTTGAGGTTCAGCCTATTGTTCAACAATTAAAGTATGAGTTTTGCTCCAATGGTCCTTCGTCTAGAAATTGCACGCATATTAAAGCATCAAAGTAATTAGTTTTATTCTTTTTTGGCCTGGGTGATGTTTGGGTCCGGCTCTACCCGTGCCCTAGTGGAGCCCGGTGCCTCGGTCCATGCTCAATCCAAGTCTTTCTGATCCCGTTTCTCGCACTAGTTGCACGATTCATTACGTCGAGAGATGGAGGGTGCGGCGGCTGCAGTGCCGCCCATGACTCTCCATGCGATCGAGCCACATTCGAGCGGACGGATGGCGGCGGTGCTAATTGCTCGATGTCGTGGAGCCTCCCTAGAGGATGGAGGTAGGGTGAAACTCCACCATGTATCCAAGCAAGCACGCCGCACCCACGCCTTCTCATCCTCGATCCTTTTCAGTAGGCAGCAGAGGCGAATTTCTGTGAGGACGAGTGGAGGGCAGGCGACACAACACTTCAAGGTTACGCTGTTTCCGGTAAAAAAATGTATCCTGCACTCCACTGTACATCTAACTATCTAAGTTGTTTATCATCTGGTCCGATCGATGTTTGTATCGAACATCAATTGTGCTTTATAATTGAAGTGCCGCCATGATTGTGGACTACTGTGTTTATCTGTATTAGTCAACAAAGCTAACACATCAAAATGTGAATGTGCCCAGATACTCATCAACTACCAAAACTGCGGTTAGAAAACAAGTGTCTGTATCTTCTTGGGCTCGAATTGTCCTGGCTATATGGGCTGTTCCCATGTGCCAGGCCCAGGGCATGGCTGCCTCTGTGCGCCGGCTCCTTAGGGGTCTCTGGCTGCTGGCGCCGGCCCTAGGGTTCCTAGCTGCCTTAGGCGCCTGCCCCAGGGTTTAGGGATGTGTGCGTGTGTTGATTAGGCAAGGGTTCTCCTGATTGGGTACTTTCTATAAACCCCAGGTCACCCTTGCCTATATATGTAACCCATGTCCTTCACCCTAATCAATCAATTATCTCGAGCCATACTTTCTCACATGGTATCACGAGTTTAGGGTTTCTCCTCAACCTAGACTTCCGCTGCCCTAGCGTGCTGCTTCTAGCGCCGCTATCATGGCCGGCTCTGCTCATCCCTCCTAGGCTGCTGCTGCCGATGCAGCTGAAACCAAGCGCCTGGCCGATGAACAGGCCGCCCAGGCTGAGGCCGAGCGCCTCGCCAAGGAGGCTCGCGACGCCGCCATTGCTCGGGCCGAAGCTGCCGAGGCCGACGCCGCCGCCGCAGCCAAGGAGCGCGACGCCGCCGCCGACCGCTTCCGCGCTACCCTAGCCATCGCGGCCAAGGAACGCACGGCTGCTGCGCCCCCTCCGCCGCCTCCGCCCGACCACGACGCCGCCTTCGCCGTCGACGACGCCCAGCCTCGACCCTCCGTCCACGAGGCCATGGTGTTCCAGGAGGCCGCTGCCGTCCTCAACCTCCACGCCCAGGCCGTCGCCGTGCAGAGCATCCGCAGCCTGGTTCCCGTCACCCTTGACGTGAACTCCGGCAACTTCACCCGCTGGCGCGAGCAGTTCTTACTCACCTTGGGTAAGTACTCCTTGCAGGGCCACGTTCTGCACGACGACCACTTCCCCGGGTCGCCTGACTGGGAACGCATGGACTGCGTCGTCCGTTCCTGGCTCTACGGCACCCTCTCCGGGGACCTCCTCGACATCGTCTTGCGCCGCGGCGCCGACGGCAACCGGGAAGCGCGTGCCCTCATCCTCAACGCCAAGCTCCGCACCTTGGTCCAAGGCGACCTCTCCGTCACCAACTACTGCAAGCGCCTCAAGATGACGGCCGACGATCTCGCCGACCTGGGCGAACCCGTCTCCAACCGCTCCCTCATCCTCAATCTGATCCGCGGATTGAATGAGCGGTACGCCTCCGTCGGGTGTCATCTCCGGCGTGGCAGCCCCTTCCCCTCCTTCCTGGAGGTCTGCCACGAGCTCATCCTCGAGGAACTCACCATGGGCTCTTAGCCCCCGTCCACCGCCCTCGTCGCCGGCACCGGTGGTAGTGCCGGGCGTCTTGCGCCCCCGCCCCAGCAGCCCTCTGGCCGCACCACCCCTAGCTCCGGTGGCGGCAAAGGGGGCGGTGCCGGTAGTGGCAAGACCGGCGGCCGTGGCGCCCGCGGCTACGGCGGAAAAGGCGGCAAAGGCGGTGGTGCCACCAGTGCCAAGCCTGGCGCACCTGCAAGATGCAGTGCACCGCCCTCAGGCGCCCCGGCACCACCCGGCCAGGGAACAGGTGGGCCATGGCCCACCTTCTACAACCCCTGGCTCATCGTTCCCGGGCCACGTCCGCCGAACCACCTCTCCCCGGTGGCCCATCAGCAGCAGCAACAGGCGATGCTGGCCCAGCAGGTGGCTCTCCACGCCCAGCAGCAGGCCCGGCACCCCTCCTTACCGGCGCTCCAACAGTACCAGCAGCCGGTCGCACCTGCGCCCGGGCCGCTGCCCTCCCTCGGCATGACCGCACCTCTAGGGTTCTACCATCCCATGATGGGCCTTTCGGCGGCCTGGGATCAGCAGTCACTCGCGTCGACCTTTAGCACCATGTCCCTGTAGCAACCGCAGACCGGTGACTGGTACTTCGACTCAGGTGCCACCTCCCATATGACCTCTGACCCTCGTACTCTTTCACATCTTTCTTCCTCGCGGTATCCTATTCCTTCTTCCATTGTTGTCGGTGACGGTTCCTTACTCCCCGTCACCGCTACTGGCGCCACTAGTTTATCAGGTTCCCTGTCGCTTAATAATGTCCTAGTTTCTCCTAGACTTATTAAGAACCTTATTTCTATGCGCCAGTTCACATCTGACAACAATTGTTCTATTGAATTTGATCCCGCTGGTTTTTCTGTGAAGGAACTGGAGTCTCAGAAGGTGATTCTCAGGTGCAATAGCTCCGGGCCGCTCTACCCCGTGCACCTTCCCAGCGCTCATGCTCTCACCGCGGTCGCCACCTCGTCACTTTGGCATCGTCGCCTCGGCCACCCTGGACGAGACGTCATGACTAAAGTCGCTTCACTTGTTCCTGTTGACGCGGAAAATCGGCGGTCGTATTCCCCGCGTGCAGCACACGAAGACCAGGGAGATCTGCTTCGCTCCAGTGCCAGTCCACACTCCAGTTCAGGTTCGCAGCGTGCCAGTCAATTTGACCTGAAATTGACAAGGAGATAAAATAGTTAAATTACTCTTTGATTGTGCCGGCTCTATTTAGACGATGGAGTAACGTCGAATTTTAGCCAAGACCCAATCAGACACGTGTCGGCCGATACCAATCGGACCTCAAAATCGGACCTCATTGATGACGTCAATCGGACCGAGTGATCGGACCTCAATCAGACACCAAGTCGGACCTCAGAATCGGACCAATCGGGATCGGACCTTGATTGATATAACAGATCAGCCTTTTGAATAATGAAATAAAGCATAAAACAAGGCCAATATGTAAAATAATGGATCAGCTATGTCTTTGAACAAGATATTAAATAATCACAGTATAAGCCGATACATTGTCCACCTTGTCTAATAAGGCATAACCAAAGCTTCCTTTGACTAATCAAGATGAATCTAGCTCCGACGTAGGGAATCTAAACCAAACATGACAATCAAAGATTAATCTAAGCGTATTACAAAGATCCAGCTCCGACGTAGGGAATCTACACCAATGCAATACTCAAAGAACAACTAGATTAAACCGCAAAGCAGGATCGGACCTAGAACGATGCTGTAAGATAAATATTGCTTAGATCGGACCAAGACCAATGCTCAAAGCCGTTGAAGAAGTAGAATTGATTCACATGGCGTAGATCTAAACCAATCTAGCAACTCCAAACCGCAAAGACTGCCTTTTGTAACCAAGATTATTCTAGCTCCGACGTAGGGAATCTAGCCTAATCTTGATACCTAGCTCCGATGTAGGGAATCTAGGCTAAAAGTGTAGTCCGATAAACGACAATCTGTTGAATAATCAATATTGATCTAGCTCCGACGTAGGGAATCTATATCAATCTTGATTATCCAGAGATAAATCGGTTGAACAGTATAAACGAGAAAAGGGCGATGCGCCTCAATTCAAAGCCTATACTAGTTCGATAAATTGACTAACTTACTGGTAAGCCGGAGATCAGAACTGATGCAGCCCGTCCACCAATGAGCTTCGTCGGTAACTACTACTAGGGTTTTGGCGTGAAGCCGGGTTGTATTGATTGTGAGAATAGTTTTTACAATGGTCGAGGGTTCATATTTATACCCTGGTCATGGAGAGTCTTGATCGGACCAGACTAACTTGCGAACAAAGAAAACTAAATCTAACATAGAATGGGACTCTCAATATGCCTTCAAAAAGGAAATAGTCCCTGCATCTGATACGCTTCCTTCTTAGCCGACGCGTCTTTCCTCTTGTACTCGTTATTGGGTCGGATTCCTGCTTCATCGGATCTCTTCTGCATATCGGCTTCCTTCTCTGTCATCTTCGGCTTTGACCAGTCAATGGGTCCACCAGCCTTACCACGTCACCTCATTACTCAGCATATCTGGTGCGAAAATCTGGTGTTAACACATGCCCCCCAGTTTCGAAGTATGAAGGATTCATGCTTCGAAATTCTGTAAATCCAGCGTCTCAATCTCCTAGCCGATGTAATTCGCTTCAACACCTTGACTTCTCTAGCACTGCCCTTTTCATAGCCGATACCTTTCTTCAAGCTTCTTCATAACATGTTAGCCAATATGAATAATCAAGAAAACTCTACTCTTCCTGCTAAATAACTTGGTTTTTCATTTTCAAATCAAAACATAACTTCGCTCCTCAAATGATTCTCTCAGATCGCTCAATGTGTATTATTCCTTACCGAGACACCGCATCGTCTCCTTTTCTTCCTACTTCTAATAAGGCCTTTTTTGTGGAGCTCAGGGTAGGATATAGAAAGGAAGCATACTTGCACTGCATATCTTGCAAAGTCAAAAACCGGATCCAGTGGAGAAAATAAGTCATACAATCAGATCAAGATGTGCATGTGTGTGGAATTTTTGGGTGAAACTCTCTTTTGCATGACTCTTCATTTTACTTTTCTTTTCAGATATGGGCTATCTTTCATATTTATTTTTTATCACTCTTCCTTATGCTTTTGAGCACGGATAATATATTATTTTTCTTTTTCTTTTTTGCATAACCCATACCTTTTGCATAATGAATTTGAAAAGTCATGTCAAAGGGACGGAGTATTTTTGTATGGATGGAAGGCATGTTTTTGCGTAACTTCCAGTGTAGAAGTCAGCATATGAATAGTTGAGCATGCGAATCCAGACCAAACGACAGCGATGTGCCAAAAATTAAAGTCTAGCATACTCAATAATGGAATAATATGTGGAGTGTACGTGATCTCGATCTTAAAAGCATGAAACAAATCTCACAAGGGTCACAAACAATTTGACAATGCTCAATACAAAACAAGCAGCATATGTGTAAGGTTTTCAGAAGATATCAACATATGGCTCTGGTAGGAACTTCATATCATTGAGGAGCTAAACTATGTATTTTATTTTCATAAAATAAAATCCCCAAGTATTTCGCAGTAAGAAATAAAGTTTACTTGATCATACCATAGCTTTCGGATCGACGAGCCGACGTCGTGTTAGCATAAATGTTTTGAACGCAATGTTAGCATAAATGTTGAAATCCTTTCTTCTGAATCTTGGTATTCCAGCACTGTTCCTTCATCAGCAGCGACGGCATGAGCAGCAGTGGTATCGGCTTTACGAATTTACCCAAATGCTAGAGTAGTACTTCTTCAAATATTTCCCGTTCAATGATTTAGGAAATGTTTCCCCTTCAACCAAGACATGTCTGATTGATTTGTAACGTAACTTCCTGGAAGTCTTGACAGAAGAATCCTTCAAATATTCAATGATTTCTTTCCTCCAATCTCCTTCTGGTATCTCCTGTACCATCACATCGGACATAGGCCGATAGCCAGACGCTTTTGCTCCAGCCGATCTGCTTCTTCGTTACGATGTCTTGGAATATACTTAAGAATTACCAAGGCGAATTGGTCAATCAAATCCCGGCATTTCTCAAAGTAAAGCATCAACGCATCCATCTTGCAATCATACGTGCCGAGTAACTGATCAATGACCAACAAAGAATCTCCAAATACGCCGATCTCTTTAAGAATCCGGAGATCTTTCACCAATGCCTCATATCCCGCCTGATTATTTGTGCACTTTTCAATTGGATAAGCAGACTTGAATTTTGCCCCCCGAGGCGAAATAACAAGAAGGCCGATTCCGCAACCATCATTGCAAGATGAACCATCAAAGAACATGGTCCAGGGAACTGTGTCAACCACATCGGCCTCTGTATTGATCGGACCAATTGCATCAAGCTCCATGGTGCATTGTTCATCAGTATCAACATTAGGTCTACAATGATCAGCGACCAAATCAGTCATTTAAAATAAAGTCTCAGAGCCGACTGCTTGGATCGGCTGTAGTCCTTGATCGGACACTTTGAGGAAGTCACCATCCCATGTTTTCCCTGACAGGCATTCAATTTCTTCAAACTCCCAAATCGTTGACTCAGCTGTAGCAATGCTAACCGAATCATCAGCTGGGACGATCTCCACCTTATTGCCTTGCCATTGGATCAAACACTGATGCATTGTAGATGGTATGCAGCAATTGGCATGGATCCAATCACGTCCGAGGAGCATGCTATAAGAACCTTGACCATCAATCACAAAGAAAGTAGTCGGCAATGTCTTGCTGCCGATGGTCAATTCCACATGAATTGCCCCCCGAGGCTCTGAAACATTTCCACCAAAGTCCTTGAGTGTCATATTTGTCTTGATCAGATCATCAATCCCTTTCCCCAACTTGCGGAATGTGGAATAGGGCATAAGATTGACTGCAGCTCCTCCATCAACCAACATCTTGGTCATCGGCTTCCCATCAACGTATCCCTTGATGTACAGAGGCTTCAGGTGCCGATATCCATTTGCATTTGGTTTCTCAAATACCGCCTTCTCTGAATCAAGAACCAAACATGCAGCGGCTTCTTCCAGTTCATAATCGACCTCATGGTCGTCTTGTTCATCAGGAGCAGCAAAATCAAGGGGCAACATCAAAACCATGTTTATTGCGGCCGATGTGCTTGCTTCACCATCATTGGCCATCTTGATGCGCCACTTCTTCTCTTTTGCCAATTCTTGCTCCCGAATCTGCTCATTATAGCGCAACCTCTGAACACGTCTCTTTTTAGACTTAGAAATCCCTGATGGGCACCACTGTCCAGGCCTCATTGGAGGTTCTTTAGTCCGATTCTGAACTGGAGCTTTTTCTTCCATTTTTCAGGGCCATGAGCATCAGCCCGGCCTTCATTATTTTTATGGCCATGAGCATCAACTCGGCCTTCATTATTTTTGTGGCCATGAGCATCAACTCGGCCTTCATCCCTTTGATGATGATCATCAATCCTGACGCCGATCCGTTCATGAACTGATCGTCGACCTCTCTTGGAAGCTCTGTATTCTTCATACTGGAAGCTGCATTCAGGACAATCTGCTTTCGATGGCAGTCTAAGCTTCTCGTTCCAGCAGTATACGAAGAAAGGACACCCCCAATGATCATTATCCTGATTGTATCGGTTATAAGCTTGACGTCCATCCGTATACCAATCGGACCTATGACCGTACTGACGACGACCGTCAACTCTATCATCAAACCAGCGCTTGCCATTGGACCTGTCATCGTACCGGCGTCGGTCATCGGACCACTCATCATATCGGCGTCGGCCATCGGACCTGTCACCACGTCGGCGCTGATCATCAAACTCTTCATCAAGCCGCCTCGCCTGATATTCACGCCTCCGACGTCGTCGTTCCTCGCGTTCTTCCCATGCTCGGGCTGCTGCTTGCTGCCTCTTGTACTTGTTAATCAACATCTGGGATGTCACACGTGGCCGATATCCACCAGGAGCATCAGATTCGCGTCCAAACGCCTGATGATTCCTGCGTAGCTCTTCAACGGTAACTTGAACTGCAGGATCAACGGCACCAGAACTCTTGGCGTGGTCCGATGTGAGCACTTTAAACTTCTCCTTTTCATTAGCATCAACCATATTAACAGGAAAGGAGAAATCAGCAAAGTTATTGGGAAAGGGATGACCGTCGATCTTCATGGATTTTTTACTGTCTTCAAATTTGATCTTGCCAGATCCTATAGCCAATTGGATTTCCCTCCTGAATACTTTGCATTCATTGGTCTCGTGAGAAGTTGAGTTATGCTATTTGCAATATTTGCGTTTCTTCAATTCATCGGCCGATGGAATTGAGTGATTTGGAGAAAGCTGGATAAGCTTCTCACTGAGCAGCAAATCAAAAATCTTATCGGCCTTTGTTATATCAAATCCAAACTTTTCAGGGTTCTGCTTGATCCATGGGAGCGATACTGGCTTCTTGGATTTGGTCCATTCAGCTATGTTAACATCAGCCTCTTCTTCAGATTCAGAGAGATAAGATACTTGTTTGGAAAACTTCACGCGCTTCATCTCCTGATATCGGACCTCATGAGCTGACACCTTCTGAACCAGCTGCCCCAATGTCTCAAACTCCTGAGCAGAAAACTTTTCTTTAATCGGCGCGAGCAAACCTTGGAATGCAAGCTCGGCCAACTGCATATCAGACAGTTTCAAACTATAACACTGATTCCTAGTGTCACGGAACCGTTGAATATACTCCTTGACGGTCTCATCGTTCCTCTGCCTGATAGCAATCAAGTCGGAAATCTTCATCTCATTGAGACCAGAAAAGAAGTATTTATGAAACTGCTTCTCCATATTGGACCACCCTGTGACTGATCCTGCTGGCAACGACGTAAACCAGGTAAACGCCGGCCCTGACAGTGACAGAGGGAAAAATCTGAGCCTGAGTCCCTCCTCAGAAGCAGCCTCACCACACTGAGCCAAGAATCGGCTCACATGTTCGATGGTGGTCATATCATCTTGCCCGGAGAACTTGGAGAAATCCGGCACTCTGTAACGTGGAGGAAGTGGCACTGCATCAAAGTAAGATGGGTACGGGTGCCGATACAACCTCGCTTCATCTTTAGGCTTCAAGCCGAATTGATTCTGGATCACCTCGGCTATCTTCTGTGACCAATCGGACTGTTGATTTCCAGGTGGCATTCCATCAGCTATATCCATCACATAGTTATTGTAATCACCAACCATACGCTGATGTGAAGGAATCTCTGTACGTAGTCTTGCAGCTGCAGGTTGTTTCTCTCCTTCGTTCAGAGTCCTGGCATATTTTTCACCATGTGGGCCGACAATAGTTCCATCGGCCATCAACAGAAAACCGTTGGCCAGTTCAACAGGAGGTGGTGGAGCAATCGGCATCTGTGGAGCAACGGTCATTGCATTATCTGCAGTTTCTTTGCCTCTTCCTGATCCTGATGCCCCTGCAGAATCTGCTATAAACACTGGACCTTTCAAGCAAATAGCATCGTCCTCCGCCTTCTCGATGAGATTGTCCAGAGAATTCACCAAAGTGCCTGACTGATTGATCAATGCATGATGAACAGCCTGGTGAATCATCTCTGTCATGTTGACTTGGTACTCCCGAGCATCAGTTGTCTTCTTAATCAACTCTGGATCTGGGAGAGGACCTTTGAGTATAGGACCTGAACGATTACGCCCGAATTGGCCAAGGCACAGCTTCTCAAACGCATCAATCTGAGCCCGAACTGCGTCCAATTGAGCTTTAGATAGATCGGCTTTTGTAATGGGCATGGCCGTCTCAGACGTGTTGTTCTTGTCGTTCTTAGCCTTCTCGGCAGCTTCTTTCTCAGCAGCAAGTCTTGCTGCAGTTTCTTGTTCAGCATCAGACGACGACATCTTGGATTTGTTTCTCGGGTCCCACCAGGCGTGCCAAAAATGTGTTGACGCGGAAAATCGGCGGACGTATCTCCCGCGTGCAGCACACGAAGACCAGGGAGATCTGCTTCGCTCCAGTGCCAGTCCACACTCCAGTTCAGGTTCGCAGCGTGCCAGTCAATTTGACCTGAAATTGACAAGGGGATAAAACAGTTAAATTGCTCTTTGATTGTGCCGGCTCTATTTCAGACGATGGAGTAACGTCGAATTTTAGCCAAGACCCAATCAGACACGTGTCGGCCGATACCAATCGGACCTCAAAATCGGACCTCATTGATGACGTCAATCGGACCGAGTGATCGGACCTCAATCAGACACCAAGTCGGACCTCAGAATCGGACCAATCGGGATCGGACCTTGATTGATATAACAG
Source organism: Alloteropsis semialata (assembly GCA_004135705.1). NCBI lineage: Eukaryota > Viridiplantae > Streptophyta > Magnoliopsida > Poales > Poaceae > Alloteropsis > Alloteropsis semialata. Next base: position 22,081,851 of record CM014270.1, on the reverse strand, counting down.
ATCAGCCTTTGAATAATGAAATAAAGCATAAAACAAGGCCAATATGTAAAATAATGGATCGGCTATGTCTTGAACAAGATATTAAATAATCACAGTATAAGCCGATACATTGTCCACCTTGTCTAATTGCTAGTTTGACTTGTCTTATCGGACCGTCTGACCAACCAATCGGATTATAGCCTTTGTAGAGAAATCTAGCTCCGACGTAGGGAATCTAGATTTCTCCAACTATGATCAGATCGGATAGCTAGATAATCAGATTCAACTCATCAACCTGTCAATTAAACAAGATGCTCGCACAGGTGTTGATCAGATTAAGCAAAATAAACAGGTAAAACATTAACAGATTCGTTCTGATTCTAAGATATGCTACCAAATAATTAAGCAAGATCCAGCTCCGACGTAGGGAATCTACACCACACTTAACATTCAAATAGCAATAAGGCATAACCAAAGCTTCCTTTGACTAATCAAGATGAATCTAGCTCTGACGTAGGGAATCTAAACCAAACATGACAATCAAAGATTAATCTAAGCGTATTACAAAGATCCAGCTCCGACGTAGGGAATCTACACCAATGCAATACTCAAAGAACAACTAGATTAAACCGCAAAGCAGGATCGGACCTAGAACGATGCTGTAAGATAAATATTGCTTAAATCGGACCAAGACCAATGCTCAAAGCCATTGAAGAAGTAGAATTGATTCACATGGCGTAGATCTAAACCAATCTAGCAACTCCAACAAACCGCAAAGACTGCCTTTAGTAACCAAGATTATTCTAGCTCCGACATAGGGAATCTAGACTAATCTTGATACCTAGCTCCGACGTAGGGAATCTAGGCTTAAAGTATAGTCCGATAAACGATAATCTGTTGAATAATCAATATTGATCTAGCTCCGACGTAGGGAATCTATATCAATCTTGATTATCCAGAGATAAATCGGTTGAACAGTATAAACGAGAAAGGGCGATGCGCCTCAATTCAAAGCCTATACTAGTTCGATAAATTGACTAACTTACTGGTAAGCCGGAGATCAGAACTGATGCAGCCCGTCCACCAATGAGCTTCGTCGGTAACTACTACTAGGGTTTTGGCGTGAAGCCGGGTTGTATTGATTGTGAGAATAGTTTTTACAATGGACGAGGGTTCATATTTATACCCTAGTCATGGAGAGTCCTGATCGGACCAGACTAACTTGCGAACAAAGTAAACTAAATCTAATATAGAATGGGACTCTCAATATGCCTTCAAAAAGGAAATAGTCCCTGCATCTGATACGCTTCCTTCTTAGCCGACGCGTCTTTCCTCTTGTACTCGTTATTGGGTCGGATTCCTGCTTCATCGGATCTCTTCTGCATATCGGCTTCCTTCTCTGTCATCTTCGGCTTTGACCAGTCAATGGGTCCACCAGCCTTACCACGTCACCTCATTACTCAGCATATCTGGTGCAAAAATCTGGTGTTAACAGTTCCCTTTTGTAATAAAGATCCTAGTTCTACCTGTCATGCGTGTCAACTAGGGCGTCACACCCGTTTACCGTTTCTGTCATCGTCTTCTCGGGCATCTAGTATTTTTGAACTCATACACTGTGATTTATGGACATCTCCTATTGTCAACATGTCTGGTTTCAAATATTACTTAATTATTCTCGATGACTATTCTCATTACTTGTGGATGTTCCCTTTGCGACTAAAGTCTGACACGTTTGCCACTTGATTAATTTCTTTGCTCATGTGCGCACTCAGTTTGCAGCCACCGTGAAAGCCGTCCAGTGCGACAACGGTCGGGAGTTTGACAACTCCAGTACCCGTGCTTTCTTCCTCACCAACGGCATCCACCTCCGCATGTTGTGTCCCTACACGTCATCACAGAATGGTCGAGCTAAGCGCATTATTCGCACCGTCAATAACACCGCTGCTCGCTCCCTTCTCTTCCAGGCCAGCATGCCACCGACCTACTGGGTGGAGGCCCTCCATGTCGCCACCCATGTGCTGAACATCCTGCCCACCAAGACTCCTCAGTCTTCCACGCCTCACTTCGCCTTGTATGGCGTTCAGCCGAGGTACGATCACCTTAGAGTTTTCGGTTGTGCTTGTTATCCTAACCTATCCACCACAGCCATCCACAAACTCGCTCCACGGTCTTCTCTCTGTGTTCTCCTTGGCTATTCTCCTAACCATAAAGGATACCTGCTGCCTTGACCTTCAGTCGAATCGAGTCATCATCTCACGCCATGTTCTGTTTGATGAAGGCTCGTTCCCTTTCTCTCGGCAGTCTCCCACTCCAGGATCCGAGGATTTTGAGGTTTTGATGGATAATGCTGACGTTGTGTCCCATTGGTCCAGCACTTTCTCTGTTGCCGACAGGTTCTCCCGGAGCCCCGCACAGCCACGTGCGGCCCATGATGCCCCTCATAGCCACGTGCGGCCGACGACGCCCCCGCATAGCCATGTGCGGCCGGCGACCTCGTGCAGTCGCATCCGAATGTCCCTTTGGCTCGGTCG
>CM014270.1:22049736-22073254 GCA_004135705.1 Alloteropsis semialata | reverse complement strand
CCAGTGCATCTCAACCCATTGATCAGTTTGGCAGTCAGATCCCTGTGGTTAATGGCAAAATGGTGTATCCCTCTTACTTCAATACTGAAAATCCGCCAAGGAACAGAGGAGCTGACTATCGGGAGCCATCGGTTGGACCTGTTGAAACACCAGTAATAATGACATCAACACGTGCTCCGATCAGTCAGGGGAATTATGCTTAGGAGGATTGGACAGATAAGATTGCTGATGTCATGAAGAATCAGTTTGGTTTGAAGCCTAAGGGACAATCTTATTTGTATCGGAAGCCGTATCCGGACTGGTTTGACACATTGCCTATGCCAGCCCGATTCAGGATTCCTGATTTCTATAAGTTTTCTGGATAAGGGGATGTTACTACCATTGAGCATATTAGTCGTTATACAATCCAATGTGGTGAAGTAGCATCGATTGATCCATTGAAAGTTAAGCTTTTCCCTATGTCTCTCTCTGGTTTGGCCTTTTCGTGGTTTTCTTCACTGCCACCTAATTCTACCAATAATTGGGCCGATCTGGAGAAGCAATTTCATTCTTATTTCTTCATGGGAGTACACGAAACTAGACTGTCCGATTTGACGGCTCTCCGACAGAGGAATGGGGAATCGGTCAGTGAATTTGTCCAAAGATTCAGAGATGTCCGTAGCCGATGTTATTCATTGAATTTATCGGAGGAACAGTTGGTTGATTTGGCCTTCCAAGGATTGTTGCCTCAAGTCAGAGATCGGTATACAAGTCAAGATTTTGAAGGCTTGGGACACATGATTCAGAAACTCTCTCAGCATGAAGGACGCAATAATGATTATCGGAGGGAGAAATATCAAAGGAACATTGCCAACATTGAGTACGATTCGGAAGGTGACAAAGTTGAAGTCGATCTGGCTGAGTGGACTGAGAATAAGAATTATGTTGCCTGCCCATGGGTGAAGGTCGAGCCAGAAAGATACAGTTTTGATATTACTAAGGCCGATAAAATATTTGATTTATTGCTGGCAGAAAAACAAATCAGGCTTTCTCCGAATCATACGATTCCTTCTGCTGAAGAGTTAAAGAAGAAGAAGTACTGCAAGTGGCACAATTCAGTATCTCATCATACAAATGGTTGCAAAGTCTTTCGCAATGAAATTCAATCGGCAATTGAGAAGGGGATTATTAAAGTAGAAACTGGCAAGAAGCCGATGAAGCTTGATCGGCATCCGTTCCCTCAGAATATGGTTGAAATCGGAGCACCAGATAGAAAGATGAAGGCTAAAGTCCTCAAATCGGACCATGCGAAGAAATCGGGAGCTGTTGATCCTGAATGTCAAGTATCGGCCGATGAGGTGAGGGATCGGAACTATCAGAATTATCGGGAAGACCGCCGACGCAGGGACAAACCTAGAGTTACATCAGGACAGCTTATTGAGAAATATGTAAGGCAACAAGAAAGGGATCGGAGTCCTCCGATGAAGAGATTTGATGATGAGGATCATTGGGAATGTCCGTTCTTCAGATTTTGTTAGAACGAGAAATTAAGACTTCCATCAATCTACGATTGTCCAGAATGCAGTAATCAATATGAAAGTTATCGGGATTCAAAAAGACAGCGTCATTCTGTGCACGATTGATTGGATTATGGGCGTCGGTGTAACTGTCATGATAAAGTTGCTTATCAGCAGGAGCGTGAAGATTGGCGTGAATACCATGATCGGCGTGAGTATGAGAATCGGTGCTATGACCGATGGGACGATGATCGCCGAAGGTATAATGATCGCCAAAAATATAAGGATGACTGTGTTTTTGTACATGATCGTTTGGTGTATAAGAAAAAAGAAGATACACAGAAGCCAGATGATGTACAGGAATCAGAGGAGAATCAGAAAGTCAAACCAGGCCCACATCCTAAGGTTAATCCGCAATGGTGTCCTGAGGGTTTGACCAAGACACAAAAGAGAAGGGTTCAGCGTCTCCAATTCAGGGAATTGCTCAAAGAAAAGCATCAAGGAGATGATAATTCCAAGGTCTGGAGAGTTAAGCCCAAGCGTGATGATGAAGGGCCATCGGCATCGGTGAACATGGTGTTTGTGCTGCCAGCTGAGTATAATGTGAGTTCAACCGATGACAAAGCCGATGATGTTGAGGAAGCTATGGCGCAATTGATTCTACAACCTCAACAAGCTGTGTTTAAAAAGCCAGTTGATGAGAAATATCGGCATTTGAGGCCTTTGTATGTTAAAGGATATGTTGATGGCAAGCCGATGACAAAAATGCTTGTTGATGGGGGAGCTGCAGTGAACTTGATGCCATATACCACATATCGGAAGCTTGGTAAAGGCCCTGATGATTTGATCAAAACTGATATGATGCTTAATGACTTTGGTGGGAATCCGTCGCCGGATCGGGGGGCATTGAACATTGAATTAACGATCGAAAACAAGACATTGCCTACTACTTTCTTCGTCATCGACAGTAAATGGTCTTACAGTTTGCTCTTGGGGCGTGATTGGATTCATGCTAATTGTTGTGTGCCATCTACCATGCATCAGTGCCTCATCCAATAGCATGGAGATCACATCGAAACTGTTCAGGCCGATGAATCGGTCAGCGTTGCCACCGCCGATTTGACGGTTTGGGAATTTGAAGGAATAGAGTGCTTATCGGGCAGAGTCTGGGAAGGCAATTTTATTCAAGTATCCGATGATGGTTTAAAGCTGATCCAAGCAGTCGGCTCTGAAAGTTTGTATTAATAGAGGAGTTTATTGAAGATGAGGGTAAACTTAGTCAAGGGTTTATGTCGGCCGATGAATTAGAGGAAGTAGATATAGGTTTAGGAGATAGACCTCGGCCGACATATGTTAGTGCTAAATTGGATCCTGAGTTTAAACAAGAATTAATAAAGTTGTTGAAAGAGTATCATAATTGTTTTGCTTGGAAATACTATGAAATGCCAGGTTTAAGCCGATCTATTGTTGAACATCGACTCCCGATCAAACCGGGGTATCTGCCTTTTAAACAAGCGCCGAGACGATTTAGACTAGAGTTAGATAAAGAAATAAAAGCCGAAATAACTCGGTTATATGAAGCTAAGTTTATTCAACCTTGTCGGTATGCTGAATGGATATCTAACATCGTTCCTGTTTTCAAGAAAAATGGGAAATTGCGAATTTGTGTGGATTTCAGAAATCTTAATAAAGCAACTCCGATGGATGGTTATCTGATGCCGATTGCTGATATGTTGGTTGATGCAGCCTCAGGACATAAGGTGATTAGTTTTATGGATGGTAATGCAGGGTATAATATATCAAATTTTTATGGCAGAATAAGATATTCCTAAAACTGCGTCCGATGTCCTGTGCACTTGGATTATATGAGTGGATTGTGATGACCTTTGGTTTAAAAAATACCGGTGCTACATATCAGAGAGCAATAAATTATATATTTCATAAACTGATCGGCAGGATTGTTGAAATTTACATTGATGATGTGGTGTTGAAGTCCGATGGATATAGGGAGCATCTAGCCGATTTGCGAGAAACTCTTGAGTGCACAAGGAAGAATGGTTTGAAGATGAATCCTAACAAATGTGCACTTGGAGTATCGGCTGGGCAATTTTTGTGTATCATGGTTCATGAAAAAGGCATTGAAGTCGGACAAAAGAGTATGAAGGCCATCAAAGATGCTAAACCACCCACCAATAAGACGAGTCTCCAGTCGTTGATCGGTAAGATTAATTTTGTTAGAAGATTTATATCAAATTTGTCTGGAAGAATTCATCCTTTCTCCCCGCTGCTGAAATTGAAAGCTGATGAGGAATTCGTATGGGGAGAAGAGCAGCAAAAGGTGTTTGATGAAATAAAGCAATATATGATGACGCCGCCAGTTTTGATTCCGCCTCAAAGAGATAAGCCATTCCGATTATATTTGTCGACCGATGAGCTGTCAATCGGGTCTATTCTTATACAAGAATTTGAAGGAAAGGAGAGAGTGGTTTATTATCTAAGTCGGAAGTTGATTGATGCAGAAACTAGATATCTTCCGGTTGAAAAGTTATATTTGTGCCTTTATTTCTCTTGCACTAAATAAAGGCATTATTTATTATGTTCTGAGTGTACGGTGGTTTGTAAAACTGATGTAGTCAAATATATGTTGTCCATGCCGATGTTGAAAGGAAGAATCGAAAAGTGGATATTAGCATTATCAGAGTTTGATTTAAAATACAAATCGGCAAAAGCAGTAAAAGGGCAAGTGATGGCTGATTTCGTGACACAACACAAAATTAAAAATGATCGAGCCAATGCCTTGGACATTGTTCTTTGATGGGTCAAGGATGTGGCATCGGAATCGTGATTATTTCGCCTCGGGGGGGGGGGCAAATTTTGAGTTCGGTTATCGGATGGATCCAAGTTTTACCAATAATCGAGTTGAGTATGAAGCGTTGCTTAAAGAATTAAAATTGTTGTTGGAAATCAGAGCTGAGGCTGTTGAAATCTTTGGGTATTCTCAATTGGTGGTTAATCAATTAATAGGTAAATATGAGTGTAAAGATGATGTTTTGATTTAGTATTTTGAAGAATGCCAATTACTGCTAAAGGAATTTGTGATGGTTAAAATTGAACATATCCCTAAGGCTCAAAAATCAAGAGGCTAATAATTTGGCACAAGCTGCTTCTGGTTATCGACATTTTTAGGATATTATGACGATAGAGCCAGAAATCGGAGATTGGAGGTATGAAATCATAAATTATCTTAAAAATCCATCACAAAAGGTTTCAAGAAAGTTAAGATTCATGGCTGTTAAATATGTGTTGCTTGATGATCGATTATATTATAAGATGATTGATGGTGTATTACTCTGATGTTTGAGTAAATCAGAATCCAGAGATATGATGGATGAAGTGCATGAAGGGGTTTGTGGTGCGCATCAATCGGCTTATAAGATGAAGTGGATAATTAGAAAGATGGGTTGTTTTTGGCCAACATTTTTGGAGGATTGTTTTGAATATTAAAAGGGTTGCCAGGAACGCCAGAAATTTGGGAATGTGCAAAAGGCACATGCATCAGCCATGAATCCAATTATCAAACCATGGCCTTTTCGAGGATAGGGGAGTGATTTAATTGGGCAAATTTATCCATCGTCGAGTAAGGGACATATGTTTATATTGGTGGCAACTGATTATTTTACTAAGTGGGTTGAATCAATTCCTTTAAAGATTGTTGATTCCAAGAATATGGTGGAATTCGTCAAGGAGCATATTGTCTATCGGTTTGGTATTCCTCGGACTATTACGACCGATCAGGGGACTATGTTCATGTCTAATGAATTTCAAGATTTTGCTGTCAGTATGGGTATTAAATTATTAAATTTTTCTCCTTATTATGCGCAAGCTAATGGCCAAGTAGAGACATCAAATAAAAGTATTATCAAAATTATCAAACGGAAGATTGATGAACAACCAAGGCAATGGCATTTGACTTTGACTGAAATGTTATGGGCATATCGGATGGCGTGCCATGGGTCTACTAAGTTGTCCCCATATCATTTGGTTTATGGACATGAAGCTGTTTTGCCTTGGGAAGTCAAAATCGGATCGAGACGTATATCAAAACAAGATAACTTGACTGCCGATGAGTATAATAGTTTGATGAATTTTGAGTTGGACGATTTGGCTGAAACTCATTTGAGAGCTTTGGAGAATATTGAAAATAATAAAGCAAGGGTTGCGAGATATTATGATAAAAAAGTTAAGCCAAAGGAGTTTGTCGAAGGAGATTTGGTTTGGAAATTGATTTTGCCGATAAGGACTAAAAGTTCTAAGTTTGAAAAATGGTCACCTAATTGGGAGGGTCCTTATCGTGTGAATCGGTGCGTTCCGGGAAATGCATATATTTTGGAAACATTAGAAGGAGAAGAGTTTTCAAAAGCGCTTAATGGAAAATATTTAAAGAAGTACTATCCGAGCATTTGGGTCAATTCATAAAGTCGATAGTCTATGCGATGTCGATTAAGATAGCCGATACGACATGTATCGCCTTAAGAGCAAAAATATTTACAAACAAAAGTGTTCATCGATGATCAATGTCATCGGACCAGATCAAGTTGCATCGATGATTGATGTCATCGGATCAGTTTTAAGTACAGCTAACAGTTTCAGATATTACAATGCTTTCGAATCATTTCGATTGCGCGCAGGCGAATGTTATCAATCTTTTGAATTTCCTCCAAGTCTTCAATAACGGAGCCGGGCACATTCTTGATATTCTTGTGGCCTTGGCGGACTTCGGTTAAGCGTCTACAGGTTCTCTTGCGCCGATACAATGGTTGCTGGAACCAAGCTAAGTTGTTCTTGAGTATCGGATATCTCTTTGCGCACTTCTTCAAGCTTCTTGATGAGTTTAGCTTCAGTGGCCTGAAGTTGTGTGATCCGATCCTGTAACGAAAATGGCCCTTGTGCCATTTATATTGTGATTTTGGTGATTGAATGACAACATAGTCTTTGGGACTAATGTGTTTGTTAAGTGTCATACTTAGGAAATTACACCCCAAAGAATGATTCCAAAGTCTGCAGAGTTAAGCAAACGGCGTATGAAATGCCGGCAACGGCGTACAATCAAAGAGGCTACGGCGTGTGGAAGCAGATCAAGCCAAAAGGGAATATTCCACACGGCGTACATTACGGCGGCCGCGGCGTACAATCCCAGAAGTCTACGGCGTGCCAAGGAACCCGAAAGAAGCCTACGGCGTATGATACGCCGGTACTGTTTGTATCCGGGGCGGATCATACGGCGTACATGGGTTGATCAAGATCAAGTCAGGGTCGGCAAGTTTCTACACGGCGTACTATACAGCGACCTCGGTGGAGTAACGGCGTTCAAGTTACTCAGTGGCGATGTCAAGTGGAGGAAGAAGAAGAGGCACGGCGCATGATACGCCGTTCACGGCGTACAAGTTTGGAAGCATACGGCGTGCACAGGTAGCCGTTGGAAAAGGCATTTGACCGTTGGAAAAGCAGGCGGCGTATTATACGCCGGTGGGGAAATTGCACACGACGTATTATACGCCGCTCACGGTTTTTGTGCAGCTTTTGGGTAACGGCTAGTTGAGCCCCTTGGGCTATATATACCCACCCCATTCGGTCATTTGGAGTTGCTGGAGTCCAGAGAAGTTCATCTACACCTACAAGACATCCAAGCCACCATTTGTGCTACATAGATCAACCAAAGTGAGTGAGAGAGCTAGGATAGGCCTAGTGAGTGAATTGCAAGGTGTTGTGTCTTGTGCCTTGGTTCTAGAGTGAACCAACACTTGTAATCTCGGTGTGCCGGCCCCTTGGAGTCTCGGTGACTCGCCGGCAAGTCTTCGACCCTCCGGCTTGGTGTGGAGCGGCGACGACGACTTTGTGCGGGGGAAGAGGAGACCCCTTCCTTAGTGGAGAAGCTCCGTAGTGGAGGGGACGTCAAGATCTCCGGGAGAGTAGGTTGATGAGAGCAAGGTCTTGGTGACTTGCTCATCATCCTTTTGGGGAGCCTTTGTGGCGAGCTCAAGGCCTTGACCGGGAAGCAAGACTTGGCGACCGGGAGCATATCCTTTGTGGAGCTCCAACGTGGAGTAGGCGTAAGCCGAACCACGGGATAAATCTTCGTGTCAAGTTTGCATCTCTCTAACCTTTAAGCTTCCGCATTTCATACTTGCAATTGTGTGCCTTTACCTTTCTAGAGTAGTATCTTGATAGGATTGGCTCTAGGTTGCAAAACTCTTTGGGTGGGTGCAAACACTAGAAGAAAACCTTAGTTGCACATCTAGGTAGCATGTCGTAGTTTACTTTTGTGCAATTAGTTTTCATGTGGTAGGCCAAAGTTTTAGAAAGCCTAATTCACCCCCTCTCCCTCTTAGGCTATCACGAGCATCGATCTCTTTCAGATCCTTTAATTGACTTGGCTTGGCTTCTAAGGATTTGATTTGAGCTTGCATCGTTTTTTGTTCCTCCCTGCCTTCATCGCGTTTCTTGATAAGGTCCTGCCGAGCTAGTCCCTCTGATATCCTTTGGCGGGCCGCAGATACTTGGGGCTGGTGACCCTCAATGAAAGCAGCGGGGATGATGGCACTTTCCAGCTCCGATGGTAGCTTACCCCTCAATTCCTTAAAAAGTTAGCGAATCGGTTCTGCGTCTTCTACCAGGACGGCGATGCTTTTGTTCAGATTAGTCAATATTTCTTGGAGCTTTGTTTTGACTGCATCGGAAACCGTCTCAGAAGATTGAGCAGAGCTGGTTTCTTCGTCACCGATTGCAGCGTCCAGATCAAATGATGCAAAGCTCATTGCTGGAGAATCTTGTTCCTGAAATAAGACATTAATAAGCAGAGGTTATTGATATATGAAAATATCGACACAGGGACAAATTGGTATCAGTTTAAATATTCCCTCAAGGACGTAATCGGGGATTACTTCAGATACAGGGATGTTTGCGCTAGGCAGTTCGGCTTGAGATGTCTGAAGAGTTGGATCAATCGGTAGGGTAGTCGGTGGAGTTATGATTGGTTGCTCAGGAGTTACCTCTGATTGAGTGTCTCCGATTGGGTTCTCGATGATGGGCTGAGAAATAGCTAGGGTCGGTTGAATTGATTAGAATGAGAAAATATGAAATCGGAATAAATTAATTGAGAATTTACCTGTTAGGCCGGTTCTACTTGTGTTTCTTGGGTTGGAGTTGGTTGCGGATCAGGAAGGATAATATTTATCTCCTTAAAAGGGATAAGGTTTTCAAACATGATTGTATAGTTTCAAAAGTGAAGAGATGAAGAAACAGATCGTTACCATCACTGCATCTATAAGCATCCGAGCTCCTTCAGCTGCTTTCTCTGCTGCTTCTTCAGCTGCCCTAGAAGTTGATTGGCCAAGAATCTTTCCTCGTGTATCGGTAGACTGAATAAAAGGAGTTATTTATTTGATCTTGAACTTGAAAGAAGACTTGAAGATATAAAGAAATCGTACCAGGGTGTGACATTTCTTTAGTTTTTTGGGTATGATGGCCTTGACGGTGGGAGATTTTCTTTTGAATTTTCCATCCATAATGTCAACAAGGGATGATGCGGAAGAACCGATACTTGCATCTAGAATTCTAATTGCATATCGGATCAATTTTTTGCTATTGCTCATGACTGGTACATTTTCTTTAGTTGGCTGCAAAGAATTCAAATTATAAGTCCTCAGAGTTTATTTTAAGAAAAAATTGAATGGAGGAAAGGGTTTGAAACCGAAAAGACTTACTGGATTGTCCAAGGCTTCATAATCGGAGTCGATGAGACTGCAGTAAGTAATGGTCGGGACTCTGAATAAGTGAGTTGACAGTTCTTTCCACCAGACCCTAAATAATCTGGATTGGAAACTGGTGCACAGCCATTCAGTTATTTCAAAATCGGCTTTAGGGGCTAGCGCCAGGATCCTGTCCATCTCCAAATTGGTCAATACTGATTCATGATGCTTGATTTTGTCCGCAAAGTACAAGCCGATCAGGAGTTGGCCGAATCCTAATTGACGCGCTGCTACTGATGGATTGTAGAATTCATAAGAAGAGTTCTTGCGGCCGTGGACGATGTTGCTGCCAAGGATAGCTGGAGTAATAAAGGATTTGAGCACTGGCATAATCGTCCCAAGCTCATTCTAAATGTTGAATAATGGCTGCTCGTAGTCATGCTCAGGATTGGCATAGGCAAAGTAGTGAAGGTGATCCGATGCAATTCCATGATAAAGGCTTTCGAAAAAGCCGGCCATGTTGCCGGAGTCAAGTCTTGATCCATGGCAGGCCGATGCTGCTTCTCCGAATGACATGCAGATCGGAACTGAGTGTGCCGCCAAAGCTGGATGAACAACCAATGGTCTCCGATATGACCGACAGGTTGACCTGCTAGGAGTCTGGCCGATGCTTGATGTAATAAGTGGTAAACCGCTCCAAGGAGTAGACGGCCAAGCGGGACCGATCTGCCACGAGCCAGTATTTCCGCAATTGATTGCATATTAGTGGTGGCTCCAAGTGTTGATCCGCAGAAAATGAATCGTTCTAGCCACATATTCAGAAAAGTTGCGTGCTCTTTGTCGTCAACCGGACCGGTTTTGCAGTGATTGAAAATATATTTCTTCCATCCCTTAGAGCCTGTGCTGACTAATTTGTAATTTAAGTTGCATAGGAGCCTCCTTGGGTTTGTTGCATCGGTGGTGTTGAGACCAGTCAGCATGTGCACATCCATCAAAGTGGGGGTCATCGGTCCGTGGCCAAAGAGATAGGTGTTCAGCGCATCGGACCAGAATAAAGAGGTGGAGGCTAGCAGATTCTCATCATTGGCCATATCGGCAAGAGACAGGGTGATGCACTAGCCGATGTCTTTTGAGTCCCAGAAGGTCGATTTGGAAGCGCGAACCCTGAGGAGCCAATTTCTCCATCCGGGGATCATACTTGGCCAAGATCGGAAGGAGTTGGTCCAATCGGACATTGCAAGTCTGACCCTTTGAATGGGAGCCTCTCCGATTCCATATTAATGATATCTGTCGGATCGGGGTCGTCCATTGGACCGAGATAATATCCCGCTTGAACATGGGAGACGGGGATGACTATGTTGTTCTTAAGGTTCTACATTTGAAAGGAAATAAAACAATAAACATGAATGTAGCAGCTTGCCAATGATCTTGGGAAAGTAGAATGCAAAAGAAAAATAGGGGGCTGAAGATTTCGAGTGTTTTACCTCAGGGACATGTGTGCTGTCGGCTCTGTCGTCTGAAGCCGCAATTGATGAAGATTGGATCTAAAATGAACAGTGATCCAGGTGAGAAAGCTTGAAAGGTCATCAAAGCGGATGCAGTAAAACCCAGATGCGTGATGAGAATCATATTCGGGAGATTTCCTTACCAGATTCGCGGTGAAAAATTGGAGGATGGAGATCAAAGTTCGCCGTGCAGGAGCTCGAGAAAAATGGCGATGATGGAGAGTTCGTGCGTGATAGCAGATGCGAACGAGAGGAAGAAGATGACGGTTCGGTCTGATATTTATAGGGCTTACAAGAGAAGGAACCGCCCGGAGACCGAGGTGCTGTACTCGCGCAAGAAACGAGGGTTGTAACAGTGAAATGACACAAGTTTCTATAAACTGTTCACTACAGGAGTCATCATTGCTCAGAGAATTTTGGAATAAAATAATATTTTATCCCAAAATTGGGGGGCATATGTTGACACCAGAATTTGACTCGGTTGATATAAAAGGAATATTGTGTTAGAGAGCGCCAGAAAGCCAAGACTGAGGCTAAGTCCGATTCTGATTTGGAAGTCTCCGATTCCGATCGGAAATTATCCGATGGAGTCTTGATCGGATACGGGGGTGGAAAGGCCGGAGCATGTATGACTTTGAAGGAAGGGGTGCATCTAGAAGCTTCTTTATGGCCTGATCGTGCGGCAATTGTAATGTTTTTAGTAGTTTAGATTAGTTTGCTTTAAATAAATTATAGATATTGTCGTAGCCGACAAGGATTAATTAGATTTCCAGGGTATAAATATAGACCCTGCGCCATTGTAAAAGATGTTCACACAATCATCAATACAAACACAACTTTCGGCCCTCGTGCCAACAACCCTTTTTCGTCGAGTTCTTCAGCAAGCAGGGCTGCATCATCTTGACCTCCGGTTTGTCTATAAGTGCGACATCTATCGAGTTATTTTAGGCTTTAGATTGAGGTGTATCGCCCTTCTTCGTCTATATAATTCACCAATTTATCGAGTTGTTTCTAAGCTTTAGACTGAAGCGTATCGTTCTTCTTCGTTTAGATCGCTCACCATTTACCGTATCTTGTTGATTTTATCTTATCGGCTTACATCTGCTTTGAGATCTATTTGTTTTTTCATGCTCTAAATCTGATGATAGATTTGTTTATATTGCTTATATAGTTGATTTAGATTTAATCATCAAGTTACAAATAAACCTGATTTAAGCAAGTTCTTTGATATATATTGATCTATCGGAGTAAGTAAGCTAAATCGGTGCCCTGTTAGCAACGCTGTCTCAAAATCGATCCGATTGTTAGTGACACGAGATTTAGTTTATTTAATGCCTTTGGAAAGGCGCATATTAAATAATGAGTTTAAGTTAGGTTTATCTCCGATTCGGCTTCCATAGTCGATGGTTTGTTTTAGTATATTTCATATCATCACGAATCGGACTCAAGGCCGATGGTTCATACTTGCATCGGGCTTCTCTTCATGCTGATCCGATTGATGGAACGAATCGGGGCTTTGGGTCAAATTGACTGGCACGCCACGAACCTCGAGATTTTGAACCTGCACTGAAGTTCAAGCAAATCTTGCAGGCCACAATGTTAATTTCCTAAAGTCAACGCCTGACTTTTTAGACGTCAACACTGTCCTTCAATACAGCATACACGTTTCTCAAACTTCATGTGTCTGCAAGCATACCGGAAGTAAAGCAACATGCCTCCATAGTATAATAATCTAACAAGCAAGTGAAAACTGACACTCAATTACTTATGTCATATATTGGAAGCCTATTAGCATATCAGAAAACATTCAATGTCAAAGCGATGTTATATATTGGAAGCCTATTAGCATATCAGAATGATTGTTTTTGAGGATCTTCACTTCTTCAGTAACTAGTTTCGGCAAAGACACAAGAAAATCTAACAACCATTCTACTAGATATACTCTGTTCTTTATGAAAATAACAGCTTCATCATTCCCACTCCAAGAAGTCAAACAAGTCATGGCTTACCTAACCTACGTTAAAATAAGGGCATGGCGGTATCACGAAATGGACAAGATTGGGCTCTAGCCTCAAACCACGAGGGAGAGGGAACCGCTGCCTCTACCAGCGAAATCGGATTGGAAGGTGATGTCCCGGGACTCGCCGCCGCGGCGCTGAGGAAAAATGGGGAAGGACCGAAGAGATGGAGCTGCCGCTGCTGCAAAATCGGATTGGGACGCGTGAGGGACTCGACGCCGTCCGTCTGTCCCCCTGTCCTCACCGTGCTGGGGAAAACGACGAACGGAGCAGGCATCGAAGAAACGAGACCAGACAGAACCGGATCGGCCATGGGCCGGGTTCCATCAGGGCGATGGTAGGGCCGGGCCCAGGAAGGACCAATGCCGAAAGAAATTAACTTGATTAATTGGTTGCTTTAAGATCTGCACAATTTTCCTGTGAAGGACGGAGCAAAACCCTTAAAGTATTCCTAAAAAGACATTTTCAGTTGCAGCGCAGCAGAAACACTGCACTTGTATTACAATTTATCATTTACTGCAAAGATTAAATGTCGAGAATTTGGAATATGGAATATCTCTGAGTCACGCACTAAACAGTGAAGATGTTTTTCGTGCTGTCAGATTCTCCGTGCGTGTAGTCATCGTTCGGTCCCAAGGAGAAAGCTCTACGACAGAACATGGACTGCTCCGTTAGTTCTAGGTCACCGACAGGTGAGTCCATGGGCTGAGGGCGCCAACAGGCAAGCCAGAGAGCTCACACCATGCCACCAGAGGTAACGGCACGCCCAGTGGATTATGACTAGCAGAAACCCAAGGAAGCAGTCACTTCACATTAACACCTTTGGCTAACCTACCAGAGAAAGATGGCTATTCGGAGAAAATTATTCCTTTAAAAATAATACTTTTGCAAATCTGCAAAATGTAGCAGGAGAGAAAAAATGAGGGGCCAAAAAATGTGTCAAACTTTTCTTAACATATTTATATAAAGTTTTCAACGCATTTGGGGACGAAAAGAGAGAAATTAGTACCCAAACGAAGACATACGAATCGAATAACTTTTCTTTAGTTTTAAGAGGGATGAACAGAGTAATCAGTTCAGACCCAAGAACAGGCTAAGAGTACCAGAAATCGGATACAGAACGCGCAATGCGGTGCTAAAAAGAAGGTAAATGGCGACATGGCGTCAATATATATAGGAAGAAGCAAGATTCGCTTACCTGCACGAGCTCCATGAGGAAGTGGACGTCCTTGGAGTAGAGCTTCTGGCTGAGGTAGTTCACTGCCTGGTGCATGTCCTCCGCCAGCGGGTTCCGCTCGCCGCGCCCGATGAAGTAGCGCTCCCGCCGGATCCTCTGCACGTGCTCCCGCGGCGCCAGCGCCGTTGCCGGGGACGACGACATTTGGGCGGTTTCACTGGGTTGGGAAGGGGAACGGACGACGTTGGTGCCGACTGCCGAGAAAGCGAATGATTTCTTCTTGCTTCGTTTCCAGGCCGCTTTTATGTAACGCCGGCGGTTCTTCGAATTCTGGTGTCCCTTCTTGCAGAGGAGTCCTTTTGCTCCCGTTAATTTACAAAAGTGTGCACACCCTTTCATATCCTTTTTGGTATTGTACTTTACATAAGTAAGAAAGCACGTGGGAGTGTTATTGGAAACTTGAAAAGACAGTAGTGACTGGAGAAGGGTTTGCAAGTTAAATTTAAACAAATAATATATGATTATATGAAACTTGAATGGCTTATTTATGTAAATAAACTGTTATTCATCTGATAAAAAATATATTTTTCACTGCCAATAGCATTTTTATATTCATTCTTAAAAAGCATTTTTTATAATCTCGTGGAGTTACTTGTGGGATATGGGTACCCCTGGGCCCACTACCGACCAGGTAGCTAGTCGGCCTGGTCCCATGTCTGACAAGGATGTGGGCCGACTCCAGGCCGGCCCACGAGGATCCCCGGCTTGATGGATAAGATTGAAGAAGACTTAGCCCGCAAGGTACTCGGTAGGACGACTGGATCCCGCCCGGAGATCACGGAGGATATGTTGTAACCGACTTGGATTAGTTTCCTGATTTAAGCCGGACAGTAATTAGAGATAACCGACTTGTAAACCCTAGGCCGTCAGCCTATATAAGGCGGCCTAGGTCGACCCCTTTAGATCATCTGATTCCCACGCCATTCATCCATTGTAGCCAAGAACTCGCCGTCGTTCCCCGGAACCACGCCGAGCAAAGCAATACAAGACTCCCGAGCACAGGACATAGGGTATTATACCTCCGGGTAGCCCGAACCTGTATAATCCCTGTGTCCCTGTGTTACCTCGAGCTCTCTGGTCCCGCGATTGCCCTTTGCCTACAAATCAACCATCTGGGTACCCCCGGGTGGACTGCAGGACGATAACTCCGACAGTTGGCGCGCCAGGTAGGGGAGATCGCGGGGCAATAAAGCTAGCTCGATGGCAGATCGTCGCTCCGTCATCTTCCCCGACTCCGTCAAGGACTGCGCTACGCACCTGGAGGGTATTAGCTTTTTTGCTGAGATCCACTCCGCCACCACCACCGCCTCCGACTCCGTTACGACGCCCGACGCCCACACGCCGACCAGCTCCGCGCTGACCTCGTCGCCGATCTCCTCGTCAGTCATTGCCCCGCTCCAGCAGCGGCTCGATGCGATCTCCATCAACGGCCAGGCTCCGGGCGAATTGTGTGAAAGCGGAGAAGATGAACTGATAGAACATCTATTCTTCAGATGCCCTTTTGCTTTACAGTGTTGGTCCTCTATTGGGATCACTTGGGACGAAAATTTAACATTGGAGGACAGATTCGCAAAAGCAAAACAGGACACTGGTCTGGAATTCCTCATGGAAATATCGATGATTGCAGCTTGGGAACTCTGGAAAATCCGAAATGATAAAATCTTCAATAGGCACGAGCCCAGTCAAGCCAGATGGCTTTGTAATTTTAAGAACCAGTGTCGTTTACAGTCGGTTAGATTCAGGGCAAACATTCGGTCTGCCTTTTGCTTCTGGTTAGACGCGTTTAGCTAAAACCTTTGTAAGTTCTCTACTTTTCTTCCATAATTTATAAAAGTTTTTTATACTGTGGGGATCTCCCCACAGTCACCGTTCAAAAAAAAACGACCAGGCTCCAGGCCTGAGCACTCGTCGGAGAATCCCACCCCCGGCCGAGCTCCTCGCGCGGGCTGGACCGTGTCCACGACACCCTTGCCGAGTGCATTACCATGTCGGAGGAGGCCCTGCACCGACCCCGCAAAGCGCTCCCGCTAGGGTTCTGCAATACTTCATCAATCTAGTCTCCGAACTGAGATACCACCCCAGCCCACCCAGTCTCCGAACTGAGGCGAGTTCCAGGTTGCCACAAGCGTGCTCTTGCCGGCCCCGGCCGACTCGAGCAACGACTCCAGCTACGCCACGCCTCCGGGGCGTGAAGTCTTCGTCTCTGAGGATTCCGCTACTCAGGACGGAGAGACCGATTTGGCCAGGGATCGCCGACGGGAGCGAAACGCTGGTCGAGCCCGACGCCGTGCTGAAGAAGCCGCCCTGCCCCCAGCAGCGGCCGGAGACCCTGCAGCTGCCGCAGCTGCCGGAGCGGTCCCCCTGGGGGCCCCACCAAGACAGCAGCCTCCTCCTCGGGGTCCTCGTGGTGTCGAGCCCCAGAACCTCGATGGAGCCTTTGCCCGGGTGCCGTTCCGCACGCCCCAAGCTAACGTCGCCGCCGCTTTCGCCGAGCTGGGACACATGCCTGACACCCCCGAGGTACAGCGGGCCCGAGCTCAGTTGGAAGCAGCCCAGGAGCAGATCGAGCGGTCATATCGTGCCAGATCCCGATCTGGGTGATCAAACTCGACTCGCTCTTCAAGCCGCCGCTATGCTCATAGCAGATCGGATCGGGGTCACCCTCGCCAGAGGAACCCCCCATTACCCGTCGTGGAAGAAGAGGTGGCCCAGAACCACCATGAAGATGAAGAAGAGGAGCGGCGTAACCCGCGCAACGCGGATCATCGCCGCGAACGCCACCAGGAGCGGCGCGATAGGCGCCAACGTCATCACCAACCTGACGATCTCCGTGATCGCATCAGGGAGTACGCCCGCGACCTCTACGCCGACCTCGACGCTCGGCACCAGGAGCGCGACGTCGCCGAGCTCGAGCGCCGCGAATGGTACGACCGGGACTACGGCCGACCCGACCGCCAGCAAGTGGGGGAGGCTGGCGATGCTGGAGCGGAAGAGGACGAACGCCGCGTCGTTCACGAGCTCATGGAGCGCGAGCAGTACGACGCGCGCTACAGCCTCCGCGGGACAATCGCCGCCAGTGGCATGATGATGCTCGGCCCCGAGCCGACCCAGTTCGACCTCCACGCCGCGGCTACCGCAATGCTGAGGAGGAGATCTTCGACGGTTTCGCTGCCTTCACCGCCCGACTCCGCGCCATCCGCTGGCCCAAGTCCTTCAAGCCAGCCCTTGTGGAGAAGTTTGATGGTCGCTCCGACTCCAAGCTCTGGCTCAAGACGTACCACACAGCAGTCAAGGCTGCCCACGACTCCAACGATCGAGCCGCCGCCTACTTCCCTGTGATGTTGGGCAAGGAAGCACTCTTGTGGCTTGAGGGCGTCCCCCGGGACACCATCGACAGTTGGGCAGACCTCTGCCATGCTTTCACCAAGAACTATCAGGCAAGCTACACCCGGCCAGGCACCAGATTCGATCTGGACAATGTCAAGCAGAAGAAGGGTGAAAGTCTCCGAGACTACACCGACCGGTTCTTCGATAACCGGAACAAAATCGCCGATGTCTAGGACCGGGATGTCATCGATGCCTTCCGGCGAGGCCTCATCGACACTCAGTTGTTCTGCACGCTCTTCAAAACCAATCTTGTCACGGTCTCTAACCTGATGGAGGTGGTCAATTGGAGGTTCGTGCAGATCAAGCCGAACAGGCCCAGTTCAAGAACAAGCAGAAGCGCCCGGAGGACGACGACCGGGTCGACAACTCAAAGCGCCATGAGCCGTTACGTGGGCGCAAGGCAGGCCCCGAGCCCCTTGTAGCCTTAGCAGAGAAAGAAGGTCGGCCGGAACCCAGGTTCCTGGCCGAAGAGTTTCACGACACACTGAACGATTAGTGTCCCTTCCACAAGGACGCGAAGCACAATCTCCGTGATTGTCATGCGTTATTCAAAGAACTCGGCGCCCTGCCGCCGACCAAGAAGCAGCGCTACAACAACAATGGCGGTCGCTACAACAACTACCGCCGCGACGGCTACAACGGCGACCGACGGGACGACTACCGCCGCCGCGAAGACCGTGACCGCCGCGATGACTACCGCCGTGGCGAACACGACCGCGACGCTCCGGCTCGCCGGGATGATGAACGTCATCACGACGAGGGACGCCGACTACCACCACCGCCGGAGGTGCCTAGGCGCGACGCCAACGGCGACTTTCAGCGTACTGACCGCCAGGTCAACGTCATCATTGGGGGGCCCGGCGCCTTCCCAGATCGGCGCAAGGGAAAACTCCACAAGCGTGAAGTGAAGATGGTCTCCACCAAGCCGGTGGAATACCTCCAGTGGTCGGAGATGCCTATCGCCTTCAGCCGCGCCGACCACTGGGTCCACCTCCCCGAGCCAGGGTCCTACCCACTCATCGTCGCCTCCGTTGTTGACAGGGTCCTCCTCTCCAAAGTCCTGATCGATGGCGGCAGCGCCCTCAACATCATCTTCACAAGCACTCTCAACAGCATGGGATTCAACTACAGCAAGCTCCTGAGCGCCGAAGATCCGTTCTTTGGCATTGTACCAGGAAAAGCTTCCTACCTGATAGGAAGAGTCGCCTTACCAGTCACGTTCGGCACGGCCGACAACTACCGCACGGAGTTCCTGTACTTCGAGGTAGCCGACTTCAAGAGCTCCTACCACACCATCTTTGGCAGGCCCATGTTGGCCCAATTCATGGCGATCCCGAACCATACCTACCTGGTTCTAAAGATGCCGGCACCCAAGGGCGTCCTCTCCATCCGTGGAGATATCAAGACCTCCTTTGAATGCGACGGGGAGGCTATCAAGATAGCCGAGTTGTTCCAGCAACTCGGCAACGCCACCCTGCTGGCGAAAGAAGCCCCCAAGGCGGCAGCCGGTGAGCCTGTCCTCTCGGAGCAAAGCAGCAGCCCACGGCGCTGGCACCTACAGACGCCCCCAAAGCGATCAGCTTGGGACTCGACGACCCCTCCAAGACGGCCCTCATAGGGCCAGGGCTTACTCCCAAATAGGAAGACGCGCTCACCTCCTTCCTCCGGGACAACTGGGATATCTTCGCATGGAAGCCATCAGACATGACGGGTGTTCCGAGGGAGAAGGCTGAGCACTCCTTGGACTTGAGCAAGACCGCGAAAGCCTGCCAAACAGAAGCTGCGCCGATTCGCCCAAGATCGCAAGGAGGCCATTAGGGTAGAACTGAATAAGCTCCTAGCTGCCGGTTTCATTAGAGAATGCAAACACCCAGAGTGGCTTGCAAACCCTGTACTTGTAAAGAAGCAATCCGGTGAATGGAGAATGTGCATTGACTACACAGATCTCAACCACTACTGCCCTAAGGACCCCTTCCCTCTTCCGCGAATTGATCAAGTCGTCGACTCTACGTCCGGCTGCGTACTCTTGTGCTTTCTCTACTGCTACTCGGGCTATCACCAGATAGCCTTGAAGATATCCGACCAGGACAAGACAGCATTTATCACCCCACACGGCATCTACTGCTACAAGACGACGACGTTTGGGTTGAAGAATGCTGGTGCCACGTACCAGAAGGCCATCCAAGGTTGCCTGCAGAGCCAAATCGGCCGCAACGTGGAGGCTTACGTGGATGATGTCGTCGTCAAGACGTACGACGCCGATTCCCTTATCGCCGACTTGCAGGAAACTTTCAACAACTTGCGCCGATTCAGATGGAAGCTTAACCCCACGAAGTGCGTGTTTGGGGTGCCGTCGGGAAAGCTCCTGGGCTTCCTGGTCAGCCAGCGCGGCATCGAGGCGAACCTAGTCAAGCTGGATGCCATACGTAACCTAATGGAGCCAACGTGCAAGAAAGATATCATGAAGCTCACTGGAATGATGGCGGCCCTGAGCCGATTCATCAGCAAGCTCGGCGAGAAGGGACTTCCGTTCTTCAAGATCCTCAAGAAGGCGGACAAGTTCGAGTGGACCCCTGAGGCAAGCAAGGCTCTGGCCGACCTCAAGGAGTTCCTAGTCACCCCCTCCCCCCCGGTTCTTACGGGTCCGACCCCCGGGGAAGAGCTTTTGCTGTACATCTCGGCTACCACTCATGTGGTCAGCACGGCCCTGGTCACCGAGCGACCAGAAGAAGGCCACCCATACAAGGTCCAGCGCCCTGTATACTTCGTCAGCGAGGTACTGAGCGAGTCCAAGGTCCGGTACTCCTACCCTCAGAAGCTGCTCTACGCACTCCTGATAACCGCCAGGAAGCTACGCCACTATTTCCAGGCCCACGTCATTCGAGTCATCTCGAACTTCCCCCTTGGAGCCATACTCCATAACAGGGACGCCAACGGCCGCATCGTCAAGTGGAGCACACCATCAACTTCGAGCCACGGGAGGCCATCAAGTCCCAGATATTGGCCGACTTCGTGGCCGAGTGGACGGAGATCCAGACGCCGACCCCCGCGGAACGGCCGGAGCACTGGAAGATGTACTTCGATGGCGCCCTCAACCTTGAGGGAGCCGGCGCAGGAGTGCTGTTCATCTCCCCGGAGGGGCAGCACCTTAAGTACGTTCTCCAGATACACTACCAGGCCACCAACAATGGGGCCGAGTACGAAGCCCTCATCCACGGTCTCCGGATCGCGGTGTCGCTTGGCATCAAGCGGCTCATATGTTATGGTGACTCCAAGCTAGTCTTCGAACAAGTAAACAAAAATTGGGACACGACCAAGGAAACCATGAGTGCATATTGCGCAGAGGTGCGCAAACTCGAGGCCCACTTCTACGGCATCGAGCTCCACCATGTCCTCTGGGAAGACAACGTCGCCGCCGATGTCCTATCCAAGTTAGGGTCCACCAGAGCCCAAGTGCCAGTCGGCGTCTTCGTCCAAGACCTGCGCACCCCGTCCATCAAGATGCTTGAGGACGGCAGCCCCGTACCCGGGCCGGAGCTACTCCCGGGTGGCCCGCCGACCAGCGAAGTTCTCGTGGTGGAAGCAGACTGGCGCGCCCCCTTTATCGCTTTCCTCACAAAGAATTGGTCGCCGGATACGAAGGAAGAAATCGAGAAATTGACTCGGCGTCCGACAAACTACATCGTCATTGGTGACGCACTGTACAGAAAGGCCGCCTCCACCGGCATACTCATGAAGTGTGTCCTCCGTGATGAAGGCATCAGCCTCCTGCAAGATATCCACTCGGGCACTTGCAGCAACCACGCGGCAGCCGGCACCCTAGTCGGCAAAGCCTACAGGGCAGGGTTCTACTGGCCGAAAGCCCTGTCTGATGCAAAAGAGTTGGTGCGCAGCTGCACCGGCTGCCAGTTCTTCCAGAAGCAAAAGCACCTGCCGGCTCAGGCGCTACGGACCATCCCCTCATTTTGGCCATTCGCCATATGGGGAATTGACAATGTCGGGCCCTTCAAAACCGCTCTGGGTGGATTCAAGCACATCTTGGTGGCGGTCGACAAGTTCACCAAGTGAATTGAGTACAAGGTCGTGACCGACACCAAATCGGCCACGGCTGCCAAGTTTATCCAAGAGCTCACCCATCGGTTCGGCGTCCCAAACCGCATCGTGACTGACCTCATCCGAGTTCACAGGACACGAGTTCTGGGATTTCTGCCAGGACAACTGCATCGACGTCTACTACTCCTCCACGGTGCATCCACGGTGCAATGGCCAGGTTGAGCGGGCCAATGGTATGGTCCAAGACTCGCTCAAAAAAGCCATGTATGACGAACTCAATAAGCACCCCGGCCGGTGGGCTAAAGAGGTACCCCATGTCATATGGGGCCTGCGAACGCAGAAGAGCAGAGCAACGGGATATACTCCTTTCTTTCTGGTATACGGCTCCGAAGCCGTCCTCCCAGCCGACGTCGCCCATGGTGCTCCACGCATCCAGCACTACGAAGAAGGAGAAGCAGAAATCGGCCGCCAGGTCGACATCGACTGCCTAGAAGAACACCGACTCGCAGCCCTGGTCAGACATGCCAGACATGAGCAGCAGGTCCGGCGTTACCATGACAAGAACGTTCGGGAACGCTCCCTCAACGTCGGCGACTTAGCCCTGCGCCGAGTCATGTCCCTCAAGGACAAGCACAAGCTATCCGCCCCCTGGGAGGGTCCCTTCATCGTCAAAGAAGTCGTCTCGCCAGGAACATACAACCTCCAGTGGGCTAACGGCGACCCCGTCCCAAACGTGTGGAACATCGAGCATCTCGTCAAGTTCTACCCGTAGACATAAAAAAAAACAAAGCTTTGTATTCCCTGTCTCATATTAATAAAAGTACTTTTGCCTCATGGCTTGTCGTTGTCTTTCCACCCGACATCCATGCTGATGCTCGGGGACTAGGCCCGACCCTGGCAGCGTTTTCTTCATCACGATATCTGGGGGAGTACCTGCTTACTTCGACTTCTGAGTCCTTGCCCAACCCTATGCTCCCGGCGACTACTAAGCTAACCCGGCTGGTCCGAGTCCCCAACTGTGAAACCCTGAGCTCCGTGCTCAACCCGTGCGCCCCCTACACCTAAGCCTCCACGCTGAGCAGTGTAGCAGGGTAAGCCGTCCTCTCCGTGAGCAGTGGTCAGCGGGTCAAAAAGGGTGCTTAAACGGCACAGGGCAGTGGTCAGTCGGATGACGCATAGTCCTAGTCGGCAGGGAAAAGGGCCCAACAGAACACCAGTGCACATCAACACCTTAAATAAACATGGCATTTTATACATGAATACTACAGAGTTTACATCCAAAATTATTTTTTACAGGCCCAGTTCCATTGCTACAGCCTCGGCCAGAGGGGCACACTCCTCGACTAACTCGTCGAACTCTTCATCGGCAAGTTCTTCGGGAATGCCATCGGCGAATCGGAGCCAGCTCCTGCGTCGGGAAGTGTATTCTGAACAGCGCCAGTATCCGGCTCCCGAAGCCGATTGCAGTCTGCTGCATCAACTGGGCGGCCCGGTTCGGACCGGCCCTGAGCCGTTCCACCAACGTCACCGCCGCCGGGCCCGACTCGGCGGGCACTAACGAGTTGGCGTTGAACTCGGCCGCTTGCTTCAGCTCTATCAGCTCCGTCCGAAGCCCTGCAATAGAACTCACATAAGCAATTCGACTTCCTAAAAGCTCCAGAAGACTCGGCAATGGACACTTACCATGCATGGCCTGGTCATGCACGTCCTTCAAGGCCTAATTGGTTTCCTTCAAGTGCTCGGACTCGGTTGCGAGGCGAAGATTGGCTGCCTTAAGCCCTCGCACCTCCTCCTCGAGCTTATGCTTGGCCCCGGCCAGCTCGTCTTCAAGCTTCTTCTTGGCCCCGGCCAGCTCGTTGATCCTCCCCTGAAGGGCGTCCTCCCTCTTCTTCGCCTCTGCAACGAAACCCCCTATGAGCTCGGGCTGCTCGAAGAGATACACCAGCAAGCTCATCCTCGGTGAGAACACCCATGTCATTCATGAGTTCCTCGTTGGTCTTCACCAGGTCGGCGAGCTCCCGGTCCTTCTGCATAAGGAACTCCTTGGCAGCTTCCGCTTCACGGACCCTCTCCG
>CM014270.1:22029413-22048736 GCA_004135705.1 Alloteropsis semialata | reverse complement strand
GGGATAGGTTCCTGAAGAACAGGTTCCTCATTCTCATTTGTCACCACAACAGGAGGGACAGCTGTGACCACAGCTGGGGAAACAATTGTGGGTGTCGGCACTGCAATGTTCTGCTCTATTGGCGCCGCAACCACAGGTAGCGAGAAAAATGGCTCCTGAACGATCGGAGTGGGCACAAAAACCCGCTTCTCTAGGTACCATGCTCCCCCTGATCATCTGATCTTCTAAGAAGGCAGCGTGTCTCGTTTCTACGAATTTCGTATGTCTGTCTGGACAGTAAAAACGATAACCTTTAGATTTTTCTGGATAGCCAATAAAGTGGCAACTAACTGTTTTGGGATCTAGTTTCCCAATGTTCGGATTAAATACTTTAGCCTCAGCTGGACAGCCCCACACATGAAAATAGTTTAGTGAGGGTTCTCTACCTGTCCATAGCTCGTACGGTGTTTTAGGCACGATTAAGGATATGAATGGCGGTTTTCAACGCCTCCATCCACAAACTAATCGGTAGCGTGGAGTAGCTCATCATACTTCTTACCATATCCATAAGGGTACGGTTTCTTCTTTCTGCCACTCCATTCTGCTGAGGTTCGCCCGGTGTCGAATACTGAGCGACTATGCCATTCTCCTGTAAGAACCTTGCAAAGGGTCCAGGAACTTGGCCATACGGGGTATGCCGGCCGTAGTACTCTCCACCACGGTCAGATCTGACTATTTTAATCTTTATATCATGCTGATTTTCTACCTCAGCCTTAAATATCTTAAATTTAGCTAATGCTTCTGATTTTTCTTTTATTGGGTAAATATAGCCATAACGAGAATAATCGTCTGTAAATGTTATGAAAGAATCATAACCATCTATAGTAGTCACGGGAAAAGGTCCACAAATATCAATGTGAATAATTTCTAAAATTCCGCGCTTCGTTTGGCATTTTTCTTTATTTTCTTAGCAAATTTTCCTTTAATGCAATCAACACATTGTTCAAGATCTGAAAATTCTAAGGGTGGAAGAATTGATGATTTAACTAAACATTCTATTCTCCCCCTCGAAATGTGGCCTAAATGACAATGCCATAATTTCGATGAGATATCATTAATTCGCTTTCATTTCTTATTTTCATTCACAGATGAGGAGGTATTCTGATTCACATTCTTATCTTCATTGCATACAACATTCACATTCTCAGGCAGTGAAAGTAAATATAATTTGTCTTGTCTGAAGGCAAGACCAACACATTCTGAATTAAAATGAATCAAACATTTGCCATCTCCAAAATGGCACTTATAAGAGTCATCATCTAATTTGGATACACTTATTAAGTTTCGATGCAAAGTGGGTACAAATAGAACATCTCTAAGATGAAGTACAAAACCACTTGATAATTCTAAATCGAAATCTACTATGGCTTCGACTGGAGCTTCTACTCCGTTGGCGACCTTAATGCTTCTTTCGCCTCTTGCCATGGCCCTCCTCATACTTGCCCCCTGTAAAGAATTAGCAACATGAACAGTTGCACCTGAGTCAATCCACCAAGTAGACTTTGGATAATCTAAATACAGGGTTTCATTTACAAAAGTGATTATGTCCTCACCATTCTTTAGTAACTCCTTCAGGAATTCTGGACAGTCTTTCTTGTAGTGCCCCCTCTTCTTGCATTGAAGGCATTGATCTCTCTCCACTGGGAAATTATCCCAGTTCTTCTGCAGTGTCTTCTGGGGTGCTTTGGAAGAACTACTTTCATTTTGGTTCTTTCCAGGTGGGAATGGTTTCTTGTTGTTCTGAAAACCTCTCTTCTTTTGCTGAACTTGAAAAGCAAACTCGCCGCCATTAGAGGCCTTGAGTCTCTCTTCCTCCTGAACACACATGGCAATGAGCTTTTCAATATCCCAATTTTCTGGAAAGGTGTTGTAATTGACATGAAAAGTCGCAAACTCCTTTGGAAGGGACTTGAAAACCAATTGGACAAGAAAGGAATCTGGAAGAGGCATGTCCATGGACTTGAGCTTGTTTGCCATGTGGCTCATTTCTAAGATATGTTCTCTTATGCCACCGCCACTGTATTTCTTACTCATAAGCTTTTCAGCCAAAGTTGCAGCAGAAGCTTTGGAAGAGCCAGTGAACTGACTCTTCACTCTGCCTAGGTATTCTGTGGCAGTGACACAATCTGGAATTGCCATTCTGATAGCATCTTTAATGGTACCTTTTATGATCATGAGGCACTTGCGGTTCGAAATGTTCCACTGTGCCTTGGCAATGTCATACTTGGCATATTCTGTCTCATAGGCATCCTCTCGGGCAGCCCATGCATCATCTTCTTCATTTTCAACCCTGACGGGTTTTTCTGGTTCGTTTGGGCTTTCTGTAGTTATGGCCAAATCTAAATTGGACATAGTCAAAGCGATTTCTAACTTCTGAAACCATTTCCCATAGTTATTTCCATCAAGATCTGGGATGGCGTTGATGTAATCCATAGGATTAACACCTGAAATTAAGATCAGAAAAGTGAGAACAAAAGAAATTCTTAATATCAATAACTGCACGTTTCAAATTAACGTTGGTCAAAATCAAAACATACAGTAATTCTGTGCAATAAATCTAAATCACCTTTGGGCAGAAATAGATATAAAGCATAAAAGATTCTAAATAAAATTATAATACTGCTATAATCAACTTTGGTCAGAAAAAGGCAATATCATAACGTTCTTAAACTGAAAATTCTAATTCGAAACTTTAAATTCTATATTCCTCTAATTAATTTTCCCGTTGGTTCCAATTAATTTAGAGGAAAAACATAAAGTTCTGAGCAGCGGAAACATGTAAAAATTCTTAATATTCTGTACTGAACTCCCCAAAAATTTATCTCGTTGGTTCAAAATTAATGAGGATAAAATCAACACTAAAATCTATCATATGTTCTTCTGGAAAAAGCAATAGAGTTTCTAAATTTCTGGTTAAAATCTCAGGAACAAAAATGGCCCGCGACCAAAATCATCCAGCCCGCGGCCCACCTAGCGCACGGGCCGGCGGCTCAGTCCGCAGCCGGCCGCGCGCCCCCGCGTCCCAGGCCGCAACCTGGGCCTGGGCCGGGAATTTCGACGCCCGCCTGGGCCAAAAGGAGCCCGCGAAGGAACTTCTGATCGCGTCCGTCGATTGAAGATCGGACGGTCCCCCGCGCGCTTCGCTGGATCAAAACCGGCGTCGCCGGCGAATGGCTAACCCTAGCCCCATTTCTTTCTCCCTTCTCGCCGGCTCTCTCTTCTCCCGAGCGGCGCCGCCCTTGGCGGCCGGAGGAAGAAGACGGCGCCGCCGCGGGCCCCCTCGCCGGTGCGCGCGCTCGCTCAAAGCCGAGCGCGCCGCCGTCGAGCGGCCTCGCAGTGGCGCCCTTGTTCTGTTCGCGGCGGGGCAAACGGCCCCAACTGCCGGTTCTGGTCGCGCGCGGCTCACCGGCGTCCCGGTGGCCGGCAGATCTGGTGCACCCGCGCTCGCACACGCCGGCGTCCCGGCGAGGCGAGCGGCTCCGGTCATGGCACGGCGGAGGTAGGTCCCCACCGGCCCTTTTCTTGTTCTGTTAGGGTTAGGGTTTGAAAAATTTTGGGGATTTTTGGATCTGAGTTGAATTTCCCCTCCTTCTATATTCTTTCTCTACTCGATCTAAGCCTAGTGAGGCTAACTGATACCATTGTTATATTCAAAGATCGACTAGGCTTAAGAACAGTAGAGATCCAAGGTTCTAAACATGAATACAAGTGTGTATGTGTTCATCTGCGCACATGCATAACTGAAAACTAGAGAGGGAGAGGTAGAGATGCAGACCATCGGTGACGGTGGTGGAGGTCGATCCATTAGGCGCGGCCATGGCGCCGATGGCGATGAGGAAGGCGGCTTCGGTGAAGAGGGGGTCCGACGGTGGAGAAAGGCGTCGCGGATGCCGGTGGCCTTCGGGCCGCCACCTGCACTGGCCGCGCTCGCCGCCGGTGCAGCTGGGCAACGTCGTGGCGGCGCTGGTGGAACTTCCCGTCGGCCTGCGCTTCCCTCTAGATCGGCTAGGGTTTAGGGCTGTAGGTGGGGACTGTGGCGGCGAACCTCGTGACTAGCGCCGTAGCCCCCACCCCCTTTATATAGCGCAGGCGACAGGGGCCCACCAGTCATCAACGGCTGGGGCGCCCCCGATCAGGGCGCGTAGATGGAAGGGGGAATCGGCCTGCCGTTGGGCTGGGCCGAGAGATCAATCCAACAGCCCGAGCCCGCTGCCCACAGTGCCACCTTCGCCGCGCGGAGGCCAAGCCATGCCCGCCGCGTTGTCCGCCCTCCTCTAGGGACCGCGCCCGCCATGCCGGTGCCACGTGTGCGTCCTCGTCGTCGTCTCCACCGCCTGCTTCCGATCGTCTCGGGTTGCTACCGGCGCACACGGCGACCCTGACTCCTGCTGCGGCGCTGTTGATCGTCGTCCTCCGCATCTTCCCCCAACGAGGTACATACGCTTTTGCAATCCCTTCCCCCACAAGTGCGCATAGCATACCATTCTTAGAAGTGTGGGTGTCAGTATGTGCGAGCAAGAACACCTCCACATTTCTAATAGATAAGTAATTTTTTATCCATATCCTCTGCATTTGAAGTGGGTGCGAATTTGAGTATGAATTATAAATACCTAGCAACAGGTTCGGCGAGTGATAAAAAGAATAAAAATCACATGTAGTATCATTAGATTGCTTTTAGGATCACGCCGAGCCTCATGGTTACATGGAGGATTTTGCTAATCAGGAAATTTTGATCCCAGGTGGGTAATTAATAAAATTTTGATTGCGAAACAAATGCTAGAAAACACGCTCTGTAGTATAGATTGGGACGGGCACTTCCAAACTGAGAAACACATTTTATTTAATTTTCATCAGACTGGATGGATGCATTGTTGCATCAGTTAAGTCTGTGGGCAGCAGCACGTATAATAAGATAAAAAAGTTCGGCAGTAGGCATGATCCGACGGCTTTTTGTTCATGTGGCAAACAGAGCGGCAGATAACTTTGGTGCAGTAGTCGTAATCCGTAGGTTTGAAGCAAGGTGTGCACAGGGGACCCAAGCCTACATATACAATGTATTATCAGTAAAGCAGGATTTCATTTTGTCGGTGAAATATTGAATCTGAAAAGCTGTGGGACTCAAAGTAGGGCATGTACATACACGTCGCATGGCAGGACGGAGAGTGAGAAGAAATGATCAGAAGAACAAAGAAGGAACTAGCCATTAGGCATGCAATCCTTCCCATGCTGGTCTTGATGTGTAGTGTACAAACAGAATATTTGTACCCTTCAATTCCCTGCTAGTTTCCTTCTTGCGAGGCAGAGAAGGTGCTTTTATAGAAGAATACCTCGTCTGGAATAAATGTCTTCTATATGCACTAGTTGCAAAAGTATTTTGGTATCTAGGATTTGGATTTGCTGAGCCACTTCAATAAATTTTTGTGAATCCAAATCTCGATTCCAGATGTATAAATCTAACAAATTTAAGTCATGTCTGGAATTGATATCTCAAGTCTAGGATATTGTGACTAGAATAAATATTTTATTCGCCAAATAAAATAAATATATTGGTATCTGGTTCACATGGTCACTAATCTTGTGTATTTAATTTTATTTATTTTATTGTTGTAATAGCTAGCGATACATTGCGATCTTTGTGTTACATTTTTAGATTTCTTAACGAGATGGTACCGACATAACTAAATATTAATGAAACAGGAATGGACACATGGGACCGCAATACAAATTGAACTGAGACTCTGCCAATTCCATGGAGTTGGCTGCTCCACACATTGATGGAGTTAGGGTGTTTGACTAGCTCTATTCAACAGTAGTCGATCCTTGAGTTTGGAATTGAAGCCATGTCAAACAGGGACAATAAAAGAAGATCCTAAGAGCAAAGGGATAAAGATGTGTGTTTCTCGGGATTTGTTAGCGTACAGCTCACCTAAGAAGGTGTTGTATTATTATTATCAAAGTCCTAAGAACACCACAAATATACGGGGTATTTATATTAGAAACAACCCTCCTAGTTGTAAGTAAAATAGGTTTGGGAGTTTACAGAGATAGGCTAGCTGAAGAGTCTTCCCGATATACAACTCCTATCAATTCTCTCATGTCTATTCAGCTTTTGCCAGTGATCATTGAAATGCGTTAATAACACCTTATTGGAAGTCCAAATAATGCTCAAATTGTTGTGTTGGAAAATAGACTTAACCAATTTTCCGGCCATGTGTATTATGGACTCTTGGCACAAGAACTTGGCTTGAGATCTCAATGAAGATCTCAATGAAGCGCTTCAACAAGCTAAGTGTTAGTACTTCTTATTCCTTATAGATAAATTCACAAGCGTGCAAATACCGAAGTAGAGTTGTTGACGCAAAACCTTGTCAACACATGAAAGAACTAGGGCCTGCGGGTCACAAATGGACCAAATTGCCGTGAGGATGCTCAAGCTACTCAGACCGGTTCAACAACCCGGTCAGACCAATTTCCTAGTGTTAGAGTATATTAGGCAACTCCAGATATGGTAAGTTTAGGATTGATGTAATCCCGAGATAACCTTCCTTATCTCTAGGAGAGACTACTTGCCATCCAAGCCATGTACTCCTATATATTCGCCCTAAAGGCTCAATGCAATACATCCCACGCATTATACACAATATTACATGGTATCAAAGGGTCTGGTTTTAACCCTAGGCCTTTGGCTTCCGCTGCCTTCGCCGCCCCCAGGGAGATCGATCTCCGCCGGGGGCAGCGCCCCCTCATAGGATGCGCAGCCGATCCTTCAGACCCGCTGCGCCCGTCGTGGTCCAGCAGCACAGAGGGACCTACCTCCGTGGTGAGTCGATCTCATCAGCTGCCTCGCCGCCCCTCCCTCGTCGTCTCCTCCCACACGTCGCTGCCCCTCTCTCCTCCCGTGTCGCCCCTACCACTGCCTTGTGTGCGACCGTGCGGCTATGGAGGAAACAAGGGGCACCAGGCTGCTGCGCGTTGGAGCTGCTGGGGTCAGGCTGGGCTGCTGCGCTGCAGGTTGACGTCGGCGTCCTCCGTCGAGATTCCCGCCGGGATGGGTTGCAGCGGGGCCACCTCACTCCGCCCCAGCCTCCACGCTCCTCCACCGCGTCGCTTCTCCACAGTCGCCGGCGGGCTGCGCCACCGTGTGGACTCCGCCTCTTCCCCCGCCGGCCCTCTCCTCCGCATCGCCGCAGAGCTCTTCCTCCCATGCCTCCCTCAGCACCGCCTCTGCATCTGCCATCGAGCGCGAGGACGCAACTGCGGGGGAGGCGCATGGGGCAACCGACCCACTGCGCAGCTAGAAGGAGGTGCCACTCGGGACGCACGCCGCCCCCTCGAGCTCCCTTGTCGGGCGGGCATCTGACTCTCCCTTTCTTTTTACAGTGCCGTGGTTGACCACGATGGGGGAAGAGATAAGGGAGGGGAGGGAAAATGCTAAGTGCACCCCGAGATTGTACCCGCGACCCTCTGTTGTTGTTTTGTTTTCCCCGTCAGAGATCGGGTTTGTATCGCCCTGCCGTCAACACTCCCGAGGACGAGGTTGTCGTTGCGCCCCTCCAGGCTGCAGCGGCGATGCTCGTGGTCAAGTCATCATCGCCGTGTCACCGCCTTTTTCAGGTGATGTCCTCATCAAGTTGGCTCTTGGTCCGAGTCCGCGCCTATTGCTGTTTTCGCGCGGACACCGCCGTCGATGTTGCTGAAGGAAGACGCACGGTCACTTTTCAGCTACCTTGTCTACCATCGCCATCCTCCGCTTACTGTCCTGCTGTTGTTCTCGGTAAGAAGCTGCTGATTTTGTGTACACGAGCGCCTCGCTGATGCTTCGGACCTGCGCCCTGCTCCACGGTTTCGACCACGTTCACCGCGACCTCGGCTACTTCGGCACTAAGGGGCTATCATCTGCATGAGCTACTCTAGTCGAAGCATTCGCACCGTCATTCCGACTGTGGGGGATATCTCCTTTGTTCTCCAGTCTGTCCGTTCGTGTTGCTACCGCTACGACTGCGGGGGGATGTTAGAGTATATTAGGCAACTCCGGATATGGTTAGTTTAGGATTGATGTAATCCTAAGATAACCTTCTTTATCTCTAGGGGAGGCTACTTGCCCTCCAAGCCATGTACTCCTATATATTCGCCCTAGAGGCTCAATGCAATACATTCCACGCATTATACATAATCTTACACCTAGGATGGAGGACCACTAGGTTTACGAGAAAACTAATAAAGGGATAACCAACGCACTTACGTGGCAAAGAACGATTAGTTTATGAGCAAACTAGCAAAGATCGTCAATGCTCTCGCTCGGGAGGGATCCCGTCAAGGCGTGGACATCACCAAAAGTGCCCTAGGTCAACGAGCTAGCCTAGGATGCTATCTATGGTCGTGAAGATCATAGATGAACAAGGAAGGTTGGAAGAGATTTAGCATTTAGGAGATAAGCAGTAAATGCATAATGTTTGGTTCGATTGGGTTGCCATCAATCAGTCGTGGCCCTTCATAAATATAGAGTGGACAGGTCTTTCCTTAGTAGGAGGCAAAGCTTATACAAATCCTATGTCAAAATACAACTGTGGGGGCTGCCTCTAAAAAGCGACCCCAAATGTCATTCGTATGGTTCCCTGGATCTCTAAACAATACATGCATTTCTCACAAGAAATATCACATCTTTACTTTGTATAATTTTATTGATAATTCCAATAAGGTTACCAAAAAGAAGGCACACTACTAAAGATACAAAAGGGGCCATAGCCTCAACCTTATTTAAAAAGTAGAGTGTACAGTGGAATGCTACGTAGTGCTCCCAATCCTACATGCGGCTTGGCTCCTATGGCTGATTTTCTAAATCCTCTTCTTCTTCGATCGACAGCTAACTCTTCCTCTGGAGAAAGCAAGGGTGAGTACTTATGGAAGGGTACTCAGCGAATCCCACAGTTGTTTATGCAAGTTTTCAAGGAATAGTCGCTACTTTGATTGTTTGCCAGAAAGCCAATTTTATGCACATTGAGTATGATTATAGCTTTTGAATAGGAAATAAAGAGCAAGTATAATTATACGTGGGTTGTTGGTCCTAGAGGGGAATTCAATCTCCCTGCCAGTCCCTCAAGTTTTAAGAGCATCAGGATCCATCAGCAATTCCCTGAGCCAGCATCTGCCTTATTCCAAACCCCACTCAGGACGAAGCGTGAGTCACATGGTTGTTCATAAAACCAAATTATGAATAACCAATGGGAGCTTTAACCAAGCGAGCTTTTAACCGTGAGACTCGGCTATCCAAATAGATTTATCACTTTACAGAGATTGTACACTTTGTCCACACGTCCGATCAGTCTATACCTCATACACACAGACGGTACTTTTTTTTGCGGGTACACACAGACGGTACTAACCTACGAGATTCGTACCCACCAGCGTCTATGTCTAGACATTTTCCCTAGATCCGCCCACGGATAGCACTAGGGTCCAAGACAATGGTCACACTATGGCCCTGTTTGGAACTGATTCTCAACCAGCTTCTGCTTAAAAAGAAGCGCTTGCTTGTCCAAACGCAAAACTTATCCGCGGCTTTTTCTACAAGCGCTTCCCGCAATTGAACTAGTGGGGCGCTTTTCTGGGCAGCGGGCTGCGAGCCGCTTCTCCGCTTTTCTCCGCCCGCACCTCTCTCCCTCCCCCGCCGGCGTCCTCCTTCCGAGTCTCCTTCCTTCCCCTCCCCCGCCGGCATCTCTCCTTCCCCTTCCCCGCCGGCGCTTCTTCTTTCCCTTCGCTACCGGCGCCTCTCCTTCCCCTCCCCATCGGCGCTTCTCCTTCCCTTTTGCCGCTCTGAACATTCCCTGCAGCACTGCCCCGAGATCCGGTGAGGGCGGCTCGAGCTGCAGCGCCGCCGCCCCCGAGAGATCCTCGCAGCACCGCCACACAGAGCTTCTCCTCCAGCACGGCCGCCCCTGAGCTTCTCCACCAGCGCCGCCGCCCCACAGCTTCCCCTGCAGCACCACTGCCCCGAGTTTGCCCTCGAGCGCCGCCGCCCCCAGCTTCCCCTACAGCGCTGCCGCCCCCTAGCTTCCCCTGCAGCGCCGCCGCCCCGAGCTTCCCCCACCGCCGCCAAGCTCTCCAGTGTCCCTTTTCTTCAGCTGTGGTGAATGATAGATGGACCCCACAGTACATCACGGTAAAAAAGCCATGAGCTAGGCTGCCAAACATGTAACTTTTTGTCTCTTCAACTTCTCTAACAATCTGCTTTTGTGGGCAGCGATCATAGAAGCTGCTTAAAATTAATTTTAAGCTGTGCCAAACAGGACTACGTCCACTTGTGGACACCAACCCAAGAAAGAGGGATGCATCAAAATATGGCATACAATACCAACAGGTCCTCCATACCTCAACCCGCCGTGCCGACCAGACCCAGGCTAAGCAAAGCTTCTGCTCCGGTATATCAGTTGCCCATCATGGCCCCATGGAGCAGGTTACTAGGTTCAGTTGGTGGTGTGTGAATCAAGGCCTCACATGTATAGGTACCCCCCGAGTACCATTTTGGCACGTGCGGTTGTACAGTTTATTAGAAAGACTTGCCCATGAACCGGACTTTATGCGACCAGAGTAAGCTTCCTAGATACACTACTCCTATAGAATAATTTTCACTGGCGGTCCGTAACCTATTTCACAGCCGGTTTTGTAAAGTGACGTTAATCAAATGAGAGGCCACCAACCATGAACTACTCACCATCACCACCAACGACACAATTTTTTGCACTTGCTGCATTCTCCTTGATTCGAACCCGTGACTAGGGATGAAAACGGTAGGGATATTTTCCGTCCGTCCGATCGAGGGGGTTTACACACTAAATGAATAGTCCGATATTCGGATTCGGAGATTCAATATCCGATTGGTATCCGAATCCGGATACCCAAAGTTGGATATTTCTTATAAATATGTAACATATATGAATATCCATTCTATATCCGACACATTTTACACTATCCGTATCTGAATTCGAATCGAGAAAAAAATAAATATTTGTATCCATATTCATGCATATCCATTCGTATCCGATCCATTTTCATCCCAACCCGTGACCACTTGCTTCACGCATAGTTACCCTTACCACTGCCCTACACCATTACTTGTGACTCAATGAGTGATGCACACTTTTTATATTAACTGTGCCAAATTTTTATAAAATTCTAGAGGCCACACATCCAATTAGGTTGAAAATTTTTGTGGTAGTTCCTTACATGCACTTGCTTCAAAGAACAATATCAAAAAAATAATATAAAAATAAAAATAGTTGACAAAAATTGATTTATAAGTGCTAAAAATTCATTTAATTCATAAACAATAGCAAATCATTTCAAAACATTCCTAAACTCCTCCATGGCAACTTATATGCATTATAACACATGTAAAATAATATTTGTACGCCATATGGGCAAAAATAAGTTTTAGGATGTACAAACATCACAGTTTGCCTTAAGTGTGAGAGAAGTATGTGTTTATGAACAATGTATAATCTAATTTTCTTAAAATAAGTTGAATTTATTATGGAAGGATATACACCGATAAAAGGACTCGATGACAATTTTTATAATTTTTGGACAAGTTTTTTATATTATATTATTACAAATAAGGAGTAAATTTTTATATTTTCAGGATTTGATCTAAACTAGAGCATATGTCCTTAGATACTATTTTTCTAGTATTTGGTAAGATCTGTTAAGAGGCATGTAGTTCAAATATTACTAAGAATAAGTACCTAGAAATTTTTTTATTAGTTAGAAAATAGAAAATCATTTCAAAAAAATCCAAAACCCCTCCATGTCAACATATATGTGATATAAGATATTTTAAAATTATGTCCATATAATATGAGAAAAATTAACATTTTAGGGTGTGCAAACTAATCGATGTTGCACTTCTTTTATTAAATGTTTCGAATCTATATGATTTTTTTAGGACCGCACCTTACATTCGATTGGGCTGAAATGTTTTTGGTTGTCGCTTGTGTGCTCCAAGTTCAATAATAATATCAAAAAAATAAAATAAAAATAAAAAATTTATGTGCACTATAGCTTAGAACAGGCTGTGAAAATAGATTTTCACCTGCGGTTAGTGGCTAGAATCAGCTGTGAAAATGGATTTGATTTTCACAGCCGGTTCTAGCCACAAACCGGCTGTCAAAATAATTTTGTAGTAGTGATAGGATCCTCTGACCAGGCTACCCTTCTTACTCGCAGGTCCTCTTAATTGGTTGCTAGACTTTACATTGGTTGCTTTTGTTTCATTTACCTTGAATATACTCAGTTACTCACGCCTTTTGAAGTTTTATAAATCATGAACTAATTCAGAGTATAATTTCCTAAGTATCTCTATTGCATAATAGGTACTGGATATTGAGGCAACGCTTGGAAATAATAGGACTTGCTAGGAAACATAAAATAGAGCAAAGAAAACCTTGCAAGATTTTATAAAAATATCATTTATTATCATGGTTTGTTTTATTTAAATAAACTTGGGATAAAAGGGAATGATTTGTGGGACTTGCCTTCTTCAATGTTTTGTTCGTTTAGTATCTCTTCTTCGTAATCTGGATCGTCAAACTCATTCCCGATATCGACGTCTTCTACATAATCGTAGTTAAATATAAGAAAACAATCAAGCAATCGGGCCAATACATCAAACATGGGTTAAAAGAGCAGAAAAGAGGTTTAGGAGGCTTGGGTTATTTTCTAGAATTTTTCTGGGATTTATTGGAATTGTTTCCTTTTTTTGTTACGTAAGATAGTGTTTTTCTTATATTGAGAAAGGGTGAAGATTTGTTTTGGAGGTTACAAATGTGAGATTTTGGTAAACAAGGTATGGTTGGGTTTAGAATTAAGAGCATCTCCAGCAGTCTCCCAATACATATTTCTAAATAACTAGTTAATGGGGATGTCACAATAACTCTTTCATAATTATTAGAAGAGTTATTTTTGTAGTCTCCCAATAATCTTGTCCCAATCCAACTATCATATTGGGAGAGTCACAACTCTCCCTCTATTTGGGGAGAGTTGGGGTGGATTATTGGTTTGTGTCAATAATTTTTAGGAAAAGAGAAAGATTAAGGGAATGTGCTGGAGCACTATTGTTTCAATTACTCTTCCAATATAATCGTTGGATTCGAGAATGGGAGACTGCTCGAGATGCTATAAAATCTAGTATCTTTCTGGAAGTTCTAGTGACTTTTTTGGAAACTTTATCAGGGTATGTACGAACTGGGTTGACTCTACTCGCAGAAAGGAGCGAGAGGGGAGTGAGAGACAAACAGGTGGGCCCAGGGGCAGAGCCGTGCCAGTCCAGCCTCCAGCGTTCTTTGCCCCGTGGCCCTAGAGGTCGTGGACCAGGGGGTGTGGGAGTTGAGGGTTCACGTGGACCAGGTGTACCGAGAGAGGGAGACAAGGCATGCTTGTGGTGGTGTCGCGCTGGGCGACTGTGCTATGCGCCTGTGGATGTGAGCGCGTGGACCGGAGAGGGGTGTGGGTCTGCGGTGTTGGTGGACCGGGTGCCGGGACAGCTGTCGCGGCGGCGGCGGCGCCGGATTCGGTCAGCGGAGCACCGCGTGCGACAGGGCGGCTCGCTATGTTGTTGGTGTTATTTGGGGTGTTTAAATCCGTGAAAAATTTTGCGAAATTTACTGTAGCAATTTTAAACCGAAGATTAGGAGGACTAAAGATGATTTAATTATAAAACTAATTACATAGATGGACGGAAAATCACGAGACGAATCTATTAAGCCTAATTAGTCCGTCATTAGAGATTGTTTACTGTAGCACGACATTGTCTAATCATGGCCTAATTAGGCTTAATAGATTCGTCTCGCAATTTTACCGGGGTTATGGAATAGATTTTGTCAGTTATCCACATTTAATACTCCTAATTAGTATCCAAACGTTCGAATTACTGTAGCGATGAAAAAGTTGGCGAAACTAAACAGGCCTCTCGCCAACTTTTTTCATTGCTACAGTAAATTCGAATGTTTGATACTAATTAGGAGTATTAAATATGGTAATTGACAAAACTCATTTCATAATCCCTGAGTGAAATTGTGAGACAAATCTATTAAGCCTAATTAGACCATGGTTAGACAATGTCATGCTACAGTAAACAATCTCTAATGACGGATTAATTAGGCTTAATAGATTTGTCTCGCGATTTCACGTCTATCTGTGAAATTAGTTTTATAATTAGATCATGTTTAGCCCGCCTAATCTTTGGTTTAAAATTGATATAGTAAATTTCGCAAAGTTTCTCACCGGATTTGAACAGGCCCTTATTTGGTTTGTTGTGTGTTACTGAAAGGAATCATCAAAACACTAATTTCAGTGTGACTACCCTAAGAACATCCAAAACCATCCTAAAAACACCCACCTAGCTTTCTTAATGAGTTGCTAAAATATTAAAAACTACTCGGTAACCGATTGCCTAGGTGCACAAGTGAGTTGGTCCACTCATGCACCCGGGAATACACCCTTCTTAAAAGTGACATTCACAGTTGTGAATACTCGGTAAATAATTACACATAGAAACTGTATAAGCAAGTTGCTACACTCACACAACCCAACAACCCCGCTTTCCTTGTGGAGTTGCTTGAACATTTAGAATCTATATAATTGAGTTGTCGCAAATATAAACCTAAGGGTTACAACTGGAAAGAACATCTTGAATTAATGCATATGCATGAGAATAGATCTCGCGCTAGAAGACAGAACATACGAGTTGGTGGCCCAAGAAGTGAACGAGTCCCCGGACGCCGTCACTGCTCCAGCTTCCCTTCAAGAAAGACCTCCAGCCTGAGAGAGCGGAACACTATGCCGAAGACAAGCACTGGAGCATGACCCTTATGTTTTGAAATGTCAATATCTTTTGTATGCTTACCTTGCTCGTGCATTTAAGTCTCGGGAGTTGTTTGAAACCCTAGATGCAGGATCCATATGTACCCAAGTTCTTCTCTAGTAAAGCTAGGTCGTTAGCTTGCTATGCTAATATAATATCCCATAGAAGTCGAGTGACTTCTTGTCACTCGACAACCCGTAGTGGTTGATCGTCCCATCTACCTAACGTATAATTGGTTAAGGATGAACGTGTGATGGGCTAGTCAAGCTTTCGAAAGTACTAGTCATATGCTAGGAAATATGGTAACCGGTAAACCGATGTACCAAATGGAACTGACATTTGACTTCTCCCCACTCCTTTGGGCGAGGGCGAAGATGGCAGGTGTAGTAGTGGTTAGAGACCATCTCTACCTGGGGCATCTGGAGTTGTGGGGCTTTGCACCCGATCGGAGTGGGCCCTGTGCAAACGGCAGGAAAAGATGGGAAAGGTTGTTGCATGAGGACCAGGGTGTCGCTCATGTAATGTGCGATTAGGTTGTCTCATGCATGGTGTAAAACCAATTTAAGTTATCCGTCCTTCGTGGTTACATGAAGCTGCTTGAAGTCTTTTAACACAATACTAAGAATAGAAATGATGGCTATGAAATGGGAAGTTGTTTGGTGATTGTATTAATTGATTGCTCCAACCATGATTGCAAATAGTTAGGTGCAAACCTAAATAATGGCTAGTATCACTCAAATGGATGCTAAAACTTGAAAGCAAGGATCCACCTTTAGTCACTTTTGGAAAAACAATCCCCTCAAGCCAAAGCCATGCATACCTAGGAGTCGGAATGTTTTATTCTACACGGTTAAGTCTTGGTGAGTATTAGTATACTCAGCCTTGCTTGTTGCTCAACTTTCAGATATGGATGGTGATGCCTTCAACCCTGATACTGGTTTGACCTGGCCGTGTACCCTACCTCTCGGTTGGACCATGGAGTGGGAGTCATCCTCCCCGGGAAGGGATAATGAGGAGTGCTGTCATGTACGGGCTTCATCATGGCACCACACGTCTCGACGCTTAGTTACCACTTTAATTCTGCCGCAATGAACTTTGGTCTGTAATAAGAAGTACTAAAACTTGTTTTATATAGTCCATGTGAACAATTTGTGATGTCATAAATGATGAATTGTATCATCTGAGCTTACTGTCCAATAAGACTTGTTGTTATTCAGGTTCTCGATCATTTGGTTACCGGTAGTTCAATCGGGACATTATCCGACAGATTTTGCACGATTAGTTCGATTGATGTGTCATGAGGATCTAAGAGGGTAGGTCTCATACGCTTAAGCCGGAATGATCGGAGTAGGTCTGCTACACCCACTGAAGGGACTGTGACACCCTAAGAGGGGGGTGAATTAGGTGTTCTAAAAACTAAAGCTCCAAGCATATATAAAAACCTATTCCAAATTCTATCTAGATGTGCACTAGGTTTTTCTATGTGTTGCTATCTCTACCGTAAAAGAGTTTTGCACCCTAGGTTTCAATCCTATCAACTACACAAGGCAATTATAGGAAAGGTAAATGCGGAATGTAAAGGGCACAATGTAAATGCGGAAGTG
Organism: Alloteropsis semialata; assembly: GCA_004135705.1. Taxonomy (NCBI): domain Eukaryota; kingdom Viridiplantae; phylum Streptophyta; class Magnoliopsida; order Poales; family Poaceae; genus Alloteropsis; species Alloteropsis semialata. The sequence continues at coordinate 22,032,236 of CM014270.1, read as the reverse complement.
TAAATGGTAGAGAAGACAAACTCTCGGCACGATGATTTTTTCCGAGGTATCGGGGAGTTAGCTAACTCCCCCCTAGTCCTCGTTGGAGCCCCTTCTTGGGAATGCCCCTTCCTTAGGGCAATGCTCCGGTGGCAGGAAACTCCGTGATAGCCAACGGGACTACCCACAATACGAGTGGGTCTCTGCTTGGCCTCTCGCCGGTGACCTCCGCCGTCTTCACTATGGTAGAGCTTCGGCAAACCGCCAAGGGCCTCTCCTCCCTTGCACAATCACCGGCGGCATCTCCACAAAGCTTTGTTGGAGGGTCTCGCAAGACTACAACGCCCCGGATTTACAACACTTGGTGCGTGCAAGCACCGATAGCAAAGAGGTATGCAAACCTCACTAAAACTCTAGACTAAAGTCTAAAGCGAAACGCTAAGCGGCCTAAACTAACACTAATCAAAGCCTAAACCTTATTGCTAATTGCCTAATCTTCTCTTAAGCACTTTGGTGGATAGAGCACATGAATTGGTGAACTTCAACACCCTATAGCTTCCCCAAGCTCTAACACTTATCAAATGACCGGGTGGAGGGGTATTTATAGCCCCAACATGAAGAACTAGCCGTTATATAGCCGTTGGTGCTTTTCTGCAAAGGATCGACTGTTGCGGTGCCTTTTGGTGTTGCACCGCAACTTCCTGATCTCCCGCGTACACATAGCCATTGGGCGACTGACACTAGGCCCCATGGCGACCACAGACTGTTGCGGTGCTGGTCATTGATGAACCACCGCAATATTCTGTCAAACTAGAGCCGAACAGCATCTTCTTAGCCACCACCGAGTGTTGCGGTCCTTTATCCATGACTACGACCGCAATAGTGGGTCAAACCAGTAGCTTTCTTCAACTTTCGCCTCAGCACCGATTGTTGCGGTGCTCACTATCTTTCTGGACCGCAACTTACTGTGCTTCAGTTTGAATCTCCCGCCTAAGTCTTTTGGTCACCGATTGTTGCGGTGCTCATGCACCGATTGTTGCGGTGCTACTCTTTCTTCGTGTTTCGCTTCATTTCTTTGCGGTTTCTTCTTGTGGCTTGTCAATACCATGTCTTGAATATCTTGGAAATATTCTAAGTCTGTTTTTCTTCTATAAGTTGAATTCCATGACTTGGATTACATGACTTGAATTCCATAACTTGAATACCGCAGTGTGAATTCCATCCTTGAGACCTAAAATACCTTCAAATGTACACTTGACAAACTTTATTAGTCCCAACGATTATGTTGTCATACAATCACCAAAATCACAAATGGCCTATCACTAGGTCCATTTTCCTTACACCCACCATGGATGAGATGTTACCTGTTAAATTAACTTAATATATAGAACCAGGGGTTGAATCCATAGGCGGAATCAATGCGATCAAGGATCAACAAGCGGTCCATGTATATTTATATATTTTTCATTCTACTAGCATATATGCCTGTGCAATACAGTAGAGGAGAATAACCTCATGCTTGCCTAACCAAATAAACATAGCCTAATTTTTGGACGCGACTGAAAAATGGCCCACTAGTAACGGGTAGTAACCCCATATTAGTACCGGAGGCGCGCCCAGTATTGGGTACCCTTTAGTACCGGGTGCGGCGTCCGGTACTAAAAGGCACCCTTTAGTACCTGGCAGCAACAATGACCGATATTTACATGAAAAAAGTTAGGCCATGTTCCAATGGCCAAGCTTGTTTCCTTGGAGGGGCCACCACCGCCGTTGGTGGCTGCCTGCCGGGGTGCTGCTCCTTTTCCACTTGCGAGTGAAAGAGGAGTAGTGGCCCCGACAGGCGGTCACCATTTTGTTGGCGTCTCTTATAGACTCCAATTAGTCATTGTTTTAGTGGTGATTTCATATTGATTTATATATAAACCCGCGACTTGGTATATGAAATAACCGACCGCATATTTGCATATATGCCATATTTTGGAACAAGTTGTGAATTTGTAGGAAAAATGACACAAAACAAAAGTTTTTGTACATGCTTTGCATGGGGATGGACCAAGACATATAGAGAGACTACACGAGGAATATGAGGCCAAGACCATGAAAATAGGCTTGTTGCCGATTGGCACGGGGAGGTTTTTTCCTCCGATTGCGTCCAAACTTTCCAGACTTCATCTACAAGTTACATGGGGGATAAATTCAAGAGTTTATGGCAAGCTAATCATGAGAACACATCAAAAATATCTAGAGAATATTCAACTTTGGAAACTCATCAGAAATCATTTTTATCCACGGGATTTCTGACGAACAAGGCCCACAAATAGGAGAAAATTCTTTATTTGGCCCTGTGTAAATTGTTTCTTCCTTATTTGGTCCTCAAAACTTCATTCTTCCCTATTTTGCTCTGCCTTTCAATTTGGTTCCCAATTTGACCCTTCCATCAAATAACAGTACTAATGGTGTTAAACCGAGGGCAAAAAGACCAAGTTACCTCTGATCTTGTGTATTGTGCGGAAAACTCATACATGACCGGCTCTCATCGGAGGCGCAGCGGCTGCATGACCTCCGGACCATCGTCCAGGAGCTGCACACCGGTGTGGAGGCGTCGTTGGATGCAGAGCTGGAGGGTGTGAAGGTGCAGATAGCCGACGCAGAGCACGCCATCGCGGAGCTGATCGACGCGAACGGGAAACTCCTGAAGAAGGCGCAGGAGTTCACGGCGGCGGCGGCGGGCGACAAGAGCGTGGACCTCCGGAGCCGGAGACAGCGCAATATCCTGGAGCGCGTGCCGTCGTGCTGCATGAGAGCCAAGGCGATCGACGATTAACAAGCTCTCGTTCAGGTCTT
>CM014270.1:21974742-22028413 GCA_004135705.1 Alloteropsis semialata | reverse complement strand
GTTCACCTCGTCCCCCGATGGCAGGGGGATCATCGTCACAGTCCCCTCGAAGGGGGCATTCTCCCGGACCATCTCCCAGATCCGGAGGGGGCGCCGTCTCAGCGGCACGATACCCCTCGAGAGGTATCCGCCGAGGACTTCCGCCGTGGTCACCCCCGCGTTGCGGAGCCGAGAGAGGGCCTCCCAGATGGCCCCGAGGACTTTGTCCTGCTTCTCCTTCTCGGGCCCGTACGCCCACGCCGCAGGCAGCTCCCCGAAGGTCTTCCCGGTGTACGCCGGGAGGGGATTGCGGCTGTCGTTCTTCAAGTAGAACCACATCGGGTGCCAGCCCTTGTTCGAACTGGTCAAGGTCCCCGAGATGTAGGCCTTCATCCGTCCCTGCTTGCCCTTCAGCACCGCGCAACCTATCGTCGCGGGAGCTCCGCCCTCCACGGTCTGCAGAGAAAACTTGAAGAAGTACCTGAAGAGGTCCCAATGGGCCCCTATCCCCAGGTACCCCTCGCAGAGGGCCTCGAACACCGCCATCTGCTGGACTCCGTTCGGGGTGAGGTGATGGAGCTCCAGTCCGTACTCGTTGAGTACGGCGCGAATGAATCTTCCGGCGGGGACGGAGAACCCGCGCTCGTGGAAAGCGACGAAAGAAACGACGTACCCCTCCGGCGACTGGGGGTAGTCCTCGGCGCCGGGCACCTTCCACTCCGTGGCCTTCGTCAGCGGCGGGAGCAGGCCTTCCGCCGCGAGGCTCTCCAACGCCCGGCGTGTGACGCGGGAGCGCTCCCAGGTCGACATCCTGCAGCAGGCCGAAGAAGAAGCGCCGGCGAGATGGGTCGCTCGGTTGCTTGCTCTCCGCAGCGGCGATGCGACGGCCGCGGGGAACGCGAGAGGACGAGCGGCGGCGACGAAGAAGACGAAGCGCGCGTTGGAGTTGGAAAGCTCTGGCAGGGACGAAACCCCAGGCCGCCGCCGCACGCGGCTATAAATAGGGACGGGACGGAACGACCGCGGCCTTAATTGCGCGGGCCCACCACTGGCGCCGCGGCGACGTGCGCACGTCGCTTCGTCTGGTTTCCTCAAAAGGCGCGCCCACCTTTCCACGCGGCGGGGAGCGGGCCGATACTTCCGCGCCCGGCCCGTCAAACTACTGAACAGTTACCCGGTCCACCAGCGGAGCGTCCTCGACAAGTTTTCCGGCCCCGACAAGCTCTTCATCCCCGACAAGCTTTCCGATCCCGACTGCATTCAAAGCAAACCACCCGGACATAAAGCCTCAACAAGAGCACCAGCTCTTCTCAAGGCTCGGGGGCTACACCCGGCGGGTGCGCTCGCGCGCCCCCACCGGAAAGATTGCAGTATACCATATCCACGCCATCAATCAGCCTGGGCGCGAGCTTTCATCTCCCCCCCAGGCTCGGGGGCTACTGACGAGGATCCGAATTAGGGGTGCCCAATCCAACCTCTTAACCCAGGAGCTCACGATAATCCACCCCTCAAAAAACAAAAATCAGAGACCCAAAGCAAGGCGAACACCCCGTACCCCGACTACTTGGATCGCCCGAGTGGTTCCCCGATTCGCCCGAGAGGTTCTCCGCCCCCGAGTGGCCTCCCGGTTCGCCCGAGAGGTTTTCCGCTCCCGAGTGGCCTCCTGGTTCGCCCGAGGGGTTCTCCGCTCCCGAGTGGTCTCCGACGCCCCGGGTGAAACTACCCGGCCGCGCCCCGGCCCATCCGGCGCCGTACCCACTTGGTACCCGCTGCGTCAGAACAGGATGGGCGTCCGTCCTTCGCCACGGCAGCCACAGTGGCGCCCGTCTCGTCCGAACAGGAGCGCTACAGTCCGGAGAAGGATGCATGCGCTACACCAGGCACTCCAGTACCATTCCAGGCGCCCCCGGACGACATCTGGAACCCGAGCAGGACACCTGGAGCACCGAAGGACCTCGGGCAAGTCAACCACGACCCGGAACTACCCGGGAGCTGTCCGGGAAAGCATCGGCGTCAACCACCCAGGATGTACGATCCCGGGTCCGGCGGGGCGCCCACTCCGTCAACACCTGCTCCCCGTACGGCTCGGCAGACGACACTGGACGAAGCTCTCGGGGGCAGTAACTCCCGTTGTAATTTTCTCCTTTCTTACCCCCCGCTCCCTTCTCTCCTTGAAGCTATAAAAGGGGACGAGGGGACGTCAGCGCGGGGCAATTGGAACACCATTTTCGAACACTCGGACACAGCACACACAGCTCACTCACTCGCTCCACGCAGGGACTTGGGACCCTCTCCCTCTCCCGACCAGTTTGTACACCCCTACTACAGACTTGGACTTGAGAACAGCGACACTCACTGGACGTAGGGTATTACTCTCCGGAGGCCCGAACCAGTATAAACCCCCTGTCTCTTGAGTCACCGTCCGGATCCTGACACGCGATCGTAGGAAATTTACTTGTCGGCGGTAGAGAACCCCGACACCTGGCAAATTCCATGTTGAATTCCGGTTCTTCAACAACAAAGTCAAAGCCGCCAGCCGGGTTGTTTTGAGGTCCTTGAGGCTCTTCCGACTGAGCGGGTTCTTCTTGTTGAGGGTTCTGCAATTATGCAATCAATTCAGAAAACAACTCGGCAAGAGGATAAAACCAAGATTTTTTGGCATAAAAGATAATAGGGGTACCTTGGGCAGAGGAGACTGTAGTGGGATTCCCACTGGGATCTCCACATTGGCTTCAGGCTCTGCTTCAAGTGCTTCTGCTTCATCAAGAATGTTATCTGCTGATTTCTGCACAGAAGGAGACACTCTCTTTCGCATAGCCCGTTTTTTCTTGGGGATGGTTGGGCTCGGGGCATCGTCATCACAAGGCCTTTTCAAGCCTGATCCTCCTTGCCCGAGTATCTTCCCGAGAGGAGGTTGGGGTGTGTCATCATCAGAATCGACTACTTCTTCCACAATCACCTGGTCCATATCTGGCGGCACCTTATTCTTCCCTTTCCCCGAGCTATCAGCAGTTTGTTGGGGCGGGGGAGATCCGGGCAACCCGGATTGGCTCTCTGCAATATCTGGGGGTGAGGAAGCTAGTCTGATGCGCAATTCCTGGCATTGGATAGTGCAGCAATTGATTAGTTATCAAGATGCAAGACGGTGTAAATCATATTCAGGGTTGTTTTCAAAGCTTACCAATGATGATGGATGAGTTGCCGAGTACTCAAGTACCCGGTGTGGCAGATCCTGGGCATCCATGAAGAGTGCCTGGACGCGGACGGCAACTTCATCTGACGACAAATCGCTGGTGGAGATCCTGGTTGGGTCTTCGAGGCCAGTATACTCATAGCCAGCGTGCACCCGCTTCTGGCAGGGTTGTACGCGCCGGCGCAAGAATGAGCTGGCAATCCCGATGGCAGTTAGGCCTTGATCTTTCAGCGCAGCAATCATCTTGATGAGCCTGGCGATTCCGTCGATCTTATCCCTATCGAGGGATTCATTCCATGACTCTTGAGGCCGAGGGAGATGACCGGAGTGCTTGGATAGCCTCGGGGGCTGATTCTCCACATAGAACCACTTGTCATTCCAGTCTTTTATGGAGTCATTCATCTTGAAATCGAAATAGACATTCTTCATCCCCTGGCTCAACTGGAATTCGGCCCCACCGACTACTTTGTCTGGGGTGGCCTTCACGTGGAAGAGGCAGCGGAACAGATTGAAGTGGGGATCGATCCCCAAGAAGGTTTCATAGAGATGGATGAAGAGGGAAATTTGAAGAATAGAATTGGGATTGAGATGGACCAATTCCAATTTGTAGTAAGAAAGAAGCCCTCAGAGAAAATCATGAGCGGGGAGGGCGAATCCGCGTTCATAAAAGGCTACAAACACCACGATCTCGTGGATTTCTTCGAAAGGCCAGGGCTTACCTGCATCAGTGCGCCAACAGGAGATTGACTTGTCCAGCAGGTAGCCTTGGTCTACAAGACCTTGCACCATCTCGTCTGTAGCCTTGGATGGCTTCCAGGTGAGAGCCGGTGCAGGAGAGTTTTTGAACACTGGCATATCGCTGATTGGGATCTTGGATTTCTTTTTGCTTGTGGCGGATTTGCTCTCAGTAGGCTTGCTGGAAGCAGGTTTGCGACCCATCTTGCCAGACGAGATTATTGATTTAACTCTCGAATGGGGCTTGAGTGGATTGCGGATTGCGCGCGGAGGCGAAAAGAGTTTGAGGATTTCAGTGGTGAAAGCGACGGCGGCGGGGATGAGAATACGAACGGTTCACCCTCTGTCTTATAAGATTGAAGTGGTAACCCTAAGCGTATTCTCTGTAACCCGTTTTCCAAAATACGCCAACACTTATGTATTCGCGGTTACAAACCAGATGCATATTTGTGCGGCTATTTCCTAACGAGCATTTTTCGATGAATTTTCATTCTCGGGGGCTGATGCTTAATAGGATTTATTTCCATATCAAAGAATATACACATTTCAACAGAAGTCTGTAAGCTTATTGTCATCTGCTTTAAGCTTGGGGGCTGGGGGGGAAATAGTATATTTCTTTTGGAAAGTTTTTTCAATAAAGACCCTGGAATTGTTTTTAATCCTTGAAAACATTTCTAGGCTCGGGGGCTAGACCCATAATGGGTCCATCTTTTTTCAAAAGCTGGACACTATTATAGTAAATGGGGAAGTTTTTGCATCAATCTTGGTTCATAAACCAAGGCCCGGGGGCTGGCTGCAAAAGAAGTCGGCAAAGGAGCACATCATGTTCACTTCTGAAGGTTTTCAACATGCAAGACGACGAGGAAACAACTCGGCTGATGCTGAAATCGTTGAGAAACAACCCGGCAGGCGTGAAGACATGAAGACGCTCGGGGGCTTGACGGTCCAGGATCCATGGGAGTCCTCATGGGCCACAGTCCCGTTAGGAAATTGGGCCGGCAACCCTGACTGATACAAGGAAGGACTGTATAGCTTAAGGAAACTAGTCAGGTACTGGAAAACAACCCGGCCTACTCATGTTAGGACTCTGTGTATTGTATCCGACTAGGAGTTTGTATTTCTTGCCTTGTAGACCCTGTCTCCCGAGTATATAAGGTGAGGCAGGGACCCCTTGTAAAATCATACCATCAATACGAGAAGATCCACCATACAGGACGTAAGGTATTACGCTCTCTACTCGAGGCGGCCTGAACCTGTCTAAATCGTCTCGTGTTCACCATCGTGCTTCTGGTTCTGGCGAGGCCCCCACGAACAACTCGACTACTTAGGGACCCCCCATAGTAGGCTAGCCGGTATAAAAAACCGACAACGATTTCTTGGTCTTTGGCCGTAATGTTTGCCTTGTTTTCATGTTGGTAGTATAACGACTGCCGCTTTACCTATTGGATTGATGACCAAATGGCGCTACATGTGCAAGAGTACATCCGCCATCTTCAAGAAAACATAAATGCCATTTAACAGGAGAACGCGGAGAAGCATGATAATATCAACCACCTGCTGCATGATAATATGAGCAAAAATGAAGAGATCAACAATTTATAGCAAGAGAAGATACAAATGGTAGAACGCATTAACGAATTAGAGGAAGAACCGCGTCTAGAGCGAGAGAGGAACGTTAATCGGCGTTTCATGCCGCCTACTGTAAGTGGACGATGAAACTATTATGGCTAAATATTGTAATGTACGTTTCTGTGTGACCATTGTGATGATTCATGTAATGTACGAGGTTAATGGATCCGTACGCCTTTCATATAATCCAATCAAATAGTCCATACATATAGTCCAATCAAATAGTCCATACAAATAGTCCATACATATAGTCCATACATATAGTCTTCAACACAAATAGTTAATACAAATAGTCCATACATTCAGTGCTTACAAATAGTCCATACAATAGTTCATACAACTAGAATTGTAACATCTTAATAATCGGAATCACACTCAAACAAGAGCTCATCATCTCCCCAATCATCATCTTCATCGTCAAGATCGACCACAAGAACACCTTTACCTTTCTTATCAACAACTGGTTCTTCAAGGGGCAAGTCACCAACTAGTGCCTTCATTGCCTCCATTTGTGTCGGCCTCACTCCTACATCCACCAAATCATCGGCCAGAAGAACACTCTTACCTTTTTTGTCCACCAACACCGGTTCTTCAATGGGCAAATCACCAACAAGTGCCTTCATTGCCTCCGTTTGTGTTGGCCTCACTCCTCCGTCCACCACCATTGCCTTGCCCTCGGGAACCGGCATGGCCAAATCAGCTACAAGGGCCTTCATCGCCTCCATTTGGGCCTCTTCCGCCATTTTTTCCTGCCTTGCCACACTCAAGTCAATGCGTCTTCTTTTGGCCTCCAATTTCTGAAAGTATTCGTCCCATGAGCCAGGAGGAAACACCGTAATAGGATCAAATGCCGTCTTCGAACGGTATTTGGCCTCTCTCATCCTTTGTACCCTCTCCTTGTAGTCCTCTTCCGCCTTGATTTTGGCTTCCACCTTAGCATCACCGGTAAGAGGAGGAGGATACTTGTCTCTATTTTTCCGCCAAAAGAAGATGATGCGCTCCCTACTCCCATGACCAATAGCTTCGGATCTTCCATGCTTCGCTATCATATCTGTCAGAATGGGACCATATAGTTGTTTGTCAGTAGGAATGGGCAAATCATACTTCTCTCTCATTTTCTCCTTGATTTTAGTGGTCTCTGTCGTCTTCAAGGGTTCGGAGCATTTGCCCAAATAGCATCTTAGATCTTCCCTTCCTTTAAAGGTCTCCCAGTCACAAGTTCTCCCTTCCTGCACAACATTGAATCAATTGCTAAATTGTACAAACAAAAAATTTAAAGTTAAACAAGATAAGTGCTGCAATGCAAATTAGTCTTTACCCAATAGTCTCCATAGGAGCCCGCAATACCATCCATAACCCAACTCAATCGGAACAACACCACGTCGAGCCAAAATCCCACATTTGCAATGAGGTCTAGGGGCCCTCTCACATGGCCACCTCTCCTTTCCGCTCTCAAATTCAAGGATTTCCTCCTTGGTGTACCAATGGGCCTTGGGGCCATAGATGTACTCCTGGAAGTCACACATGGGCCACCCATCCTACAAAAGAATCATGTACATACATTATCAAAACCATATATTCTAAAGAGTAGTCATGGACAACAAAATGAGCACACTCACCACCCAAACTTACATGGTCCGTTATCTTGCAACGGAAGAATGGTGTGAATTTTGCGGGGAGCTCTAGGTTGGGATGTTGAATCTTGCAAGGAATACCACAATGGCATAAGGGAGGGTTCTTCACGCGGATGCATGCTGCCGCTTGCTTTTCTTCCCATGTCATCACAGGTGGATTAGGTGGTGGAGGCACCCACCTCTTGAATTCATGGTATGGCTTTGTCTCCTCCTCATCATGTGGGAAAAGACGGATCCGAGGGTCAAACTTGTCGGGGCCATCAATCCATTGAAAGAATCTGCATGGGCCGGGGTTCCAAACATAGGGGTCCCCACCGTATTTGGGACGACCACAACCCCACTTCGTGCGGCACTTGTAGTAGGCTCTACCGGCAGTTGTCGGCCATCTGGATTGCTTTACCTCCGCCGGATATTTGCATTCACAAATTGGGACTGGGAGCGGGGGAGGCACGGGGGCATCCTCACATGACACTGTGGGATACCGTATGTATTCATCCTTGCGCCTCGCCATCAACCTGCAAACAAAGTTTATCATTAGTGATAACTTCCAAAAAATAATATTTCACATTCTGAACAAAATAAAAGTAAAACTATGAATGCAACTAGTTAGTTGGACAAACATGAAAGTAAACATTTTGTCAAGGCATTGTTCAAACTAGTTAATTCTTACCCCACTACTACTAGTCCTAGTTTGTTGTCTTCTTTGGTTAGGAGGTCTATTTCTTTTCGTAGGATGCAAATTTTTTGGGCCCTCTTTGTGCCGTTCCATGCGGTGTCCTGGTTTGTGGCATATACCACAAAGTATTGTGGACTTGTCTTGGTTGAAGTCCCCGTAACCGTACATATCATCTCCATAACCATTAGATGCATCCATCTCGTTACAGAGATGCTTTTTCTTCCTTCTCTCAACCTTGTCCTTCTTTGTGGTACTATCCGGTATATACTCAGGACTGTTGTACAATGGCCAAACAGAAGGGTCAAGTAAAGGCTCAAACCGGGGTGTCCAGGTCTTCAACACGGTAGCCTTTAGGTAAAACTGAGAGGTATATAAAGCGGCCCGATGATCCACCCCTCTAACACGGCACGAAGCAATCATATGGGAGCAAGGCACATGCAACAACTGCGGCACGCAACAAGTACAAGTCACATGTGTGAGGTCAACCTTGTATATACGACCACCTGTACTCTCACCACCCACCGTTAGAGCGTTTGCGGTCCTAACGGAGTACACATAAGAGTTAGGGTCAAACAACTCCGCGGCCATGGTATTCGCCTTTTCCTCTTCCGTGCCTAGCAGTTTTGCCGCACCTTTGCCCCACAAAATCTGGTTTGGCCTCGCATCAATTTGACTCTTCGCTTTCTGCCACCTTTTAACAAAGTATGAATTCACCTTGTAGAAGGTGTACTCAACAATGGCTGACACAGGCATGCTGCGAATCCCTTTAAGTACCTTGTTTAGGACTTCAGAGATATTAGTGTTGCAGACACCAAACCTCCAACCACCTTCGTCAAAGGCATTGCACCACTTATGGATGTTGTCCATTTGACCCTCAAGCCACTCTGTCGCTTCTTCATTCATCATTTCCTTAAGTTTCGCAAGCCGTATGCCAAAAGTTCTCTCTGCCTTCGATGTACACACCAATTTCAATTGTTTAATTACATTCTTGTTTTTGTGCATATGCCATATGTTTGCAGCAAAGTGGCGCATGCACCAACGATGCACGATCGGTTGGTAACCATCAATGTGCTCTTCAACAGCGTTTAGAATGCCTTGGTGCCTATCAGAAATTATGCAAATCTTTCGATCATGTCCCACCACATCCCTACGCACCAAATGAAGGAACCAAGACCAACTTTCGTTGTTCTCGCTCTCCACCAAACAAAAGGCGAGCGGTAACAAACGATCCTCCCCGTCCATTCCCGTTGCAATCAACAAAGTCCCCCTATACTTCCCGGTCAAAAAAGTGCCATCAACACTAATCACCGGCTTGCAATGTTTGAATGCCTTTGCACATTGTGGAAAGCACCAATAAGCACGCTGCATTACTTTCCTTCATTACCCCATTGTGCAACTCCACTGCTCCCGTGGTGCTTGTGCACCACTTCGTCCCCGGATTGTAATGACCAATAGCATGTAGAATCCGCGGAACTCTACTGTAGGCGTCAATCCAATCACCCCACAGCATGGCCATGGCGTGTTGTTTAGCCCTCCATGCTGACACCGAAATGTCAGGGTCAGCATACACCAATGAAGCAATCTGGCCTCCGATATATCGTGCCGTACACTGAGAGTGCTCGTGGATTGGTCGAGACGTACCACATGTGTGAGGCTGCTGCACTTTAGTTATCCTCCACTTCTGCCTTTCATCAGTCATTGGACGGGCCCATACCTTCCAACCACAACCAAGTTGGCATGCTACTGTGTACCGCAACTTAGAGTCAGAGTGCACCACATCGTATGGTCGATGGTGCTTGTCGAATGTCATCCCTCTCTGTATCAACTCTTGACGACTGTCAGGCTCTAGAGAATTAAGACGCAAGCCAGAATCACAATATGCCTTCTTAGGGGGTGCATGGAAAAGAGGAACCTCTGGAACACCCACGTGAACTGCTCTAAGTTGTCTCAACTCCTCCATAGTGAGAGGACTCAATCTAGCACCAAAAATTGTAGCCATACTAGATGACGGTTCAACCATAGGAGATGGTTGAACAAACGAGCGTCGATGCACCACATAGCTCGGTTCAACCGGTTTTTGTACACCATGCGTTGGCTCAACAAAAGGTGCTTCATTAACTGGTGTCGGCTCATCAAAAGGGGCTTCATTCATTGGTGTTGGCTCAAACACTTTTTCTTGTGTTAACGTTTCTCTCATTTCTTCTTCTTCTTCCTCTTCTTCTGATCCCGCGGAGATATCATCATCATCTTCCTCCTCAACATCAAAACTCCCCTCGTCAAGTGATTGTTCACTAGACAATCATCATCTGAATCTGGCTCATTTGCCATGTCAACATCATATTCTTCATCGTCCTCAGCTTCGCCAACCTTATAATTAGATTCGACCAAGACACTCTCACGAACTTCAACTACTAACTCAGCACAACCAACTTGGGACCCTTTCACCAACTCCTTGTAAAAAGACCAATCTTCATCACATGAAATTCTCATAAGCACATAATGAGCCCTTTTGTCACCGGCATCAAATCTACCATGTAGGATTATTTCACTCTGTTCTTGATCAACTTGGAAAACTGAGCTAGCTCGAACTAAAACTTCATCAAATGAAGGAGGGCTATCAAATCTTGTGACTTCATGCTTCATCCTCTCAAACTCTCCATTCTCATTAACCAAACCACCGGAGAAATTACGAACTAAGCGATCCATCTACACACATTTAACGGGCACATTACCATTACCATTCATGGACTTATACAAAAACTACTATAAGACCATGTATACCCAAATGACAATCCACCACGTATGACAAACCTTACCTAAAAAGACCATTCCACAAATGATCTGCATTATATACTAATTCACATTTCTTGCCAAAATTAACAAGAATATCTACCCACTAAAATCCCATCGAAATCGTTTCATGATACACAATCTACACGATACAAAAGCGTTGCCATGAATCAATTACACGATAACGCTCAACTAATCTTACCCCTTTCGTGCTTATCTAACACGCCATACAACAATACACAAAAAAAATCTAACACTTCGTGCTTATCTAAAATATTAAATCCAATCTTCAGAACAATATATAGAATATTCCACAATTCCAATACAATCCATGACCTACTAAAAATAGTGTGCATAACTTCTATATTTTAAATACAATACAATTTCAATACACTCATGGTGATTTCCTAAAAATGGTGTACATAAATTCTATATTTCCAATACAATCCATTTTCAATACAATCTATTTCCAATACAATCCATTTTCAATATAAAGAAAAATCATTAACTTATATATTTTCAAATCAAGAGAATTAGCTAATAGCAATACCAAGTCCAAATATCAAAGTTTATCTCAATTAGTTCAATACTCACATCAAAATAACATCATCCTAATATACACATGGTTATGTACACGAAATCGTTACATGCACAAAAATCTACACGATAGACAGGCGTTACCAAGGACCAAATCCACCACATAGTACAAATAACCATCTCAAATCCATGCTCAATCAACCATATCAAGTCAAACCCTACCAAAACCTAACCTCATCCAATGCCAAGAAAATCAACCAAATCGGCAAAATGTAGAAGGTCAAAGTGGAAGAGTTACCTTCCCAGAGTCTTTTCCCCACGTTTCCCCTTCGATTCCGTGGTGGAATCGGCCGATCTAGGGGGCGGCGGCGGCGGGCGCCATGCTTGAGCTCGGGCTAGGGTTAGGGGTGGGAGAAAGAATGGGAGGAGGAAGAAGAAAGGGGCTCGGGCGCCCGCCTGTATACAGGCGAGTCGCGCCACGACCTTTGGCGCGACTCAGTCGCGCCAAGGCATGTGGCGCGACTCGCCTTGCCATGTCAGCCGCCGCGCTGGCCGCCCGCGCCCCGGCCGACCTACGTGGCAGGCCAGTCGCGCCACATGCTGTGGCGCGACTCGTTCTTCAGTCACGCCACGGCTCGTGGCGCGAACAAATGGGTTATTTGTTGGAAATATAGTTCGGCTGGGTTTTTTTAAAATTTTAGTTTAAAAAGAATTAAAAAATTAAAAAATTGTTCGTACATACCCTGATAAAGTTTCCAAAAAAGTCACTGAAATTCCCAAAAGATACTAGATTTATAGTATCTCGAGCAGTCTCTCATTTCCCAATTCAACCACCGTATTGAAATAGTTATTGGAAAAATAGTGCTCCAGCGCATCCCCTTAATCTTTCCTTTTTCCCAAATATCATTGGGACAAACCAATAATCCACCCCAGCTCTCCTCAAATAGAGAGGCAGTTGTGACTCTCCCAATATGATAGTTAGATTGGGACAAGATTATTAGGAGACTGCAAAAGTAATTCTCCTAGTAATTATGAAAGAGTTATTATGACATCCCCATTAAGTGGTTATTGAGAAATGTGTATTAGGAGACTGCTGGAGATGCTCTTAATTCTAAACCCAACCATACCTTGTTTACCAAAATCTCACATCTATAACCTCCAAAACAAATCTTCACCCTTTCTCAATATAAGAAAAACACTATCTTACGTAACTGTGGGATATGGGTACCCCTGGGTCCACTACCGACCAGATATGTAGTCGGCCTGGGCCCACGTCTGACAAGGATGTGGGCCGACCCCAGGCTGGCCCACGAGGATCCCCAACTTGATGGATAAGATTGGTGAAGACTTAGCCCACAAGGCATTCGGCGATTCATCTAGATCCCGCCCCGAGATCATGGAGATTATATTGTAACCGACTTGGATTAGTTTCCTGATTTGAGCCGGACCATAATTAGCGATAACCGACTTGTAAATCCTAGGCCGCCAGCCTATATAAGGCAGCCTAGGTTGACCCCTTAGATCATTCAATCAGACCTCCACGCACTGTAACCAAGAGCTCGCCGCAGTTCTTAGGAACTCGCCGAGCAAATTAATACAAGACCCCCGAGCACAGGACGTAGGGTATTATACCTACGGGTAGCCCGAACCTGTATAATCCCTGTGTCCCTGTGTTACCTCGAGCTCCCTAGTCCAGCGATCTCCCTTTGCCTACAAATCAACCATCTGGGTACCCCTGGGTGGACTGCCGGACTAGAACTCCGACAGTTGGCGCGCCAGGTAGGGGTGATCGCCGGGCAATAAAGCTAGCTCGATGGCAGATCGTCGCTCCGTCATCTTCCCCAACTGCATCAAGAACTGCGCTACGCATCTGGAGGGTATCAGCTTTTTCGCTGAGATTCACTCCGCCACCACCGCCGCCTCTGACTCCACCATGACGCCTGACGTTCCCACGCCGACCAGCTCCGCGCTGACTTCGTCGCCGATCTCCTCGTCAATCATCGCTTCGCTCTAGCAGCGGCTCGATGCGATTGCCATCAACGACCAGGCTCCGGGCCTGGCCACTCGCCGAAGAATCCCTCCCACAGATGAGCTTCTCGCCGGGTTGGATCGTGTCCAGGACACAATCGCCGAGTGCATCTCCATGTCGGAGGAGGCCCTGCGCCGACCCCGCAAAGCGCTCCCGCTAGGGTTTCGCAATGCCTCGTCGATCTACTCGGCCCAGGTCCGAGAAGACATGTCTCAGATCCAATCTGAGATCCCACCCCAGCCCGTCCAGTCTCCGGATTGCGGCGAGTTCCTGGTCGCCACCAGCGTGCTCTTGCCGGCCCTGGCCGGCTCGAGCAATGACTCAAGCTACACCATGCCTCTGGGCGTGAAGTTTTCGTTTCCGAGGATTTTGTAACTCGGGACGGAGAAACCGACTTGGCCAGGGATCGCCGACAAGAGCGAAACCAAGGCCGAGCTCGACGGCGCGTCGAAGAAGCCGCCCTGCCCCCGGCAGCAGCCGGAAACGTCGCACCTGCTGCAGTTCCTGGTGATCCCGCAGCCGCCGCTGCTGCCGGTGCACCTGCAGCCGCTGTACCAGCCGGAGAGATCCCCCCTGGGGCTCCACAACGACGGCAACCCCCACCTCGGGGTCCCCACGGAGTCGCGCCCCAGAACCTCGATGGTGCATTCGCCCGGGTACCGTTCCGCACGCCCCAGGCCAATGTCGCCGCCGCTTTCGCCGAACTGGGTCACATGCCCGACACCCCAGAGGTGCAGAGAGCCCGAGCTCAGTTGGAGGCAGCACAGGAGCAGATTGAGCGATCGTATCGCGCCAGATCCCGGTCTGGGCGATCAAACTCGACTCGTTCTGCAAGTCACCGCTCTGCTCATAGCAGATCGGATCGGGATCATCCTAACCAGAGGAACCCCCACTACCCGTCGTCGAAGAAGAGGTGGCCCAGAACCACCATGAAGATGAAGAAGAGCAACGGCGTAACCCTCGCAACACGGACCAACGCCGTGAACGCTACAAAGAGTGGCGCAACAGGCGCCAACGACATCAACAACCTGACGATCTCCGCGATCGCCTGAGGGACTGCGCCCGCGACATCCGCGCCGACCTCGATGCTCGACACCGAGAACGCGACGCGGCCGAGCTCGAGCGTCGCGAGCGGTACAACCGAGACTATGGCCGACCCGACCGCCAGCCGGTTGGCGAGGCAGGTGACGACTCGGCAGAGGAGAACGAGCGCCGCGTCGTTCACGAGCTCATGGAGCGTGAACAGTACGACGCAAGATACGGCCCCCCGCGGGACGACCGCCGCCATGGGCGCGGTGACCCTTGGCCCCGCGCCGACCAGATCCGACCTCCCTGCCGCGACTACCACAACGACGATGAGGACGACTTTGACGGCTTCGCCGCCTTCTCCGCCCGACTCCGTGCCATCCGTTGGCCCGAGTCCTTCAAGCCAGCACTCGTGGAGAAGTTTGACGGTCGATCCGACCCCAAGCTTTGGCTCAAGACGTACCACACGGCGGTCAAAGCCGCCCACGGGACCAACGACCAAGCCGCCGCTTACTTCCCCGTGATGCTGGGCAAGGAAGCGCTCTTATGACTTGAGGGTGTTCCCCGGAACACCATCGACAGTTGGGCAGACCTCTGCCATGCTTTCACCAAGAATTACCAGGCGAGCTATACTCGGCCAGGCACCAGATTCGATCTGGACAACATCAAGCAGAAGAAGGGTGAGAGTCTCCGAGACTACTCCGACCGTTTCTTCGATAATCGGAACAAGATCGCCGAGGTAGAGGACCGGGATGTCATTGACGCGTTCCAGCACGGTCTTATCGACAATCAGCTGTTCCGTACGTTGTTCAAAACCAACCTTGTCACGGTCTCTGACCTGATGGAGGTGGTCAACCTGGAGGTTCGGGCCGATCAAGCTGAGCAGGCCCAGTTCAAGAACAAACAGAAGTGCCCGGAATATGATGACCGGGTTGAAAGCTCGAAGCGCCACGAGCCGTTACGTGGGCGCAAGGCAGGCCCCGAGCCCCTTGTAGCCCTAGCAGAAGAAGAAGGCCGGCTGGAACCAAGGTTCCTGGCCGAAGAGTTTCACGACACGCTGAATTATCAGTGTCCCTTCCACAAGGACGTGAAACACAATCTCCGTGATTATCATGCGCTACTCAAAGAACTCGGCGCCCTGCCACCAACCAAGAAGCAGCGCAACAACAACAACGGTGGTCGTTACAACAACTACCGCCGTGACGGCTACAACGCCGACCGGCGGGACGACTATCGCTGCAAAGAAGACCGCGACCGCCGTGACAACTACCGCCGTGGCGAGCGCGACCGCAATGCTCCGGCTCGCCGGGATGATCAACGCCACCATGATGAGGAACGCTGACTGCCACCACT
Source organism: Alloteropsis semialata (assembly GCA_004135705.1). Classification (NCBI taxonomy): domain Eukaryota; kingdom Viridiplantae; phylum Streptophyta; class Magnoliopsida; order Poales; family Poaceae; genus Alloteropsis; species Alloteropsis semialata. The sequence goes on along the minus strand of CM014270.1, from coordinate 22,012,832 downwards.
GCCGGAGGCGCCCAGGCACGACGCCAACGGCGAATTCCAACGTGCGGACCGCCAGGTCAACGTCATCATCGGGGGGCCCGGCGCCTTCCCAGATCGGCGCAAGGAAAAGCTCCACAAGCGGGAAGTGACGATGGTTTCCACCAAGCTGGTAGAATACCTCCAGTGGTCAGAGATGCCCATCGCCTTCAGCCGCGCCGACCACTGGTTCATCTCCCCGAGCCGGGATCCTACCCACTCGTCGTCGTCCCCGTCGTGGACATGGTCCTCCTCTCCAAGGTCCTGATTGACGGCGGGAGCGCCCTCAACATCATCTTCACCAGCACCCTCAACAGCATGGGGTTCGACTACAGCAGGCTCCTGAGCGCCGAAGATCCGTTCTTTGGCATTGTGCCAGGAAAAGCTTCCTACCCGATAGGAAGAGTCGCCTTACCAGTCACGTTTGGCACTGCCAACAACTATCGTACGGAGTTCCTGTACTTCTAGGTAGCCAACTTCAAAAGTTCCTACCACGCCATCTTTGGCAGGCCCATGTTGGCCCGGTTCGTGGCAATTCCGAACCACACCTACCTGGTTCTGAAGATGCCGGCGCCCAACGGCATCCTCTCCATCCGTGGAGACATCAAGACTTCCTTCGAGTGCGACGTGGAGGCCATCAAGATAGCCGAGTTGTCTCATCAACTCGGCAACGCTACCCTGCTGGCAGAAGAAGCCTCTAAGGCAGCCACCGGAGAGCCTGTACTCCCGGAGCAGAAGCAGCAGCCCACCGCGCTGGCACCTGCAGACGCCCCCAAAGCAATAAGCTTGGGGCTCGACGACCCATCCAAGATGGCCCTCATAGGGCCAGGGCTCACTCCAAAATAGGAAGACGCACTCACCTCCTTCCTTCGGGACAACTGGGACATCTTCGCATGGAACCATCAGACATGCCGGGTGTTCCGAGGAAGAAGGCTGAGCACTCCTTGGAATTGAGCAAAACCGCAAAGCCTGCCAAACAGAAGCTGCGTCGATTCGCTCAAGATCGCAAGGAGGCCATTAGGGTAGAACTGAATAAGCTCCTAGCTGCCGGTTTCATTAGAGAATGCAAACACCCAGAGTGGCTTGCAAATCCTATACTTGTAAAGAAGAAATCCGGTGAATGGAGAATGTGCATTGATTACAATGATCTCAACCGCTACTGCCCTAAAGACCCCTTCCCTCTCCCGTGAATTGATCAAGTCGTCGACTCTACGTCCGGCTGCGTGCTCCTGTGCTTTCTCGACTGCTACTCGGGTTATCACCAGATAGCCCTGAAGACATCCGACCAGGACAAGACAACGTTCATCACCCCGCACGGCATCTATTGCTACAAGACGATGACGTTTGGGTTGAAGAACGCCGGTGCCACGTACCAGAAGGCCATCCAAGGTTGCTTGCAGAGCCAAATCGGCCGCAATGTGGAGGCTTACGTGGATGACGTCGTTGTCAAGATGTACGACGCCGACTCCCTAATCGCCGACCACCAGGAAACCTTCAACAACTTGCGCCGCTTTAGATGGAAGCTTCACCCCACGAAGTGCGTATTCAGGGTGCCGTCAGGAAAGCTCCTGGGCTTCCTGGTCAGCCAACGCGGCATTGAGGCAAACCCAGTTAAGCTGGACGCCATACGCAACCTCAAGGAACCAAAGTGCAAGAAAGACATCATGAAGCTCACTGGGATGATGGCGGCCCTGAGTGTAACACCCTAAAAATTTCTTTCTTAATATAGTAATTAATTTGCTAGCTCTTGTGTGTGCATACTCAGAATTTAGAAAAAAAATATAAAACCTTTTTAGTAATTAAAATCAACCCTAGGTTTAGAAACTTGTTTGTGCATTTCATGCCGATGCATCGTTTTATTGTTTGAGTGTTTTGTGTGCTAGCCCTAGAGTCCGGAAAACCCAATCCTAAGCTCGGCCCGTTTTTATTTTCTGTTTTCTTTCTTTTCCAGTGTCCGAGTACCCTACCCAAACCCAAAACCCAGAACCCGATCCAAATCCAAACCCGACCTCTTTTCTTTTTGCACCATAACCCAAAGTCCAAGTCAAATTCTAAAACTCCTTCCGACCCAAAATCCGGCCCGGCCTGTCTTTCCTTTCTCTTCCATCTTGGGCCCAGATCCATGTCCTAAAAATACAGCCAAAGCTGCAGCTAGTCCGGCCTCCCTTATCTTTTCTTTCCGTGGCCCAAAAGCAACCTGGCCCAGACCAGCCGCCCGGCCCACCATCACCTTTCCCCTCCCTGCACGCACGCCCTCCCCACCCGCGGACGTCGTAGGCGTCTGGCCATCGGACGCCAACGCCCCCGTCTCCTTCCTCTTTCCCTGCATCACCAGAACGGAGGACCAACACCGCCCCTGAACCGGCGCCCTCTCCCTTTCTCTTTTCCACCCAAGCGTCGCAGCCCCTCCCCTTCCTCTTCCACTCAAAAATCAAACTCCCTTCTACCTCAATTTCCTTTGCAGTGGCCATAATGGACAGTGGAGCACCGAACTCCTTCAATCCATGCCTGCCCGAGTCCCTTTCCCCTTCTATAAAGCTTGGACAAGTCCTCCCCCAACCTCCTTTACCTCTTTTGCTCTCCAATTCCATCACCAAGCATCTGTCCCCGACCGGTTTTCGTCGCGAACAGCAAAGGTAAAGGACTCTGGTGCGCCCCTCTGGTTCCCTGATTCTTCCTCTTTGGGCGCCCCTTGATCATTCCTTCCCCTTGTCGTTTCTCTGGTACGCAGGAAGGACCCTAATCCCGACGCCCAGAAGCATCAACCGAGGCCGCAACCCTGTCCTCCACGGGCGCCCGGCAATCAGTCCGCCCCCCTTCGAAATTCGTCGCCCCTGTTGTGTTTCTGTCCTAGGTGAGCATGAAGGCGAGTTCGCGTCGTCGCCCTCTCGCTTCTAGTCCAAGTTGCACAGGAATCCGTGGACCGTAGGCCTGGGGCCCCTCAACGCCGGCGGCCAGAAACCATGGCGCCGTCGCCCTTTCTGTCCGCGAGGAAACAACCGAGGAAGAAGTCGGCACAGTACCCCTCACGGCACAGTAACCGGCACAGTATTCCTCCTCACGGCACAGTACAAGCAGCAGATCCATCCATCCATCTATCAACGGCCAGGATTAAAACAAAGATACCCCTTCGTTTCATAAAAATCCGGCCATCCATCCTTGATCCAGCGGCCCAGATTAGAAGGCAGAATACCCTTTCGGCTTTTTGCTAAAGAGCCCCTGCAGAATTTGCATATCAACCCGCCATCCTCCCTGTGTGTTGAGTTTTCTTATCTGCTACCCCCTGATGTCTAGGGTTAATTGCGTATAGGTCCTCCGTTTATCGCAGATTAGTCCTCGATCTTGTTTCTAGTGTAGTTTAATCATCCTAGCTCCGATTAGAGTGATTTTCGCGTTCATGTGATCGTAGAAATGCGTAGAATAGATTTTTGCTTCTGTTTCTACTGTATGGTGTACTGTTCTAATAGTATTACATTTGTTTTCATGTAATGGCATGTGTGGATGTCTGTATGGTGATGGAATGCTTGTTTAGAGAGCGAGCAGTTCGAGGCCAGTTTTGATCAAGACTTTGAAGACCCGGATCAACAGCAATTCTTTGAGGAAGGCAAGTGTAACATGATTTACCCTTGATACCTATTCACCTATTAATCATGTTATTCATTCATGCATGTGTCTAAATTTGTTAAACCTTTAGAATGACTAGATTTATAAATCCTATATTCCTTGATCACCCTGGGTTATGCATATGGGTAGTTTTGTTAAGTTGTGCTATGCTTGCAAACGCTAACGATCATTGTTAAATGTTAATATTGACTAATGTTATACTTGGAACCTTATTAAAATATGCTTTTTAGCAACTTGGTTTAGGGAGCTTGAGCATGTGTTTGGATTGCTCTAAGCGTCTCTCTTTAAGGTTCCGATTCTTAAAGCGGCCACCCAGGAAAACCGTACAACCACAAGGATCACATGGTTGTGGTCTTGGCTAAGTAAATTGTACGGCTCTAGCTGTCTAAGTGGCTATCTGGCTTGACTTGGAGGAGAGGGCCAGAAGCGGTGGCCTCGGTCTGTCTCGGATGGGCTGACATTTATTTTGGTGGGAGCAGGGAGGGCCTTTGGGTCCCTCACTTGTCTCGGATGGGCTGATATTTACTTTTGGTGGGAGCAGAAGAGGTTCACACTGCCACTAGCTGCTAGGGTGTCTTTTGAAAGGTCTCGTAGTGAAACCCCGTACCTGTTTTTGGAGGTACACTTGTCTATGACAAAGGGGAATCGCGACTTGTGGGTAAAGTTGTACAACCTCTGCAGAGTGTTATAATCTGATATATCAGCCGTGCTCACGGTCAAGAGCGGCCTGGATCCTTTTTCGAACGGTTCCTTGTTTTCTGGTTAAATGGTTAAATATGATGTTGTTCGTTAATTATACTTCACCTGTTTCATAATGTGGGTTTCAACTGGGGTTGTCATATAACTGTAGTAATTCAGGTTAATTCTAAAATTAATCAACTAAAAATGCTAACCGCAATTTAAACCTTGCATAGCCTTTTGAGCCTCATTTAATCATGTTATGCTTGCTAAGTAAGATGGTTTACTTACACTTGCTTCATATCAACAAAATCCCGGATGGGTACTCAGATGAGCCGCCTATGGATGCTTTTGTCTTCCCTGAGGAGTTCCCGGAGTTCTAGGCAGTGCAGTCCCCCAGTCAGAGTCCCTGTGGAGGCTCAGTGGATTTAGATGCTTACTCTTCCGCTACTTTGATAAACTCGATAATAATGTAATGCCTGTGATGTAATGACTTTATTCCTGTTTATGTTATCGAGCACTGTTTTCCTTTCTTTGATATTCATTTCTGAGCTATATGTGTGTAAAGACTTCCTGGGTACACATATAGTAGCATTCGGATTTCCTTCGTAAATCCGGGTGTGACACTGAGCCGGTTCATCAGCAAGCTCGGCGAGAAGGGACTTCCGTTCTTCAAGATCCTCAAGAAGGCAGACAAGTTCGACTGGACCCCTGAGGCAAGCAAGGCCCCGGCCGACCTCAAGGAGTTCCTAGTTACTCCCCCGGTATTCACGGGTCCGACCCCCGGGGAAGAGCTCTTGCTATACATCTCGGCTACCACTCATGTGGTCAGCACGGCCCTGGTCGTCGAGCGGCCAGAAGAAGGCCACCCATACAAGGTCCAGCGCCCTGTATATTTTGTCAGTGAAGTACTCAGCAAGTCCAAGGTCTGGTACCCCCATCCTCAGAAGCTGCTCTACACGCTCCTGATCACCGCCAGGAAGCTACGCCACTATTTCCAGGCACACATCATTCGAGTCATCTCGAATTTCCCCCTCGGAGCCATCCTCAACAACAGGGATGCCAACGGCCGCATAGTCAAGTGGTCCGTTGAACTCGGCGAGCACACCATAAACTTCGAGCCACAGGAGGCCATCAAGTCCCAAATATTGGCCGACTTCATGGCTGAATGGACGGAAATCCCGACGCCGACCCCTGCAGAACGGCCGACGCACTGGAAGATGTACTTTGATGGTGCCCTCAACCTTGAGGGAGCCGGCGCAGGAGTGCTGTTCATCTCCCCGGAGGGGCAGCACCTGAAATACGTTCTTCAGATACACTACCAGGCCACCAACAATGGGGCCGAGTACGAGGCCCTTATCCACGGTCTCTGGATCGCGGTGTCGCTGGGCATCAAGCGGCTAATGTGCTATGGCGACTCCAAGCTTGTCGTCGAACAAGTCAACAAGAATTGGGACACGACCAAGGAAACCATGGGCGCGTACTGCACAGAGGTACGCAAACTCGAAGCCCACTTCTATGGGCTCGAGTTCCACCATGTCCTCCGGGAAGACAATGTCGCTGCCGATGTTCTATCCAAGCTAGGATCCACCAGAGCCCAGGTTCCAGTCGGCGTCTTCGTCCAAGACCTGCGCACCCCGTCCATCAAGATGCTTGAGGACGGTAGCCCCGTGCCCGACTCGGAGCCACCCCCGAATGGCCCGCCGACTAATGAAGTTCTCGTGGTGGAAGCAGACTGGCGTGCCCCTTTATCGCTTTCCTCACAGAGAACTGGTCACCGGGTACGAAGGAAGAAATCGAGAAGTTAACTCGGCGAGCAACAAATTAAGTTGTTATCGGCGATGCCCTGTATAGAAAGGCCGCCTCCACAGGCATACTCATGAAATGTGTCCTCCGCGATGAAGGTATCACCCTCCTGCAAGATATCCACTCGGGCACTTGCAGCAACCACGCGGCAGCCGGCACCCTAGTCGGCAAGGCTTACAGGGCAGGGTTCTACTGGCCAACGGCCCTATCCGACGCAAGAGAGTTGGTGCGCTGCTGCACCGGCTACCAGTTCTTCCAGAAACAGAAGCACCTGCCGGCTCAGGCGCTAAGAACCATCCCCCCATCTTGGCCATTTGCCATATGGGGACTCGACAACGTCGGGCCCTTCAAAACCGCTCCGGGCGGATTCAAGCACATCTTGGTGGCGGTTGATAAGTTCACCAAATGGATCGAATATAAGGTTGTGACCGACACCAAGTCGGCCACAGCAGCCAAGTTCATCCAAGAGCTTACCCATCGGTTTGGGGTCCCAAACCGCATCGTGACCGACCTCGGCTCCGAGTTCACAGGCCACGAGTTCTGGGACTTCTGCCAGGACAATTGCATCGACGTCTACTACTCCTCCACGGCGCACCCCAGGTGCAATGGCCAGGTTGAGCGGGCTAATGGTATGGTCCAGGACTCGCTCAAGAAAGCCATGTATGACGAACTCAACAAGCACCCTGGCCGGTGGGCCAAAGAGGTACCTCATGTCATATGGGGCCTACGCACCCAGAAGAGCAGAGCAACAGGATATACTCCCTTCTTCCTGGTATACGGCTCCGAAGCCGTCCTCCCAGCTGACATCGCCCATGGTGCTCCGTGCATCCAGCACTTACGAGGAAGGTGAAGCAGAAATCGGCCGCCAGGTCGACATCGATTGCCTAGAAGAACATCGACTCGCTGCACTGGTCAGGCACGCAAGACACGAGCAGCAGATACGGCGCTACCACGACCAAAACATACGGGAACGCTCCCTCAACGTTGGCGACTTGGCCCTGTGTCGAGTCATGTCCACCAAAGACAAGCACAAGCTATCGGCCCCCTGGAAGGGCCCCTTCATCGTCAAAGAAGTTGTTTCGCCAGGAACATATAGCCTCCAGTGGGCTAACGGCGACCCCGTCCCGAACGTGTGGAACATCGAGCACCTCGTCAAGTTCTATCCGTAGAATTTAACAAAGCTATGTATTCTTTGTCTTATATCAATGAAAGTATCTTTGCCTCACTTTATGGCCTGTTATCAACTCCTTACCCGGCACACATGCTGATGCTCGGGGACTGGGCCCGACCCAGACTATGTTTCCTTCATCACGATACCTGGGGGAGTACCTGCTTACTCCGACTTCCGAGTCCTTGCCCAACCCTATGTTCCCTCGGCGACTACTGAGCTAACCCGGCTGGTCCGAGTCCCCAACTGTGAAACCCTGAGTTCCGCGCTCAACCTGCGCGCCCCCTACACATAAGCCTCCCCGCTGAGCAGTGTAGCAGGGTAAGCCGTCCTCTCCGTGAGCAGTGGTCAGCAGGTCAAAAAGGGTGCTTAAACGGCACAAGGCAGTGGCCAGTCGGGTGACGCAAAGTACAAGTCGGCAGGGAAAAGGGCCCAATATAACACTACCACTCATTAACACTTCAAATAAACCTAGAATTTTATACATATCTGAATATCGCAGAGTTTACATCTATAATTGCTTTTACAGGCCCAATTCTGTTGCCACAGCCTCGGCCAAAGGGGCACACTCCTTGACTAACCCGTCGAACTCTTCATCGGCAAGTTCTTCGGGAATGCCATCGGAGATTGGAGCCAGCTCCTGCGTCGAAAAGTGTATTCAGAATAGCGCCAGTATCCGACTCCCGAAGCCAATTGCAGTCTGCTGCATCAACTGGGCTGCGCGGTTCGGACCGGCCCTGAGCCGCTCCACCAACGTCAACGTCGTCGGGCCTGACTCGGCGGGCACCAACGAATTGGCGTTGAACTCGGCCGCCTGCTTCAGCTCCATCAGCTCCGTCCGCAGCCCTGTAAAGGAATGCACATAAGCACTTCGACTTCCTAAAAGCTCCAGAAGACTCGGCAAGGGAAACTCACCATGCATGGCTTGGTCATGCGCGTCCTTCAGGACCTGATTGGCCTCCTTCAGGTGCTCGGACTCGGTCGCCAGGCGAAGATTGGCTGCTTTCAGCCCCCGCACCTCCTCCTCGAGCTTATGCTTGGCCTTGGCCAGCTCGTCTTCAAGCTTTTTTCTGGCCCCGGCCAGCTCGTCGACCTTCCCTTGAAGGGTGGCTTCCCTCTTCCTCGCCTCTACAAAGAAACCCCCATGAGCACAGGCTGCTCGGAGAGATGCATCAGCAAGGAAAAGCACAAAGAACTCACCCTCGGTGAGAACACCCATGTCTTTCATGAGGTCCTCGTTGGTCTTTTGCAGGTCGGCGAGTTCCCGCTCCCTCTGCATCTGGTACTCCTTGGCGGCTTCAGCTTCACGGACCCGCTCCGTGTGGATTTGCGCCAAGGTTCGGCGGTCCTCCAGGGCCTGCCGCCTGAAGTCAAGATCCCTCGCGGCCCGTGCTGTGAAACCCTGTCATACAACTCATTGGCCTCAGGGTCAACGCAAGATTTATACTCACAGCAAGGTGCCAGGAAGACATACCTGTACAACACGATTCAGGACACCGACCACGTTCTGCAGCTTCCGAACCTCGCTCGCTTGGTCGGCGAGATCAAGTTCCATCCGCTGCTCCAGAGTCAGCTCTGGCGCCTGCGGCCCGCCCCCGTGCTCGGCTGTGATCGCTTCCACCTGGGGAGGCACGTGGACACCAGGGTCGACATCCAGGTCCTCCCCAAGGAGCCGGTTGTCATCATCTTCAAGCGGAGGAGGACTCCTAGCCGGCTCTATCACGTGCGGCCCTCTGGGGCCTCTTCCTCGAGAGGCACCGCGGACGCTCCGGCCTGAAGATCCTCTACCGGGTCACCCATCCCTGTGACGCGCGGAGGACTCGGTGGGTGCGGCGGCCCTGACATGCCGACCGGCACCTGCTCCAGCACGACCAAGGCTGTGCTGGACCCCGACCCTGCCCCGTGGCGGCAGGCCGACTTGGCGGCGCCTTGCCCCGACCCCCACTTGGCTCCCGGGCCTGCATCCAATATTCCAACAATTCAAGACCGGCTCATCGAGAACATACTGGGTTGTTAACGCAACTTACCCGCCCTTGCGTGGACGCTTAAACTGCACACCCCGCAGCACCTGCGGAGGTGTCCGACTCGGCAGCAGGGTCGCGTCTGCCCACAACGCCGGTTGAGCAAACAGGCCCCCTTGGCCCCTTGCAGTCTCCGGCGTGGGCTGCTCTGGCTCAAGCTCCGCAGGAGACCCGCCGGCGCCACCTCCCGCGTCACTCGCCGCCTTCCTCTTCCGCCGCGCCTCGGCCTCGGCCCGCGCGGCCTGCCCCAGCTGAGACGGCTTGGGGGACCCCTCTCGAGCCGCCACCTGGGATGGCGTCAGCTTGCGTACGGCTTGACGCAATGGCCTCCCCAGCCCGCCAAGCACCTGGGCCACCGGGTCATCCCCCGCCTCGTCTCGGGGAGCCGAGATGAAGTCGGCCACCTCCCAGGCGGCCTGTCCCTCGTCCACGACTTGAGAAGTCCTGGACGCCTCCTCCACCGTCATCAATTTCTCCACCCGGACAGTACCCTCAGGCAGGGGCGCCGGGCTGAAGTACTTCGTCGCCCGCTCCTGCAAGACAATGGCACAGCACAAATAAGGGTAAAGTTCATCAAACGCCCAGCAACTCAACAGTCAGCGACGCAACATACAAGGAAATAGAGAACTGACCGCTGGAGGAGGGTTATGCAACGAAAAGGGCATCGGCGTGCCCTCATTATAGATCCTGCCGTGCATGAAGCCGGAGATCCTTTCACAAGTCTCCGGGATAGACACCGTCCGGATCTGCTCCCGGGTCGGATCATTGCCCCCCGAAAATTCGAACCCAGGATGCACCCGATCCTTGATTGGCTGGGTCAACCGCCGCACGAAGGATATCATCACAGCCACGGCAGTCAACTTTCGTTCCTTCAGCTCGGCAATCAACCCGAGCAGCTCCTCGGCTTCTTGCAGCTCCTTGCCCTCCGGCTGCGAATCCCAGGAGTCCTTCTTCTCTGGCCGGTGGCCAGTCCGGGCAGGCAGAGCAGGGGGATGGTTCGCGACATAGAACCACTCTTGCCTCCAGTTTTTGTTGGAATCGTTCATATCCAGGACAAAATACCTCCTGGACATGCCGACCCTCAACGAGAACCCAGCCCTCCAGTGATCCTAGCTGGACCCTTCCCGGAACCTTCCCCGATGATCTTCATCCGATACAAGCGCCGCCACAACGGGAAATGTGGCGGGATCCCAAGAAAAGCTTCGCACAGATGGATAAAGACTGAAATTGACAGAATGGAGGTGGGGTTCAAGTGACTCATCTCAACCCCGTAGAAATGCAGCAAACCCCGGAAGAAGTCCCCCGTGGGCAATCCAAATCCACGCTCGAAGAATGGCGCGAAGACGGCCATCTCTGTCTCCGAGCGCTCCCATGGCCGGGCATCATCGCCGGCGGGTCGCCACTGCAAGATCTCCCGCGGCCCGAGCACGCCGCGACGAACCATATCCTGGAGCCTCTCCTCCGTTACGGAGGATTGACCCCAGGCCGGCTCTTGGGATGGCACTCCCGCGAGCACGGAGGTCAGCTCCGGGAACTCCTCCGTTGGGGCCACCCCCTTTCCCTTGGCGTCCGCCCCGGCGGCGGTCGTCGGCGCATCAGCATTGTCGCCTTCGTGGGCGGCGGCGTCCCCCGCGGCCCCAGACTGGCCAGCGGAGGGCGTCACCTTCTTCTCCATGTTACCTTCACCGAGGCCGCGGAAATGCCCGCGTCCACCATTTCCGTCGCCGGCGGCACCTCCTCCCCCGATGTCGGCGTCCTCAATGTCTCCCTCGAGTCCGCCATCGCCGCCGAGGCACTCAGACACGATGCAGACAAGTAGCGGCGGTGGCGGCGAAGTGGTGGCGGGCGAATCGCTCCTATGGCGGCGCTACGCGGCGGTGAAGGCGCGGAATGCTTCTCGATTTGGAAAAGTAACTGTGGTAAAAGCCGCCGGTGAACAGATCCGATTTATCCCCTTCCGCCGATCCGAATTACCCTAACGGCGCCGTAACTAACGGACGGAATCCGCGGAAGTCCCGTTAACTGCGGGCCAACGGCTCTCCGCGCGCCAATGGCTCTTTTGCTGCAGGACTCGGCCAGCCCCGACCCTCGGGGACTCGGCGCTCTTGACTCCGGTCAACGGGTCTCCGGACTCGGCCAGCCCCGACCCTCGGGGACTCGACGCTCTTGACTCCGGTCAACGGGTCTCCGGACTCGGCCAGCCCGACCCTCGGGGACTCGGCGCTCTTGACTCCGGTCAACGGGTCTCCGGACTCGGCCAGCCCCGACCCTCGGACTCGGCGCTCTTGACTCCGGTCAATGGGTCTCCGGACTTGGCCAGCCCCGACCTCGGGGACTCGGCGCTCCTGACTCCGGTCAATGGGTCTCCGGACTCGGCCAGCTCCGGTCCTTAGGGATTCGGCGCTCTTGACTCCTGTCAATGGGTCTCAGGACTCGGTGCCTCGGCACGTCAACCAAGAAGACTCCGTAACTTGTTACTATTGTATGAACCTATGACGCCTCTCTTGACCCCCGGGTCCAGGGACACAGATATTGCGTTTATAAGAAACGAAAAGGAGAAAAGATTCAATACAAGGATTACAAATTACAAAGGGAGCCGGTCAAAGGGCCGGTTACAAGAATCAAACACATCAACCGTCAAGATGACGGCCTGGGGCACTCGTCCCTGCGCCTAGTGCTGCATCCGTAGCAAGCTTGGCCCACATGAGCTCCTCGCAAGCTCTCTTGTAGCACCACTGCAGCCGTCGACGGGACAGCACCAATAGAGGGCTGTTAGCGAATGCCTCCGGGTATCCCTTTCTCTACAAAGCATTTCACCCCACATGGCCCTCGTCATATGGGAATGCAGGGGTGAATGGGATAGCATTCAGACGCTAATCAACACCTCAGGATCTTCGCAAGCACTCTTCTAGCACCAGGCTATCAAGTCCCCATGATTCATCCCTAGAGGATGAATCCAGGTGGAAGTCCCCAACATTCTTCAAGCTAGGTGGTTGCTATGCCTCTCTTCTAATGACCGCAAGGCTCAGCGCCTTGGTGTATATTTATAGCTCCGAGCTAAACGATAACATGTGACCCTGGTTGCACTGTTCAGCGCGTGAGCTCTGTGCCACGCAGCAGCTCCTCTCTTCGAGGTGCTCAGCCCGCACTTATCGCCTTCGGCTTCATCCGACCACGGGAGTGTTCTGTGCATTCACGTGAACCCTGTTCTTGTCACGACTCTTCTGGCAAAGCTTATCCTTTGGGCGGCCTGACTGCCCCGAAGCATGGAGATCCTTTTCTTGGCCATTAGCCTGACTTTTCTAGTCGGCCCAATGCTCGGAGACTACTCCATATGGAGGGCTCCTTGCATCACCCTCCATATGCCCCATCAGGATGTGTCACTTTTCCCAAGTGGTGCAGCTCCTCGGCGCCCGACCTTGGCCATGACTCGGCGCTACGCCACTCGAGGCTCTGCCCCAGGTCCGCCCAGGGTCATCCCCGGATGGCCTGCGGTTTTCTTTTTTGAGCACCGCCCACCCTTGCGTCGGCCTGCCGACCAAGATGCTTCAGCCGACCTGGAAGGCTTCGTTTCTTCATCGACAGTCCGACACGCGCCTGCACGTTGCTCGGGGACTTGTGGGATATGGGTACCCCTGGGCCCACTACCGACCGGATATGTAGTCGGCCTGGGCCCACGTCTGACAAGGATGTGGGCCGACCCCAGGCCGGCCCACGAGGATCCCCGACTTGATGGATAAGATTGGAGAAGACTTAGCCCGTAAGGCATTCGGTGATTCGTCCAGATCCCGCCCTGAGATCACGGAGATTATATTGTAACCGACTTGGATTAGTTTCCTGATTTGAGCCGGACCATAATTAGAGATAACCGACTTGTAAACCCTAGGCCGCCAGCCTATATAAGGCAGCCTAGGTCGACCCCCTTAGATCATTCAATCAGACCTCCACGCATGTAACCAAGAGCTCGCCGCTGTTCTCCGGAACTCGCCGAGCAGATTAATACAAGACCCCCGAGCACAGGACGTAGGGTATTATACCTCCGGGTAGCCCGAACCTGTATAATCCCTGTGTCCTTGTGTTACCTCGAGCTCCCTAGTCCAGCGATCTCCCTTTGCCTACAAATCAACCATCTGGGTACCCCCGGGTGGACTGCCGGACTAGAACTCCGACAGTAACAAAAAAAGGAAACAATTCCAATAAATCCCAAAAAAATTCTAGAAAATAACCCAAGCCTCCTAAACCTCTTTTCTGCTATTTTAACCCATGTTTGATGTATTGGCCCATTTGCTTGATTGTTTTCTTATATTTAACTACGATTATGTAGAAGACGTCGATATCAGGAATGAGTTTGACGATCCAGATTACGAAGAAGAGATACTAAACGAACAAAACATTGAAGAAGCCAAGTCCCACAAATCATTCCCTTTTATCCCAAGTTTATTTAAATAAAACAAACCATGATAATAAATGATATTTTTATAAAATCTTGCAAGGTTTTCTTTGCTCTATTTATGTTTCCTAGCAAGTCCTATTATTTCCAAGAGTTGCCTCGATATCCAGTACCTATTATGCAACAGAGACGCTTAGGAAATTATACTCTGAATTAGTTCATGATTTATAAAACTTCAAAAGGCGTGAGTATTTTCAAGGTAAATGAAACAAAAGCAATCAATGTAAAGTCTAGCAACCAATTAAGAGGACCTGGGAGTAAGAAGGGTAGCCTCGTCAAAGGATCCTATCACTCTTCAAAATCCATTTTTCTAGTCACTATTTTCACAACCGGTTTTTAAAAAGTGGCACTGATAGATTTTCACAGCCGGTTAGTAAGTAGACCAGCTATAAAAATTATTTTTACAGCAGGTTTGTGCCTAGAATCGGCTGTGAAAATCAAATCCATTTTCACAGCCGATTCTAGCCACTAATCGCCGGTGAAAATCCATTTTTACAGTTTGTTCTAAGCTACAGTGCACATAAATTTTTTATTTTTATTTTATGTTTTTGATATTATTATTGAACTTGGAGCACACAAGAGACAACCAAAAAAATTTCAGCCCAATCGAATCTAAGGTGTGGTCCTAAAAAAATCATAAAGATTCGAAACGTTTAACAAAAGAAGTGCAACATCAATTAGTTTGCAAACCCTAAAATGTTATTTTTGCTCATATTATATGGACATAATTTTAAAATGTATTATATCACATATATGTTGACATGGAGGGGTTTTGGATTTTTTTTGAAATAATTTTCTATTTTCTAACTAATAAAGAAATTTCTAGGTACTTATTCTTAGTAATTCTTATTTGAACTACGTGCCTCTTAACAGATCTTACCAAATATTAGAAAAATAGTATTTAAGGATATATGGTCTAGTTTAGATCAAATCCTGAAAAATATATGAAAAGTCAATAGGTTTGCTATGGATAATTCACACTTTAATTTACTCCTTATTTGTAATAATAATAATATAAAAAACTTGTTCAAAAATTATAAAAATTGTCATAGGTGTATATCCTTGCATAAAAAATTCAACGCATTTTAAGAAAAATTAAACTATACATTGTTCATAAACACATACATCTCTCACACTTAAGGCAAACTGTGATATTTGTACATCCAAAAACTTATTTTTGCCTATATGGCATACAAATATTATTTTACATGTGTTATACTACATATAAGTTGCCGTGGAGGAGTTTAGGAGTTTTTTTGAAATGATTTGCTATTGTTTATGAATTAAATGAATTTTTAGCACTTATAAATAAATTTTCGTCAACTATTTTTTATTTTTATATTATTTTTTGGTACTTTTCTTGGAAGCAAGTGCATGTAAGGAACTACCACAAAAATTATCAACCTAATTGGATGTGTGGCCTCTAGAATTTTATAAAAAATTGGCACGGTTAATATAAAAAGTGTGCATCACTTATTGAGTCACAAGTAATGGTGTAGTGCAGTGGTAAGGGTAACTATGCGCGAAGCAAGTGGTCATGGGTAGGGATGAAAATGGATCGGATACGAATGGATATGCATGAATATGGATACAAATATTTATTTTTTTCTCGATTCGAATTCAGATACGGATAGTGTAAAATGTGTCGGATATAGAATGGATATTCATATATGTTACATATTTATAAGAAATATCCAACTTTGGGTATCCGGATTCGGATACCAATCGGATATTGAATCTCCGAATCTGAATATCGGACTATTCATTTAGCATGTAAACCCCCTCGGTCGGACGGACAGAAAATATCCCTACCATTTTCATCCCTAGTTACGGGTTCGAATTATGGAGAATGCAGCAAGTGCAAAAAATTGTGTCGTTGGTGGTGATGGTGAGTAGTTCATGGTTGGTGGCCTCTCATGTGGTTAATTTTTGTCACCCATTTAATATTTTTATTTGATTTTTAATTTTTGGTTTTTAAAATTATTTTCACAGCCTTTTTTTCCAAAACCGCTGTGAAAATCTATTTTCACTGGTGGTTCCGACTATGAAAATAATTTTCACAGGTGGTTAAAAACCGGCTGTGAAAATCGGATTTTCACAACCACTTGATTAGCGTCACTTTACAAAACCGGTTTTGAAAATAGGTTACGGACCGCCAGTGAAAATTATTTTGTAGTAGTAGTGTATCTAGGAAGCTTAGGGCCCCTTTGGTAGTACCTATTTTGCGTAAAACGAGGCACTGCGTGAAGCTGTTTTGAAAAAACAACTTAAAGCTGCATAAAGCTGGTGTTTTTAGTTTCACCAAAACAACTTGATAAGTTGTTTTTGGATGAGCTGTTTTTGGATGAGCTGTACCAAACGCCCCCTTACTCTGGTCACATAAAGTCCGGTTCATGGGCAAGTCTTTCTAATAAACTTTACAACCGCACGTGCCAAAATGGTACTCGGGGGTACCTATACATGTGAGGCCTTGATTCACACACCACCAACTGAACCTAGTAACCTGCTCCATGGGGCCATGATGGGCAACTGATATACCGGAGCAGAAGCTTTGCTTAGCCTGGGTCTGGTCGGCACGGGTCACGGGTTGAGGTATGGAGGACCTGTTGGTATTGTATGCCATTTTTGATGCATTCCTCTTTCCTGGGTTGGTGTCCACAAGTGGACGTAGTGTGGCCCTTGTGTTGGACCCTAGTGCTATCCGTGGGCGGATCTAGCGAAAGTGTCTAGATATAGACGCTGGTGGGTACGAATCTCGTAGGTTAGTACCGTCTGTGTGTACCCGCAAAAAAAGTACCGTCTGTGTGTATGAGGTATAGGCTGATCGGACGTGTGGACAAAGTGTATAATCTCTGTAAAGTGATAAATCTATCTGGATAGCCGAGTCTCACTGTTAAAAGCTCGCTTGGTTAAACCTCCCATTGGTTATTCATAATTTGGTTTTATGAACAACCATGTGACTCACGCTTCGTCCTGAGTGGGGTTTGGAATAAGGCAGATGCTGGCTCAGGGAATTGCTGATGGATCCTGATGCTCTTAAAACTTAAGGGACTGGCAGGGAGATTGAATTCCCCTCCAGGACCAACAACCCACGTATAATTATACATGCTCTTTATTTCCTATTCAAAAGCTATAATCATACTCAATGTGCATAAAATTGGCTTTCTGGCAAACAATCGAAGTAGCGACTATACCTTGAAAACTTGCATAAACAACTGTGGGATTCGCTGAGTACCCTTCCATAAGTACTCACCCTTGCTTTCTCCAGAGGAAGAGTTAGCTGTCGATCGAAGAAGAAGAGGATTTAGAAAATCAGCCATAGGAGCCAAGCTGCCTGTAGGATTGGGAGCACTACGTAGGATTCCACTGTACACTCTACTTTTTAAATAAGGTTAAGGCTATGGCCCCTTTTGTATCTATACAAGAAGGATCCAACACTTTTGAAAATGGCTCCCACTTTAAAACACACCCATACCCTCTTACATATCCCCCAGTTGAGACCACACGACAGCTAAAGAATGACCAAAGTTTTTGCTTCTTGGAAAAAACTGGCCTTTCTAAAACATTTCGTACTTTGTTCGCTGTTTTATTTTCCACCGGCACTTCCTGTGAACCCGCACCCCCGACCCGCACCCATCAATCACGCCCCCTACTACCTCTCTCTCTTTTCTTTCCATCTCTGCCGCGCTGATCCCATCCCCTCCGCATCCATCTCCATCCGCGCCATCCTCATCTCAGCCCCGCAAGGGCATCGCCAGGGTCTCGAGCACCGTCAAGCCCGACCTCGACGTCGCCATCGGGCGCGCCACCTCCCATGATGACACCCCGCCCGACGACCACCGCGCGGCCGAGGTGCTCCACCTCGCCGCCGCCCATTCCCACCGCGCCTGCGTCGCCTCCCTCGCGCACCGCCTCTCCCGCACCCGTGACTACGTCGTCGCCGTCAAGTGCCTCACGCTGCTGCGCCACTTCGCCACCGAGGGGGGCCTGCACCTCCGCGGGGAGCTCCTCCTCCCGGCGCCCACTGGGAGGCGCCTGCGAGCCGTCCTCTCGCTGCTCCTCGACTTCCATGACTAGACGCAAGCCGCATCCTGGGAACACTCTGCCTTCGTCCGCGCCTACGCACTCTACCTCGATGAGCGCGTCCGCTTCCACGCCTCCCCTCCTCCGATCCTCCCCCCACCCCGCATTGTGCGATTCGCCTATGACTACGGCACCATAGGCGGCGGCGGCGCATCGTCACCGCCCGTGCAGGCGATGGCGTCGTTCGCCAACATGGACCCTGAGGCGCTCCTGGTCCGCGCGCGTTAGCTGCGGCAGCTCCTCGACCGCTTCCTCGCGCCGCCCCGCGGGCGCCACCAGGAACAGCCGCGTCGTGCTCGCCGCGCTCTACCCGCTGCTCAAGGAGAGCTTCCAGCTCTACGGGGACATCTCTGCCGCGCTCGCCGTTCTGCTCCATCGCTTCTTTGACATGGACTACCCGGAGTGCGTCAAGATTGAATGAGGATCAAGTGCAACACGCGAATTGTATTACTCTTTAGAGGTGCACATATACAAGACGCTGCACGCCAACCGATCCACGCGAGTGCCGCGGATGGCGGGCATCGTGGCCGGACGAGTCGGAGCGAGCCGAGAGACTCGGACAGCTGAACAGAAACACGGTGATCCTAACAGCTATACACAGACGCACTCAGCCACTTTGACACCCCCCGTAGTTCGTGCGTCGTCGACGATCCACAAACTGGACCGAAAATCGTCGAATAGCGCCTTCAGCAAGCCCTTGGTCATGATGTCGGTGACCTGCTGCCTCATTGGAACATGACGAACTCGGACTTCACCAATGGCCACCTTCTCCCGAATGAAATGAACATCCAGTTCGATGTGTTTGGTTCGGCCATGGTGGACTGGGTTCTCTGTGAGATAGACAACAGACATATTGTCACAATAGAGCAATGTCGCCTTGTCAATCTTGATGTGGAGCTCGCCCAGAAGATGGCGTAGCCAGCAGCACTCAGCGGCAGCGTTCGCCATGCCTCGGTATTCGGCCTCCGCACTGGACCGAGAGACGACGGCTTGACGTTTGGAGGACCATGACACCAGAGAGTCGCCGAAGAAGATGCAGAAGCCCGATGTCGAGCGTCGCATGTCGGGGCATCCTGCCCAGTCCGCGTCTGAATACGCGATGAGTGTTGGCGTGGTCGATCGCCGGAGCTGCAGTCCCTTGGTAGCGGTGCCACGAACGTAGCGAAGGATCCGTTTCACCAAAGCCTAGTGCACATTAGTGGGAGCATGCATATGAAGACATGCTTGTTGTACGGTGTAGGTGAGGTCCGGGCGCGTGAGGGTTAGATATTGGAGCGCACCGACGATGCTACGATACAGCGTCGGATCATGCATCGGTGTGCCTGAGGCGGCAGACACCTTGCCCTTGAGGTCTGTCGGAGTGGAAACCGGCGTGCAGTTCATCATCCCGGCGCGGTCGAAGACCTCGTCGGCGTACTGGGCCTAAGACAGGAAGAAACTGTCGTCCGTCCGCCGTACCTGAATGCCAAGGAAGAAGTGAACAGGTCCCAAGTCCTTCATCGCGAACTCAAGACGAAGTTGATCAATGGTGCGATGCAGAAGCTCTGGTGTCGAGGCAGCAAGGACAATGTCGTCGACGT
Source organism: Alloteropsis semialata (assembly GCA_004135705.1). NCBI lineage: Eukaryota > Viridiplantae > Streptophyta > Magnoliopsida > Poales > Poaceae > Alloteropsis > Alloteropsis semialata. The sequence continues at coordinate 21,993,407 of CM014270.1, read as the reverse complement.
ACAACAGCAAATGAGCTTCAGCCGCGCCATGGCGAAGGATGAAGAGAGAGCTATCGGACTTGGCAGGAACGAAGTCGAGTTGGTGCAGATGCGTGGAGAAACATGTGAACCAATCCCTGGGCGCCTGCTTGAGGCCGTAGAGTGATTTACGGAGGAGGCAGACCGCGTCTGGCTGTGTGGTGTCGACGAAGCCCGTCGGTTGCTGACAATACACCTACTCCTCGAGATCACCATGGAGAAAAGCATTCTTGATGTCAAGCTGGTGTACAGGCTAGTTGCGCGCCGCGGCCAGGTGTAGGACCGTGCGAATCATCGCCGGCTTCACCACGGGGGAGAATGTCTGATCAAAATCCAGACTGGGGCACTGCGAGAAACCACGCACAACCCATCGAGCCTTCCGGCGTTCCAGTGATCCGTCAGCATGGAATTTCTTCTTGAAGATCCATTTTCCTGAAATGACATGGGCACCGCAAGGTCGAGGCACCAGCTCCTAGGTGCCGTTGTCCTTGAGCGCACGGAACTCATCCTGCATGGCCGCGAACCAGGCAGGGTCACGGAGCACGGCACGGACCGTGCACGGGACGTCGTCGACCTCCGCAGAGTTGGCGTAGCGCAGATTGGGTCGAACAATGCCGTCCTGGCGACGCATCACGATGGGATGACCCACGGGAGGCGGCGGAGGAGGAGGTGTGGACGTGACGGGGATCGAGCCTGGAGCATTAAGCGCGGGCGTAGTGTCGTCGGGAGCGGCCTCCGGAGCAGGAGGAACGAGAGCCAGGGTCGTGGCAGGCAAGGACACAGAAGACGCCGAAGAATCCAGCGGCACGTGGGGGCAGCGGTGGCGCCAGCATCTCCGGAGCAGCTGACGGCGGCGGCGTGGCCACGGGTGGCACCTGACCCACAGGACGACCATGAGGTGGCAAAAGTGGCACCTGCTCAATGTAGGGCGGCGACGGTGTCGACGGTATTGGATCCAGCAACCGATCCTAACGAAAAGGAAAGACATGTTCGTCGAAGACGACCTGACGTGAAGTAATAACACGCCCGAAGGCAGGATCGTAGCAGCGGTATCCTTTGGTGTTGTTAGGGTAGCCCAAGAACACACACGAGACGGAGCGTGGCGCTAGCTTATGAGGCGATGTCGCGGTAGTGTTGGGAAAGCACTGGCAGCCAAAAACTCTGAGGTGTGAGTAGTCAGGATCCGAACTGAACAGAAGGAAGAACGGCGTGACATTGTTGTGTGGGGTGCAAGGTCTGCGATTGAGTAGAAGAGTGGCAGTATGCAGCGTGTGAGGCCAGAACGAGAGCGGCACGCCGGCATGGAGAAGCATGGTGCGGGTAGAGTCGTTGAGAGTGCGTAGAATGTGTTCCGCGCGGCCATTCTGTTGCGAAGTGTAGGGGCAAGTTAGCCGGAGGACGATGCCACGCGCAGCGAGAAATGAGCGAAAGGCGGCATTATCGAACTCGTGGCCATTGTCCGTTTGGAACGCCATGATCGGCCGCCGAATTGCGTCTGCACAAATGCACGAAACGAGACTAGCGTGGGTAGAATGTCGGACTTGCGGTGAAGCGAGAACGTCCAAATGTAGTGAGTGTAGTCATCAAGCACAACAAGGTAATATTGGAAGCCTGAATTGCTAGTAACAGGAGATGTCCAAACATCATAGTGCAAGAGACAGAAAGGAAAAGGAGAAACAGTAGTTGATTCACTGAAAGGAAGCCGAACATGTTTGCCAATGCGACAAGAGGTGCACGAATGCTTATTGGTCGGTGTACAATGAAAATCTAAAGAGGACATGATACGAGTGAAAGCAGGGCGCCCTGGATGACCCAATCGAGCGTGCCACAGGTCGACTATGACATGGAGACCAATGGAGGTCGACAGTGTGGAAGGACGCAGCGGGTAGAGGTCGCCGGAGCTCTCACTGCAGAGGAGAACCGCCTTGCTGTGAAGATCCTTTACGGAGAAACCAAGAGGGTCAAATTCAACAGATACAGAATTATCTTGTGTAAGACGATGGACAGAAACAAGATTATGAATCAAGGAAGGAGAGAAAAGGACATCACTCAAGTAAAGAGAAAAGGGAGAGGAAGAAGTGGAGAGAAAACCATGGCCGGTGCACTGCACAGGCAGGGAGGCCCTGTTCCCAACAATGATCCGAGAGGATGAAGGGGAAATGGAGGAAAGCATACCAGAGTGGCCGGCCATGTGCGACGACGTGCCGGTGTCGAACACCCAGTCAGTGGCGCTTGGTGGGGATGACTGTAGCGAGAGGCCGGTGAGCGCCTGGTATAGGGCAGGCGGCAACATGCCAGCAGGGGCATGCTGGGCGTGCAGCGACTGGTGCAGCGCAGTGCTGGGACATGCACTGAGAACGCCAGGAGCCGGTGGGGCTGTTGGGAGGTGGACGATGGGCCATGCTTGCACGACGCCAGTCCAGGGATTCACCCAGGACGCCACGGGCGCGCCGCGGGATGCACCAGTGATGGCACCCGCGTTCGGGCAGCTAGAGGAGGAGTTGGAGTGGCCGAATTGCTTCTTGCGCTTGCAGGGGCGATCAGAACCGCCTGCAGCGCCGTTGCCAGAGTTGGCCGGTGGAGCTGTTGGAATGGAAGCGGATCCGGCGGCGGGCGCGTTGGTGGAGGTGCCGACGGATCGGGAGGCAGAGAGAAGAGCGGTAGACATGGCCCTCTGCACCCAATTAGCAGCCCAGACCTCTTCTTGAAGGAGAAAGAATTGCGCCTGGAGGAACGTCATGGACGGCCGCGACGCGGAGATCGTCGGAGTGCAGTGTGCGAACTTCTCGTTCAGGCCGCTCAGAAGGTTGATGACGAGCTCCTGATCGGTGAGGGGTGCGCCGACGTCGCGGAGATTGTCCGCCAAGGCCTTGATCTTGCCACAGTACGTGGTGATCGTCATGTCGCCCTGGCTGTGGGCGTGAAGCTTTTGCCGCGCCTGAACCGTGCGTTGCACGATGTTGTCGAGGAACTAGGAGCCGATGGCAGACCAGGTGGTGTAGGCGTTGTCGTCGGGCTGGATGACCGCCGAGAAGATTGGTGGAGAGCGTGGTGTAGAGCCAGGAGACGATGCAGGTGTCGATCTGCGTCCACTCGACGTCGGCGCGCATGGCGCGGGCGTCAACGGTGCCGTTGACATTATGGACGAGGCCAAACTTGCGGAACACAATGTTGAAGAAAGTGCGCCAGATGCTGAAGTTGGAGTCGCCGAGATCAAGAGTCACGGGAACGTGAGACTTGATGTTGATCAGCTGCGCCATCGCCGCGGAGATGGCCACCGGCTCACTGGCGAAGGGGTTAGTGGAGTCGGAGGAAGAAGAACCCGGTGCCATGACAGAGAAGAGAGAGGGATGAGAGGGAGCGGAAGCGGTGGAGAATCAGTAGGCGTTTGATACCATGAATGAGGATGAAGGGCAACACGCGAATTGTATTACTCTTCAGAGGTGTACATATACAAGACGCTGCATGCCATCCGATCCACGCGAGTGCCGTGCATGGCGGGCATAGTGGCCGGACGAGTCGGAGTGAGCCGAGAGACTCGGACTGCTGAATAGAATCACAGTGATCCTAACAGCTATACACAGACGCAGACAGCCACTTTGACAAAGATGTTCGAGACCTACGTCAGCACCGCCAAGCAGATCGACATCCTTCTCGCCTTCTACGCCTGGTGCGACGACGTCAGCGTCGCGCGATCCTCCGACTACCCCGAGGTCAAGCCCATTGATGAGAAGCTCCTTGAGATGCTCGAGCAGTTCCTGCAGGAGCGTAGCCGGGCGGGCCGCGGCTCGCCGCTACCACCGCAATCAGTGGACCAATCTGATGTCTGCGAGCAAGACGAGCCCCGGATTACGTCAACATGGATAGCATCAGGGCGCTCCCGGCACCGGAGCGTTACGGCGCTGATACCACCCGATTGGCGCTGACGGCCACCAAGGCCGATCAGGCGCGTCAGGCTGATCTGGTTGACCTTAGAGATCCCGCCGCCATCGCGGACGAGCAGGGGAACAAGCTCGCGCTCGCGCTCTTCTCCGCGCCACCGGCCACGAACGGCACCGACAGCAGCTGGGTCGCATTCCCATCGGAATCGGGGGATGCTCCGGTGGTGACCTCGGCAGGCATACGCCGGCCGCGGAGCTAAGGAAGGCGGACTGGGAGCTGGCGCTGGTGGAGATATGCAGCAACCTGTCCCGGCCCTGTTCTTTCTTTTCACTAGAACATTTTGCGCGCTTTGCGCGCTCTACAATGAAAATGTTATATATAAAGACATTAAAAACATATATAATTATATCATTTGATATTCTGTACGATGTAGTAGACACAAATCTCTCCCTATATGGATCGAAATACGAAGCAATAAATATTTTTGCAGAAAGTTACATATCAGTGAAAAGCAAAGCCATGCTTGTGGAACATATTTGTTCTTGTCAAACCATCCAAATCCCCATGCTAGCGGATCCATCTCTTGTTAGATGCATAGCATCCAGAGTAGGTCACAACAATATTGTGCGTGTGTGAGTGTCTGCGTTTGTAATGTGTTTTGTAAAAACAAAAGTTATATGTGGGAAGTTCAAGCAGCAATAAGCATTTTAGACCATAGTCCATAAAAAATAATAAACAATTTGAGCAACAAGAAGCTTTAATATGGTATTAAACATAGAAGTCATTCAATGACAAATGGTGGCACGTGACATCAAACAAAGGTACCATCAAGCCAGATCTACTTCTTGCAGGTTTTAGTTGCGCATATTAGTTTAGAGCCTAAATAGTGTCAATTAATCAAAGGGTCCTTAGCATGAAAACAAATACCCTGCATATCACTTTAGATTATCAAGTTTTCCTTCGTCACATTGGAATAAAAATTTCTTTGGAGATATATCTGAAAATATCAAAAACAAGTTTAATGCTACGAGTTGGTTGATTTGGAGTGTGGATTGATATTTAAAAAGTCAGAGAGTCTATTTATGACAATGCCTGAGAACAATTGTTCGATAGGAGTTTTGGTTAATTTATGAAAATCCAGATAGTCTATTTGTAACAATGTCTAATAATAACATCTACTGAGAGTGCGGATTGATTTTAAAAAGTAGGAGGGTTTATTTGTGACAATGCTTGAGAACATTGCTTGAATAGAAGTAATGGTTAATTTACGAAAGTCAAAACAATATCTAATAACAATATTTAAATTAGAGTAAGGCTTGATTTCTGAAAAGCAAAAGGGCTTTTTTGCAATTATGGCTAGAGACAGCTGGTGCCTCCCCATGCCACGGCGGGGGCATCGAGCGCTCTGGTGCGAGCGAGAGCTAGGAGGCTTTAAGAACTCCGGATTCAATGCCTCCAACTCAGGTAGCCACTTGTGCACTTCTGAGCCACTTGTGCACTTCTGAGTATTCTGTGCGAGCAGTATGTAAGGAGAGCGGCGACATTTATTATTAAGCTTGTGCACAATGTTCTTGCTAACTCACGTTTTACATCTAAGCTAATTGCATATTCTTGTGCTGGCAAGAAGCTTGCTCTGAACAATATACTTATGCAACTGAGAAAATGCTGCAATCACCCAGTAGGTTTTCCTTTCATCTTAGTTGATACATTAACCATTTGTGTATATTTTTTTCACTTGATATAGTATCTTTTCATTTTTTTGATTTATTTGGTTTTCGGGAAGTTTCTCAGTGGTGGCTTATATTTTGACAATGATTTGTGAGGTGTCGGATTTATGGACCCGGCAGTCCACACAGGGTAGCCTATGTGGTTGATTTGTTGAGGGACAGATCGAGGATCATAAGACGATGGTAACACAAGACGCAAGGATTGAACAGGTTCGGGCCGTCGAGATGACGTAATACCCTACGTCCTGTGTTGGTGTATGGATTGCTGNTGGCTTATATTTTGACAATGATTTGTGAGGTGTCGGATTTATGGACCCGGCAGTCCACACAGGGTAGCCTATGTGGTTGATTTGTTGAGGGACAGATCGAGGATCATAAGACGATGGTAACACAAGACGCAAGGATTGAACAGGTTCGGGCCGTCGAGATGACGTAATACCCTACGTCCTGTGTTGGGTGTATGGATTGCTGTGTATGAAGTTCCTGAAGGATCTCCGTAGTTGGGTTCTGTCCTAGGTTGAATGATTGCTCGTGTTTTGGAGGGGGGGTCCCAAGACACCTTATATAGTCCGGTTGCCTTGAGTTACAAGTCGGCTAGAGATTGTAACCTACTCGAAATACAAGGATTCGATCCTATAACGATTACAGATATCTTTCCCTAGAATTCCGGCTAGCTTATCTTGATCTCCGATCTTCTTGCAAGATACGCTGCCTGCTTCCTTGCCGCGCGCGCCGTCGTAGTCATCCGGTTCGCCCGACTGGTGGGCCTCCCGAGTGGTGGGCCACCCAGTCTGACAAACCGGCCCGATAGCACTCGGATTGGGCCGCCCCCTGCTGGTTGGGCCAATCCGCCTTCTGGGTACCCTCGGGGGTCTATCCCCGACAAGCCCCCGAGTAGTACGTGGTTGAGCGACAACTCGGCGAGGTTGTGCTATCTGCTGAGCTTCGAGCTTGCTGCGGTTGGAAGCAAAACCACATGATACTGGAGAGAAAAGAGAGCCGTCTGCAACGGATGCGCCGCGAGGTGCGTCCGTTGGCCGTAGCCCCCGAGCCTTGAAGCGATTCCGAAGGAATCAGTCCAAGGGTTTGTAGCCTTGTTCTGAGGTCGCCAGACAATCAACGGATGCGCCGCGAGGTGCGTCCGTTGGCCGTAGCCCCCGAGCCTTAAGGCGATTCCGTAGGAATCGGCTCAAGGCTTAATCGAGGAGCATCTGACTGAATCATCCGGCGTTAATTTCGGCGTCCAGCCCCCGAGTGCGAGGACCGGCGGAGTCCTGCGAGACACGCCGAGTAGTCGTCCCGGCGCCCAGCCCCCGAGCGTGAGGGCCGAGTTGAACCATCCAAGGTACACCGAGTAGTCGTCCCGGCGCCAGCCCCCGAGCGTGAGGGCCGAAGCATGCTGAGTGGTCATCCCAGCGCCAGCCTCCGAGCGTGAGGGCCGAAGCGAGCCGAGTGGTCATCCTGGCGCCAGCCCCCGAGCGTGAGGGCCGAGCACGCCGAGTGGTCATCCCGGCGCCAGCCCCCGAGCGTGAGGGCTGAGGCACGCCGAGTTGTCGTCCCGGCGCCAGCCCCCGAGCGTGAGGACTCGGCGGGCAAGCGCGGCGAGTAGTCGTCCCGGCGCCAGCCCCCGAGCGTGAGGGCTGAGGCACGCCGAGTAGTCGTCCCGGCGCCAGCCCCCGAGCGTGAGGGCTGAAGCACGCCGAGTCGAGGGTCCGTCAAGTCTTCGTCTTCCTCGTCATGCGGTAGCGCCAGCCCAGTACTCAAAAGCACTCAGCTAGCGATCCTTGTGGAGTGTAGCGCCAGCCCGAGTGCTGGAAAGCACTTGGCTAGCGACCATCGTGGAGTGTAGTACCAGCCCGAGTACTGGCTGACTCGAGTACTCAGCTGGCGGCGATGCCGGAGTGGTCCAGCCCCTGAGCGTAACAGGCAAGCTCGGGATCCAAACATGTGCCCTGCAATGAAGATATGTAGGATAGGTAGTATATGGTGTAGCAAATACAAATTCTGGAGAAAAACATTCGGCGTTGTAGAATTTCAACTTCCAACTCTTTAAGTCTATTAATTTCCTCGGGTAGTTATCCTGTTACGTTTATGCACCTGATCCCCGATAGCCATAGTCCATAGCGCAGGGAGCTGGGCCGCATGCACGCGTAGTAACGTAGGCGTACGGAAGAGTCGAGGCTTCACGGATTAAGGCGTGTGCTTCCCTAGTACTTTAGCGACTTCTACAAGAGTGGAAAAAGAAAAGAAGGATGGAGAAAAATGCAATATGCGTCCGTTGGCCGTCCCGACTGTGTAGCGCTCGGGCTGTATAAGCAGTCGGGAACAGACCAAAGGTAGTCGGCGATGATTATGGAGAAACATGGCGAAGTACGGAGATATGCGATGACCGAGAAATATCATAAAAAGTATTTAAATATGACTTAGATTGATTTGTGTCAGAGTTGGAGAATCAGCCTGTCGTCCAAGCATGTGGGCTGCTAACGTCGTCTTGATTGTTGTGCCGGAGCAGCGAGCCGTCTGGTTGACTCATTCCGGCTGGTACGTCGGCGCTGAGTGGTCGGAATTGGACGTGTCGGCGAGCAGCGTAACAGAGCTGGTCGATGTCGGCGTAGTAGCTGGCATTGTTCGTTGGTCCGCCGTTCGTAGTATTCCCATCAGCCATGTGCCTCCGGCAGCCAGCCTTGCGTCTCGCCGTGTGGATGTCAAGGGCTCGAGAGCACGCCGTGTGGCGGCGAGTTGAACTGGTTAACGGCGAGTACTCGAGCCGTCTCCTTGGCCAACCTGATTACGGTGTTCCGTCTGCAAAGAGAGAAACGATTCCAATCTTGCGTGCATGAATCCAAGCACACGTTAGCAGCCTCAGAAGAAGCAATACGAAACTGATTTAACTGTAAAGGAAAACTGAAACAAGAAATTCTCTTCCAGATTCGCGTGAGATTTTCTGGTCAAATCATCAGTAGATGGAGAAGCAAGGCGCCGGTGATGGATAGGCATGATGCGAGCAACTCGACGCTGGCGGCGGGCCCTAATTCAGAACTCAGCGACGTACACGTGCAGTAGATGCACGTAAATTAATCAGAGAGATAGATTAGAAAATAATATGAGATTCATCTATACGCATGCAAAGATATCAGAGGCAAATAATATTAGAAGATAATCAAGATCAAGCTCATCCTGTAGATGGACACGGTGGTGCACCGCGCAGTAGATGCATGTGGGGCTCCATCACGTCGCGCCGCCATGCATGTCAGGTCGGTAGAAGCAGCCGCCGCCCGTGGACAGGTCCCATCGACGGGGGTTTCTTACAGCGCAGCTGTGCCGAGGAATAGGCAACGGAGCCAGCGGAGTCGGCGATTCCAGCACGGATGCGGACGGCACACCGACGACGATGGAGTTTCGCTTGTAGATGAGTCTGCCATCGAGCTTGTAGATTGATCTCGTCGATCTTCCCCTACCTGGCGCGCCAACTGTCGGATTTATGGACCCGGCAGTCCACACAGGGTAGCCTACGTGGTTGATTTGTTGAGGGACAGATCGAGGATCACAAGACGATGGTAACACAAGACGCAAGGATTGAACAAGTTCGGGCCGTCGAGATGACGTAATACCCTACGTCCTGTGTTGGGTGTATGGATTGCTGTGTATGAAGTTCCTGAAGGATCTCCGTAGTTGGGTTCTGTCCTAGGTTGAATGATTGCTCGTGTTTTGGAGGGGGTCCCAAGGCACCTTATATAGTCCGGTTGCCTTGAGTTACAAGTCGGCTAGAGATCGTAACCTACTCGAAATACAAGGATTCGATCCTACAACGATTACAGATATCTTTCCCTAAAATTCCGGCTAGCTTATCTTGATCTCCGATCTTCTTGCAAGATACGCCGCCTGCTTCCTTGCCGCGCGCGCCGTCGTAGTCATCCGGTTCGCCCGACTGGTGGGCCTCCCGAGTGGTGGGCCACCCAGTCTGACAAACCGGCCCGATAGCGCTCGGATTGGGCCGCCCCCTGCTGGTTGGGCCAATCCGCCTTCTGGGTACCCCCGGGGGTCTATCCCCGACATGAGGTGATATTAACAGGATATATTATTAGAATTTAGGATCGACTAGCAGTAGATCTAGTGGGGATTCTTTACATTAACTTGAACATAATCACAAGATTTACATGTACAAGAACATGAAAAGAGAGGGATAGGGGAGAGTGACCGTGAGGCTTGGTATGGAGCTGGCGTTGAGGTCGTGGTGTTGTGTCACCGTAGAGGTTGCAGTGGCAGCAACTGGTGGTGCTTCCCATCGCTGGCAGCGCCTCCCTTGAGATCGGATTAGTGTTAGGACGGTGGGGCTGTTACTGTGGTGGCGATCCTCATACCGTGTGCCGCTGGCCCCCACCTCCTCTTTATAGCTGTTGGTATTTCTTACGATCGCAGATAAATCCGCAAGCGCACGGATACCGTTGTAGCTTTCACCCGAAAGTATTCAGGGTATCGAATCCACAGGGAAGGGAGTGGTTGACTAGAGTAGTTATCCATTATATTCAATCATAACATTATTAATATACCAAAGTCTAACAAGGGGTAAACATTGATAATGGGGTAGTGTGACACACAGAAGGTTTCATTGCTCATTATATAAATCTAGTCAATATGAAGATCCTAAGAGAGAACCAGGAATTCTATGTACTTCTCACTTATGAGTTACATACATTATAAGTGTACACTATACAAGCTCAGCAAGGGACACATGTTAGAGAGCAAATCGAGGAGTCGTGGGATTCCCTCATCCAAGGGTACTGTCACGATGTTTATCACTAAGGCCTGCAAATGCCCAAACCCGAACGGCGAGGATTACAAAGGCCCAGCGGGGCTGTCACCACCCGGGGACTACCTCTGAATACGTGGGGTAGGGTATCCCCAATGGTATTTTATACCCCAAACACCACGTTTGTAATATGAAATAACTATTCTATTTATTGTCCAGATAAACAGAGCAACCTTGGGGCACATTGGGCCATTGCCATAACATGCATCAGCTATACTAAGGTGCAAGGCATACAACTTATATGATGAACAAATAAAGCAATAAGCCAAATAACATAAGCAAGATAGTAATTCCATTAATAGTTCTAAGTCTTATAAGTAAACAAAAGATACAAGATAACTGAGCTCTAGGCTTACCAAGACTCCGTCGAAAACCCGAAGAAACTCGACTCCTAAGACTACTTCACTACTAACTAAGACTAGAACTTGAGGCAAAGAGAGCTCTTCCTTCTTGGTGTGTATTGAATGAGAGAGTGAAGCCCCCTATTTATATTAGAGGTGGTGCCTTGGGGACGTGGATATGCTTCACTTGATTCTAGAGAATATTTCCCTTTTCTTTCTCCTTCGGCGCCATCTGTCCAGCGAACCGACGTTCCTACGTCGGTCGCACGAGAAAAGGCGCGCGCGAAGTCCTTTTCTCCCGTGCGTGTTCTTCCTACAGCAAAATCCGTACTCCCTCCGGTTTGGTAAATGAAGTCGTTTCGGACAAGGTTTGAGTCAAATATTGGGAATATAAATCATGAATAATTTTTAAGTCGTTGAGTTTGAAAATGTGAAAACTACATGAATAGATTTGTCTTGCAAAATACTTTCACAAAAGTATACTTATGTTAGTTTTTCATAAATATTTTTATAAAAATAAGAAGTCTAAGTTGTACTTTGGAGACCGTGTCGCTGTCCTAAACGACTTCATTTACCAAACCGGAGGGAGTACGTTCATGCTGTCCTCGATCCGCGCGAAGGCCTTTGGACGAATCAGAATTTGCCACGTCAGCTCCTGTTGACCTTCTCTCGCGCGCGCCACAGCAATCCGCGTAACGGCGTAAGGGGACTGCGCGGCCTACGGCCGCGGGCCACGTGCCCTGCTGCTCTCCCGCCTGCTTCGCGTAGGGCACCGCTGCGGCCTGTGGGCCCCGTGCGCCTGGCCGTGCGTGGAGCCTGGGCGTGTGTGGAGCCTGGCCGTGTGGGCCTGTGGGCCCTGCCCAGCTGCCCAACCGTGGGCCTTGCTGCCCCTGCACGCAGGCCTGCTGGCTTTTACAAGCGCATACACATACTCCCTCCGTCCCATTTTATTTGCCCCCGTGCAGTTCAAAAAAATTTCCCAAATTAAGTGGACACTAAGGGCGCATAGGTGGTCATCAGCCCATATTTTAAGGACTGTTGCTGCCAACCATTATTACGACGTGGGCCCCATTTGAAAAAAAAAAGAGAGGAAAACGTAATTCTGATCTTAAAGATGTGATTCTTTGGTTCTGGGACATTCCAGATGTAAAACGTGGCGCCGTGGCGCAAGGTGGCCTTTCTGTTTGTTTTTAAATTATACAGTACTGCAATGATTACTGCAGTCTTCAGACCATTTACTGGAGTACAGCAGTAGGGGTAGTAATGTCATTTCCTTCCCCTGCAATTCTTTTAATTCAAATCCCAAAGGGGCAAATAAAATGGGACGGAGGGAGTAAGTGCTTATGCCTTAGTGCCGCATGTTACTGGGTCCCACCCAGGTGGGTCCACTTTAGTGGGACCATGACCTCAACTTTTGTCATCTTTATATCTTCGCGATCTGTGGTCCAAATAATGTGAGCAATATAACATTTGGAATCGTTTCGACAAGCTCGTCGTAATGATGTACTCCAATTAGGCATTTGAGATACTTTATGATAATGATATTTTATATCTCATCTCAAGCCCATAGTGTCCTTTCCTGCGTGACAAAGTAAAACACCAACACTCGTGGAATTTGTTAGTAATAAACCCTACCACTATGTTTGATGATTATATTTAATATATTCTCTGCAAAAATTGACCGTCAAAATTGGCATTTAAAGACTGTCAACAAGCTCCCCCACACTTAGCCTTTACTCGTCCTCGAGTGAAGCTTAAAGACTAAGATGGACAACATGACTCCAATTGATATGATGCAAGCATATAAGTTATTCCAAGACATACCTGCACTTGTGAATTTTGAAGTGTCTAACATGTAATCTTGGATGGTTGAGGAACAGAATAGCCTTGATTCAAGTCATCTCAACTCTTCTGTTAAGTAACTTGGGTTTTCGATAAATTTTCAAAACATAACCTTACCTAGCTCCTCAAATGATTCTCTCAGATCGCTCATTGTGTATAATTCCTCACCAAGGCATTCTTTTGCCTTCTTTTACCCTACTTCTAAAAGGCTTATGTGGATCTCAAGGTAGGAGTAAAGATAAGGCATACTTGCATCACATATATTGCAAAGTCAAAGAACGAATCCAAGAAGAAAACTATTCATATAATCTGATCAAGATGTGCATGTGTGTGGAACAATGGAAAATGTATGTGGAAATTATGATATCTCCTTTTTGTATGATCTCTCTCCTCTTTATTTTGAAAACATGGCTATCTCATTTTTTTTCTCTTTTTTTTATTATTATGCTCAATGCTTTGTATGAGCATGTATATACTTTTTTTTTTCTTTCTTTCTCTTTTTTTTCTTCTTGGACCTTCATGTGTCCAAAATGTTTTTCTATAGCCCATGTTTCTTTTGCAAAGAATATTTGGAGAGAGATTCATAACACATATGGAGCATTTATTGTGTGGATGAATGAATATTGCTTCCAGTGTAGAAGTTTAGCATATGTATGTGGAGTGTACGTGATCTTGATCAAGAAAGCATGAGGAGCATCTTACAAGGGTCATAACAATTTGACAAAGCTCAATGCAATAATAAGCAGCATATGTATAATGTTTTCAACTTAAGTGACATATGGCTTTGGTAGGAATGGAATATCATTGAGGAGCTTTGCAAGGCTATTGATTTTGAACTTTTGCAATAAAAACCTCCCAAGTACTTTATAGAGAAAGAGCAAGATTTTTTTTCATCATACCATATCTCATTAATCAACCACTTAGGTAAACATGTTTTCCTAAAGATATATATTCACAAGCAACATGTGTATGTGCAAGGAATAAAGAATATGCAAGCCAATCAAGGATGGGCATGTATATCAAAGGAGCATCGAAACTCATTGAGTTTAATTTTAGTGATGATCTTAAATTTGGAATTATTTAAACTCATGAATCAGAGAGAAGGGTGGATAGGATGTGCAAACCATCGCTCTGGACGAGAATGTGGTCGAGAGGTACCAGAGGGCCGTCGGCCGACCCATTCGGGGCCTCGGTCGCCTTGATCTTTCTCGAACTAACCTGTGCGATGTTGTACAACCTGTCTGTGGGTGGTCTCGCTCATGTATTCATTAGAAAGCTAGAAAGACCCCCACACTTGTCTTTTGCCTGCATTTATTCTCACACAGTGGAAACAAAACAATAGCTCCACCGTTTTAAGAACCATGAGCCTTTATTGGAATTTAGATGTTTTTAGTGTCTTTATGTTATGCAAATTTTTATGGGATTTTTTATGGCAAACAAATCTTTCATGGTAACTTAGCAGGAGATCAAAGGAAAAATAAGTGCACAGAATATTTCGGATACTTCCCTGACGAATTCCCCCAAACTCTAGTCTTGGAAGCGAATGCAAGATTTGAGCTTAAGAGTGCCAAAAGATTTGTCCACTGTTTGTCTTGCTTCATTGTGCAAATTTCTTCCATATGACTAAAGATGTTGAATGTTGAAGTTATGCTCGCCATCCCTTAGTCATTACTTCATCCCTGCAAAAAGTTAGTGGACAACAAATACCCGAAGGATGATAAGGAATAAATCATTATTGCCATTGGGTTAGTTGTTCACATCCATGCTTAAAAACAAATTGGTTTTTAACATTGTTAAGTGTAGATCCTGTTGGCCATTTTTTTTATTTTTCAAATGTTTCTCTTTTTTTGAAATTTTATTTTCACCACTTTCCTTTAAGCATAACTCAAACAAGGCTGAATTTAAATTACATCAACATGACCTCAAGGGGTTTTGCATTATACTCACAGTGAACCTTCGAAAGGTGTTGTACCTCCTTGTATGTTATGCAACATTGTTGCAGTGCATCCATTGCCTTGGTTTATCTTCAATTCGAATCAAGCTTGACGACTTACTGTCGAGGGTAGACCCTCAGGGGTACCCAGAAGGCGGATTGGCCCAACCGGCAGGGAGCGGCCCAGTCCGAGTGCTTCCGGGCTGGTCCCACCAGGCAGGCGGCCCAGCCTGATTTCCTTGGCGCGCGGGTCACGGAACAAGATGGCGTGATCTGCTCGGATACGCGCCAACAGAGATAGAAACTAGCCGGATTCTTAGGAGAGAATATCTGTAACAAACATAGAAGTCTATCCTTGTAATCTGGGTAGGACTAGATCTCGACCGACTTGTAACCCAAGGCAGCCAGACTATATAAGGCTCCCTAGGGACCCCCTCCAACGCATCTACACCCATACACGAGACACCCTAGAACCACCACCAACATCAATACAATCACACCCCCGACACAGGACGTAGGATATTACGCTCATAGCGGCCCGAATCTGTCTAAACCTTGTGTCTTGTGTCACCATCGATTTCTGATCTGCGATCGTCTCTCGTTACAAATCAACCACGTGGGCTACCCTGTGTGGACTGCCGGGTCCAAACATCCGACAGTTGGCGCGCCAGGTAGGGGGGATCGTCCAGATCAACCGCGGATCGATGGCAGATTCATCTACAAGCAAATTTTCGTCGGCGTCGTCGGCGTCGACTACACGCATGCCGAACTCGTTACCATCCGTGTTGCGTGCTGCCGTGGTCTGGCTCCGTTGCCAACCCGGCGGCAGCGGTGCGTGATCTATCTCCGGCTCTACACGCAATCCTATCGAACGAGATCAAATCGTCGCTGCTCCGTGGTGCATGGAACTACTCGGTGATTTGGTATACCAAATCAATGCTGCTCGGCAAGTACACTCGTATTGTTGTTTCAAGCCATACAGGGAAGATTCTTTCCTTCTACTGTTAATTAAGATTACCTTTAATCTCCTTTGTCTTACGAACGTGCTGCACGCACAGTTCGGACTTCCTTCTTTTTCTAATCTACTTTCTATCTCCACAACATGCGTTGCATGTATCATGTATGGATGGCTGATCGCGGGATGACAACACCTACTGCCGGTGAACCTGCGCCCGATGGGATCTGCAGTTGTCCCTGTGAGCAAGTGTTCGGCGAATCAATCTCCCACGTCAACGCTACTCAGCCGCCGCCGCCCGTGTCTCCGCTCCCTGTGCCGGCTCCACCGACTCGCTGCACGCGCGTCGAAAGGCCATCCTGCGATACGAGCGCTACTCCGAGATTACTTTCTTGCATGTGCATGCATGGATGCCGAGTTCTGGACCGGAGGCTCCCTGCTGGACCACAGCTTATCTGCAAATCCATCGCCAATTCCATCCTCACATGCATGTACAAGCCGAGTGCTGATGCACGACTCTGCCACCAGCCGATGACGGGTTCCTGTGCACGAGCAACCACTCGGCGAATCGATCTTCCACGGCGGTGAATCGACCAGCTGCCGGCAACTCCATGGCTAATTAACTCCAATCTTGCGCATGCCCCTTGCATCAACAAGCATTCACGCATAGCAAGGAAAAGAGACCGGGTTGCATCGAACAGGAAGATTCTTCTCCTATTTCTGATTCTTTCTGATTTTATTTCTTAAGCTTAATCAATCTACAACATGGGCCACGACACCACGGGCGCTGACAAGGTCCAGCTCCTCCGCCACGCCGTCTACGCACGGCTGCGTGCGCGGATTATGAAGGCAAAGCCAGCAACAGCAGCGCCGACAACACGGCCAACGGCGCCCTCACGCTCCACGCTCGGGGGCTTGCGCCAGACACGGCCAACAGGCGCCCCGTTCCACTCGGGTCGCTCGCCTCTCCAAGTCACAAAACAAGCTAAGTCATACTCCAATGTCTACTTTATACTTTCCGGTTACTGCACATCTCTGTATCTCCGGACCATCACCGACTACCCTTAGTATGTTTCCGACTGCTTATACAGCCCAGGCGCTACACAAGCAGTCGGCTTACGGCCAACGGACGTACCACGCGCACTTATTTTCCACCTGTTGTTTCTTTTTTCCTCCCTTGCACAAGTCGCTAAAGTACTCGGGAGCACACGCCTTAAATCGTGAAGCCTCGGCTCTTCTGTACGCTTACACTTTCTACGCGTGCACGCGGCCAGCTCCCTGCGCTATGGAATGCGGCTATCAGGGACCAGATGCATAAACGTAATAGGCTAACTACCCGAGGAAATTAATAGACTTATGAGGGCGGGAATTGGAAACTTTTCATACATTGCCGAATGCTTTTTCTCCTGAATTAGTATTTGCTGCAACATGTACTACTGCTCTTCGTGTTTTTTATGACAGGAACAAAGCCTGGATCTCCGAGCTCGTCGCCTACGCTCGGGGGCTCCCATCTCCGCCAGTTGAGTGCTCTGCAGCACTCGGGCTGGCACGACGACACTTCATCAGGGACGCTGGCCGAGTGTTTTTCAGTATTCGGACTAGCGCTATCCGACGTCTGCGCATGTCGGTCATCGACCTTTAATCTACGCTCGGACTCGCCGATCCGGCAACTGGAGCTCCTCCGTCACATGTCAAACTCCAGGCCAACAGGCCATCATAATTCCGTGGCAGACATACAGCTAGATCGAGGAAGTGTCAAGCTATCTTGTCTCACGTGGAGACCACACAGCAACGGTGTTGGCAATACAGGGAAGAATCTAATCTATTTTATTTGTTTTCCTATATATCGGATCCAATCTACTTCATGCTTTTATTGGTAATAACAAGTATTATACTAATCAATCTCTGTCTTGTTTACGTATATGCATATCATCTTCAACACGCCGCTGTGACGCATACATGACCTGTTCGCCGAGACGGAAAAAAGGAAAACCTGTACGCGGCCACACCTGCGGCCTGATGGGGCCGACTGGGGCTGCCCAGTCACCGAATCGCCGAGCGGTCCTTGAGTTCACAGCCAAAGAGTTTCAGGACACCGCCGCCACGAGAACGCGCAACCGCTCCTAGGCAGATGAAGCCATCTCCAGAAGCCGGCTCCGCCGTGCTGCCCGCCGATACGTCGATAACAGAGCACCGTACCCTGCACCGAGTGGAGACGCCGATTCCGTCAGGACGTTCGCCGACTCATCGACGATTTTTATGACTCGACACGAATTAAGCTAAGTATTATTTATGACTCGACACGAATTAAGCTAAGTATTATTTTTAATTAAATATTTTATGGCTTCCATATATTTTCGTACGCCTCGGCTCTCCTATGCCACCATGACTTCCGCCAACTACCTCGATCGCCCTCCGACTACTTGTACAACCTGGTCTATCCAGACTGCAACTCCATAAGTTTTTATACAAGTCGCTAAAGTACTCGGGAGCACACGCCTTAATCCGTGAAACCTCGACTCTTCCGTACGCCTACGCTCCTACGCGTGCACGCGGCCCAGCTCCCTGCGCTATGGACTATGGCTATCGGGGATTAGGTGCATAAACGTAATAGGCTAACTACCCGGAGAAATTAATAGACTTAAAAAGCTGGAAGCAGGAATCGTTTTCATGCATCGCCAAATACTTTTCTTCTCGGCTTCATATTTTATTGCACCATATACTGCCGTTGCACTGTGTTTCCGCTGCAGGGTATGGGCGACCACTCGGCGTGCCTCAGCCCTCACGCTCGGGGGCTGGCGCCGGGACGACCACTCGGCGTGCTCGGCCCTCACGCTCGGGGGCTGACGCCGGGACGACCACTCGGCGTGCTCGGCCCTCACGCTCGGGGGCTGGCGCCGGGACGACCACTCGGCGTGCTCGGCCCTCACGCTCGGGGGCTGGCGCCGGGACGACCACTCGGCGTGCTCGGCCCTCACGCTCGGGGGCTGGCGCCGGGACGACCACTCGGCGTGCTCGGCCCTCACGCTCGGGGGCTGGCGCCGGGACGACTACTCGGCGTGCTCGGCCCTCACGCTCGGGGGCTGGCGCCGGGACGACCACTCGGCGTGCTCGGCCCTCACGCTCGGGGGCTGGCGCCGGGACGACCACTCGGCGT
>CM014270.1:21950295-21960519 GCA_004135705.1 Alloteropsis semialata | reverse complement strand
ACACATTAGGAGAGTAGTCCAGGGGCCCTCGCCGGTAAGGATTTGGCGACCTCTGCTGTACGACCTCGTCGTACCATATCCCGTGCAAACGGCTGGAGCTCACAGAGGTCGACATCGCTCGGGATTGCTTGAGGTGAAGAAGAGGCTAGGGTTACGCACTGGGAAACAAAGGGGATGGCTGCCGCCGGGAGCAGACACCTCCGCTTTTTTAATGGTCAAAGAACATGTCTTCGCTGACATGTTAAGGCTGTTTAGATCCTTGTAAATGAGCTGAATTGTAATAAGTTGGCCTAATTGGCAGCCCCGCGAATAGGAAAGTCGGCTTTCTGAGGCTGGAATTTTGGCCTCCAAAAAATTCACGTCCGAAAACTGGAAAGCATTTCATCCGCTCTTGATTCATCTTATCCCGAAGTCGCCGCGCTCCTCTCGAGTCTCCTTTGATGGCGGCGCCTAGGATTTCCTATGTCGTCTCCTCATCACCCTTATCCTCTTCCTCCTACCGAATCTAGAAGAGACAATGGCCTCCATCTTAATCCTCTACTCTAGCCACCGAATTGAGTCTTTCATCAAGCTGAATCTACCCACCTCAAGCACAAGAAGGCAGTGGCCCTCCCCTCTACCGCGGGCCGCACCGTGTCACCAGGACCACGCCTAAGCTGCCCCACCTCAAGCACTGCAAATCGATGGCCTTCTCCTAGCATGAGTTGTTGGTGATATGCCCAAGTGGCAATCATAGAACAATTCGGATTGGGCCTTTGGATGTTGATCCAATAAGTAGATAGAGTGCTAATGGGCTTTCAACGTGATAGCCCATTAGCACGGCCTATATAAATAGGGGTAGGGGGCTATGGGCAACCAACGGTTGACCACGCCACAAACCCTAGCCGCCGCTGCATTCTCTCCTCTCGCCTACCCGAAACCCAGTCGGGCGTGCGGTGCTAGCACACCGGCGCATGACGTTTTATCCCTGTACGTGTGGACTCCGTGGAGGCACTACTGTTGCTACTGCACTGATCGGCTGCGAAGGCAAAGAGCTGCTGCCAAACGATAACAAACGATCGTGATCGACTACTTCCTCTACACTGACGCACATCTACGTTGGATTGACTACTCCAACTCTTCTTCCGCTGTGTTGCGCGTCTAGTGGTAACGATCTGTGACCTCTCTACTCACAAGTTTCCTGGGTGATATTGTAGTTATTTGCTATAGCAGATCTGTTTCCCTACAGTGGTATCAGAGTGGTCTTGCGTAGTTTTTGGTTTGTATTTTGCACGGTTTTGATTAGATCAATTGGTCATAAGGGGTTCTGGAATAAGTATGAGTTGATAGAATCATATGATCAAAAAGATTAGTTCATGCTTTCTCTATGATGTTCATGCAACTTGTCCCTACCAGTTGGAATCACCAAGGGGACTAACTGCACGCACAGTCGATAGATTGAGCCAACAGAACGAGATCATGTGTAGCAGTCTTCTCAATTGCACCTATCGGGACCTCCATTGCTATTTGCTATAGAGATATCCTAGCACGGTTTGGTAGAATCATTTTACGCTTAACTTGTTTTTGCAAGGTATGATGTGAATGGTATGGCCTCAATATCATGTGATGATCTGTGTGTAACCTTTGAGTAGCCTGCATGCTGCAAGTTAACATAACCGGGTTAAGGTTGTTTCATTATTGTATAATGGCTTGTGTGTCGACTTGTGATGCTTAATTCCTCATGTAATCTTTTCATTAGCTATTAGTGTAGTAGCTTTTCATATGTTCATGGAGGCCCTTTAAAGCATGGTGGCGATGATGATCACCACGAGACGGGAGGTGTGGCAATGGAGATCACGGTGGAACCATGATGATGGAGCTCACTATGATTCCAAAGGCCATAATATTGACAATATGATATGATTATATGCCTGTGATGTTTACTTTCCTGTCTTACTATTCTATTCATGCTTTACATATGGTGAATGTTTTTGCCATGATAGAATAGCTTCCCTCAGAAAAGTTGAGTTTTTTTATGCATTTTACCAATAGCTGCACCTATAAATTTCAGTTGTTGTGTGGTAGGTTTGCCAAAGTAAAGTACCATCAACTACCATCATGAATAGGGTGCTTGTCGGATATCCGCATGCATAGTGTTGATTTACTCAACAAAGCTATTAAAATGGTTTGGGGCTTTATGGCACGGAGTTGGGAGCTGGGGCATTGGATGCCACTCAACAAACAAGAGTCATATAGGGATATGATTAACAAAGTTGTTATTTACCTATATCACTAAGCATCTAGCAGTGAAGCTAAAGCTCGCTAGGTTTTTAGTGAATATGGATCTTGGACCACTATATATCGTTAAAGGGAAGACGATGTTGGTATAGTGGAAGTGCCTTTTATTAATTTGTTAATAGAAGATTCCCATAAACATAGTTCTGAAATCTTCGCATGTTAATTTATGTTGTAGATCATGGTTGCGAATAACACTTCCAGTTTTAATTTGCGATCTGTCCTTGAAAAGAAAAGGCTCAATGGAGCTAATTTTATTGATTGGTACCGCAATCTGAGAATTGTTCTCAGGCAAGATAAAACGGAGTATGTTCTTGAGCGACAACACCCAGATGACCCCCTACCAATGCAAGTGCTACAGACCGCAGAGCTTATCAGAAGCACTGCGATGATGCCCTAAACATTAGCTATCTCATGCTCACCACCATGTCTTCAGACCTATAGAGATAGTATGAGCATGTGGATGCTCACACTTTGATTGAGGGACTACGTGGGATGTTTGAGAACCAAGCTAGGACTGAGAGATATAACATCTAAAAGTCCCTGTTTGTGTGCAAGCTAGCGGAAGGTAGCCCGATATGTCCTTATGTAATCAAAAAGATTGGTTACATTGAGACTTTGGATAGACTTGGTTCTGAACTCAACTATGACCTGGCTATAGACATCATTCTCCAGTCACTCCCGCAAGCAAAGAACCGTTCATCATGAACTTCCAGATGAATGGCATGGAGAAAATGTTGGCTAGTTGCATGGCATGCTGAAGACAGCTGAGGAAAGCATAAAAAACCCACATCATGTGATGATGATCTAGAAGGAGGGCAAAAAGAGGAAGCGTTGGACGCCTCCCGAGGGCAAAAGCAAGGGAAAGGCCATTCCCAATGAACCCTAGTGCTCTTAAGCCTAAGCCAAAATCCAAAACTAGCCCTACTTCTGATAATGAATGCTTCCACTATCATCTCAAGGGACATTGGTCGAGTAACTGCAAGAAGTACTTGGAGGAAAGGAAGAAGAAAGGAAGTGAGAGTTCCAATTCAGGTATAAATGTTTTAGAAATCAATATTGCTACATCATCTAGTGAATCTTGGGTATTTGATACCAAATCGATGATTCATACTTGCAAATCGTTGCAGGGACTAAGTAATGCTAGAAGGTTTCCAAGAGGCGAGTTGGATGCTCATGTCGGCAATAGAGCAAAGGTTGCGGTCAAAGCTATCGGCACTTATCACTTGTCGTTACCCTCAGGATTAGTTTTGGAATTAAATAATTGTTATTGCATCCCTTCTCTAAGTAAAAACTATATCTCTTCTTCATGCTTGGAAGAAGTTGATGGTTATGAGACTGTAATAAAGAACAAACATTGTTCAATTTATTATAATGATATTTTCTATGCGCATTGTCCATTGGTGAATGGATTATATGTTCTTGATCTTGAGAATAATCTATTTGTAACATTAATACCAAAAGAGCTCAGCTGAATGATTTGAATCCTACCATTTGTTGACAGTCCTTAAGTACCACTTTTTACCGTCAATTCCTACGAAAATCTATACAAAAAAATGCATTCACCATAGCTATAGGGCTTATATCTAATCAATTCCACAAGCTCTGGGGAATATGTGAATGTAGGGACTAACTGGCAAAAGAGGAGGACATTTGGGCTCAGGGCCAGGTCACCCAACCCCCTAGGACGGCCGATTTGGGCCCAAGCCCAATGGACCATCTTTGACCACGGCAAAGAAGCACAATCCAGGACCATTATAGCCGCTGATTCCATGGTGGTTGGATCCAAGAGAGGGGAATGGTACAAGGGGAGGTCTCATGGATCAAAGGGCCCACCTCACAAACTAAACATACTCAAATTCAGGTATACCACCTAGAACCGCCATAGGGCCCACTACACAGTCACTCAGCCGAAGATGGGCTTGAGACATGCTGGCGCCAAGTCGCCCGACCCTCTAGGTCAGCCGACCTGGTCCGGAGGCCAAACCGCCTCATCCTTCTCGTGCGCATTCCCACCACCTCCAAGAGTCCATCTCTGCCATGCACAACTTAAGGCGGTGGAACTAAGGGTCGGCCGACCTGCCCGGTTGCCCGACCTGGAACTGAGTCGGTTCGTCCCCAGCTACCATGTGTCCACTCCCAACCACCTAGGGATGCTATAAAGACCTGCCATGACCTCTTCATCGACACACACCAGAAGAGAGAGCTCCCATTGTATAAGTGTTAGGCTTAGTCTAGTAATGAAGTAGTTTTAGTAGTAGAGCTTCTGAAGGGTCTCCGATGAAGTCTCGGTAAGCTTAGAGTTCAGCTTTGCAATTCTTATCTTACTTGTAAGACTTTGAGCTTCAATGGAAATACCTTCTCTCTTATGTTATATGCCTCAGCTTTAGTTTACTTGTTTAGTATATAAGATATATGTCTTGCACCTTAGTTCAGCTGACGCATGTTATGGCATTGGCCCAATGTGCCGCAAGGTTGCTCTGTTTATGTGGATGATAGATAGAGTTGTGTTTCATATTTGCAAGCATGGTGTTTGGAACATGGATATCATTGGGGGTATCTCTACCCCACGAATTAGTAGAGGTAGGTGGCAGGTGGTAACAGCCCTGTCCACCCTTTGTAATCCTCCACGTTTGGGAGATGATGTTAGGCCTTTATGATAAGAAGTCTTGTTGTTGTCCCTTGATGAGGGAACTACCTGACACCTCGATATGGCCTCTAACATTTACCCTCTTACTAAGCTTGTACAGTGTATAATCTTGTATGCTTAAGACCCATGAGTGAGAAGTATATAGAATCCCTTGTTTTCTTCTAGGATCTTCTGTGTGTCACACTACTGTTGGCGCTCCATAGCGACACCTTTTTACCCTTGTTTATCTTCAATAATGGCCTGGATTTGACATCTAAACTATTGATCATACTCTATAACGGGACCATTTTCGTATATGCATGTGTTTTTGGAGGATTTCTATTTATGCAGGTTTTTGAGCAATTTTGGAGCGTAAATGGATGAGGCTCGTAACCAAGGACAACATGGAGAAAGATGAAGGCTAGAGGCCCAAGGAGAAGGCTAGGCCGACTGGCCCCACATGGTCTAGGCTGGCTGACCGATGGAGTTTCGAAACCCGTTCATGCTCATCTTCGGTGAACCATCCTCCAAGAATGTTTAAAGGGCAAGTACTTGAAGATAAGATCAAGTGACTTCGGGATCAAAGCAAATCAAATGGAGATTTTGGAAGGATATCTATTTTCCATTCTTATCTCGAAGTAATCTCGAAGCAACCGACGTCCAAGGCCCACATGCATAGAGAAGACAACTACTGAAGGTTTCAGAAGGCTTGGGAAGAAAGTTGAGCACGAGGCAGCCAGGGAACAGGCCAGGCTGGCTGGCCTGGGGCCCACTAGGCTGGCCTGCCTAGCCAATTTCCAAGGCACCTCGGCCTTCCCTTTGACCTAGAGCTCCCCAAGGCTATAAATAGCCCCAGTTCTATTTGCCACACATCAATTCATTCGCCATTCAATGCCGAGGAGTAGAGAATCTAGAGGGACACCTTTCGGAGAGCTGGGGGTCATGCTAGTTGTCTAGGGTTTACCCTAGCCGACGTGGGAACCCTACGAGGAAGACTACGTCGGAGTTCTGGAGCTAGGATCATCAAAATCAAGGTAGGATCCCGGTGGTGATCTTGTGATGTACAATCATTCATGGTAAAGTTATTTGTGTTTCCGAATCTTTAGCAATCAAGTGCCTCTTTTTATGATTTCATTCATTCTTGGTTTTGCTTCTTCCTCAATCTATTTTCGAGATAGATTGCTCTCGGTATTCTTGTAGCCATAATGGCTAAGGGTTCATACCGGATCTACCAAGTGGTTCGACACGTTCTTCGTGAACATGCCCTTAAGTTACCCATGCCGATAGGGAGCACCATGACAGGGTGTGATTCCGTGTAAGGTGGGGCTTTCAAGAGTTTGACCGGAGGTCATGATTTGAAGATGCTTCTTATTGAGATTCACATCTATCTTACTTCACTCTATTTAGCTCGGAGCAACAACATATGCATGATCTAGGTGATCTAGATCGGTTATCTCTAACTCTCTCTCGCTACCTCTGGTGTTTGGTGTTTATTAGATTAGATTCGGATTTCTATGCTAGTTAAATTATTTCTTGCATCTTTAGTTCTACGGATGATAAACCTTGGGGGATTACTCTAAGGGAAGAGCTACAACTGATCCGTGTGCTTGCGGTTCATAATTGACGCGTCTAAGGGCCGTCAACAAGCTTTTCTGGCGCCGTTGCAGGGGAACTATCGATTAAGATCCGATTTGACTTGCATTCATAAATATTTCTTTTTCTCTCAATTTTCTTTTGATTTCTTTTTTTAGATCTCTTATTTTTTCATTTTTATCAAAACAGATCTCATCCACAAAAATCAATCTAATCTAAGTTTTGTCTTACTTTTATTTATTCTATCTTTTTCTTTTAGAACTTGTATATATTTTGCTTTCACTAACCCTAACAGGAGATGGATGGCTATCTCTCCAACAAACCAAAAAATTTTGTGGATGATCCAAAAAAACTTTACAGGCAGAGGAGACGGGAAGCACAAGCTAAGAAGTTGGAATTAGTAGATCCAAAAGGCGAGACCGAGGGTTCATCGTCTACACCTCAAGGAACTCCACCACCAAGTCCTAAGGAGGTGCCAACAAAACAGGATATGGCGCAACCGGAACCGGAACGTATGATCGGAGAACTTTGCATCCTGGATATCAAGGATTTGCCTATCCAAGATCTCGACGACATCGGAGTGCCATTCGAGATCAGGACTTCAACCATCCGTATGGTGCAAAACTCGCCCTTCACCAGAAAAGAAGATGCCAACCTTCACCTTCAAGCATTCATCCAACTATGCCGCACCTTCGACATGCAAGGAATAACTCAAGATCAAATGAGAGCGAGGCTCTTTCTGTTCTCTCTACTCGGGAGAGCGCTACAGTGGTTTCATTCTCTACCACCGCATACGATGCAGAATTGGGAGTCCTTGATGAAAGCCATCATGACGGAATTCTACTCACCGGGCAAGACTCAGATTTTGCGCAACAAGATCGCCACGTTCGCGCAAAGCCCGACAGAGACCATCGCGGAAGCCCATAAGCGCCTCAATGATTATGTCAGCCGTGCCACATCACAAGTTCTCAAGGGAGGATATAGTCCAGAAGTTCTATCAAGGCCTCAGCATGGCATCAAGGGCGATCATCGACGCATCGGCCGAAGGATCGATCATTGAGCTCACCCCAACTCATGCTTTCAAGCTATTCAAGAAGGTGGCAGATAATGATGCATGGGCATCATCGGGGCGGCTACTCCCAACACAACCCGCGGGCATTGCAAAGAGTGTTTTGCAGATGGAGCATGAAGAAATACTAGAAGGGAAGATCAACTCACTCATGAGAAGGTTGGAGAAGATGGAGGTGGACAAGAAGGAAGCCTATGCTATAGATTTGAAGGCGGCCGAAGCAAGGTCAACATGTGAAGAATGTGGAGAGTACGGCCATGTCCAGAAGAATTGTCCAGAGGAAGCTAAGGTGCTGGACTACATGAAGAAGGGGGATTGGTTCCCATCATCCAATTTCCGCTACGGGCAAGGTAGACCTCAATTTAAGGAGTTCATGGAAGGAGCAAGGCAAGATCAAAAAGGACACTGTCACCAAGTTCAAGACTATGGACAAGATATTGGAGAACATTGATGGCAAGGTGATGGAGGTCGGAAGCTCTAACCGTCAAGTTCTCAACATGATGAAGATGCTAGAGACACAAGTGACCCAGCTAGTCGGACGCCTACCCAGTAATGAAGGAAGACTGCCGGGGCAACTACAACGTCAGGAGATAGCAAAAGCAATTCAAACTCACTCGAGAAAGGAGACCGAAAATCTCAAACGCCCAGCCGGAGCAAGGGAGCCTAAGCCAAGTGTTGAAACAGAGATGACAACTAAAGAGAAGGCGCCTACTCTCGCACCGAAAATAGTCACCGAAGAGCCAGAGTTTGAGATAATTGACAAAGACACTAAGATTCTTCCTCTAAGGCCACATTACAACAAAGGTAAAATTGATGAGCATTTCAAAAAATTTGTTGAAGTGTTGCGCAGATTGAACATCAATATGCCGCTCTTGGATGCTCTACAAGTTCCAATATACTCTCGCTACTTCAAAGACATTCTTACAAACAAGCGCAAGATGCCGCTGCCAAGCACCATGAAGATGACCAAAGAGTGTAGTGCGGCTATCCCTGATCAAGCTCGAAAGAAGAAGAGGGGCCTGGGATGTCCGATCATCCCGTGTTCCATCGGATCACTGATGTTCGAAAGAGCATTGTGTGACCTTGGTGCAAGTGTGAGTGTCATGCCGAAGGCCGTGTACGAGAAGCTATGCCTTACTGGAGCCGGAACCCACCGCCATGTGCCTAGAGCTAGCAGACAACTCCGTTCGCTATCCTATGGGCATCGCCGAAGACGTACCCGTGAAGATTGGAGAACACCTAGTCCCCATTGACTTTGTGATTCTTGATATGGGAGAAGGGACAAAATCGCTACTCATCCTTTGGAGGCCGTTCCTCAAGACCGCAAGCGCGAACATCGACGTTGGCAAGGGGGAGATCAAGTTCGACATCAATGGCACCATGAGCGAATTCAAGTTTCGTCCACGCCTTGAGGTATGCAATATGATCAATGTTAAATATATTCCACCTCACCAACGTGACACCAAGGAGGAGCCGAAGAAGAAGGAAGCGAAGGAGAAAGAAGTTGTTGCATCCGTCGAGACAAAAGCTCAACGCCCGCTTGTGAAGACCAAAAAGATGACTAAGCCGAAGAATAATCCTGCACCCAAGCCAAGGATTGTGCAGAAGTGGGTACCCAAGACTGCAACGCCATCACCGAGCGTTGGTCCGAAGTGAAGAAAAGGAAGAAGTCTAGCTATAGACTATAAACAAAGTGCTTTGCGGGAGGCAACCCGTTAGTCAAGTCAAGAATAAGCTACCGGGAGGATAACCCGTTTGCCTAGTCAAGAATAAAGCTACTGGGAGGACAACCCTGAAGACATTTGAGTAAGGCCCTGTTTAGTTCCACCAAAAACGCATAAAATTTTCACCTAGAGAACCGTGTCAGTTCATTTCTTCTCTCTGTGCACGCAACCTAATGCATAAACACTATGCATAACAGGTGCATCTAAACGCCCCCTAAGTTAGTCATAGATTTTGTTACGCAAGACTTGTTAAACATTTATTAAAATGGTCGTTCGATTGAACAATTCAATTTGGAGTTTTATTCGCTCAGTCGTTTTGATTCGATTTCTTACTCTAAACCAATGACTTGAGCCATCCTATGATTTATTTGCTTTTTCTCGAGAAACCCAAAACCAAATTGCCGAACCTATTTTGGCGACCGTCCTTTCCATGACGGCCGGACCAACTTGATTTATGTGATACAAAGACACGAGTAGAGCCAAGCGTTGTTTTTAATCTCTTTAAATTTTTGACGCATGCTAGACTCGCGTAACATAGGAATTTCCAGTTTTGTTTCTCTAGAATTAGAATTTTTTAAGCCTCTTTTGATTTATTTCATTCAAAATATCTCTCTCATTTGGCCAAAATTAGAACACAAACCCATGACTCGCAGTTGAATTCGGAATTGTTCACTATCAATTCATGAAAGTGAGTGATACCGGTACAACCAAAATAAACGTAATCAGAAATTTTTTTTTGACTTACAAATGTTTATGATGCCTTAATTCACCTCTAATTATTCAGTCAAACTCATTGCTTGCTTTGAGTTGATTCTTAATTTTCAAAATTAGAGGAGGGTTAAGCATCTAAGCATGATTTGGAAGGGTTTATGTGCATGATTATCAACTAATGACCAAATTGGAGATCACGGGAAGATATTTGGCACCCCTATCAT
>CM014270.1:21935024-21949295 GCA_004135705.1 Alloteropsis semialata | reverse complement strand
ATTGATGATATTGAACCTCCAGTAAACAAGGAATTGCAGAGTTTGATTGGAAAGATCAATTTCCTGAGGAGGTTTATATCAAATCTGTCGGTCCGATTGGAGGCGTTTACTCCTCTGTTGAAACTGAAAGATGAAGAAGAGTTGGTTTGGGAACCTAAACATCAAAAGGCATTGGATGAAATTAAGCAATATTTAGCATATCCGCCAATTCTTATTCCACCACAAAAGGGTAAGCCGTACAAGCTTTATTTATCGGCTTTTAATCATGCAATCGGCTCTGTATTGATTCAAGAGGTTGATGGGAAGGAACGAGTTATATTCTATTTAAGCCGAAGATTACTAGATCCTGAGACTTGGTACTCATATGTGGAGAAGCTTTGCCTTTGTTTGTATTTTTCTTGTACAAAATTAAGGCATTATTTGCTATCGGCCGAGTGTACTGTGATCTGTAGAGAGGATGTGATCAAATATATGTTATCAATGCCAATCATGAAAGGGAGAATTGACAAATGGGTTTTTGCTCTGACGGAGTTTGATCTTAGATACGAATCGGCCAAAGCGGTAAAAGGGCAGATAATGGCTGATTTAGTTGCTGATCATTGTGGACCTAACATTGATGCTGTTGAGCAATGCACTATGGAGCTTGATGTATCTGGTCCGATGAAAAAGGCCGATGTGGTTGACACGGTTCCTTGGACTATATTCTTTGATGGTTCTTCTTGCAATGATGGTTGCGGAATCGGCCTGATTATTATTTCGCCTCGGGGGGCAAGGTTTGAATTTGCTTTTCCAATTGAAAAATGCACAAATAATCAGGCGGAATATGAAGCATTGATGAAGGGTCTCCAGATTCTTAAAGAAATCGGCGCTCAGTTTATTGAGGTATTTGGAGATTCTTTGCTGATTATCAATCAGTTACTCGGCAAATATGATTGCAAGATGGATGCTTTGTTATCTTACTTTGAAAAGTGCCGAGATTTGATTGGTCAATTCACCTTGGTAACTCTTAAGCATGTTCCAAGACACCATAACGAAGAAGCAAATCGGCTGGCGCAAAAAGCGTCTGGCTATCGGCCTATGTCCGATGTGATGGTGCAGGAGATACCAGAAGGAGATTGGAGGAAAGAAATCATTGAATATTTGAGGGATTCTTCTGTCAAGACTTCTAGGAAGATACGCTACAAATCGATCAGGCATGTCTTGGTTGAAGAAGTGCTTTATTTTCGCTCGATTGATGGAGTCCTGTTGAGATGTATCGGACCTGAAGAAGCCAAGGTTTTGATGGGAGAAATTCATGAAGGTGTTTGCGGGGCTCATCAATCGGCGTTCAAGATGAAATGGATGATCAGAAAAAATGGGTATTATTGGCCGACGATTCTAGAAGACTGCTTTGAATATTATAAAGGATGCCAAGAGTGTCAAAGATATGGAAATATTCAAAGGGTTCCAGCATCGGCCATGAACCCTGTTATCAAGCCATGGCCATTTAGAGGATGGGGAATTGACCTGATCGGCCAAATTTTTCCACATTCAAGCAAGGGGCACAAATTCATATTAGTGGCAACAGATTATTTCACCAAATGGGTTGAAGCTATTCCTTTGAAGGAGGTGAAGTCACAGAATGTTATTGAATTCGTTAGAGAACACATTGTCTACCGATTTGGAATTCCACAGACGATCACGACAGATCAAGGTACGATGTTTACATCGGACGAATTCAAAAATTTTGCTGCTGATATGGGTATCAAGCTTCTTAATTCATCGCCATATTATGCACAAGCCAATGGTCAAGCTGAAGCCTCCAATAAAAGTTTGATCAAGCTGATTGATAGAAAGATTGAGGAGTATCCAAGAAAATGGCATATTGTGCTTCCTGAAGCTCTATGGGCCTATCGAATGGCTTGTCATGGATCGATCAAGGTTTCTCCGTATGAACTAGTTTATGGACATGAAGCTGTTCTTCCATGGGAAATTCGTACTGGATCAAGACGTATCGAGCTTCAGGATAAATTGAAGGCCGGCGAATATATGGAGCTCATGAATAGTGAGTCCGATGACTTGTCTGTTCGTCGGCTGCGCGCTCTCGAAAATATTGAGGCTAACAAACTCAGAGTTGCAAGGCATTATGATAAGAAAGTTAAAGGGAAAGAGTTCAAAGAGGGCGATCTTGTCTGGAAAGTTATTCTGCCAATTGGTTCTAAGGATCCCAAGTACGGCAAATGGTCACCAAACTGGGAGGGACCCTATCAAGTCGTCCGATGTGTTCCTGGTAATGCTTATATTCTACAAACACTTGAAGGAGAAGTGTTTCCTAAGGCATTAAATGGAAAATATTTGAAGAAGTACTACCCTAGCATTTGGGTAAATTCATGAAGCCGATGCTATGCGTCGGGCTTAAAAGCCGATGGAAAAATCGCCTCAAGAACAAAAATAAGAGCCGATGCGATATGCATCGCCTTAAGGGCTATATACAAACAGAGAAAAGTATATTACATCATCAAGCCACTCGATGGCGAAGCAGGCTGTTGGAAAAGGGATTGCATATATATTCATATATTTCTCATACAGAAGGATTTCAGAAGATAAAAGGATCTAGTAGGCGCCGATGTACTTTGTTCATCATTGCCAGAACAAGACTAGAAAAGAGAAGGGCAAAAGGAAGCGCAAGTTTGAGGAGATATCTTCTTCCTTG
The DNA here is from genome assembly GCA_004135705.1 of Alloteropsis semialata. Classification (NCBI taxonomy): domain Eukaryota; kingdom Viridiplantae; phylum Streptophyta; class Magnoliopsida; order Poales; family Poaceae; genus Alloteropsis; species Alloteropsis semialata. The sequence goes on along the minus strand of CM014270.1, from coordinate 21,946,603 downwards.
AGTCGAAGAAATCCACTCTGGGTGCAGTCCCTTGAAGAGCGCGCCGGTGGACCGGTGGCTTTGCCCTAACTTGTAAAGGGCACTCTATTACACCCCTCTGAAAACCTTCCCTTTGGTGAACCATGAAGAAACCTCACGAGGATTCTTCTAGCAGGAGTTCCACCTGGATTCACTGCAGGATCAGAAAAAGGGGGGAGTACCCTATGTTACTTCACGAGAATTCTTCTAGCAGAAGAGGAAGAAGGAGTAGGATCCTATATCAAACAGAAGGAGTTTGTGTTCTATCATGAATATTAGCTGCGCCATGGCTAAGGGATGGTGGAAGAAGAAGACCTGAGGCAGGTATTTATAGCCGGCGATCGATGGAAGCATTAAAGGAGAAATGGGATCCAGGGGATGCTCGTGGAAACTGTCCAAATAAAAGAACAGTATTCTCGTGAAGATATGTCATTGATTCAGAGCTGATGTAATTGAAGGAGAGGGGCGTCTTTTGAGGAACTGCATTGAAGAGTCGTTTCGTCTGGGTCAATAGACGCATGGATACCCGTGAGGTAAATGCAGGGTTCCATATGCTATTCGTTGTCAGAGATGCTATCGCTCGGGAGAGAGAAAGAAGAAGATAAGCTCTGTGGGTTATTGATGAAGAAAGAAAAACTATGGCCCGAAAATCAAGGAACTACATGGTGCAAGGATGGAAAGTTTCGGCACGAAAATCGGTGAAGGAGTTATGATGACAGATACGAATTTTGGAATAAAACATATTTTATCCCAAAATTGGGGGGCATGTGTTGACACCGGATTTTCGCACCAGGTATGCTGAGTCATATGATGACGTGGTAAGGTTGGTGGACCCATTGACTGGTCAAAGCCGAAGATGACAGAGAAGGAAGCCGATATGCAGAAAAGGTCCGATAAGGCAAGGAGTCCAATCTAGTGACGAACAGAGAAGGGCGCGTCGGCTGAAAGAGGAAGCGTATCAGATATGAGGACTATTTCCTTTTCAGAAGGCGTATTAAAAGTCCCATTCTATCTTAGAATAAGTTTACTTTATCTGCAAGTTAGTCTGGTCCGATCAGGACTCATCATGACCAGGGTATAAATATAAACCCTCGTCCATTGTAAAGAACGATTCTCACAATCAATACAACCCGGCTTCACGCCAAAAACCCTAGGAGTAGTATCTCGACGAAGCTTATCGGTGGACGGGCTGCATCAGTTCTGATCTCCGGCTTACCAGTAAGTTAGTCAATTTATCGAACTAGTATAGGCTTTGAATTGAGGCGCATCGCCCTTTCTCGTTTATACTGTTCAACCGATTTATCTCTGGATAATCAAGATTGTTATAGATTCCCTACGTCGGAGCTAGATCAATATTGATTATTCAACAGATTATCGTTTATCGGCTACACTTTATGTCTAGATTCCCTACGTCGGAGCTAGATCATCAAGATTAGTCTAGATTCCCTACGTCGGAGCTAGACTCATCTTGATTATTTAAAGGTAACTCTTGCGGTTTGTTTGGAGTTGCTAGATTGGTTTAGATCTACGCCATGTGAATTAATCTACTTCTTCAACGGCTTTGAGCACCGGTCTTGGTCCGATTTAAGCAATATTTATCTTACAGTATCGTTCTAGGTCCGATCTATGCTTTGTGGTTTAATCTGGTTGTTCTTTGAGTATTGTGTTTGTTTAGATTCCCTACGTCGGAGCTAGATGTTCATAATATGATAAGATTGATCTTTGATTGTCATGCTTGGTTTAGATTCCCTACGTCGGAGCTAGATTCATCTTGATTAGTCAAAGGAAGCTTTGGTTATACCTGATTGCTATTTGAGTGTTATGCATGATTTAGATTCCCTACGTCGGAGCTAGGTCTTGTTTGATTATTCGATAGCATACCTTAGAATCAGAATGATCCTGTTAATGTTTTATCTGCTTATTTGCTTAATTCGATTAACACCTGTGCGAGCATCTTGTTTAGTTGACAGGTTGATGAGTTGAGTTTGACTGTCTAGCTATCTGATCTGATCATTGCTGGAGAAATCTAGATTCCCTACGTCGGAGCTAGATTTCTCTGAAAAGGTTTTGGTCCGATTGGCTGGTTAGATGGTCCGATAAGATAAATCAAACTGGCAACTAGGCAAGATGGACGATGTATCGGCTTACACTTTGATTATTTAATATCTTGTCCAAAGGCACAGCTGATCCATTATTTACATATCGGTCATATTTTATGCTTTATTTATTTAAAGGCTGATCTGTTACAAGGTCCGATCCTGATTGGTCCGATTCTGAGGTCCGATTGGATGACTGATTAAGGTCCGATTATATTGGTCCGATTGAGGTTATCTATGAAGTCCGATTTTGAGGTCCGATTGGTATCGGTCGATGCAAGTCTGATTGGGTCTTGGCTGAAATCCAACGTGCCTATGCCATTTGGAATAGAGCCGGCACAATCAAAAGGTAATTTAACTGTTTTATCCCCTTGTCAATTTCAGGTCAAATTGACTGGCACGCCGCGAACCTGAACAAAGTGCAGGCTGGCACTGGAGCGAAGCAGATCTCCCTGGTCTTCTTGGTCTTATCCTCCGCGTGCAGTAGGTACCATGGAGGAAAATTAGAATATATGAAGCTCCATCAAGTCTTCTTTCCAACACATCAAGAATCGTAAATTTTGGAGATCGGTGCAAGGAGTTATGGTAAAATCTTTCAACACTACGCGTTCTGGAAGAGGGTTTCTGGAAGAAGGAGAAAGTTTCTGGAAGAGGGTTACAATTGTGTGCTCTGCCAGGAAGAAGTTGAAGAGACCTTGGAACATCTCTTCTTTGATTGCAGCTCAGCTATTAGTAGATGGTTTTGTCTGGGGATAGTCTGGAATGAAAATGCTAACATTCATAACAAAATCTACATTGCCAGGCAAGAATTTCTGCAGCCTTTTTTCATGGAAATCTTCCTGATTGGTGCATGGAGTATATGGAATGAAAGGAACAATCTTATTTTCAACAACAGGATTCCAAGTTTATCCACTTGGAAATCCTCTTTCAAAGCTGAAGTCAAGAATCATCTCATCAGAATCAATCAAAGACTGCATCAGTCCATCAATTGCTGGCTTCAGACTCTCTAGCTCCATCATTGGGGTCTTTTTGTTCTTCCTTTCTAGCTTAGCTAGCTTTTCCAGCTTTTCTTTCCTTTCCTTCGGTTCGGCTGGTTGTTTGTTGGTTAGATAGTTTGCTTGTGGGTCTCTTTCCTCCTAACATCTTGTTAGGTTTGTAAGTCTCCTAAACTCCTGTTTCGGTTTCTTTTAATATATTGCTCTGTTGCCGGGGGGCTTTGCCCCACGGTTCGTGTTCAAAAAAAAAAAAAACACTACGCGTTCTGAAATCTGTTCGGGATAGAACATAGTGCTAGAGTAAAACAAACATAACTCTTTCATCCAGAGTCCGTTTGGAGTGAATGAGCACTAGTTGGAAAGATAATTTGATGCACATTGCAATTTTTAGTAGAAGTTTGGTACATGTTCTGCACTGAGTGAAGAGGAATTCAATGAAAAAGAGGCAGCAGCAAACAACGAAGAAGGCGATGGTAATGTCAAGGGATGATTGGAGGTCCTTGAGCACAAAAGATGATGATTTGAAGTTGATCAAGACTGGAGGCGACAAGATTAGAAGCACTATGACACCACCAATCTTCTCCAGTAAGATGCTCAATAAGCTTCTAATTGAGTGATGCTACCAACGAAGGAAACCGCTGAGATCATCGACGCAAAGCACAAGTGCCCCATATGATCCCGACACCTTAGGTAAAACAAGAACTATGGAGAGACTCATCATTGAAACCATGCTACTCACTGGTGAATCAATGGTGATGACCTTGAAGCCTAGGGATGCACAACATGACGTTCCAAAGACCACAAGATCAAGATCATCAACATCTCAGGCTCAATTCATGAGAAGGTACTGTTTACATCAAAGTTCTGCACAACCTCTGAAGAAAACAACAGAACATCTTTGGATATTTAAAAGCCCCATGAAGTTCCGGTTTCAACGAATCAAGAATCAAGTCCATCGAAGATTTCTACAAGCGGTTATGATCAAAACATCGAAAGTCATGCATTCTGAAATTTTCTGGACAGCACGCAGCGCTAAAAGATTAATGGGCATAACTCTCTCATTCTAACTCCATTTAAGATGAATGACCACTTGTTGGAAAGGTAATTTCATAAACTTTTCAATAGATCTATAATTTGGTATATATTCTGTTCTAGACATAAGAAAAAATCCACAAAGAAGAAGCAAGCGCAATGTGATGAGAACAAGATAGAGGAGATAACGATGACAATAATGAAGAGGAGCTTGGGCAATGCTTTCATTGAGCGTATAAGATCAAATTCAGAAGCTTAGAACAAAAGAGAGATCCTCAAAAACACTGGCATAGAAGACACAATAAGGTGACATTCGATACATGAAGATGTTTTGAGCAAACCACGACGGATTACACCAAGTGACATCAAGCTGCATGGATACTTCGGATTCTCGTACGAAAGACCATGGCTTCGCATGAAAATAATTGAGGTGAGAAGTCTAGCTCTATGACTTTAAATGAATCGCTTTGCGGGAGGCAATCCGATCTTTTGTTTATTATCTATATAAGATGATGGTCTATATTGTGCTCTTTAATCGAATCATCAAGTAACATTGTACCATTGCTCTAATAAATGCCACAACTTTACGTTGTATGATCTAAATGTTATTGAGGGAGCACTTTGTTATTTGATCTTGGAAAACTTGTAGACCCTTTTGTGTGCCTATTGCTATTAGCGTTAGAGTCTTTTTCTTTTGAGTCTTTTTAGAGAGAAATATGAGGTAGGACATCACCCTTTGATTCTAAACTTGTGGCTAGTTGACCTAGGCTAACTTTTGTTTTGTTTTTAGACCACCACATCATGTCATATCATTTTGTTCATCCACCTCGTGATTGCACTTCATGCCATGTCATTCACACACTTACATTGCATATTTGTTTTGGTCTAACTTTTTTCAAACCCACCTAAGCCTTCCTATCACCCCCGCCAAAAACAGGAGCCAACAAGAATAGGATCGACTTGTGTTGATTTGCTTGCCGTCACCATTCGGATTAGCCAAGTCTATCTCTATTCCTTGTTCTAACTGAAAACTTTGACTAGCCTCCCTATGAAATCCTAAACCCTTAGGAAAATCTCTTATACCTATAGCCATCCTAAACCCATAGGTTTTGTTTTCCACCCATTAAAACAACCTTTGTTGTTTTTTTGTTTTTAACCACCCTAGGTAGATTTTCTAAACTTGACTTCCCTCTTCAAAATTCTTATTTTTAGCCAAAAATATAGGATACCCATGAACCTTCCCCTAAACCTCGTTAGCTAGGTTGTTCGGTTCTTTTCGTGAATGATTTTCTTGTCGACAATGCTTCACTTCTTATGAGGTGATTGGCCAAGCTTTGTCGCTCTAAGCAATTACTTTTTGAATGAATTGATTGCGGAACAACATTGAAAGACCTTTCGAACCTTGCTAACTCTTGTTTTTGCTAACCCTTTGCATGTGCATTTTGCATCCATTCCATCGTTCTATCATGCATTTGTTAGCTTGGCTCTCTCACAAAACTTTATGATGAATGCTTTCATATCCATGTTAATGCTTCATGAGCATTTTCTATTTGCAATCTTATGTAAATATGATGTTTAGACATGATCGTGGATCATCATCATTTAGTTTTGAGAGCCACGTTAGCATTTGCATTGCATTGGTTGGTTTATAAGCTTTGCAATGCGCTTTATTTTTCTTGCCCTATAAGAAATTATTGACCTTAGGATAGACATGGTGTTTTGACCTTGGTTAACAAATCTTTATGACTATGGAGAAATTCGGCAATCTAGTTGTAAACATGGTGTTTAGAACTAGGTGTAAACATTATCTTTATTTATATGCTTTCCTCTCATTTGCATACTCACTTTGCACGCATGCACGCACACCCATTAGGTTTTTATTTTTCTCTTTTATTAGGTTAATTATGCCACAAGTTAAGGACTTAGAGATGTCATTGGTTGTTGACAAATATTTTGCAGGCGTGACTAAGAAATCCCATGAATTCCGGTCAAAGTTGCATCCAAAATCGTCATCATCTCCAAAGATTTAAAGGGACACTGCTGTTTTTATCAAAAATATGCACACGCTCAGAGCTGTACAAGGAAGTAAAAGAGGATATTCAAAGACTCCATCAAATTTTCATTTCAACGCATCTGAGATCAACGAATTTGAAGACCCGTACAAGGAGATATGACGAAAACATTGGGCACTGCGCGTTCTGAAATCAGCTAGGGACAGATTGCAGAGCTGGAATGAAATAGCCATAACTCTCTTGTTCGGAATCTGTTTTAGGCGAATGATGACTCATTGGAAAGAGAAATTTGTGCACTTTGTAATGGAGCAATGGTTCAGTACATGTTCTGGAAATAAATGAAAAATTCGTGGAAGATGAAGCAGCAATAAAGACAACAAGCAAGGAGGTGACAACGGTACGAAGAATGATTGGGACCAAGGTTTAGTGACAATGGAAAGGGTTGAAGAGGAGTTTAGGCAACAACGGTGAAGAAGTATAAAGATGATCTCCAAACACATAGCGGAAAGACTTCAAGAATCACATGACGGTTCACCATCTTTTTCCATGCTTAGCATCATACTAAGCATGGGGGAGAACTTGTTGGATGAGAAGGAGAAGGCCATATGGAGTACAATGATCACGGTTGTCATAAGATGCTCAAGGTCCTTCTTCCATGCTAAGCACAATGCTTAAGCATGGGGAAGCCGCGCTACACTCCACTACAAGCATCGAAAGACGGTAACTCTCCCTCAACCTTCTCTTTGTTCATCTACTTCTTAATGCTTGTATATATGTATGCCATCGACCATAGGTTAGAAATCTTTGTATATCTCTCTTGTTAATAATATGGCTACTAGGAGGACAACCTAGTTTTTTTTGTTTTCAAAAAATAATGATCACCACCACTTTGTGCTCACCACGATGACGTATTTTGAATGCCTTTGCTTATGGAAAAGTGATGAAAGTTGCCGCCTTGTTTTACCTACATGGTGTTGTATATGACTTGACCATTTGCTCTCCATAAAATAAACTTAAATTGATATAAATACCGGCTATTTTATTTGTGGAGGTTAAATGACTAAATTCTAGACCCACATATTCCTTATGTTGCTCTTTGATTTAAGTTTACCGATGACTTTATGCCTTGTATTGTTTTATTTAAAACTTGGTTCTTATGCTATCTACATTCGTGAATCTCATGCAAAGTTCTACCTACCAAAGCCTTTACATATACATGATCTTTCATGATGAAATCCTTAGATTTGCAAACTTATATTTTGACAAGTTGGATTAAGATTGATTTCTATGGTTCGAGACTAAGAAGCTGGCCATTCCATTTTGCGTACCTTCCTTTTGCTAGCATTTCTATCCATGCATTGTGAGTTTCTACACCGGAAACATCGCAAACTTCACTGGATATCCACCCTAAACCCAAATATCTTTTTGTGATTACCTCCTTGATCACAACCTACAATTGAGTATGGATCATTATCTCGATGAAAATCCAGAAAAATCAAGAGCTTGATTTAGAAAACATCAATTTGGGAGGCATCGAGAAGAAACTCCCTAAAGATTCAAATGATTTTCTCGAAGGTCAAGATGGATTTTGTGTACTTACTTCAGCAATTATCGACCCTCACTTCTAGGCTCGAGGACGAGCAATCGTTTAAGCATGAGGGGGAGGATGCTGAGTAAGTACTATGTTGCAAGAAGTTCCGAGGAGCAAAAGAAAAGAAAATGAAAAAAAAAGAGAAAGAAAGAAAGAAAAGAAACAAAGATGAAAGAAAAAAATGAAAGAAAGAAAGAAAGAAAAAAAGAAAAATAATGCTCCTTAGTTCTTTAAGCTTCATCAAATTCTAAGTGCTTTGAAGACAATTCCATACTCAATTTTCCAACCATGTGCAATCCGATAACGAGGACTTTATTTGTGCCTCGGGATCATCCACTTGCCATTTGCACATGTCCACCTATCTAAATGTGTGTGTTCTATCGCTCTCTCTTTTCAACATTTATTCTCCATGGCCTTTTTGACTAGTCTCGGTAATTCCAATAGATCTCTCTCTTAGTTTGACAATATTTCAAATATAATGTTTTGCTAGGATTGTTTTTATCTACCAAGCTCCACATAAGCCTTCCACTTTCATATTGAGTAGAATAGGTTGAAAATAATCTAGTATAGGCTTGAGCGACTTGATGAGATGAGTGTTTCCATGAGCTTTTGCAAGAGAATCTCACTTATGTTGGATATACATCTTTTTGAAAACTCTTCATGATGCAACAAGGTAAAGGTCTAAAGTTCGCTTAAGTTCAAGAGCATTGCATTTATTTATTATTGTGGCTTGTTCTTTATTGCTAGTCTATCTTCCATAATGAAAAGTAGTTGGCCACAACTTGAACTTTAAATGCTAAACACTTGAGAGCAATGTGTCTTGTTGTGTATGACTAAGTGCAGGGAAAACATTGAAGGGCAATGCTGATTTTTTTGTTAAGCAAAGATCTTGGACTTACTCGAGGACGAGCAAGGTTTAAGCATGGGGGGAATGTTGACGCTCGTTATACGTACACTTTTAGTGCCATTTAAGTGGTGATTTTGGACTAATTCATATACTAACCCACCACTTGGCACGTGAAATAACCCCATTTTCGTATGTGTGTTGTATTTTGGAGCATATCGTGTTTTTGTAGGAAAATGGCCCAATTTGGGGCATTTATATTCAAGTCCAAAAGCAACACCAAACCCGACGGAATCAAGCCAAGCAAAGGAGGCCCAAACCAACATTTTCGGAGCAACTTCCATATAGGACATCATGCATACATGGACAAGGATCGTCGAGAGAAGCTTGCATGCGAAAGATGGGACCGAGCCGGGCCAAAAAAGGCCTAGGCCGGCCAGCCGGCCTAGCGTGTTTTTACGTCGGTTCGACCTCCCCTTTGAACCACGGACTCCTCGGACTATTTATAGTCCCTGTACACGAAGGGAGGCGCATCGATCCACCAGAACTCGGTGAAACCTAGGGCATACACCAAAAGGAGATGACGGCCGCCGTGAGTCCTCGAAGTTGTCTAGGGCATGGCTTAGGCCAACCCTAGCTGCCATGGCCTCCCTGTGTGGTTGTGCCCTGGTAGAGTTCAAGAGCTAGTTGGAGTCATCAATGGTATGTACTCGATGGTGATGATCCAAATACATCTATTATATGAGTAATGTTCTTCATGTCATCCGATCTCTTAGCGACTCAATAACTCCTTCTATGCTTTCTACCTATCATGAATATGATTGTTCCTTAGTCTAATTCATGGTTAGACTATATAGCATGCTTTATGTAATCATGGTGATTAGATCTAGTATGTCGACCCTTCATGATATCTAGACACATTCACTTGTGGACGTGCCCTTGTAAACTAACCACGCCGATAGGGAGCATCGTGACAGGGTGTGATCCCGTGTAAGGTGGCGTTCTCGGGAGGTTGACCGGAGGTAAGAGTTTAAAGATTGCTTTGGATGAGATGCATGATGCGCTTACTCTTATTTGCTAGAACTACAACTAGAAGACGATAGGCTCATTTACTCCTTTGGTTGCTCTTTATCTTTGCCAATGTTATGGATGTGATCAACCTATACACTTCACTCAAATCTTATAGGTTTTACCCGCTTAATGCTAGGAATAGATCCATTAGATTAGATGAAAAACCCTAGTAAGTTCATTGTCGATCTACGGATTGATAAACCTTAGATGGAATACTCTAAAGGAAAAACTACGATGATCCGTGCTCTTGCGGTTCACAATTGGCGTGTCTATGAACCGTCAACAATCTCGGCAAGGTTAGTAGCATAAGCCTTAACATCAATATTGAAATATTTATCACAACCATTGCTTGTGGAGGGAATAGATGGTTGGGTTGCATCCTTAGAGCTAGAAAAGATGCTTTCCCAAAGAGTATTAAATTGAACTTCAAGAGCCGTGTGTTTGGCATTTAAACATGAGAAGTTTTCTTGAAGTTTCTCATTCATACTCTTTAGGCTATTTGATTCATCATTGGCTAAGTCTAGTTTCTTGCGTAATTCATCAACCTTCTCTTTCTCTTTAGCATAAGATTTCTCAAGAGCAAGAAGGTTATCAATTTTGACTTTGAGCAAGTCCTCTTGCCTCTTGAAACTCTTCCTTTGTTCGGCAAGAGATTCCTCAAGAGAGACGGTTTTCTCTCGCTCAAGTCTAATCAATTCTTCTTGCTCCTCAAGAGCATCATCCCGGTTATCTATTTCCTCCAAAAGCTTTATTATTTTAGATGTGGCCTTTTTGTCAAAGTTGTTTATCATGTTATCATCATCCTCACTATCATGATCACTATCTATGGAAGAGGAATCGGATATCACCTTGGGTCCTTTTGCCATAAGACAAGTCGGTGAAGCATCATCTTCATCATCGGTGATGTAGCCAAATAGTGTTGATGAAGTTGAGGATGCTTGTATGGCAATGGTTGCAACTTCCTCATCATCGGAGTCAGAGCTCTCTTCATTGGAATCCCACTCTACACCAAGGTGAGCTTCTCTGGTGTGCTTCTTCTTGTAGTGAGTCTTGTTCTTGTTGTCTTTGTTGTCCTTGTCATCTTTGTTGTCTTCCTTCTCACATGGACAATCAACAATGAAATGACCTTCCTTGCCACACCTAAAGCAAGATCACTTTGACTTTCTCTTGGTTGTGCTCTTCTTGTAGCTCCCTTTGACATATCCTTCCTTCTTCATGGCTCTTCTCAACCTTCTCATGAACAAGGCTGCCTCTTCGGAGTCATCGCACTCTTCATCATCTTTTGAGGCCTTGTGAACTTCCTTTTCCTTGCCCTTGCTACTTGCCTTGAGAGCAACTCCACTTCCCTTCTCAAATTGCTCGTGTAACTTGGAGAGTTCATGAGAAAGCTTTGCTTCTTTGACGGTCATGAGATGCTCTTCCATTCTTCTAATCACATTTGCTGGAGAGAACTTCTTGAATCCTCTCTTCTCTCTAATCAAGATGGGTAAGTTTACATCTCTAGCCATGTATGCCATAAGAATCTTGTCAACAACTTCTCTATCATCCCATTTTGTGCTTCCAAGAGATCTTATCTTGTTGATGATCTTGTTCAACCTATCATACATCTCTTGTGGACCTTCATTGTCCTTGATAGAGAACCGATTAAGTTCTCCTTCCAACACTCTTATTCTACTTTCCTTTACTTTTCTTGTCCCTTGATAAGTTGACTTGGAGAGTGTCCCAAATATCTTTGGCGGAGCGCAAGCACTCAACCTTGTTGTATTCTTCGGGATTCAAGGCACTAAGAAGCAAAGTCGTGGCTTGAGCATTGTGTTGAATTTCAAACTCTTGATCTTGACTTAATGGTCCTCGTCCTTTGGGAATTGTGACACCTACACACACAATCTTCCAAAGGACCGGATTGACCCCAATCAAATA
>CM014270.1:21877417-21934091 GCA_004135705.1 Alloteropsis semialata | reverse complement strand
AGTTAGTTCATATTTGAGCACCTTGTCATCACCAAACTAGTTTTTCAGCATCCCTCTTGATAGTACGGGATTCCTAAACTCAATTTCAAGAGAATAAATTAATCTTCATGTAAGCTTCATCCATGCTTTCATTTTCCTTTTTGATTACCACATTTCTCCATATGTTCATAATTGTTTCACCTGTCACATGTGTACATGTCTCATTGCAAATATTAGGTACTCAAATGTGTTGTCATTAATCAACCAAAACCAAAAAAGGGGTCATAGATGCACTTTCAATGAGGAGATGAAGGAAACCCTCAAGTCATCGACTAGAGGAGCCCTAGGCCGTCGGTCTAGGGGTTCCTCTCCCCTCTCGCGGCCATCTTCGGTGAAGACGTTCCCTGGAGGCTCCATCACCAGTTTGTGCATCAATCTCTGTAAGATGATGGGGGTAATGCGTCTGTTCATTTCTAGGGTTAGATGGATATATGATATGTAATCTCTACATGCACACTTTGTCTATCAATGCTTGGTCTATGTATTTGCAATGCTTTATTTACATATGTGAGCGCTTCGTATGTTCTTAGTAGGGTTTGTGGTAATCGTAGTGATTAGCTAACTGTATGGATGTTTTGATATAGATGTGTTAGCGAGGTGGTTGATTATCCTTGTGCAGTGACAGTATGCATGAGGAAAAAAGGCCGAGCGAGCACTTAACCGCTATGATGCTAGCAGTGAAGACAACACCCATTTGTGTAGTAGATGCATATTCATGAGAACTCCTAGCGAGGGAACACTTATCTATCTTTGTTGCTCTCTTATACCAATCTTTGCTATTTAGATTAATCTAGTTTAGTTTATCTCTCTATACAACCCATATTACTCGCTTCGTTAGTAAGATTAGTACTCCCACTTGTTCCACGGATTAATAATCCTTGAAAAAGTACTCTAAAAGAAAATATACAACTGATCTGTATGCTTGCGGTTCACGAATTGTTGCACTAACCACCGCCAAACAGCTGCATTTTGTTCTCGAGAAATTGGCGATGGACGCAGGATTCAATGGCTGCTAGCACCATGTGACAAGTGCTGCCCGGAGTCAGGGACTATGCCCTGATCAGCTCCTAGCATCTGTGACACGCCTTGCCCTCGGGTGGATCTGTAGGTTATACTAGTGTGGTGTAACTCTTCTTCACTCAAATAAGGCATATTTAAAAAATGCAAAGAGATTAGGTATTTTAATTAATTATTAGGAGAAGCTTAAACTTGCTTAACCCCTCCTATAACGGTCGCCTCTAAAAAAAAAAGAAATGTTAGCGATGGTCGACCGACAAATTTCACAAGTCAACATACTGCCCATAATGCAGGATAGACAGACATCTGCAACCTCACATTTCAGAGCTGCAATAATATTAATTGTGAGGAGATTTATATGTCTCAGTTGAACCAGCCAAGAAGAATATAATCTGAACTCGGTACATTTGACCAGACAATAAAATAGCCATTCCGAGACCTGTTCGTGTACATGGAGAAGGTGCCAATTGGTACAGACTGGGAGGGGGCTTCCCCGGTCGTTCTGAATTATACGACTTTCTTAATTGTCCAGCACTGCTATTATGCGTACGTTGTACGTCTCTCCTTGCCTGACAGCTACACGATATGCAAACGTTGTGCCGAGCACTAACCATGGCCTGTTTAGATTCGCGAAATTGCACCAATTCAATCAAAAGACCACGCATTGAACTACGTGACCCCTCTCTACTTTTTCAATTGTCAATGCATCTTCAATCATTGAATTCAATCGAATTTTCCCAATCTAAACAAGGCCATGTCAGAAAGCAGAGACGTACAGCTGCGTGTTTCAGAATTCAGACCAACCTAGATCACATCACAAGCTGGCAGCACAACGTACAGCCTGCTGCAGATGATAGCAACCAATCATTTCCTACCAACCTGACATGCGTACCAAAAACTCTGTTCTGTTGACTAGAAACCACCATTAGGACGATACACATATGCAGGTAGTATATAAGCAGGTGCATCCCTCTACATTTCTCATCAAACCTATCTACTAGCTATAGACGCACAGGCATCCAAACAGTTTGAGAGCATTTCCAAGAAGTGGTGCACGGTTTGTGTTTGAGCAAGAAGGAGATGGAGAGCTCGAGGGCTCTCCTCATGGTGGCGGTCGCCGCGGCGGTGGCCGGCCTCGCCGCAGCAAACTTCCGGGACGACTGCGACATCCCCTGGGAGCCCCAGAACGCCAGGTTCGCCGCCGACGGCAACAGCCTCTCCATGTCGCTCGTCAGCAACTACTCAGGTACGGCGCTGAATCTGATCCTTCAGTTCTTGATTTTATATATCTAGCATCATATATCCATATCCCATCTCCATCGTCTCGATCGATGCGACGAATGTACCATCTGATCACGCGATGATTCTTATGCTACGGCCGGCCGGCCTGCAGGCTGCATGCTCCGGACAAAGAAGCAGTTCATCTACGGGACCGTGTCAACGCTCATCCAGCTCGTCCCTGGCAACTCGGCCGGCACTGTCACCACATACTACGTAAGTTCAATTTTGCTCCGATTTCTATACTCTGCCTCTACCATGCTTTATTTCCTGTCACCACAATCCATGTAAACCAGTCCCTGATGATGTGCATTATATTCGTTCACTCAGGCATCCTCCGTCGGAGACAACCACGACGAGATCGACTTCGAGTTCCTGGGCAACGTGACCGGCCAGCCCTACACCATCCACACCAACATCTACGCCAATGGCGTCGGCAACAAGGAGATGCAGTTCAAGCCCTGGTTCGACCCCACCACCGGCTTCCACAACTACACCATCTCATGGAGCCCCTGCATGATCGTGTAAGCAAGCACCACCATCAAACCCCACCTCTCCATCTCCCTTTCATGAAACTCATATCAAACACACACAAGCGTAGCCAGCGGCTGCGACGACGACGATGACGACGATGATGAGCAACAGAAACACATCAATCCACTGACATCGATGCCTCGCATTCATTCGCTTGCAGGTGGTACGTGGACAGCGTCCCGATCCGGGTGTTCCGCAACTACCAGACGAGCTACGGCGTGGCGTACCCGACGAGCCGGCCGATGTTCGCCTACTCCAGCATCTGGGCGGCGGAGGACTGGGCCACGCAGGGCGGCCGCGTCAAGACCGACTGGTCCAAGGCGCCCTTCGTCGCCAACTACGACAACATCCACCTCGACGTCTGCGAGTGCGGCTCCGGCGGGTACGGCGGCGGCTGCTCCACCGGCTGCCCGGCGGCGACCAGTGGCTCGTGCGGGCTGAGCCCGGCGGAGGTGGGGCAGATGCAGTGGGTGCAGAACAACTACAGGATCTACGACTACTGCGTCGACCCCAAGCGGTTGATCAATGGCCAGAAGCCCGTCGAGTGCAACCTGCAGCAGTACTGATTCATGCATCCCTCTCGTCGTCGTTGCATTGGCTTCACGTATACACACACATACATATATACGTACGTCGTCTACGGTCGTGACACGAGGAACGGACACCAAGAATGGCCGTAGTGGCAGACTGGCAGTTACTATTTTTGTTTCTTTTTATCACTGATGGGCTGAGAATCGTTTATGATTCTCAAATGTTTTTGTTCACGATTTGTATGTATTTTTTTTCCGAAAAGACATGTATACTTGTATACTGGCATATATATACTTCATCAGATATATGAATTCAAATATATGAATACACGGTTGACTCGTATTCTAGTGACAGTGTCTTTTCTGGTGTATCTAATAAATTAGGGTCTTTTCGGTGTGCAACGAGAAACTGATCCTATATATAGACATAGAGTGATAGAGCTAGGTCCTATACATTGTGTATCTTGTGTTCAAGCAAAAGAACCAAAAGAAATCCATCTCAGATTTTTGACTATGTTTGGGCTGCTCAAATGGACATGGGATTCGCTCCCATGGAATAAACCAGCCTCTCTGTTCTCTAGGGCATGTTTGAATTTGGCCCCACCAATTCATGGGCTCGCCATTTTTTTGGCGAACAAAACCTGCTCCCCTGTTTAGGGACGGCAATCGGATCGGATTCGGATGGTATCAAATTCGGATAGCACTTTTTACCACATAATAAGTCGAATTTGAATACGAATTCGGATGTTGTCGAATTCGGATGATAAACAAATAATTTGAATTCAGATAATATTCGGATATCCATTTAACTTAAATGATGGCATTTAGCAAGTTTTTTTGCTTATTTTATGATTTTGAAAGAACGAAATCATCATAACATATACAAGCATGCATCAAATACAACATATGCACACAAGATTATTAGTTAAAAATATTTTTTAGTTACAAAAGATTTTTAAAAATAAAAAATTAAATGATAATAAATATATAAAATAATATAAATATATTTTACAATAATTAAATAAATTATTTTAAGTAAATTAAATCAATATCTGTATTGGTTTTAAAGTAAATCAATATAATATGTTTATTGCATGGTTTAGAGAAGTTCTTATGCTATACGAATACGGATAATATCGGATATTCATCCATATCCATATTTTATTTTAAATTCAAATGTATCCATTTAAGTTACCACATTGAAATAGAATGCGGATATGGATATTCATATATCATTTTTCGCGGATACGAATTCTGATATTTCGTCCGTCCGCTCACCAATTGCCATCCCTACCCCTGGCCCGTGTTGGCAAAAAAAATCAATGTATGTATTATTTTTTTTACAAAGACATGTATACTTATACTGATAAGAATTTTGTTTATGATTCCTAATTTTTTTTGTTCACGATTTGTATGTATTATTTTTTTACAACGACATGTATACTTATACTGGCATATATACTTCATCAAATATATGGATTCAAATATATGAATACTCGGTTGACTTGTATTCTAGAATTTCTAGTGATAGTGTCTTTTTTGGTGTATCTAAATTAGGGCCTCTCCGGTGTGCTGCGATAACCTGATCCTATATATATAGGCGTAGGGCTAGGTCCTATACATTGTTTCAAGGAAAAGAATCAAAAAGAAATCTCAGATTTTGACTATGTTTGGGCTGCTCATATGTACATGGGATTCGCTCCCATGGAATAAACCAGCATCTCTCTTCTCTAGTTTCATTCAGTTCCCCTCCTAAAGCATATTAGCAGTGGCCCCACTTCAATAAAAAATTAAAGCTGTTGATGGCATCTTATTATCAAATTTTTCATATAGGACCAGGACTGATCCATACATGGGTGGATTGAAATAGCAATTGCGGTATCTCAAATTATTCTGCCTTCTACACCTAGATGTGGTGGCTCAGGACTATGAAGTGACCTTGAAGAAGTAACTAGTGGGAAATCAATGAGATCTTGTTTGGATACAGGTGGATTCGAGTGGAATGAAAGGGTTTGACGGAAAAAATGAACTAATTTCTCTTTCAACCTCTCTCATTCCTCTTCAATATGCTTGAATCAAAAAAACCCTGAGGGAGCCCAATCTGGTGACAGGGTCTCGATCTGGAACTCCCGACAAGAAAGTAAGATCTTGTCACTTATTGTTTCAGCTTGTTTAGGAAACAGAAAAATATTACTGGAAATAAAATATTCTCTATAAAATTAACTAAAATAAGTATAGTAATTTAATATATCCATGACGATGTAATTTAATATATTTTGGATGCGTTTAAAGGGTTTAGCAGGCGCCTAGCATGTAAAATTATTTAAAATAATTACAGTAAGACTTCCACCAAAAAATGGCATATCACTTAGCACCCTGATAAAAGTGTCTACAACTTTAAGGCTGAGAGGTGATAAAGTTCCATGTGACGAAAATATAGGAAAACATATTATTTCTTCGTCACAATCTGTATGGACAACATAGTTTGGCTTCATGGATAGGTTATATATTTGAAGTCCCAATTCAAACAAACCCACCTACAATCCGAGTATATACGATAGAATTTAGCTACATTAACAGCCAACAACCTTAGTAAGGGACATGAAATTACTCGCGTTATTGGTAATTGGTGTAGTCCTTTATTACGATTTCTTATCAAAAGTGTGGTATATAGATCTCACCAAGAGGTGGGGACGGAAGGGTGGCCTTTTCTTTCTTCTCCTTTCTCTAGTGATGTTTTCTGGACTTGAAGACGAGCACTAGCTAGTGTGCTACATGGTCGCAAATCACGATGTAGAGGTGGAACTAGGTTATTCGATATCAACACAAGTACACGACAAATATATTACAAGAGACGTAAGGACTTCAAAGTACTATTGACTAGTAACTGATGGGCCATAGGAACAATCCATGTCAATATTAAGTATTTGTGAAATTATTCAAAAAAAGTTAAGGTATTTGTGATGAAGATTCAGACTTAGTGTATGTATTGTATTCAGCCTGTTGGTTACCACTCTTTCATGTATGCCTTGTTATATAGGCCGATATATGGGTTCCCAGGCCCTAATAAGATTTTAATAAGGATGTTACTTGAAAACAATAGCTTGGCCCTAATGTCATCATTATCATCACTTGCATTTATAATTTCTCATACCATATTTCAATTTACAACATATTTGAAAATTCACACAAAATCATGATCAAGAGGGTTATTGTTCATATGTTGGTCCATTAGCACTTAATTATCATAAGGAGCCAAATACTAGAGCGAACAAAACTACCATGAGCTTGGATATGATCTTACAGTTGTATAAGTAGTAGATAAATAATATATGTTACTGTTTTGAGGAAAAACAAATGGTATCATATATATTGTAATGACAAAATGATTTTTTTACTTACGCAAAAGGAATAGAGCAATGAAAAGGACTATGCCATTGATATAAAAGACTTACACTTCTTTTTCGCTAAACCACTGCAAATAAATTATTCAAAATATCGTGATACAGAGTTAATAGCAGTAGATAAACTTTATCGATACATACCAGTGTAAAGATTGTCGATATCACAATAAATAATAAATATTCTAATATATGTATTTAGCTTTTCATGTGACTTATTTTTGTTTATCTCATATAATACCAAATATTATCTTGTTACTGTGTAATTATGCCTCAGTCATGAATTAAGAACATTAAATGAAGTATATAGCACTTGTTTGGCACAGCTACAACTCCAGAAAAATAGCTCCGCTCCATGAACTCCAATTTTTTTCATGCCAAATGTGTCCAGCTCCAGGAACTCCAACTCCGGAAAAAACCTGGAGTTGGGGCCCAACTCCAGGTTTTTCTTGGAGCTCCTCAAGGGGTGCTCCAAAATCCCTTGTTTCAAACATCCTCATGGAGTTAGGGTGAAATTACCCACCATTGCCACTCTTTACACAACTTACCGGTTCGCAGGAAAAAAAGAAATTGCCGTCGCCCGTCCTTTCTCCGCACCGCGACGCCGCCCCTCCTTCCGCACCTGGCGACGCTCCTCTCCCATGCCGCCCTGCCGCCCTTCTCCCGCGCCGTCGGCGGCGGCTAGAACCTAGGGCGCCGCCGCCCCTCGTCGGAGGACGAGTCCCTGCAGGAATGGATCCCCAAAAGGATGTTCTTCCATTGGATCCAGGTACTGCCTCATCTCCTCCTCTATTTCTCTAATTTTTCCCTCACTTTCTCATGGATTCCAGGGCCTCCTCCACAGCCGCCCCTCCTCCTTCAGGGGGTCGTTCTCCTTTCGTTCCTCCGGCCATGGCCGAGGCAGGTGCCCTCGAGGGCAACCAGGCCAGGGCGGGGCGTGGCCGAGCCACTGGCCAGGCCAGCCGCGGCACTGGCCGAGGCCGTGGCCTTGGCGCCGGCAAGGGTTCAAGCGCGGCCGGCCAGGGCCGTGGCCAGGGCGGCCAGGGGCCTGGCCAGGGTGGCCGAGGTGCTGCCCAGGGCTACCAGGGGGCCGGCCATGGCACTGTGCAAGGCACCCAAGGTTCTGTGCAGGCCAGCCAGGTTGGCCATGAAGCTTTTGGTGATGAGATGAATGGTGTAGGTGATGGGCAAACCGGAGAAGCATCAGACCAACCCCCGAGACGCGCTGCAGGCAAAAAGAAAGCCAGAGATGTGGTATGTACAATTTTATTTTCCATTATTTGCATTGTTTAGCAATATGAGAATGCTAATGTCATTGTTTCATATATATGAAATTGAAAACTAGTAGTGTGGATGCTTGAAATGTTATTGTAATTTCATGGTCAGGGTGATGCAATAGATTGGAATGACCGAAATCTCAAAATCATTTGTGAGTTATTTGCGGAGCAAGTTAAAAGGGGCAATAGGCCTAACACTCACTAGAACTCAGTAGGCTATGATGAGGTGTCCCATAGCTTTTACCAGATGACAGGAATCCATACAACTAAGATGCAATTGAAGAACAAGTGGGATAAGCTTAAGCTTGATTATGTGGCATGGTGTAAAGTATTGAAGAGCACAGGATTAGGACGGAATGCCGCTGGTGAGATTATAATGGATGATGATTGGTGGAGGAAGACAAAGAATGTGAGCATCCATTATTTGTTTTTGATCGCAATGAAAGTTCAGTTAACTATTTTTACTAGCAATGATTGACATATTTCTGTTAACATTATAGGACATTCCAGGAAGTTTCAAGTTCAAGAAGAGACCGTTACAAAATGAGGAACTATTGCAGACTATGTTCGGTGACATCATTAATGATGAATCCGATCATTGGAATCCTTTGTGTTCTAATCCCATCGTACCTTCATCTAGAGATGATGTCATTGAAGTTCCCGAAGATGGTGATGGTGGGAACAACAACACTGACGGTGTTGTTGGAGATGAGAACAACAACAACAACGAGGATGAGGAGGTTGAGGAGGTTGCGCCTTCTCCTTCCATTGTTGTAGGAAAGAGAAGAGCACAAGGTGGACCTGACAAAAATAAGAAACGAGTAGGCACTGCTCTTGTCATTCAGGATGCAGTGACCAAGATTGCTGACTCTGCCTCTTCCTTTGCATAAAAAAAAATTGGTGAAGTTACAGTGCAACAAGTCATGGCAGTTGTTTTAGATTGTGGGGCAGGATATGATACGGATGAACATTACATTGCCACTGAGTTGTTTGTGAAGAAGGACCAAAGGGAGATGTTCATGACACTTCCGACAAACGAGATTAGATTCAATTGGCTTAGGAGGAAGTACAATGCCAAATATGGCAATTAGACTATTTTATTTTATTATGTTTGGTGTCATTTGAACTATGTATCCTTGGTCATTTGAACTATTTTATTTTATTATGTTTGGTGTCATTTGCATTATGTATCCTTTGCCAATTACATTATTTTTTTATCATGCTTGCTGAAAAGACACCTTATTCCTCATGTTTTTGTAGGAAACTGAAAGTGAAAGTGACAGTGATGAATCTAATGATGTAAGCGAGCAATATTGGAATCTTATTATGAGTGCTAGTGAAATTGCATTAAAATATACTGATCTTTATCTGTCTAAAAATCTACCAAGGACATCGAACCTTAGTGGTATGGGATGGCTTATGGAGACAATGCGGACTCCTGGTGAATGCCATAGTCAGCTTCGTATGAGCACAGAAATGTTTTTGGATCTCCATGACTTGTTGGTGCACAGCTATGGGTTGGAATCTTCTACGCATATGAGCACAAAAGAGATGGTTGCAATATTCCTATACACCGTAAGTGGCAATGAGTCTAATAGAAGAGTTCAGAATAGATTCAAGCACTCAGGAGAAACCATTAGTAGAAAATTTGATGAGGTCCTTAATGCTTTGATGGCAATGGCGCGAGATTTCATTAGGCCAAAAAATCCAAACTTTCCCACTACCCACAAGGAAATACTAGATGACAGACGTGCTTATCCTCACTTCAAAGATTGCATTGGTGCACTTGATGGCACTCATATTCGAGTATCTCTCTCACCTGAGGAACAAGTGAGATATATTGGCAAAACCGGTGTAGCTACTCAAAATGTTCTCGCAGTGTGTGACTTCGACATGCACTTCACGTATGTTTCCACGGGACAGCCGGGGGCTATGCATGACACAAGTGTTCTATACAACGCAATCAAAATGGACGGAGCAATCTTCCCACATCCTCCACAAGGTACTAACCATGTAACTTGTTATTTGATCTATGTGTAACCATGTGGTAACTTGTTTCTTTATCAATGTGTAGGCAAATACTATGTTGTGGACGCCGGATATCCTAATCGCCCCGGTTACCTCGCTCCGTACAAGGGCGAAAGGTACCATTTGCCTGAATGGCATAGAGGTATGGAACCTAAGACTCCAATGGAAAGATTCAATCGCATTCACTCGTCCATTCGGAATGTCATTGAGCGGTCATTTGGATTATTAAAAATGAAGTGGCCAATTCTTTACAACGTTCCACCCTATTCTATGTACAAGCAAAAAATGATTGTAGTGGCAACCATGGTCCTGCATAATTTCATTCGGGAGCATGGAGGTGAGGACGAAGATTTTGCTCGTTTTGATCGTGATCCTACTTTCACACCAACTATACCGGAAAGATATAACAAGTATGCTATTTCATCATCGGCATTTGATGGGTCAACCTCGGCAAACAACGCCCCGACTATGGATGTATTTCCGGATCAGCTGGCCACCAAAGTTTCTCTTGCTTGGAACTAGTCGACAATTCTTTTTTTCATGTGAACTTGTTGATTTATCTATGTAAAAAAAATACTATGTTCAATTTCCATAGTGAATTGTCGGCTACCGTACAAATTCTGAAAATGCTGTAGCATTTGGTGGATACTGTAGATGCCGGGTACTGTAGTTTGCGCGGTTACTGTAGTGAATCCGGCAAAAAATCTGCATCAAGTCAGGCACTGTCGTGATAACTGTAGCGCGCCTGAATTACTGTAGCACCAAAAAAACAAGGGGCACCATGTATAGCAGCTGGAGTCAGCAAATTTGCCAAACATGTATAGCAGCTCCATGTTTTCCTGGAGTTGGTGGAGTGGAGCTGAGAAAACCTAGAGTTGTTTGAGCGGAGCTGAATTTTCTAGACTGAAGCTGTGCCAAACACGCCGATAGCCTATTTTTTCTTTTTGAAAAAAGTGATGTTCTGCATTGGCAAAACAAGAACACCCTTTGAAGGCAAGCAAGTAGAAAAGCCATCGCCGTTGTCCTGCTTTCACACTCGCGGCGCCAAGCTATCAAGGCGCACGTGGTGAGACTCGGAGTCGGAGGAGACCTTGCTACAAGCAAATCTAATCCATTCCAACCTTCTAGAAGCTTGATTCAGCCCGCCGCTTTGCCCCCCTCCACTTTCCCTCTTCCTTCCCCATTTCGCCGCAGCCGCAGCAATCCAAACCCTAGTTTATCACCCGCTCCCCTTCCTCCCAGCCGCCGACGACGCGGCTCCGAGTGACGGTGAGCTGAGAGAGAGAGAGGACTAGGAGGAGGAGGGGATGGATCGGATCGTCGGCAGCAAGTACAAGCTCGGCCGCAAGATCGGGAGCGGCTCCTTCGGCGAGATTTACCTCGGTTCGATCCCGATCCTTGCCCCCGTCCTTCGATTCGCTCGGTGTTCTGGATCTGACGAGGATTTTATGCTGCGTGGTTCGTTGCTGTTGCTCCCTCCGTCTCCAGCGACGCACGTCGACACCTACGAGATCGTCGCCGTCAAAATTGTGAGCACCTACTCCTCCTCAGTCCTCCCCTGCTTTCGTTTGAATTTGTGGATTCGTTTAGGATTCCGTGCCCTCCGGCCCCGACGATTGTGGAATGCGATAGGTTGTGGGGGGTGGAGCTTGATAATTCTGCAATGCGGATTCGACATTTAGGCACCCCCGCAGCTGCTTGTTCTGTATTTTTGCGCAGCTTGTTGTGAATGCTTGCACGGTCCGACTTTCAAAAGTATTTAGTTTATTTGCTGCTAGAGGCTGAAAGTATTTTAACTGGGCAGCAGGTGATTGTGCTGTTATTCACTGGTATCATGGAAGTGTCAATTTCATGAAGCTAAGTAGCATTAGGTTGCACTTCAAACCATCTGCGTTGGATATGATTTTGAGTTGTTCTGGTTAAAAGGAACACTCTTGAGGTGTGTATTGCTTCAATGTGATGCCTGTAGTTTCAAATTCTCCAACTGATATTGCGGTTTCAAATAATTTTCCCGCCACCATGGTGCTACTTTTCCGTTACATTTAGGCTCATTTATGGCAAAAGTGCATGGTAAAAGATCTTGTATTTTGATGATGTAAATCTTTTTGTTTGTTCTTTCCTGTCTCTCTTATGGTAGTTCATGTCAATGAATTGTGACTATCTGCGATGCCTGGTGCCTTGCATTGAAGCATGACGCTGTGAAATAGGAAAGTGCTATGTTGCATGGTGGGTACATATCATTAATAAGAACTGGAATTGATTGTTTTTTTCTCTTGAATGGATAGCTTTTGAGTAGACAGCGATTTGACAATAAATGCTAGGAAGCAGCTTTAGACCATGATAGTATTAGACTAATCACCAAGCATTCCATTATTGGTGTGCAATCTTGTGATTGTCCAGCTTGGCAGAACCACCAGCACGTCTTTCTAGCCTCCCAATGCACTCGTGAAGATATCAAATGACGTGGTTGCTTGTATCCTTGATTTCTTTACAAATTGTTTAAATCCCATGCATTGTTACTTGTAGAGTTATCATAAGATGCGGTGTAATGCAATTCCATAGTTTATTTCCCTTTTGTACTATGTTGCACTTACCATGGATTTCATATGATTATGACTTGTTACTACTAAAAGTAACAGTGCTTTCGAGGTGCGTATTGTTTCAGTGTTCAGTAAGGTCCTGTAGTTTCAAATTTTCTAACAGATTGTGGTTTCAAATAATTTTCCTGCCTAGTTTTCCATTGCCTAAGGAAAAAGATCTTGTATTTTGATGGCATGAATATATATATATATTTTTTGGCAATATCTTGTTTATATCTATGGGTTAGGTTATGACTACCTGTGATGCTTGGTTGTCTTGCATTGAAGCATGGGACTGTGGAACAGGATAGTTTTATGTTGCATGGAAGGGTAGCTATCATTATTCATTAATGAGAACCAGAACACATAACTATTTAAAGTACATAGTGCTATGACATGATGCTAGGTAGGAGCTCTAGACCGTGAGAGTATTACACCAATCGCCAAACATTTCATTGTCGGTGTGCAATCTCGTCACTCATGAGCTAAGGATAAGATTGGCAGAACTATGAGCTACGTGTCTTATCTAGTCTAGGAAATTTACTCCCAAAAATATCAATGATGCAGCTTTTTGGGTACCCTTGGTTTCTTTATTTTGTTAAAATCTCGTGCATTTTTTCTTCTAGAGTTGTCGTGAGGTGTGGTGTAATGTATTGCAAGTTTTATTTCTCTTTTGTTACAGCCATGGGGTTTTATTAAGTTGGTACGTGCTCCATGACTAGGTGTGGGCATAATTAACCGAGAACCAAAAACTGAACCAAAGTAACCGAAACTGAAACCGAAGTTTTCGGTCCCAACTTTGGTTGCAGAGAGCAGATAACCGAACTAAGTCCGGTTAATTCGGTTCTCACTGAAGAAACCGAATTTCTCGACAGATTTATTGTAGCCCAATTACAGTTTCAGCCAAGCCCAGTAGAGTACCAAACCCAACTATAAAACCTCAGCCGCACCATTCACCTCAGTTTTTGCCCCCACTCACAACTATAAAACCTCGGCCGCACCATTCACCTCAGTTTTTGCCCCCACTCACCTAGGAGCCGCCGACACACACCCGCCAGCTGCATCCTTGTCTAGCTCGCTCCCTCCCTTCTCTGGCCATGACTCGCTCGTGTACTCCTCCAGCTCAGCGGCGGCGGGGCAGTGCCTGTGGGAAGGTGCGCAGCAGCGCCGGCTGGGCAGCGCCAGTGGGCGAGCGCGCGGTGGTGGCGGCTGGGCAGCAACTGTGGGCAGGCGCGCTGCTGTGGCTAATCCTGCAAGTGGGCGCCGTGCGGTGCGGGTGAGGCGCTCATTCTGCTCAGTGCTCTGGCACTCTGGCGTGCGTCCCATCCACTTGACCTTGCGTCTTTGCCCCCCAAGGCTGACGAGATCCAAATCCAAGGCTTCCTCGTGGTGATTGACTTGAAGCAGAGAAGATGATGGTGTTTGACAGTGATGTGGTATTTTGCAGTGCTTGCACTTTGTAATATCTAGACTTCCATAGTTCCATTCATGAAGATTTTGATTTCCTGTGATTTTGTTTGGTGATGACCGAAACCGAACTGAACTAACCGAGACTAATTTTGCTCGGTTCCTAGAGTCTGCAAGAACCGATGGGTTCCAGATTTTCAATAACCGAAATTCCATATAAACCGAGGAACCGATCAGTTCGGTTCGGTTAGACCGAATGCCCACCCCTATCCATGACATCTCATTATGTCAATTATTTTCTTACCATTTCAGGATTGTGCATGCATTTTCTTACCATTCATCTCTCTGACTCTGTTCTGCATTGATAAGTATTTGTTCTTTGTCTTTGCACAGTATTCTACTTTTGTAGTAGACTAGTAGTAGTACATAGGGATATGCATGTTGTCTTCTTTTGAAAATAGATGGGTTTGTGGTTCTCCAGCCAGGCATAGAACTGACTGTCTGCCAGGACAAAAGAGAATCGATTGCAAAATGATGCTGATTATATCACATAGATCAAAAGAGAGCAGCGCGAGTGGAGTTACTGCTCTACTCCATCGAAGCGCTAATTCCATCTTTCCTTGTCCCGATAATTCCATGCCACAGTACCTACTGCATGACTACAACTCCAACTGGTCTGCTGCACCACTTGCAGACTCTCCTTTTCATGCCTCACTGTCTTATGGTGATTCTGCTTCTCCTGCTGTGGCTTATCCTCAACTGTATGTGATTATATTCATCTCTCACTAATAAGCAATCAATAGAAGAATCAGGTGCAAACAGTTCCCTCAGGAAACAAAATGAACCCAAAATCATCTCTGTAAAATGAGATATATTATGTCTAGGTTAGTAGTTATTTAATGAAGCTACAGCCAAAGGGAGTTTGTTACTTCTCACAGTATAAATTAATTAATGTTTTAAATGTATCTTTGCCATGTTTCTTTGGAAGTTCATATTGCATTTATTGTTATGTACAGGAAAGCAGCAAAACCAATCATCCACAGTTGCTATATGAGGCTAAACTGTACAATGCTCTACAGGGAGGGAGTATGTGTTTGAGCTGCAAACAAATATGACTTCATAGATTTTTATACCATATATATGTGTTATAACTCTTTTGCTATTTTGACTCCATGTAGCTGGTATTGCAAGCATCAAATGGTGTGGCATTGATGGCGACGAAAATATTCTTGTTATCGATTTGCTTGGACCAAGCCTGGAAGATCTTTTTGTTTATTGTGGCCGGAGATTCTCACTGAAGACGGTCTTGATGCTAGCAGATCAGATGGTAATAATAATAACTTTTGAAATTTGCTATTCGTGCTTATGCCACTGGAACTTGTGGACCACTGGGCCTCTCAATTGCATTTGTGTGTGTGCCACTGGTCAGTGGCATACACTCAAATTCAAATGGCTTAGACACAAATGGCTGCCAGTGGTACACATGAATTCAAGTGGCTTACACACATTTCTAGTTTGGGATGGCACATGAGCAAAACAGTGAAACCAGTTGGAACACATTTAATTGTTTCTCCTTGTGTGTTCTGTTCCTTAATTTTGTTAGTATAATCCTTGTTAATCTTTACCTAGCTATTAGTATTGCTATAGATCAGCTGGTAATTCCTTAGCCTAGCATGTTACCTTAGCTAGTAAGTTACTTTAGCTAGTAAGCAAGGTGGTGCATGACAGGAAGTAATAGAAGTCAATCTGTTTGCTAGAGCTTAGGTCAGTTCTGTACAAACTGACTTCACATGTACTATATATATGTACGCCTATATGCAACACAAGAACAGCTTAACAGTTAAAAACCTTATAATTTCCTTCCTCACGTACAGAACCATTGCTGGAGATAATCTGGACACCAACAAATTTAACCTTGATATCATGTCTTCTTTGTATACCCATGTTGTAGTTTGTTGGTTAGAGCTGATTTTTTTTCATGTACTGTTGCAGATAACAAGAATAGAATTTATGCATTCTAAAGGTTATCTGCACAGAGACATCAAGCCCGATAATTTCCTCATGGGCCTTGGTCGAAAAGCTAACCAGGTTTGTACTTAGTTGGCCAGTGACACTTACGTTGCACGATGGATGTTTATTGTGATTATATGGTGATCTAAGTACCTAACCCTCAGGTTTATGTCATTGACTTTGGGCTTGCAAAGCGATATCGTGACTCAACCACTAACCGCCATATACCTTATAGGTGAGCCAATGATTGTGAATCACATATTTTCTCCCTGAACTATCAGATTCTTTTTATTGTCTGCTTTTTATTCTTTTTTTACAATTGTGCTAATACATGTTTATCCTAGTTAACATACTTCCTTTTTTTTCAGAGAAAATAAAAACTTGACTGGCACAGCTCGCTACGCTAGTCGCAACACTCATCTTGGGATTGGTGAGTAATATGTCCAGTCTATTTGATATTTATCTATTGGCATTGTTAATCTTGAATGCTTGTATTGTGCGCATGTATGGTATAACACTGTAATGGCACAAGTTTTATAGATTACTGAACAAAATTATTGGTACTTTCATTTTAGTTTTCTTTTGGCATCATTATCACTTACTTTCGTTTCCAGAGCAAAGCCGTAGAGATGATTTGGAATCCATTGGATACGTTCTTCTGTATTTCCTCAGGGGAAGGTATGATTTTGTGTCGATGGTCTCCCCATAGTGTATTTACATGTGTAGCGGCCATCACTGAAAACCATGTGTTTCTGCAACTGTTTGGACATATAAAGTAAACATCCGATGGAGATAAAATATTTTATATTGTTATTCCTGAAGCCTAAATAAGTAGTACAATTAACTTACATCAATCTGTTCCTCGGAAAAGTGAAAACCTCTGGTCTATCTGCCAAATTGCCAATTATCTTTGATCTTGATTTTTTATCCCCTCGTGCTTGTGTATAAAACATTATTGGATCTGGTGTAACTAACTATATCTTGTGTCCAGTCTTCCTTGGCAGGGCTTGAAAGCAGCCACAAAGAAACAGAAGTATGACAAAATAAGTGAGAAGAAACTTTCAACTCCTATTGAGGTTGTTGAGTAACAATTTTTACTTTATGAATGTTTACTCCTTTTATATCATTGATGGGAAGAGTACTCATGGGGGTTTGTTATTACAGGCTCTATGTAAATCCCATCCTGTGGAATTCGCTTCCTATTTCCACTATTGCCATTCCCTGACATTTGATCAGCGGCCTGATTATAGTTTCTTGAGACGGCTCTTTCGAGATTTGTTTGACCGTGAAGGTTTGACATTTGAAATTCTAGTGCGCAATCTACCACCATGTCTTTTATAATAAATAGCTTGGTAACTTGTTTACTATTTGGCCTTCTCCAGGTTATCAGTTTGATTATGTCTACGACTGGACTTTGTTAAAGTGTAAGCAATCCCAGAAGGCTAAGGCTCAACAGGGATGCTCAGTGAGTTAACATTGCTTAGTATTTCAATTTTCTTTGTAATATGCTGGAGGTTCTTGGAAAGTAATACCTTTTAATATGATTTGATGCAACAAATGAACTGAGTGTTTTTTCCCAACATTATATTTGTGGAGCATGTTTATAACCTTAACTGATTTTTCTCGCATCAATGGCAGCACGATGTAGGTGTAAGCAGCCGTCCACCCACAACGAATGTGGACAAGCACCAAGGTAGGAGATCACACTTTTTACAATCATTTCCTTTTCTTATTGGTGCATTGTTCTTGCTGGGTTTAAATTGTTTTCTGTAATTCTTCTGTTGCGTTGCTGGGGATTTTTGTCATGATAATATACTCATTATTGTAGCTTTTATAGGATGGCAGTTTAGAATTGCATGTTTATGACACTACCTTTTTCAGTTAGTGTTGCACGCCCAGTTGAAGCTTCAGGTCTGCCTGAAGCAGAGCAACGCCCGGCAATCAGAATGCAATTCAAGTCCAGTGCTGATAATAGCCGTTCAAATAATCTGCATCCTGATAGATTGGTAAGCCAAGTTTACTTAATGACTGGGATATAATCTTGATGTATTTAGTCATGTTTGTATGCACAGGGCTATGCACACATCATGCGTACGAGTTTAAAAGTGTTGCAATACAGTGGCCATTGAGAATAGAGAAGACAGAGAGAAAGCGTAGCTTGCTATGTAAATCTCCATGAGTTGTGTGCATGGGGCACTTTTGAGAGGGAGACAGAGCTGAGTGGTTCAAACACTAAAAAATGTAGTGCTCACCTGTCTGTTTGGTGATGATGAACTTTCTGAAGTTTTAGCATATGTTTGGTTTTTTGCTTATACATATTCCATGTGCTAAAATTGAAGTATCATTTTGGCTTTCTTCACAGCTCTTTACATTTTACTACCTGTTAGGACTAGAGTCTGTTACATTTCTTTTTGGTAATAATGTCCCCATTTTCCATTGCAGAGAGTGGCTGCCAGTCCTGATAATGCATTAATGCAATCTACATCACTTGGCCATGTTGATGCTCCAAGGAACAATTCAACAGTCTCAAAAGCACACAGGTCCATTGATCCACACACCCGTGGAAGTTACAGTCCAGGGCCTTCTAACCGCATTTAACCTTTGGATCATTTAGTTCGAAAATCCATGGGATCCATTCAGTAAACGGTTGGTGAGATAACCTTTGATGCTACTATGTTTTGCATCTTCAGTGTATTTAGTGACAGTTGTATTGGTTCTTCCCCGCTTACATGCGGCATGTTTTGTTTCCTGCTGAATACTCTCCCTATATAGTGGATTAAGGACTTATGGTCTTAAGGCTGCATCCTGGTAGTTTGTTGATGCTGCAGGCTAGGCTATAATGATTATTACAATGATCAGTAGTGTGCTGAACAAATGTCAGTGATATCAGATAAAAATATGTTCCAAAACAACTCAGTGATTGAGCTAGGCCAAGAGATCAAATCCTACAATTGAAAGGTGAAGTGCAAAGTAAAACCGAAAAGTAGAGTGGTCAAAAATAAATAGGCCATGTTTAAAGAATCATTTTAGGACACGTAAATACTCATAAGACTATCACTAGTTGTATTGTACCTAGTATAGCTGGTTAAAGCCCAAGTTTTATGTTTTATTATGATAAGCATGTCTGCGAGCCATTAAACAATCGACTATTTGGAACTGCTATGATGTGGAACAGCAAAACAGGTGATAATGGATAGTATTCATCAGATTTGGTTAAAGTTTCCTTTTATGTTCTAAAGATATTAAACAAAGAGGTCGTAACATGCTAGCAACTCTTCTTTTTTTGCTTTTTTTTAAACATATATCTACTTGCTAGCTGCAAGTTGATACAATCTCTACTTGCCTAACGTATAATATATATAGGCCATATTGGTTGATATTTAGGTATTGCCAGTTACTAACCTGTTCAACATAGGCTATGTTTTAGATGGGCGCATATCAACCAAAAGACATGTGGATCAACTGATATTTGATCGAGACCTGAATCATGACATTGGAAATTGTGCATTTATTAGGCGATAAGATCAAATCATGAAACTAATATGTAGTTTTTGTTTCAAATCATGAAAAACTGATATGTAGTTTTTGTTTCAAGTGTTTAATGATATTATGATGTGAATACGCAATGACATGAAATTAGACATGTTCTGCAAACATATCTTGGGTACATACCACCTGATACGTGATGTGCCACAACTGCAACCATATGATCTAATATACGTTGTTATGGATGTTGCCTAAACACATTGGGTTAGCATTCAATAACAGAATGTTTCCTATTTGGGGATTAAGCCCAATTCCTAAACCAAAGTTGGTAGCTTGACCAGACTTTGCCTCCATTTGTTACTTTCCAAACTTGGTTATATTCCCTTTTTGTTACCTAATTTCATTTTCTTGCCAAAACTTATAATTTATGGGAAACAATTTCCTTGCCTATAATTACTAATTACTGATAGTGTTACAATAAGATATGAGCATTGCATAACTTGAATAGCATTAAACAACTTCCTTTTTGAACTGCTATTTTGGAGTTGGTATGTAAAAAATATTTCCTGCTACAATTAGGAGGTTTCCTACTGGTGATGAAAAGCCCTGTTATAGGATATGTATTTCTGAATATGTTCTGAAAACCCACCTTACCCTGAATTGAAATTGGAAGTTCTTACTACTCGTAAGATTATTGATCCTTACTGCACACTTTGCATAGAAGCGTCTATAGCTTATGTGTTAAATCACAGTAATGGCTAAAACACGAGTGGAAAATGTTATATCGGAAGACATCCTTTTGGGTAGTAAGGCGCTGTTTGGTCAGAAGCACACCATGTGGTTTACCAAAATTTTTCTATTTGTTTTCATACAAATGCAATTGGTAAAATTCCATTTTCGTTTTAAGTCAAGTTCATAATCTTCCTAAAACTTGGCTGGTTATTGGTCTGACTGTTCAAATTCCTGCCAAATGTTTCATGTTATCAAAAGTGGGCTGTAATCAGTTATTGCTGAGAGTATTACACTAAGGTTTTAGCATGTTATAATTTGCTAGTGTTAAACAACCACTTATTTTGAATTCCTATTTTCATAGTACCTGATTTAGGAAGTCAATTAACTTAAGGCAACATGTAAATAGAAATCGCACGATTTTTTGTGGTAATTTTAGTATCCATGGACTAAAACTATATAACCCCAATTTAGTAAGTCCACTTCTTTTTGGCAAACTTTAAGAGATGAATTTTGTTCACCAACCACACAACCAATGCTTTTCTAGCACTTTTTGGCTTGGTAACAACTTGGTTGCAATGTGCCGGGGTAGCTATAAAATTAATGACCAGGAACACAAAAGGAATGTAGTCTGTGACAGTCAAACCTTTGACTATGATGGCCTAAACAAAAAAGGAACAAAGTTTGTGACAGGTGGCCCTTTTTTTAAAACTTTCTGATAATGTTATTTGAATATGGTCATTTTCCTGTTTTGAATCTGTATAATTGCATTCAAGGAACCTTGTTCTTGGCTTTTGGACCCTATTTTTTTTCTTCTAAATTTTGTTTTGAGAACTGCTATATGATTATTTTCCTGTCTCAAAATATCGAACCATGCTTGCTGTTATGATTGTGCTTCCACCATTCAAAATTAATTTTGTTCCTAAACATGAGGCTCCTTCCACTTCCGCTGCAAAATATGTGTGTTGGTTCCTATATCCCTCATACATTTAAGATATGGTTAGAGATAATAATTAGTGGCCATCTAGTCATTTTTTATGCCTTAAGTGCTTTTTTGGTCTAAGCAATAGATTGAAATAGACCTTAAAATTTTGCACGTCTGAACTTACCTTGGTTGTGCCATTAGAGTCACTTGTGTTCATATTCATCCTGAATTAATGACCTGTACTTCTATTGTAGGCTGCCTGATGTGGTTTCATGGAAGAATCCTGGACAAACTTAAATGCTTTTATTCTTGATGCATGAAGCCATTGCTGAAAATAGCTTTCGGGTTTTTATGGGGACGTCTGTATTGCTTGAGGTGATTACTACCAACCAGAAATATTGGTCGATGCTGATTATGAATCCAGCATCAGTTAGCTGTTCTGGTCTATTATTATTCTTTTCCATCTGTGGATAATATGGAAACGTGCTTAGGAATTTCAGCAATCTATTTTGTATTCTACACGAGTGGATAGATTGTAACACCTCATCTGTCTGGGCACGTTGATTCAGGGTCCTTTCCAAATATATAATGATGCATGTATTCCTTGCTTAAAGAAAACTTGGGGATTTCACCAGGATAGCTTTCATTGTAATTAGGGGCAAGCAGCAGCGGGACGATGTGTGTTCTACCCTGTTTGCGACTTACAACTTGTTTAACTTGTAAGACAATTTGGTTTTGCAATTTGTAAGACAAGTAACTGAAATTGTCAGACCATAATATTTTTCTGACCATATTTCACTTTGGTGCTGTTAATTTACTTGCAGAAAATGACATGATATTCAACTTGGATTGGCTGCAGCTTCCGATGTGTATGACACCATATCGCAATATTCAATGATTATGAAGAGGTATCTAGGAAGCTTATGATTTGGTTAGCATGCATGAATCGTTGACTGTTGATTGCTTCCACCAGTTTGCCTATCTGCCAGCAAATACTTAGGCGAGTAAAATGGATCAAGCCCATTCATCCCTGTTACTGTATTCGACTTTCAAGAGCTACAAACTGCAGTTCAAGGTCTCAAGATAAAGGTTACTGCAACTCAATACACAACAATCTGTTTGAGATGAGGTAAAACATTAATATATGTCATACAATGCTACTAGCACTGTGTGGTTTATTTCATGTGATATGCTTGAATGGGCTGCTTTCTACACCGTTGTGCGGAAATCCTACCACCTCTTGATTCTTTCCAGGTGCAGTTTTCTTGTGGCCATTTTGTAGCCAATGGTTATCTGAATTTCCCTAAAATTGAGAATGTACTATGAACTGTACATTAATTATTCAAAAGCTATTCTCATGCGTAATGGTAGTTGTTCTGTGGTTTGCATATGGGTGCTTAAAACGTAGAAGCAGTTGGTTCATCCAAGTTGGACTGAGATGATTTGCATGTTTGTACTGTTATTCGGTATCCATCCTCCCATGTGTTGATAACATTGTTTTTTTTTTCTTCTAGTTTGATTCCATGTTGGTTCGCCTCATTAAATGTATGAAGTGCTGTTCCATTCTTGAATTGTAAGAATTTGTAGTGCACCACTAGTGGAGCCATCTATGTTAGTTTCTCAAGGATATAAAACAAGTCTGCTCTACTCTAGAATTCAGGACTGAACAACTTATTCATGCTTTGATCTGCACAGCAAAACTTGGCTGCATTCTTTGTTATTTTTGCCACTAGAGCTGTCTGAGTCCCTCTACTAGTTCTTATTGTCGAGACGATCTTTTTGCAGGGTGTATGAGGTCCTTTACATGCAGAGAGATGATGTCACAAGACAATGAACGTAGTGCACCACTAGTGGAGCCATCTATGTTAGTTTCTCAAGGATATAAAACAAGTCTGCTCTACTCTAGAATTCAGGACTGAACAACTTATTCATGCTTTGATCTGCACAGCAAAACTTGGCTGCATTCTTTGTTATTTTTGCCACTAGAGCTGTCTGAGTCCCTCTACTAGTTCTTATTGTCGAGACGATCTTGTTGCAGGGTGTATGAGGTCCTTTACATGCAGAGAGATGATGTCACAAGACAATGAACAGAGAGGTTCTGACTGGTCTACTCCAGTTCGGTGGCTAAGTTGTAACCAGCATAACGAGAGATGGAAAGTGTAAGTTTGAATTGCATGTAAGCTTCATGGAAACGACGAAGACATTCTCTGTAGAGCAGCTCGATGGTAGCGGGCTTGGCTCTAACTGCCCCTCCGAACTGCTTCGCCACCTCGGCAGTGTTGTACGTCGTCGGTGCGAATGGCGATCAGTACGAACAAAGCACGTGTCCAGACTTCCGCTGCGCAACTACCTGGACATATGCGTTTCCCTCGTTGTTTGCTGCTCTAGGCGCGGCGGGGAGCAGGGGACAGGTAACTGTTTGTACTGCTTGGTTGGTTAGCGTGCTGTCTTAATTCCTCACCGCACTGCTGAAGCGAGAATTTGGTGGGCACTCCTGATAATCGGCTCCAACTCCAACCCGTGGACCCGTAACCGGCGGAATTGTATGCAGCTTAGGATGGCAGTCGGATCTTCGGGTTTGTTACTGCCGTTTTGGGTTTTTGGGTACCCAATGGTAGGGCTGTCAACAAAGCTCGAGGCTCGTGAGCTACTCGGATTCGGCTCGTCTGAGGCTTGTTTCGAGATCGGCTCGAATGCTAAACGAGCCAAGCTCAAGCTTGATCTAAAGATCGCGAGATTTTCGAGCTCGAGATCGAAAAGCTCGAGTAAGCTCGTCTATTACGGTCAGCTATGACTTTGCGATGTGTATATACATGTATTCTAATTTTTTTTTAGATGCATTCTTTGAACTTTCAAATTCTACAAATAAGACAATGAGTCTAACTCTAATTGTTGTATAGATTTTGATTAAGTAGATCTATGACTGATAAAAATTTAAAGCTCGTGAATTACTCGTGTTTAGCTCGCTATAAACTCGACTCGAGATCGGCTCGACTCATAAACGAGCCAAGCTTGAGCCCAGCTATAGGCTCGAATGATTTTGAGGCTCGGATCGAGCTCGGCTCGGTACTTAACAAGCTCAAGCTTGAGGCGTTGAGCTCGCTCGAGCTCGGCTCGTTTACAGCCCTACCCACCCAATGGTACGTCGGCAGGCCGCGGTAGCCATAACGAATATTCACACAAGCTCCTGCAGCGGTAGCCATAACGAATATTCACACAAGCTGATCCACTCCACGAGACCCCGACAGCTCGAGGCAGCTGTCATATTATTTTTTTAGCTCATCTAAATATGGAGCTAAAGATTTATTTACTTTTGATAATTAGCGATATAATGATTAATTCACAGGCGCACTTACGGCATGCCAACCTTTACTGGCATTCTACCTAATTTGTTAGACAAATACCCTTGCCCAACTTTGGCTAACTAGTGGTGAATATATAATTTCACCACCACGAATGTGTGGCTTGCCATATAAAAGCCTGTTCGCTTGGCTTATCAGCCACCAGCCAGCAGTACTTTAGTCTCACAACAAATCAGCACCAGCCACCAGCCAGCTAGCAGTACTTCAGTCTCACAACAAATCAGCACCAGCCAACCGAACAGGCTGTTTGTCGTTGAGGAAATCAACCAAATAAACCATGCATCTGTAATACCGTAGTAGTACAAAAGGTACGCATGTGGGGGTGGATATGTCGGGGGGGTGTTTTTTTTTGCCCCCTTATTCTCCTTCGGTCCTTCCCCACTTCGCCAGTAGGATGGTCTCCTGCCTTCTCATTGCCACTCTACCCGCATCTAGACCTGTTGGTGAGTACCTATAGTTCATATTCAAATCCACATCCAGCTCAAATGAGGAGGGTATGAACAAAAAATTGCTTATCCATTACAAATGGGGAGGGTAGGGTACGGGGAGAAAACTACTTATCCATTAGATATGTATAGTATCCAGTAAAAAAAATTATCCATTGGATATGGATGAGAATGGGGAGGGTGATGATTGGATAATATATATTTGGATTTGGATACGAAAAGCTCTCCCAGTGACAGGTCTACCCACATACTACCCACATTCACGGTTGACTCCCTACCCACATCTTCATGGTAGACATATAACTACAAATCTATAACGAAAACAATTGCAAATGTTTTTCACCCAATTTGGGTCCACCATACCCCTCATGTTGGACCCACCTATTAGGGCCGATGAAGGTAGAAAAGGAATGAGACTCGTAGAAACCGCGAGTTAGAAAATGATTTTGCCAAAAACTTTATTTTTTTTACACCGAACGTTCTATTTACCCGCATGCCATACCCAAGCAAACAAAAAAAAACACCGCGTGGCAGGGGAAGCGTCACGCGCATCGCCCTTGATGCAGTCGGCTGGAGTCTCGGAATCGTGAGCTGAGCTGTCGCGTCTATAAAGCCCGCATTGTGGAGCGCACCGTTCGGGCCTCCTAGGGGGGTCGTGAAGACCGGCTCCGGCCCACAACGCGCCTCCCTCCTGGTGCTACCGTGCACGGACCCCAGTCCCCAGCGGCTGGGTGCTTCATCTTTGTTCTCATCCAGTTCCCAAAAAAAAAACTTTGTTCTCATGCCTAAATTAAAAAATGTTTCAAAACCTCCCCATTTACCTACTATTTTTTGTTTCAAAATTATTTGCTGGTGGTGCGAGGGCTATGAATCAAAAAATTGATCTGTGTGCATGCATTATGGATGTGGCATATGTGAATGTACTGCATTGCTCCTTTTAATAGGTATATAATATAAAATTGGCAGAAATATGCTGAATTTATCTAACGTTGGTGTCCTATTCTATTTTATTTTACCTTCACAAAATATGGTTTCTTTCAGATTCATGTCTTTCAGTGGTCGGACATGTCACACGGACGTGCAATTGTAATTTTGTTTCGACGGATAAAAACAAATCGGCAGTGGCCCCTGGTTATCCATTCACATCTTATCTAACCAAGCAAATCTATGTTATTATATTATACCCAGTCACATCTCATGGTTTTTACTCAAAATATTGTGAAAGAAACAAAATAATATGGCTCCACCTCCAAATGGAGCAAAAAGAATTCTGCATGTTTACCACATATATCTCCATTCTATTTCTCCAGAAATTAAATGGGGCTTATTTGGCTAATGTGTTTTTTTTGATACACATAGATTAGAATTGAAATTCTTGGTTGCTACATCTTTTTGAAATCCGTGCGTGACGCACGGGCGCCTTTGCTAGTGTAGTATAGTGAGCAAGTACATTTTTATAAAAAAAAATTCCACCATTTCTAGGATCCATAATGGCGACATAACAAAAGCACGTTTTACAACGCATAGACAATTCCATCTATTAGTCTATTACTAATGCATTAGGTACAATCAACAGTCGTCTCTAATTCTAATGAACACTACCTAGCCACCTAGGCATTTTATTGAACAACCACGAGGCCTCCGAAGCACATATGGCATCACAGCTCAAGCAGATGCCATGCTATCTGACATGATTTGCGATCAACACGCACCGTTTCTGGATGAGGTTGGTGAGTCACAGAACAAGGCAGGCCATACTGCCATGGTTGCCAAAGACAAAGCGCGAGCTTAATGACAGACTTGTTGCTAGCCCTTCGAGCCCCCGACCGTAGCTCTTCCTCCCTGCATGGCGAGAACATCAATGTGATCTCCTATGTCTCTGATTTCCTTTCAAGATGCTGCTGCCGATGAATTGGCTGCAGGGGAACAGAGCTCATCGACCTACTGGCCGTGTGGCCCAATTCATAGGCCCATACCTTTTTAACAATTGGTCTTCCAACAAAGGATCTATAAAGCGCGACCAGCTTCTTCACAAGAAGAAAGACCCTGACATGCACTACTCGACGTTGAGTCAAAACGATCCTCAAGTCCTCTCATTATCTCTTGGATTTTCCTAAATTCTAGTTCCTGCACCTTGCTCGCTTGTCAAGTATTGAAAAGGTATTTAAAATGTTTTCCGAGTGGGGAGGATGAGGGGGGCAACGGCCCCCATGGTGTCCACTTTTTCTCTAAGTTTGATTTTTTTTTTTTTTTGCCACTGAGGCTATAAGTGGACGGGGGAAACACCAAAATAGAGGGGGAAAATGCTACCATGTCACCGAGAACCAATAGAAAAATGGCAGTGGGTCAAAATCAAACGGTAAAGATAGTTAGATTGCTAATTTGTTTTGGTACTAGAGTTATTGTCCCAAGAAGGGAATTATTCCTTATGTTCAGTGATAGCCTGTCATACTTGTCAAACGAGATGTCTATGATATCTTAGTTACTTTCAAGGTTTATCAGCTTAATATTTCGGAGGTATGAATATGTGTATGATTGCGGCTGTGTTGCTAATTTGGTGCTAACTGACAGTGTGAACTTTTACCAGCCTACTTGTGTCGCTAATTTGGTGGTCATGTAGTATGTATTTGTGAGCGTGCAATATCGTTGTTTATCAACTTAGGGGAAAAAATCAAAACTGCTCCCTAATTCATGCTTTGAGCTATGCGCTATGTATCTTACAACAAATTAGAGTGTAGACAGGTTGTTGTTAATAGTCTGAGCTTTGTATGTGTTCTTTTGGTATCTTCTTAAGTGAAGCCAGCTAGCTCTGTCTCAGCCTCATTATCCTCTGTTTCTTATTGTTCAGAAAGAATCTTTTAGCAAGGCGTATGAGCGCCGCAAGGGAGACCCATTTGCTCATGGAGCTGGGATGAACAATGATGAACAAAATTCTTTTGCTCTCCATGGCTATTCCAGTTCCTTGGCGAAGTCAATGTTATCAACAAACACCTGCGCAATAATCGGAGATGAAATCGCCTAAGTTTGATCCGACTGGCAGATTATCCGAGACGAACAGTTCAGAACAAGAAGCCTCGTACCGATTTCCAGCCGTCAGGGTCCAGGATGGACGTGATCTTGGTGTTGATCCCCGGCAAGGGCCCTGGCTCCCGCACCACCTGCCCTCCGAACAGCTTCACCACCTCCGCGGTCCTGTAGACGTCGTCGGTGCCAATGGCGATCTGCGCGCGGCGTATCCATGTCCCAATTTCAGCTTCAGAGCTGTTGATCAGAGCTGCAGTACTGGAAATCCATGTATCTCAATTCTCACGTACCTGAGCATATGCGTTCCCTTTCGTGTACTCGGTGACGCCATAGTTGTAGGTCAGCTCCAGCACCGCGTTCTTCTCCTCTGGGCCGTACCCCATCATGGCCACCGTGTACTGCAGAAGCACAAGAACTTCTCCAATCCAATGAACATACATGCCATGGAATGCCCTATCTAGGAGTTGAGTGACGGTTGAAGAACATTGGTCACCTTGTATTCAGGGTTATCTTTCTTGCGTAACAGCTCCATGCCACAAGCCTGAGATCATGGGCAAGCAGGACGCGCAGCAGTGAGCAATCAATCGATCAGACTGCAGGTTCATGCTACTGGTTGATGAGTTGCCATGGCCAATGTTCACCTTCTCGTAGAAGCTTATGGCGCGGTCGAGATCGCCCACGCGGAGCATCACCTGGCACAGGGGCTCCGGAGTGCCCGGCCTCTCGAGGATCTCGAACTTGTAGCCGTCAGGGTCCTCGACGAAGGCGATCACGGTCTTGCCGCCCTTGACAGGCCCGGGCTCCCTGGTCACCTTGCCTCCCTTGGCTCTCACGAGCTCGACCGTCTTGGCCACCTGTTTCATTCAATCGTCAATATTCCAATTTCCATGCTCAAAATGGTTCTAGTTAACTGAACATCTTGATCTGAACGATGGATGGCAATGGCAAGGTCTGGCCGTCTGGGTCTGGAGCCTTACGTCGTCGACTCCGATACCGAAATGGCCGAAACCTGCGCCGATGTCGTACTTATCGACCCCGTAATCTGCAAACAGATTGTGAATCCACCATCAGGTAGCGTCCTCAAGCTTGTAGATGGTGTGTGTCCTTGGCAAATGGCAAGCTTGCAGAGGCACTTACTGTAAGTGAGCTCGACGACGAAATTGGAGTCCTCGGGGCCGTAGCCGAGGAAGGCGTTGGTGTACTTCTCCTCGGGGATGTCCCTCTTCCTCAGCAGCTTCATCCCCAGGCACTCGGTGTAGAACCTGCATTGCCCAGGACCAGACCGGGATATCATTCTTGTTTCAGAGAGCTGTTTGTGACTTCAGTTAGGGGCAAAGAGATGGGCACATCGCATATACTACTTGATTGTCTTGTCGAGGTCGCCAACGCGGTAGACGACGTGGAGGAAGCGCCGGTTGTCCTTCTTCGCCCACGCCAGGGCCTCGTCCGCGCTGGTGAAGGTGGCCGCCTGCGCCGCTGCGTCCGCCGACGCCCGGATCTTCGCCGCCGCGCCGGCCGCGTTCCTGGTCAGCCGCAGCGGCTCCGAGTGCAGCGCCGCTCCTTGCAAGAAACAGCCACACACGCACACACACCTGACGTCAGGCGACAGGGAGCTGGTATGGTGGTACGGTACAGTCGATCGAGTAAGTGTGGGCACACCTGCGGCGGCGGTGGAGAGGAGCAGGGACCTCCGGGGGACGGGCGCGGCGGCGCAGGCCACCGCCCCGCGGCCGGCCGTCATCGGGAGAGCCCTCATTGCGGTGTGGTGGTGCCACGTACGTACGTACCTACCCCGTGCAGCCTCGCTGCCGGCTTGTTTGGTTGGCGCCCCTTTCTCGTGCTATCCTTAAACTCCCGGACGCTCTGCTGCAGCCAGATATTTGGCGCGGGCGGCTGGTCGGTAGGCCCGGCACCGCTTGCTCCGCTGCGTTTCCTCAACCCGGTTGGGTGGGAGGCTGGACTGTAAGGGTGGCTAAAAAGCTCAGGCTCGTGAGCTTGGCTTGAGCTCGGCTTGGGCTCGTCTAGCTTGGCTCGGCTTGAATTCAAAACGAGCCGAGCCCGAGCCAACGTTTTGGCTCCTTAGTGAAATGAACTGAGCCCGAGCCGGCTCGTGAGCAGCTCGCAAGTTCAAAAGCTTGATGTCAGGACTCTAAATAGTATTTTTTATATTATATTTCTAAGTATATATTTTCAAGATTGCACTAAAATTATTCCCTCCATATTGTAAAGGAAGTCGTTTTGAGATTGTCATGAGTCAAACCTTTTAAACTTTGACTGCAAATATTTTTTGATGTGTTGAGTTTAGAAATATGAAAATGGTACGAGTAGATTCGTATTGAAATATTGTTTTATAAAAGTACTCTTTAAATATATTTTATAAATAGTTTATAGCAAAAAATATTAGTCGAAGTTATGTTTTGGAGACTGTGTGAATGTCCTAAACGACTTCTTTTACAATACGGAGGGAGTATTTACTTTTAGATGATGTACATAGGCATGTCAATAGTTGGAGAGTTGTGACTTGCCAATTAAAGGTAGATATTAAAGAATTAAAGGTGACATTTTTTTCTTATGAAAGATGTAATGACTTTCTATATTTTTTTATTTTGCAAATTAGGGTTGTTTCTATCATAATATATCCAATTGAAGCGTTGGAGGGTGTTTTTTCACCAAATTTTTTATTTCTGTAAGTTAGAAAAAATTTAAATCAGATTGCCATCAAGCCAATTAGCCAAATATACATGGTACTCTAATCTACTAGTCCTAGTCGTCGTGTATTTAAAGAACGGAGGGTAGTACCTCCCCAACATGTACTATATATACAAAGATACTGTAACTGACACTTCAGTTTATAACTTCTTTTTATTTTTGGAAAGAAGCAATTAGGAGAAAAAATCCTGATGGCTAACAATACAGATCAAGCACAAAGCCTAAATAAAGGAGATTTACCATATTTACAAAAGGTGTCAAAACTAATTTGCTTAAACCACATGGTTCATCGATCTTAGTAACAAATTGACTCAAGTGGGTATGTTTAATTCTGGACTAGTTGGTACAATTCATGCAACCAAACACAAACATTAGCATTAAATTTGGACCATTCCATACATGAATCAAATGGTACGAGTAACCAAACACATCCTGTATAAATCATGCCGTAGTGCGATTCTATCACGTTGTGTCTCTGTTTACAATCCTGTATACTTACTAGCCTTCCATGATTTGTTTGCTGAATAATTCAGAAACAAATTCATGTAATTATATCATTGATTGCTCCTTAGTCTGGACAAAAGTCTTATAATGGATGATGCCGCGATACCGATTATAAGGACAGACTCTGTGAACAGCCCCGCATACTCAGCTCTCCCTTCATGCTCTCACCATATAACTGTTAAATATAAATGTACTCGAGAGACAGTGAGAGACAAATGACAAGATTGAATGGATGATTGTATTGATTCAAGTGATCGGTGATTCACGTAGGAGTAGCTACACGCGCGTGTAGAATGGATTTTCCACACACACACACACACACACGCGCGCGTTGAAAATGTGTCTATCGTGGAGCAAGCATAGCTTAGTTGGTTAGATTTCTTGTGGTGGAACCTGCTCACCTAGGTTCGAGTCTTCGACTCGGCATGGATGTCACATTTTCTGGATTTATTCCAGGATTTAACTGGCGCTTTTCTTTCATTGGTAGGCGACGTGCCTGTCGATAGCGACGCGCCTGTGGTGACTTCGTCAATCTCAAGATCGACGCGCCTGTGATGACTTCGTCAATCTCAAGATCGGAACAGCCGGCCCAGTCTCTCGAGGTGCTCATAGGGGCAGGGTTTGCATACGTGTATTCATAGGGGTGAGTGTGCGTGCGTGTATGAGTGTCTACATTTGTACTGGTCTTTCGCAAAAAAAAAGAAAAAATGTGTCTATCCATTCAGGAGGTGTCCCTTCTGAATGGGTGCCTTTCCAATGTGTTTATTCACCAAGAGACACACCCCTTGGATGTGTGTACAACTATCTAGTCAATATCTTGATTGGTTGGATGAGATCTTCTTGAGAATGTGTCTCTATGAAGAGACATCTATTCACAACACTCCCCCTTGACGAATCCTGCCATGTAATCGATGTATAGATAGATTCCTCTAAAAACCCGGTGGGAAAAAAAGAGGAATATATGGAGGTAGATACTAGGTAAAATTCTCAAAACCCAGTGGGAAAAATAAGAAGAAAAACCATAGTATATCTTTGTTTTATTTGGACTTCTATGAGAAAAGCTCAAAGTGTTTTCCAAATAAAATGGTATGTCTGGCCATCATTTCTAAAAACCCAGTGGAAAAAAATAAATGATGAAACATATATTTTAGGATAATATTACTCCAACATAATCTTGTTAGAAAATCTGAGAAATATATAGGTATATTGGGTAAACTACTCAAAAACCCAATGGAAAAAATAAGGAGACGAGTCGCGATATAGTGTTGTTCTATTTGAACCCTTGTGAGGTAAACTCAAAGTCTAGCTCAAAGAACAACATTTAAGTCATAATGTATCATCCTCAAGAACCTCAGCTTCCTCACAATGAGGTTCTAAATACTTAATGATCAACAGAATGTGAAATCTCGCATAGATCCCCAGTTTCCTGTGTATCCATAAATGTACGCTGTGGTGTGAGATTGGGATGTTTTAAAATAAAACACACCAAACATACGCAAATAGGAAATACTTCATAGATTTCTATGTACTAAAAGCACAAGGGAATTGATAAATGCAGTTAATCATAAGTCAGAAGCGTGTAAAACTATCTGACTCCAACATAGAGTTGGAAA
This sequence comes from Alloteropsis semialata, assembly GCA_004135705.1. NCBI lineage: Eukaryota > Viridiplantae > Streptophyta > Magnoliopsida > Poales > Poaceae > Alloteropsis > Alloteropsis semialata. The sequence continues at coordinate 21,901,193 of CM014270.1, read as the reverse complement.
ATGGCAATTAACTGATAATGGTCATCTGATGATACTAATTGTATAATTCAAAGGTTTTTCATATCCAGTGAGGATATAATCCTGAATTCATATGCCATATAATCGTCATTATAGGCGCATGAGGTAAATTTAGTAGTGTGTAGCTAATGTGCTCAAATGAAGCCATTATTAATTTATGGTTTCGTGTATTCAGTACGACACATTGGAGGTCATCATATAGATGCACTATAGAACCATGAAATGCCTTAAATGTCCATATGATATTTATATTGGACCACACTTATTCTCTTCAAAGAATTTAAGAAACTTAAGACATTTAGATCAAATTTTAAGATAAGAGGGACTTAAAATTTAGTTCCCAATAATACTTGTAGAGTATCTAGAATATGGGAAATTTATGACCAATAGGATTACCTATAATTTTTCAGTTCATCCCATTATTGGGATATGTCGATCATAACAAGCATGGTATGCATCAAAAGTATGAAAAATTATATCAAATGCAACATGTTGTATGGGCTCGTGACTCGTTAGCTCGCTTGGCTCATGACGGACTCGGCTCGGCTCATTTTGTTAATGAGTCAGCTCGAACAATTATATCAAGTGTGAAAAAGTGTTGTTTTTTTCCCTTCTGCTAGTATTTTATCAGCTACCCTCCTAAATCTTTGCATCTGAATTTGGTTTGATGGTGTTTGCTGTTCGCTGGGTCACTATCGTTGAATTTGCTTTCATGGAATTGAAGCTGCTCAACCACGCTTGTCGCCTGGCTTGCGAGCTGCTCGAGCTGGCTCACGAGCTCGAACGAGCCGAGCCGAGCGAGCTCGTTACGGTAACGAGCCGCTCCGAGCCGAGCCGAGCCGGCTCGTTATCCACCCCTAGGGAAGATGTATAATACAATCCAAGAGAAGTTTTTTTTTTCATAAAATCATATGACATATCCGTTGTTGTCATCTTGTGTTACCACATATGACACAAGCTCATACGGATATCTCTACAATTTGGTAACATACGTGTCAAATTAGGACATAATCAAATATCCTTAATAACTCTAGTACCCATAGGGGACCATTATAGTGGTGCGACCAGACCAAACTATCATCACATCGCATGGAGCGATTATCAAAACATTTCCTCCTCTTTTCAAAGGAATTGAGAATATTTTGTTTCCCTAATTATAGAGACTGTGGTGCAATTCCCGCAAGGCACATTTCTTTCTCAATTGGAATAATTCCCGTACATACTATATAGGACAAGAATGTAATAAAATTCTTATCTACTATACAGAATTACAACATTGAATATTTAATACAGAGGTATGACATTCCAATGCATATGGGCTTGTACGACTTAAACTCATGAGGTTCATACCAAGTTTGTAGACTCATAGTCATCAACAAGATTTGTACAATTCCAATCATAGGATGTTGCACACATTACATATCATCAAATGGAACATCAATTACTGCTTCAAACACTGAGATTTATGCTGAATCTCCAAGTGGATTAGACACTAAGATTATTTAAAATCTTCAAATAGATTAATTGAATAGTACTTAGTGAGCATGTCATCCAACACAACAAGGTCCTTTTGGAAAGAGAAGGTTGTTAGGAGCCACTAGTAAACAACCAACCGCTGGTATTGCCTAGGATGTAAGATTGAAGAGTGCTTCATATCTTAGATCTGAAGAGGACTTTACATCCCTTTAGAGACTTTTGGTACATGACTAAGTGCTTGGGCATGTGACAACATGTAAAAAATGCATGTTGAAACCACATTCATAACAATTAAGTTGTTATTCTTGAGTTTAGCATTGCCCTTCTCTTTCTTATGCGCATTTGACATTTGCTTTTAATTTTATTTGACTTTACCAGCTAGGGTCATTAAATTTAGAGGAACATATATCAATTAATCCTCTTTTTATTCTCAACATTATTCTAAACACTATGAACCTCAGGAGATGTGCCACACAATTAGGCATTGACGATGATTCTTCAAAAGAAGTTGATCATACTATTCATCATGTGTTTGGACCAATGGAGAATAATGCTGGCAATTTGCAAAATGTCAACTTTGAGCAAATAATATGAATATCGATAAGGATGTAGTCTATAACAGTTTATAATCTCTGGAGACATACATGGTTCCACTCATATAGCATTAGGCCACATGAGTTCTGTAACACCCAAAATTCTAAAATTCCAAAATCCCAAACCTAAATTCCTATTCAAATTCTTCAAGAAAATTCCAAAACAATTTCCCTTTTTCCCTCTCTCCTTCTAGCCCAACCTGGCCCCCTTTTCCTTCCCCCTATAGCCCAAAAACAGCCCAGCCCAGGCCGGTCCACTCCCTTCCCACGCACATCCCCTTTTCTCCCCCTTCACGCACACAGAAAGCCACAGGACGCCGTCGCCCACGTCCTTTCGCCCCTTTCTCTCTCTGCTACGATGGTCTAGATAGAAATAACCGTTCCTTTCCCCCCTGTGTCGCGCCCCTCCCCTTTGACTCGCGCCACCCCTTCTCCTCTACGAGAACAGCCGCACCCCTTCTCCTTCCTCCCCCCAGTCACGCCTCCTCCCTTTCCCTTCTGAGTGATGGCGAGTAAATGCCATTACGGCATTGAAACAACAGCAAAATCGCAGCCCCTCTTCAATTCTCGGTCCAGAGCCCCTCTCCCCTTCTACAAAACCTCGGCCAAGTCTCTCCCCAACTTCCTTTGCCTCCCCCTGCACTCCAATTTCTCTGCCTAAGCTGCCTTCGTCGTCGTCCTGTGTCGCCTGCAATTGGAAGCTGGAGTCGCCATGGTGAGTCGTCTCCAACTCCTTCCATCCCTAGCATGGGAGCCCTCTGACTGCCAGTCTCACCTCCCCTGCCCTTCCCTCTCATGCGCAGGAACGCCAGGATCTCACCCCGACGCCCAATTGCGAGGAATCGAGGCTCCAGACCTCATCCCCACGAGCGCCCGTGACCTGCTTCGCTCCTCTTCATGGCACACCGCCAACACTGCCTCTCCTATTTGCAACAGTGCTCGCGGTGATTAGTAAGTTATGCGCCGCTTTCACGATATATATAAGCGGACGATATTTGGCTAAATAATTCTCAGGATCTTTGGCAGGCTGGCGAGACCAAACAATTCAGCCGGTCGTGCGACTATGCTTGTGTCAGTCCTACTCGGTACTCACCGCGTGCATCACAAGCTCGCTTCAGGACCAGGCCTACCCGATCATCTCCCTCGCTATCCCCGGCCACGCACACACAGGACTCAGGCTCTATCGTCTCCCTAGGTAGTTCCACCCGAAGGGAACACTTCTCTGCGGACACAGGGTTCTTTACACACGCCGCTACGAGGGTTAACACAAGAACATCACACACAGAGGTTTCTCCTCTAGGGTCCCTAGCATAGAGACGTCGCCCCATATGAACGAGCTCCGAATCAAGTGCATAGTAAGAATCCCTGCAGTCTCCTCTTTCCGTTTTGCCGCTTCGCGATGAAAACAGACCACTGTAGCTCTAGGCCCGTCTCCTCCGGCGAGCAGAACCACCATCGTGCTTGCTTCTGGGCTGCGCTGCCCCTTCGCTCGCGAAAAAAAAAAGAGACACCATCGCCCCCACTACAGATCGAGAAGAAGGCCCAGGCGCCCTCCATCTCCCATCCAACGGTCCAGATTAGAAGGCCCATACCCCTTCGCACGTTTTGCTAAAGAGACCCCAGGAAAGAAAGAAAATAACCCGCAATCCACCTATGTCTCTTGGCTATTTTATGAAACACCCCCTAGATAATTAGAACCCTTGCTGATCAGCCTGGTGTTGGCATTTCTTAGCATCACCACTACTGGAGTGATGGTACTAGAGATGTCTTAATATAAATCTTAGCGTTATACAAGTTCTGTAAGCGCACAGAAGTACATTGTAGCATTTCACCCGGGAGTATTCCAGAGTATCGTATTTATTTCCTCAGGGAAAGCGTATGGCAAAGTAATATATTTTCCAATGTATCAACTATATCATAATCAATATACCAGGACTAGGCCAGGGGATAATATGATATGAACGATTGAGTATGTTGACACACAGAAGATTTCACTGCTCTTTATATAAGTCTAGTTAGTATGAAGGTCCTAAGAGAGAACTAGGGATTCTATGTACTTCTTACAAATGGGTTACATTCATTACAAGTGTATACTATACAAGCTTAGTAAGTGATACATGCTAGAGGACAAATCGAGGAGTCGTGGGATCCCCTCATCCAAGGGTACTGTCATGATGTTTATCACTAAGGCCTGCAAACGCCCAAACCCGAACGGCGAGGATTACAAAGGACGGACAGGGCTGTCACCACCTGCCGTCTACCTCTGAATACGTGGAGTAGGGTATCCCCAACAGTATTCCATAACCCAAACACCATGTTTGTAATATGAAATACATCTTTACCAATTGTACGGAAAGGTAAAGAACAATCATAGAGATTCATTGGGCCATTGCCATAACATGCACCAGCCAAACTAAGGTGTAAGACATACAGCTCATATGATGAACACACAAGACTATAAGTCAAGTAACATAAGCAAGAGAGTAATTCCATTAATAGCTCTAAGCCTTATAAGTAAACAAAAGATACAAGATAACTGAGCTCTAGGCTTACCAAGACTCCTTCGGAAACCCGTAGAAGCTCAACTCCTAAAACTACTTCTCTACTAACTAAGACTATGACTTGTAGCAATTGGAGCTCTTCCTTCTGGTGTGTGTTGTACAAGAGGCGTTGGCACCTATTTATAGCACTTGGAGGCGGTTCAGGGCCGGTACAAGGCGGTTGAGGGCGAGTGGGCCCACCCCCGCGTCGGCCGATGTGGAGACGTCGCCCGACCGTCAGATGAACCGACTGAACTCATCCACGGTGTAGCTTTGGTCCTGAAGACGCTGTGGATACACTCGAGAAGGGAGGACCGCAACGGCCGCTAGACTGGGTCGGCCGACCTGGCCAGGTCGGCCGACCTGGTTCAGGCACGGTTTGCCTCGATCTTCTTCTGAGTCGCTGGAATGTGGACCCTGGCACTCGTGAAAGATGGGTATGGATCCTCGGAGTAACTGTTGATTCTCATGTGGGCCCATCAATCCATGTAGTCCTCCTTATCCTTCTTGTCACCCCTTGGATATAACCGTCATTGATTCAACGTTCTGGATGACACTAACTTGTGCTTCTTCTGCATGGCCAAACATGGGCTTGGTTGGACACTAGGCCAGGTCGGCCGACCTGAGTAGGTCGGGCGACCTGGGCCTGGCCCTGTTTTCCTTCATCCTTTGGCCCATAACTCCTGCAACCAAATAATCTCCATGTACAAGTGGAAATACATTATTTGAAATAAAATTCTACTGATTATTGCTAGTTTATGTTATTTTATCGCGTTGGCGTTACAATATATTCATGACTTAACAAGCGCCAACAAACTCCCCCAAGCTAAGACCTTTGCTCGTCCCGAGCAAAACTTGGAGAGTTTAGGAACTTAGGATCAGAATTGCTTACTTCCCATAAGAGATATTTTCAATAAGAAAGCAATTCATGACTTGATTAAGTTGGCAAAGATCAAATCATTCTTTTTACCTTATCACTCATGGGGCTTTTTAGCTTTTTCTTCATCTTGAGCGGTTGAAAGGCAGAACAACTTAGCAAGAACGCTCCCCGCACCTTAGTTCCACCTTTTCACCGGAGGTTTTTAAAGAAACTTTTGTAAAAGAAAACAAGGCTCCTCAAGTGACTCTCTCAAGTCTCTCATAAGTATATGAATCCTCTCCATCACTCCTCTCAAATTTCTCTTCAATAACATAACAAGTGGAGCTCATGAACGGGAAACTTTTGTTTCACACATGCATTGTTTCTTTTGTTGAGTCAAATCCAGGATCAACGAAGAATTAAATCATACACTCAAATCGAAGTGTGCAAGTGTGGATATGTGGTAGTGGAAATAAACTCTTTTAGGAAATTTCTCTCCTTTAGGAAATTTGTTATAAAGCTTGGCTCCTTTATCCCTTTTTTTTTCATGGACTACATATGTCCAATCTTTTTTTTAATGGANCTCAAATTTCTCTTCAATAACATAACAAGTGGAGCTCATGAACGGGAAACTTTTGTTTCACACATGCATTGTTTCTTTTGTTGAGTCAAATCCAGGATCAACGAAGAATTAAATCATACACTCAAATCGAAGTGTGCAAGTGTGGATATGTGGTAGTGGAAATAAACTCTTTTAGGAAATTTCTCTCCTTTAGGAAATTTGTTATAAAGCTTGGCTCCTTTATTCCCTTTTTTTTCATGGACTACATATGTCCATTTTTTTTCATGGACTACACACATGTCCATTTTCTTTCTCTCTCTTTTTTTTTAACAAGCATAGGGAGCCCAGCCTTACACCTAGAAATATTTTTGGAGAGAAGTCCCTTTTCTGTGGAGTGTTTTATTTTGTTAGGCAAAAAATATAGGCAGGGGATGCCGTACTTCCAGAGTAGAAGTTTAGCATATATGTGGCGTGTACGTGACTCCGATTTTAAGTGCATGAAATAACTCTTGCAAAGATCACAATGAACTTGACAAAACTCAAAACAACTGCACATGCTTTTTTTCTGTAAGTGGTTGGAACGTGAGGCTGTGGTAGGAATTTACTCTACACTGAGGAGCCTAGAATTTTGTCCTTTTTGAAACAAATACTCCGGGATCAAGTTTCACTTAGATAAGTAAAGCAATCCTAGCTTATTATATCATAGCTCCCAACAACCTAGAATCAGTATTTAGCATTTGCTACCCACAAGTTTTAAGTTTCCAAGGAAGTCATTAATTTAAGCCAACAAATTCAAGACACAAATGACTGCCTTATTGAGACTTGCATAAATTGGGAAAGTCATAGCAAATGTTCATCACTTCCAAATAGAGTTTCATTTTTCATTCATTTCCATTTTCATCATCATTTTTTTTAGACAAGATAAAAGAAAAACAAAGAGAATGGTTCAGACAACTTACCTGTACGGGGGTCCTCCCCCAAGCTGGACTTTTCACTGCTGGCGGTAACGAGGGTCGTTTGGGTCGAAACCTTGGGACCGAAGGTAGGCAGTTAGGTTCTGGTTGCCCGCCTGGATGCTGTTCTGGAGGGTGTTGAAGTTCTGTGCTGACTGGTCCCACCAAGCTTGCGACTGCTGCACATGCTGGGTTAACGTATCATCAATACGGTGAGTGGTTACCTCTAGGGTTCCCATGCGGTTGGATAACCCATCCATGCTGCTGCGCCAGTCCCTTGCCGAAAAGGAACGTCGGGCGTCGAACGGAGGAGGGCCGCCACTTGAGCTAGACGACTGATGATAGCGCGGGTCTTGGGGATTCCATTGTGCGTGCGGCGCTTCATGCCATCCCGAACCTCCTGCCATGTATGGTGGAGGCGGTTGCGGCTGCTCCCAGTTCGATCCTGCTGGTATGTACGGCGGAGTTGGAGGCTCCCATGCTGCTTGGGCCTGCGGCACTCCGGCTTCTCCCCGTCAGGACATGATTCTTGTCACCCTCCCTGTCACGCTTTGCCTGCCTTCCTGTTGCAACTCCAACAAAAGTGTTTTGCATCTGTACAACCAGTATTCCGGTGCTGGCAACGGAATTCTGGTTGTGCTATTATGATAAACCATAACAAGCTTTTGGTCTATGGCATGAGTAACAAGGTGACTCTGAACAAAATGAGACTCGTCCAGAGTTGGGCGAGGCTGCGGAAGGAATTCGACTCGATAATTATCCAAAAGGCCCATCGACTCAAAAATGCGAGTAACCAAAGAAGTGCATTCAATGGGACCTTGCCTCTTAAAAACACCCATCCATTGATCAATCATGAAAACAACAGGAGAGACTTTTATCTTCTTAACCATTGCATATAATAATTTTAATTCATCAATGCGCATGATTCGAAGATCATTACGAGAAAATAGAGTCATAGCAAGCCAGTGGTGCATGAAACGAAGAGTGGGATTATGAATGTGGCTAGTTCTAGGGGGAGTGCCATTGTGATACCCGAGATATCCCGCCAAAAGGATTCTCTCACAAAATGCCTCAAAACTTTATCAACTTCCAAACTGCAACGCTTGCTAAAACCCAGATAGGTACTAAGCTGCCTCCAAGAAACGAAATACTCTTCCCTTAAAAAGCGAAAAGTAATCCCTTCCTCACCCTTTCTCAGAGTAGCAAGAAATTGGATTGTTAACAAACGACACCCATCCTCATTAATGCGTGCGAAATCCGACCATCCCACAGCACCCCACACGGTTTCGAAATCAGTGGCCATACCTGATTTCTCCATGAGTTCGCTTGTGAACACACGCGTGTGATCAAAAGCGCGACCCAGAAGAATTTGATACGCTTCCAGCTCGTAGCCTTCTTCGATGTCGAGTTGATCGTCGGAGATGAACGCCGGGCGAGGATCATCTTCGTTTTGGTTGCTGCTGGAGCTGTCCCCGTTGCCATCTCCATTGCCACCGCTGCCACCGCCTCCTGTGGCGCCAGCACCAGTGTAGTAGTACTGGTCTTCGGAGATCTCCATGGAGTGTTGGCTGCTTATCCTTTGCTCGGAGCCACCGGCCGATTCCATGATCTCCGTACTAGAGGAGACCAGCTCTGTGCTTCCGGAATGTCGGTTCCGCCTTGAGCTTGACCCCTTCAACTTCTTTGCTTGCTTTACGACTCCTCTGACGATGTTCATGATTTCTGCACAGAGAACAGCAAGCAACAAAAACGACGCTTGGAAGACAAAAGGATTAGCGTTAGCGAGTTAGTCGTCCAAGAGTTAGTCGTTCTTGCGGGGCGTGAACGCCTCCACAAAAGTCGTTTTTGTGGGTTATGATACACCACAAATAAGCGTTCTTGTGGGATTTTGGTTACCTCCACAACACGTTCAAGAATTTGAGCATGAAAATAGCAGCACCGTTATGCAGAAATAAAGTCTATTTTTAATTGGGTTTTCAATTTTTATAGATTTTTTTCAAACTTAGGAGCTAAACACTTAAGAACCTAACAGAGGGAGAGGAGAAACTCCGAGGGCGAAACGCAGCTCGGGTTGGGGCGAAGTGAGCAAGCTGCTGGCCAAGGCTTTTTATAGCCGGAGATCACCACTGATCGGCCGACCAGGTGGGGTCGGCCGACCCTCCCGCAGTGGCAAATTGGCCAAGATTTGATCACGATCGCGTTGGATACCTGGCGTCTGCAGAAACGGTTGAAAACTTTGCAAAAGAGGGAGGCGTGAGTCGGGCGACATGAGCTGGTTGGCCGACCAGTTTTGGGCACCCATGAATTCCCCCTTTGGAATTTGTGATCTGTGCCTATGGTAGTGTATCATTGGAATTGAGTGCTCTGCAAAGGCCAAAGCTAGAAGTCGGCCGACGTGCCTTGGTCGGCCGACCGGGGCTTGGCTAGGTTCAGGCTTAGCCTTTGTAGAGTGGCACATGGTTCAAAGGTGTAATAATTTCTGGGTGCGTGGGCAGTGGTGGCCAGGTATCCAAGGAGGATTTAAGTAAATGGCTCCAAAGTTTAAATTTCAAATGCAAAAATTTGTGGAAAATTTAAGCATGCTTGAGGAATAAATATGCATTGTGATAAACATGGGATACATACCGATGTACCTACCGTGAGGACTCGATGTTTTTCGTCCGTCGAGTGCAGACGTCTCCAAGTCATGATTTAGCTTGATGATCTGGCCTCCGCATTTGAAGATAATGCGGATGCTTTGCAACGCCACTCCGGTTCTGTTGTCTTCACACAAGGTGTTGCTGATGTCATTGCCTTCAGAGCCTTAACACCTTGTGTGAATTCCTTGGGCAGGGGCAGGAGTGGCTCGCTGTTGGTGACTGGTGGTTTTGTGGCTTCCATCCATAAATCACCTTGATTTCGGGTCCGTCATACTTTTGGTTTGATTCTTTCTTGTTTCCTGCATGGTTAGCCAAAATCTCCCGACTGGTCTCTTGTACCACTGCAGCTAACTGGGCTGACTGGGTTTCTAGAATTTTGCTTAAGCGCAGCTGGTTTTTCACAGCAACTGACAAGGCATGGAATCTAGAACTTAGATCATTTACCTTTCTCTTAGCAGGTATAGTGTATACACTTCCTCCTTGCTGGGATGGGCCCCAGTTATGCGCTAGAAATAAATCTCTGCACTGCTGCCAAGACTCCATCTTTGCCTGGTGGTTGTAGTACCACTGCAGTGCTCTACCTGTTAATGAGAATGGGAATAACCATTGCTTTGCCCTTCCTGCTAGTCGACTGCATGTTGCTGAGAAATGTCGGAGATGTTCTGCTGCATCTGTTATGGCCTTTCCGTTGAATGGCTTGGCTTGCACCATGGTGATGTACGTTGAGTCGATCATGAGAGTTTCAGTTGCCATCTTGGTGCAAAGGTACTTCGATTTCAATTGACAGAAATTGGAGGATCACTTTGAGTTCTTTGACGAATCGATGATGTACCTTCTGTTCCACACAAAGAGAAACAAGACAAGGGTAAACCTGTCTAGAGATGGTAATTAATTGTGACATAAGTTAATACAGAGGTTAACATATTCTTTGACCAATGCTTTCCCCGGCAACGGTGCCAGAAATGCTTGTTGGCATTTCTTAGCATCACCACTACTGGAGTGATGGTACTAGAGATGCCTTAATATAGATCTTAGCGTTATACAAGTTCTGCAAGCGCACAGAAGTACATTGTAGCATTTCACCCAGGAGTATTCCAGAGTATCGTATTTATTTCCTCAGGGAAAGCGTATGGCAAAGTAATATATTTTCCAATGTATCAACTATATCATAATCAATATACCAGGACTAGGCCAGGGGATAATATGATATGAACGATTGAGTATGTTGACACACAGAAGATTTCACTGCTCATTATATAAGTCTAGTTAGTATGAAGGTCCTAAGAGAGAACTAGGGATTCTATGTACTTCTTACAAATGGGTTACATTTATTACAAGTGTATACTATACAAGCTTAGTAAGTGATACATGCTAGAGGACAAATCGAGGAGTCGTGGGATCCCCTCATCCAAGGGTACTGTCACGATGTTTATCACTAAGGCCTGCAAACGCCCAAACCCGAACGGCGAGGATTACAAAGGACGGACAGGGCTGTCACCACCTGCCGCCTACCTCTGAATACGTGGAGTAGGGTATCCCCAACGGTATTCCATAACCCAAACACCATGTTTGTAATATGAAATACATCTTTACCAATTGTACGGAAAGGTAAAGAACAATCATAGAGATTCATTGGGCCATTGCCATAACATGCACCAGCCAAACTAAGGTGTAAGACATACAGCTCATATGATGAACACACAAGACTATAAGTCAAGTAACATAAGCAAGAGAGTAATTCCATTAATAGCTCTAAGCCTTATAAGTAAACAAAAGATACAAGATAACTGAGCTCTAGGCTTACCAAGACTCCTTCGGAAACCCGTAGAAGCTCAACTCCTAAAACTACTTCTCTACTAACTAAGACTATGACTTGTAGCAATTGGAGCTCTTCCTTCTGGTGTGTGTTGTACAGGAGGCGTTGGCACCTATTTATAGCACTTGGAGGCGGTTCAGGGCCGGTACAAGGCGGTTGAGGGCGAGTGGGCCCACCCCCACGTCGGCCGATGTGGAGACGTCGCCCGACCGTCAGATGAACCGACTGAACTCATCCACGGTGTAGCTTTGGTCCTGAAGACGGTGTGGATACACTCGAGAAGGGAGGACCGCAACGGCCGCTAGACTGGGTCGGCCGACCTGGCCAGGTCGGCCGACCTGGTTCAGGCACGGTTTGCCTCGATCTTCTTCTGAGTCGCTGGAATGTGGACCCTGGTACTCGTGGAAGATGGGTATGGATCCTCGGAGTAACTGTTGATTCTCATGTGGGCCCATCAATCCATGTAGTCCTCCTTATCCTTCTTGTCATCCCTTGGATATAACCGTCATTGATTCAACGTTCTGGATGACACTAACTTGTGCTTCTTCTGCATGGCCAAACATGGGCTTGGTTGGACACTAGGCCAGGTCGGCCGACCTGAGTAGGTCGGGCGACCTGGGCCTGGCCCTGTTTTCCTTCATCCTTTGGCCCATAACTCCTGCAACCAAATAATCTCCATGTACAAGTGGAAATACATTATTTGAAATAAAATCCTACTGATTATTGCTAGTTTATGTTATTTTATCGCGTTGGCGTTACAATATATTCATGACTTAACAAGCGCCAACACCTGGCCCTTGTGTTTTTGCATCAAAACCCCTCAATTTTAACCTTTTTGCGAGCACTGTTTGATGTGTCTTGTAACTCTTACCAGCTAGCCCCCAAAAGCTATAGTTAATCGTGTTTAGGTCCCTGAACCTTTAAACCTCCACCGTTTAATCATTTTAGCTCCGAATCGATTTGTTCAAGTTGCGTTAGGATCATGATCATCTTGAATAGTTTCTCATAATGCTTGTTTTTGGAAATTAATTTTGTATTAATTTGATTAATGCCTATTAAACATTGTGTTATTTAATTAAAAGCTATATAGCGTCACACACCGTGTTTTTATAATAAATGCTAATTTGATTAATATTTATTTCATATGCTTTTCTAATTAAAACTAATTAGTTTACACATTGGCTTTTCTTAAATAATATTAACTTGATTAATGTTAAAAGTTGATTAGGTTCTTACACCGGCTTTTATAATATTGTTAATATGATTAATTCTCAAAGTCAATGTCTTTCAATATTAATTTTGTTAGCTGCACGAGACATAAAGTTATCCGATAGATGTTCATACATGTTTCATTTTGAATTAAACGTTTAAATGGTATAATTTATACATAAACATTTATAAATAAAACTTGACTAAGTTTTATCTTATTTTTATAAAATAAACTCTAATATGGCATAATTCTAATTTAGGGTATTTTTCTGGAATATCCTTCATATTGTTTTTATTAAGCTAAAATAAACCAAGCATATAGTCTTTGTGCTCTCATAAATGCAAATGTACGATAGTCTGCGTGTGTTGTTTTCAGCGTTTCTTCGAGCCCTGTCCTTTAGTGTGTTCTTTTAAGCTTTTCTTGTTTGGTGTATTGTTCTTAGTTGTACTTGTTTGTTTGCTTTGTATGCTTGTGACTGATGTTTGCTTCGAGTAGAAGGATCATCGTTTGCTGCTTTCAAGATCAAGAATTCCAAGTGAGCAAGAGCAGAAGAGCAGAAAGAGTACCTTTACGTTGGAGAAAGGCAAGTGTCCCTAACCATCCTCCTATCTATGCTTTTAATATATCACTGTGATGATGTTAAATGGAACATGGAGAACCACCCGGGAAAATAGTACAACCACGAGTACCATATGGCTCTGATCTTGGCTAATTAATTAGATGTATGGGTGACTAGTGGCCTTACCGAAAGGGCAAAAAGGGGGACGGTGAAGGGGTCATAGCTCAGTCCTCTTGGAGGAGTAGCCTTTGCTAAGGTACGGCCTCATTAGGGAGGGTTATGGACCTCATTGTGGCTGAAACTCTAGCGGGCTGCTAGTTATCTGTGTGTCTTTGTAAGGGCCTCATAGCGTCCCTATGCAATCATACCTCGGGAGCGTGGTATTGTGTCTAGCTACCACAACATAGTTGGTTCAAAGTTCTTCTAAACTTTTACGCAACTTGTGGTGGAAGTGCACAAACTTTGCAGAGTGTTACAAACTGATATATCGGCCGTGCTCATGGTCAAGAGCGGCCTGGACCCTCACATGATTAATATATTTTAAGTTGATAATAAATTATATTCTGGTTATTTCTTGTGGCCTTGCTGAGTACCAACCATAAGTGTACTCATCCTTGCTTACTGCTGCTCAGAAGCTATTATGAAGTTGTTGAAGATGGTGCTAGGCGTACGCAACCCCCAGTCGATTACCTGTGAAGTGTTGGACCCTTTGTTTCTAGAATAAGCTGTTACTCTGATAGATTGTAAGTCTTTTGTATTGTTTTACATGATATTGCTATTGTTTATCACTGATGAAGTCTCATATGTGTGTAAACTTGATCCTGGCGCACATATAATTATCATTCGGTTTTGTCCTTAAAACCGGGTGTGGCAAGTTCCTTTGATATTCATTGCATGCTTGGAAAGCAAGCCGCAAAATACATGGGTTATCTTCAATAGGTACTCATAGATGTGGAACCATAATAGAAAGAGAGCATCACACGTTGGGGTTCACTAATCACCTTTTAGGAGTCCACGACATGTAAAAGTGATCTTGATGTTTGGTGCACATGTAAGATAATTAAGCCATCAAGGTGAGTTCATCGAACTCTATTTAAAATAATTATCTCTAACATGGCATAACCACCGGTTTTTTTTACACTAGGTAAATTAAGAACCACAGTGGTGATTTTGTAACATTTATGCAAAATATGAAACATCATATCTTCTTATGTTGGAGAATTGGAGGTATCACAAAAAGGTGTACCTCATAACTGAGTAATTTTTGTTTAAAATTTGGTGGACACAACGTAGATAATCTCCATGTAATAAAACAATGGAGTAGATCTCGTAGTAACGGGCAAGAATTTTGCTGCCTAAAAGCATGGTCTCAAGGCTAATATATTCAAAATGAATATACCGCAGCCAATGCCTAGGTCTCCACTACCCTGTGCTTGACCAAATTTTAAAAAATAAAATTGGTAATCACCGTTAAGGTGTAGACCAAAATCAAATCTCCAAAATATTTACTTAGGAGAACACGTGTAGGTAATCATCATAAGATGTAAACCTTTCAGTGATGGGCGAATATATCGCTGCAATAGACATGGTCTCTAGGCTAATATTTTCGTAATGAAAATATTCCAGCCAATGTCTAAGTCTCCATTACCTTGTGCTTCAATCCTAAGTTGCAGATAAGTATATTTTGCATGGAATCCATCATTAATTAATCAATACTTAATTAAGAGAATTCCATATTGCCAAATTATTGTATGTTTATACACAAAACAAAAGTGCTAAACGGCTGAAATTAAAGGCTAGCAAATTAAATAAAGTTAACTAGCACAGGTGGCCCAAGTGGGAGGGGGCGATACGGGCAAGGTTATGCAAATAAGCTTGGTCCTCATGTGCAGCCCAAAAACATGCTTAACAGTTGCCTGGTGGCCTCGGCGCTGCCTGCGTGCAACTACAACCGCTGATGCATGCGCGGCTTGCAAGTTGCAACCGCCGCAATGTTGCTTCGCTGCCTGAAATAGATCGACGCTCGTGATAGCCTAAGAGGGGGAGGGGTGAATTAGGCTTTCTAAAACTTTGGCCTACCACATGAAAGCTAATTGCACAAAAGTAAACTACGACATGCTACCTAGATGTGCAACTAAGGTTTTCTTCTAGTGTTTGCACCCACCCAAAGAGTTTTGCAACCTAGAGCCAATCCTATCAAGATACTACTCTAGAAAGGTAAAGGCACACAAATTGCAAGTATGAAATACGGAAGCTTAAGGGTTAGAGAGATGCAAACTTGAAACGAAGATTTATCCCGTGGTTTGGCTTACGCCTACTCCACGTTGGAGCTCCACAAAGGATATGCTCCCGGTCGCCAAGTCTTGCTTCCCGGTCAAGGCCTTGAGCTCGCCACAAAGGCTCTTCAAGAGGGATGATGAGCAAGTCACCAAGACCTTGCTCTCATCAACCTACTCTCCTGGAGATCTTGACGCCGCCTCCACTACGGAGCTTCTCCACCAAGGAAGGGGTCTCCTCTTCCGCCGCACAAAGCCGTCGTTGCCTCTCCATACCAAGCCGGAGGGTCGAAGACTTGCCGGCGAGTCACCAAGACTCCAAGGGGCCGGCACACCAAGATTACAAGTGTTGGTTCACACTAGAACCAAGCACAAGGCTCAACACCTTGCAATTCACTCACTAGGCCTATCCTAGCTCTCTCACTCACTATGGATGATCTATGTAGCACAAATGGTGGCTTGGATGTCTTGTAGGTGTAGGTGAACTTCTCTGGACTCCAGCAACTCCAAATGATCGAATGGGGTGGGTATATATAGCCCAAGGGGCTCAACTAGCCGTTACCCAAAAGCTGCACAAAAACCGTGAGCGGCGTATAATACGCCGTGTGCAATTTCCCCACTGACGTATAATACGCCGCCTGCTTTTCCAACGGTCAAATGCCTTTTCCAACGGCTACCTGTGCACGCCGTATGCTTCCGAACTTGTACGCCGTGACTGGCGTATCATGCGCCGTGCCTTTTCTTCTTCCTCCATCTGACATCGCCACTGAGTAACTTGCACGCCGTTACTCCGCCGAGGTCGGCGTATAATACGCCGTGTAGAATCTTGCCGACCCTGACTTGATCTTGATCAACCCATATACGCTGTATGATTCGCCCCGGATACACACAGTACCGGCGTATCATACGCCGTGGCCTTCCTTCGGGTTCCTTGGCACGCCGTAGGCTTCTGTGGTTGTACGCCGCTGTCGCCGGATTATACGGCACGGAGAATATTCCTTTCCTGGTTGATCTGCTGCCACACGCCGTAGCCTTCTTGTTTGTACGCCGTGCTCGGCGTTTCATACGCCGTGCTGTTTTCGGCTGTGCTTTGTAAACATTCTTGGGATGTAATTTCCTAAGTATATTACTTAACAAACATATTAGTCCCAAAGATTATATTGTCATTCAATCACCAAAATCACAATATAAATGGCACAAGGGCCATTTTCGTTATAATCTCCCCCTTTTTGATGATTGATGACAACACAATCAAAGCAATCATGAAATATGCGAAAATTGACCAAGTTTGAGCACTTACACTTGCTTGAATGCTTATCACTCTTTTCATTGGATTAGGTAGCCATCTCTCCCATATAATTTGAAGTTTCACCATGGGTATGGCGTCTCCCTAAGTCCAATATCTCCTTCATGTCTTCTCCCCCTACATGTATCCTCCCCCTTTCTCATGGCTTCTCCCCCTAACTCATGAGGTCACTTACACTTAAGCTTGCTTTGATCCAAACTTCTCCCCCTTTGGAATCAAATCACCTAAAAGGACTTATCAAAAGCAATCATAGCTCATAGAGGGAATTAGTGGTCTAGGGAGTTAGTCAAGTATCACTTGAAAGTAAATAACAAGAAAGAACAAGTGTGATACTTAACCAAATGGGAATGTATGAGCACATAGCCTATGAATTTAGATATGGAAATCATAAACTCAGTGGGCCAAGGCTCAATTTGGCTTGAAAGCACCAAATTTCTATAATCATACATTAGAGTTGTAAGATCACATTGTGAGTGAAGCACATTCTCTATGTATGATATGCACGGCATAAGGAGACAATAAAGAAAAGCATGATGAACAAGTTAGTCTCCAAAATCATAATCCATAAGCTAAGCTCTCCCTAAGTGTGTGCATTTAGTGTTTGAATCACTATCAAGTGTATGCACATTGTTTTGAACAACAAATGGGAAGATAAGCTTATAGCTTGTGGTCATGGTACCAAAATCATACCTTGTGAAGCTCATGTACCATGAAAGTGACCAAGTGTAGAAAACCTACACAACCTTTGTAAACCATGTAAGTTGCTCATGGGTTAGAGTGCATGGCACAAGCAACTTACCATATGATAGTAACACTAGAATTTGCAATAGATACCACATGAATGCATTAGATATGAAGGGTAGCACATGCAAATCTAGCAAGGTAAATAGGCAAAGAATTTGAATTGTATTACCATTACCTCTTTTACCTTAGTGTGGGGGATTTGGGTACATGATATCCAATCTTGCAAGCTTGGCTTTCTTGATGTGATCTTTCTCCTCTTCTTGTGAGCCAAGCCTCCAAATCCCCCGAAGCCAATTTTGGGCTTCAAGTATCCTTTGGAACCCAAACCTTTTGGGGCCCCTTCATGTTGGTGATGACTTCCTTGGGCACCCAAATGGGTCGGTTCCATCCCCATTCCTTCATCTTGGGCTTCCCAACCGTACTAGCAACAACCTTGCCATTAGCATTCTTTTTAAGGACATAGGTGTTGGCTTTTACCTTGTTCTTGCGGTTGGGCTTGGTGTAGATGAGGGAGCTCTTCATGGTGGTTTTCGCCTTCTTCTTCTCACTCTTGGGCGTTCCCTTGACAAGTGGGCATTGATAGAACTTGTGGCCTTCCTTGAAGCACTTGAAGCAAGTCACGGTTTCACCCTTCTCAAGCTTGTTCACCATGTCATCACGGTTATCTTGAGGAGGTTGGACATTGCTTCCAATGCTCTTGCCCTTCAAGTTTGCCAAGCTTTGCCTAAGACTCTCCAATTCTTGCTTAAGCTCTTCATTCTCCTTGGCAATGAGATCATCTAGAGTTTCTACAACAATTTTCTCAAAGCATTTCTCATTGCAAGGGGGTGAGCAAGATTCATCAATTAAATCAATGCAAGAAGTAGAGGCATCAACCTTGGAGATAGGAATATCACAAGAAATAGATTTCTCCAATTTTAACAAAGAGTCCTTAGATTGATTGTTAAGGCTCTCAATTTTGAGTTCTTCATGCTCCTTGCTAAGCAATTGGTATTTGCCTAATAAATTGTCAAAATTTGAGCAAAGGAGAGCATTAAGATCATTGAGAGCCTTATTTTCTTTGGTTAATTTCTTAAGGCCCTTTTGTTGTTCATGAATCAAGGTGAGAAGCTTAGCGGGGGATTCATCATCGGAATCGGATTCGGAGTCATCACTTACATCGCTTTCCATACCTTTGGCCATGAGGCATAAGTGTGATGATGGAGAGGAGCTCTTGTTGTTGAGTGTATCATCACTCACCCATTCTCCAAATATGGTGAAGGCTTTATGCTTGGGCTCCTTCTCCTTCTTCTCCTTCCTCTTCTTCTCATATTTGATCTTCTTGATCATCATGTGTTGATGATGCTTCCCATCCTTGACGTGGACCATGTACCCCATCGAGTTGATCTTCTCCATGTTCTTGATCAACTTCTTGACTTGTCTTTGGAGCTCGGGGGACATCTCTTCACCATCACTTTCACTTGAGGAGGCTTCTTCTTCTTCTTCTTCTTCTTCTTCCTCACTTGAGCTCTCCTCCTTCTTCTTGCTCTTCTTCTTCTCTTGGTTGCTCGCAAGAGCAATGCTTGGAGTAGGTGAAGAAGATCTTGGCTTTGGCTTGATTCCATTGCGAAGCTCAAAAGCCATCACCTTGTTGAGGACTTGATTTGGTGTGCTCTTAGAGAGGTCTTTCTCGTAGAGAATGGCAATCATCAAATCATAGTCCGGCTTGCGAAGGCTATGGAGCAACAAACGAATGATGCCCATGTCGTCGACGTTGTTGACACCTAAAGAATTTATCTCATTCACAAGCATGGTTAGGCGTGAGTACATTTATTCGGCATCCTCATGCTCAAGTTGCTTGAAGTTGTTTAGCTTATCCTTGAGAACATTATATCTTTCATTTGCCACATCCTTTGTGCCCTCATGGTTCTCGAGGATAGCCGTCCACAACTCATGAGCATCTTTGCAAGTGAATACACGATTAAAGATATCATTACTAAGAGAAGATAGTAAGATGCTCCTAGCGGTAGAATCATATTGCATTTCGCCTTTGGAGTCACTTTTTCTACCTTCACTAGTCACACGCCAAACATCAAACCCCTTTGCTTGAAGGAAAGCTTCCATGAGCACTTTCCATCTTTGAAACCCCGTGCCATCAAAACGTGGAGCTGATCCTAAGAAATCCATCCTCTTCCCAACGAGCTAACTCACTAGGCGGTGAAGCCTAACCGATCAAATGAGCCGGTTTCACAAATTGCCAATTGAATGGGCGTTTTCTTGTGAAAGATGTGAGTCCCGGCTCTGATACCACTTGAAAGAGATCGACGCTCGTGATAGCCTAAGAGGGGGAGGGGGTGAATTAGGCTTTCTAAAACTTTGGCCTACCACATGAAAGCTAATTGCACAAAAGTAAACTACGACATGCTACCTAGATGTTCAACTAAGGTTTTCTTCTAGTGTTTGCACCCACCCAAAGAGTTTTGCAACCTAGAGCCAATCCTATCAAGATACTACTCTAGAAAGGTAAAGGCACACAAATTGCAAGTATGAAATGCGAAAGCTTAAGGGTTAGAGAGATGCAAACTTGACACGAAGATTTATCCCGTGGTTCGGCTTACGCCTACTCCACGTTGGAGCTCCACAAAGGATATGCTCCCGGTCGCCAAGTCTTCTTCCCGGTCAAGGCCTTGAGCTCGCCACAAAGGCTCCCCAAGAGGGATGATGAGCAAGTCACCAAGACCTTGCTCTCATCAACCTACTCTCCCGGAGATCTTGACGCCGCCTCCACTACGGAGCTTCTCCACCAAGGAAGGGGTCTCCTCTTCCCCCGCACAAAGCCGTCGTTGCCTCTCCACACTAAGCCGGAGGGTCGAAGACTTGCCGGCGAGTCACCAAGACTCCAAGGGGCCGTCACACCAAGATTACAAGTGTTGGTTCACACTAGAACCAAGCACAAGGCTCAACACCTTGCAATTCACTCATTAGGCCTATCCTAGTTCTCTCATTCACTATGGATGATCTATGTAGCACAAATGGTGGCTTGGATGTCTTGTAGGTGTAGGTGAACTTCTCTGGACTCCAGCAACTCCAAATGACCGAATGGGGTGCGTATATATAGCCCAAGGGGCTCAACTAGCCGTTACCCAAAAGCTGCACAAAAACCGTGAGCGGCGTATAATACGCCGTGTGCAATTTCCTCACTGACGTATAATACGCCGCCTGCTTTTCCAACGGTCAAATGCCTTTTCCAACGGCTACCTGTGCACGCCGTATGCTTCCGAACTTGTACGCCGTGACCGGCGTATCATGCGCCGTGCCTTTTCTTCTTCCTCCATCTGACATCGCCACTGAGTAACTTGCACGCCGTTACTCCGCCGAGGTCGGCGTATAATACGCCGTGTAGAATCTTGCCGACCCTGACTTGATCTTGATCAACCCATATACGCCATATGATCCGCCCCGGATACACACAGTACCGGCGTATCATACGCCGTGGCCTTCCTTCGGGTTCCTTGGCACGCCGTAGGCTTCTGTGGTTGTACGCCGCTGTCGCCGGATTATACGGCACGGGGAATATTTCTTTCCTGATTGATCTGCTGCCACACGCCGTAGCCTTCTTGTTTGTACGCCGTGCTCGGCGTTTCATACGCCGTGCTGTTTTCGGCTGTGCTTTGTAAACATTCTTGGGATGTAATTTCCTAAGTATATCACTTAACAAACATATTAGTCCCAAAGATTATGTTGTCATTCAATCACCAAAATCACAATATAAATGGCACAAGGGCCATTTTCGTTACACTGCCTGCTATCCTGCCCCGTCGCGTGCTGCGCCTGCTGCAGCCCCCTGCCGGCCGGTTCTAGCTGCGCCTAGTCACAACAGCGGCCTGCACTAGCTCCTCCTCGCTGAGCGCGTCGTCGCTCCAGGGTCGACTGCGGACGTATCCGCGCTACTGTGTGCCCCGTGCACAGCTGCAGCGGTCATATCTTTGCCGCCGCTTGCCGCTCACCACAGGAGCACGGGCCAGTTAGTGCCGCCGCCGCTCGCCACAGAAGCACGGATGAGTAAATGCCAATGTTGCTCGCCGTAGCCGCGAGCCACAGTGACTTTCTTCTGCTGCATCAACTTTCTTCTGCCACACCAAGTTTTAGTGAGGACCACCATCGCTGCCTCATGGAACACAGGCGAGGGCCGCATGACCGATTGTGGTCAGACCATCCACGATGGCCATAAGCAGAACGGGATCACATGTGCTTGATGCAGACAAAACTGAAGAACAGCAGTTCCTTCGGGAACTCATCAGAATGGTAAGAGTAGCGTATGCTTACAGTTTTGAAGGTGTTCTCTTCCTGCAACTCGTTGATGAACGAGAATGTTTGTCGTTGTAATTGTCGTCACCAGCGAGATCGAGTGGCCGCTGTTCTTGTGGCTGAGCACAACAGCGACAGAGTCCTGTCATCTGTGTCCACCGCTGTTGCGGCTGCTCATGGAGAAGAATCAGAATCACATAGTCCTCGTCTCCTCGTGACAGCAGTTCTTTAGGCCTCGCTTCTTTCTTGCGCTCACTAGAAGCAAAGTTGCTGATAACGTGTTAAATATAAATGTACTCAAGAGACAGCGAGAGACAGATGACAAGAGTGAATGGATGGTTGTATTGATTCAAGTGATTGATTAGATATATACATACTGGTTGAGGTGACACGTTGGAAAGGTGTGTATCCATTCAGGAGGTGTCCCTTCTGAATGTGTGTCTTTCTAATGTGTCTATTCATCAAGGGACATACTCATTGGATGTGTGTACAACTATCTAGTCTATGTCTTGATTGGTTGGATGAGATCATCTTGAGAAGGTGTGTCTATGAAGAGATATTTATTCACAACAATAACTATGTTTTTCTTTTCATAAGGGAAATTTTATTAATATCAAGATCATTACAGCAAAATAATACGCGGACCTTGGACTATTCCCGACCTCTGTGTTGTCAGGATACATACAACCCTATAAACGGAGAGAAAAACCAACATACTAATGACACTCACGCATGTGCCTGCATAAAAAATTACTTGGCCACGTACGCTAGTTGTTGACGTACCGTTGTAACCAAGTTATGTGAAAAAAGATATATAACTATGTACTCGATAGCTGCTGAGTTGAACGGGTGGCGAGCAACTGCTTAACCCTCACAACGAGAGATGTGAGAGGCTCCCTGTGCTCCATGAGCCCAACATCGCCCAGGAAGATGGAGTAGTTTTCAACCTTCGAGGCTGTGTCTTCCACAATGGGCATCGCTTCGGCCATGCGACAATTGTTGAAACAGCTCCCATAACCAGGATCCTGCTCCATCATGTTTATGGCTTGCTCCAGGATCACCCTCCTGATCCCTGGGCAGTGAGCACTGGGTTCCATGTTTGCATTCAGCGCATCGACGAGCCTCTTGACGAATCTATCCTTAATATCGCCATGCTCCAGTTCTCGGGCAAAGTCTTCTGGAATCACTTTACATATCTGTGAACTAAGGCCTATAAGGATCTCTAGCTCTGCCCCCTCTGCATCCATTATTCTTTTCAGCACCTGCAATCAGTTTGGCACAAATTTGCAGTAAGGCATGATTAATTGAATAGCATGTATAACTCAAAAAAGTTGCCAACCTAATAAGTTGTTCCCACTTACCAGTTCCCACCCAATTTCTCAGTTTTGTTACTACCCAAATTCAACTTATCACAGTGAAATTGTAGCTTGCATCAGTAGCTCTGCTCACCTCTCGAATGGAGTAAGAAAGTGACTGCATATCCAGCTCATTAAGCTCATGTCGACCGTGTAAGCAGATATTCCGCAACAGACTAGCCGCGACACATCTATACCTATCATCATGGATCATAACTGTGAGTTCTTTGATGAAACATGCCCTGTTTCGTTTAATATGACCGAGCAGTTATGCGCACTCTCCATTGCCAACATTGCCAACGCTTGACCTGCAACCTTCCGTAGCATGTGATCAGCAAGTGTAGCTGAGGGCCGGCCTAGGCCGAGAAATTCCTGCATCAGCCTCGTCACGATCAGTTGGATGCACCCAATCTCCTGCCTTGTGTTCCCATCGACAGCAAGGTTTCTGAGGATTCCTGCCACCAATTTCCTCATTTCTTGGTTGCTCGAGCTGTCTTCGAGGATCTTTGCGAGGTTTCTCAGGAGGAAAGCATGCTTCGATACCTTGTGCCGCAGTGCAATGCCAATTTCTCCGTTGATGCTT
>CM014270.1:21858473-21871312 GCA_004135705.1 Alloteropsis semialata | reverse complement strand
TTACAAGTGCAACGACATTTAACCAAAAAACAATGGTAGCAAAATTACTATTGCTACCATTTTTGGGTCTTTTGCTACACTTTTTCGGCGTTGCAGTAGACTGAAAATCTTGTAGTGTGATGGAGGAGCTGCCGTCAATCTCATGCCATATTCCACATTCCGTAAATTGGGCAAGGGGATTGATGATCTGATCAAGACGAACATGACACTCAAAGATTTCGGTGGTAATATTTCAGAGCCTCGGGGGGCAATTCATGTGGAGTTGACCATCGGCAGCAAGACATTGCCGACCACTTTCTTTGTGATTAATGGACAAGGTTCCTACAGCATGCTCCTCGGGCGAGATTGGATTCATGCCAATTGCTGTATCCCATCCACAATGCATCAGTGTTTGATTCAGTGGCAGGGCAACAATGTGGAGATCGTCCCAGCTGATGATTTGGTTAGCATTGCAACAGCCGAGTCAACGATTTGGGAGTTTGAAGGGATTGAATGCCTAACAGGAAAAACATGGGATGTAGATTTCCTCAAGGTGTCCGATCAAGGATTACAGCCGGTCCAAGCAGTCGGCTCTGAAACTTTATTTTAAATGATTGATTTGGTCGCTGATCATTGTGGACCTAATGTTGATACTGTTGAACAATGCACCATGGAGCTTGATGCAATTGGTCCGATCAATACAGAGGCCGATGTGGTTGACGCAGTTCCCTGGACCATGTTCTTTGATGGTTCATCTTGCAATGATGGTTGCGGAATCGGCCTTCTTATTATTTCGCCTCGGGGGGCAAGATTCGAGTTTGCTTATCCGATTGAAAAGTGCACAAATAATCAGGCGGAATATGAAGCATTGATGAAAGATCTCCGGATTCTTAAAGAGATCGGCATTCAATTTGTTGAGATATTTGGAAATTCTTTGTTGGTCATTAATCAGTTACTCGGCACGTATGATTGCAAGATGGATGCGTTGATGCCTTACTTTGAGAAATGCCGGGATTTGATTGACCAGTTCGCCTTGGTAATTCTTAAGTATATTCCAAGACATCGTAACGAGGAAGCAGATCGGCTGGCGCACAAGGCGTCTGGCTATCGGCCTATGTCCGATGTGATGGTACAGGAGACACCAGAAGGAGATTGGAGGAAAGAAATTGTTGAATATTTGAAGGATTCTTCTGTCAAGACTTCTAGGAAATTACGTTACAAATCAATCAGACATGTCTTGGTTGAAGGGAAACATTTCCTAAATCATTGAACGGGAAGTATTTGAAGAAGTACTACCCTAGCATTTGGGTAAATTCGTAAAGCCGATACCGCTGCTGCTCATGTCGTCGCTGCTGATGAAGGAACAGTGCTGGAATACCAAGATTCAGAAGAAAGGATTTCAACATCTATGCTAACACGACGTCGGCTCGTCAATCCGAAAAACTATGGTATGATCAAGTAAACTTTATTTCTTACTGCGAAATACTTGGGAATTTTATTTTGTGAAAATAAATACATAGTTTAGCTCCTCAATGATATGAAATTCCTACCAGAGCCATATGTTGATATCTTCTGAAAACCTTACACATATGCTGCTTGTTTTGTATTGAGCATTGTCAAATTGTTTGTGACCCTTGTGAGATTTGTTTCATGCTTTTAAGATCGAGATCACGTACACTCCACATATTATTCCATTGTTGAGTATGCTAGACTTTAATTTTTGGGCACATCACTGTCGTTTGGTCTGGATTCACATACTCAACTATTCATATGCTGACTTCTATACTGGGAGTTACGCAAAAACATGCCTTCCATCCATACAAAAATACTCCGTCCCTTTGACATGACTCTTCAAATTCATTATGCAAAAGGTATGGGCTATGCAAAAAAAAAGTGATAAAAATATATATGAAAGATAGCCCATATCTGAAAAGAAAAGTAAAATGAAGAGTCGTGCAAAAAGGGAGTTCCATCCAAAAAATTCCACACACATGCACATCTTGATCTGATTGTATGACTTATTTTCTCCACTGGATCCGGTTTTTGACTTTGCAAGATATGCAATGCAAGTATGCTTCCTTTCTATCTCCTACCCTGAGCTCCACAAAAGCCTTATTAGAAGTAGGAAGAAAAAGAGACGACACAATGCCTTGGTGGGGAATAATACACATTGAGCGATCTGAGAGAATCATTTGAGGAGCGAAGTTATGTTTTGATTTGAAAACCATTTTTAAAAAAAACCAAGTTATTTAGCAGGAAGAGTAGAGTTTTCTTGATTATTCATATTGGCTAACATGTTATGATAAAGAAGCTTGAAGAAAGGTGTCGGCTATGAAAAGGGCAGTGCTAGAAAAGTCAAGGTGTTGAATCTATGAAGCGAATTGCATCGGCTAGGAGATTGAGATGTTGGATTTACAGAATTTCGAAGCATGAATCCTTCATACTCCGAAACTGGGGGGCATGTGTTGACACCAGATTTTCGCACCGGATCTGCTGAGTCAGGTGGTGACGTGGTGAGGCTGGCACTGCGCAGTGGGCCCGTTGAATGGTCAAACAGATGGTGCCGGAGAAGGAAGCCGATGCAGGAAAGGTGGTCCGTTAAGCAGGAAAGTCCGATCTAATGATGAATGAAGAAAGGCACATTGGCTAAGAAGGAAGCGTAGCATAAGCGGGGACTATTTCCTTTTCGAAAGGCGTATTGAGAGTCCCATTCTATATTAGATTTAGTTTACTTTATGTGTAAGTTAGTCTGGTCCGATCAGGACTCTCCATGACCAGGGTATAAATATAAACCCTCGTCCATTGTAAAAACTATTCTCACAATCAATACAACCCGGCTTCACGCCAAAAACCCTAGTAGTAGTTACCGACGAAGCTCATTGGTGGACGGGCTGCATCAGTTCTGATCTCCGGCTTACCAGTAAGTTACAACTTATCGAACTAGTATAGGCTTTGAATTGAGGCGCATCGCCCTTTCTCGTTTATACTGTTCAACCGATTTATCTCTGGATAAGCAAGATTGATATAGATTCCCTACGTCGGAGCTAGATCAATATTGATTATCCAACAGTTAATCGTTTTATCGGGTTGCACTTTAAATCTAGATTCCCTACGTCGGAGCTAGATATCAAGATTAGGCTAGATTCCCTACGTCGGAGCTAGACTCATCTTGGTTACTAAAGGCAGCTTTTGCGGTTTGTTTGGAGTTGCTAGATTGGTTTAGATCTACGCCATGTGAATCAATTCTACTTCTTCAACGGCTTTGAGCATTGATCTTAATCTGTTTTGAGCAATATTTATCTTACAGCATCGTTCTAGGTCCGATCCATGCCTTGTGGTTTAATCTGGTTGTTCTTTGAGTATTGCGCTGATGTAGATTCCCTACGTCGGAGCTGGATCTTCGCAATACGATTAGATTGATCTTTGATTGTCATGCTTGGTTTAGATTCCCTACGTCGGAGCTAGATTCATCTTGATTAGTCAAAGGAAGCTTTGGTTATGCCTGATTGCTATTTGAATGTTAAGTGTGGTTTAGATTCCCTACGTCAGAGCTAGGTCTCGCTTGATTATTTGGTAGCATATCTTAGAATCAGAACGATCCTGTTAATGTTTTATCTGCTTATTTGCTCAATCTGGTTAACATCAATGCGAGCATCTTGTTTAGTTGTCAGATTGGTAAGTCGAGTCTGACTGTTTAGTTATCTGATCTGATCACTGCTGGAGTTGATCTAGATTCCTTGCGTCGGAGCTAGATTGCTCCGTGAAGGTTTTGGTCCGATTGGCTAGTTAGATGGTCCGATAAGATGAGTCAAGCTGGTAACTAGGCAAGGTGGACGACGTATCGGCTTACACTTTGATTGTTTAATATCTTGCTCAAAGGTTTAGCTGACCCGTTATTTACATATTGGCTATGTTTTATGCTTTATTTTATTATTCAAAGGCTGGTCTGTTATATTAATTAAGGTCCGATCCTGATTGGTCCGATTCTGAGGTCCGATTCGGTGTCTGATTGAGGTCCGATTATTTGGTCCGATTGACGTCATCTATGAAGTCCGATTTTGAGGTCCGATTGGCATCGGCCGATACATTCTGATTGGGTCTTGGCTAAAATCCGACGTGCCTTCGCCGTTTGGAATAGAGCCGGCACAATCAAAGAGTAATTTAACTATTTTATTCCCTTGTCAATTTCAGGTCAAATTGACTGGCACGCCGTGAACTCGAACTAGGTGCAGGCCTGGCACTGGAGTGAAGCAAATCTCCCTGGTCCACGTGTGCTGCACGTGGAGGATACGACTGCCGATTTTCCACGTCAACAGTGATATAGAAATGAATGGGTAGGTTGACACACAGAAGTTCATTGCTCATCATTATGGTAGTCTTAGTTAGTAATAGTACACTAGTGAAGATTACTAAGGGTTCATTAGTATCATACATATGGGACTTGGATATACTACAATACCCTATACAAGCTCATTCAATGATCATATGCAAGAGGACATATCGAGGTATACAGTGGTTCCCTCATCAAAGGACTACAGTAGGACGTCTTATCATAAAGGCCTAATACCCACTTCTGAACGTGGAGGATTACAATGGACGAACAGGGCTGTCACCACCTGCCGCCTACCTCTTCTAATCCGTGGGGCAGCGATACCCTCAACAGTATTCCATATCCCAAACACCATGCTTGCAATACGTAATACAACTCTATCTATCACGTTAATAAATAGAGCAACCAAGAGGCACATTGAGCCAATGTAATAGCTTACATTCACTTGATCAAGATGCAAGATATAAGTAGTATATACTAAGTGGATAAGGTATAACTGAGGCATACAACATAAGTATGAATGTATTTCCATTAAGCTCATAGTACTACAAGTAAGTAAGAGAATACAAGAACTGAACTCTAGAACTTACCAAGACTCCTCCGGAAGCCCTTCAGAAGATCTAACACTATGACTATCACTACTAAGACTAAGACTAAGCTTGTAGCAAGGAGAGCTCTTCTTCTGGTGTGTGTTGAGTACGGCGCCCTTTGCAGGTATTTATAGCATCACAAAGGCGGTTGGAGCCGGTCAGATGCGGTTGAGGCAGTTAGGAGGTGGGCCTAGGTCGGCCGAATCCCCCAGGTCAGCTGACCCTTGGATCCACCGTCTTCAGCACTTCACGGCTCAGATGTAATCTCCATGGCGGTTTACAGTTGTAGGTCAAAGGAGGGCCGAGTCGGGTGCACGGGGAGATCGGCCGACCTGGCTGGGTCGGCCGACCCCCTATAACCGCCTTTAGGGCCCACCTTCCTCTGGGAGACTGATATGTGGGTCCTGAGGTCGGTTCCAGGTGGGTTCTGTCGATTTGGGTACACTTGGTTCTGGTTGTGGGCCCTTCAATCCATGGGATGGACATGTGGCTCATCTTTCACCATTAACTTCCACCGACCATGAATCAATGTTCACGATCCTTCCTTAGTGTGCTTCTTGACCTGTGTAGGAAATGGGCTCCATCGGGGTTCAGTCCAGGTCGCCCGACCTAGCCAGGTCGGCCGACCTGGGCCTGTGCCCAGTTTCGTCCATCTTTTGCACCGTAGTCCCTGTACTCAAATATATTCCAGATATGCATGGTACAACCTTATTTGAATACAAATGTCTAAGTTATGCCTTGATCTTTATTGGTTTCTGAGCATATCGACGGTCGGATTTTATGTTATAAGGACCGTCAACAGTCCCATCTTTCGCGTGCAAGCTTCTCTCGACGATCCTTGTCCATGTATGCATGATGTCCTATATGGAAGTTGCTCTGAAAATGTTGGTTTGGGCCTCCTTTGCTTGGCTTGATTCCGTCGGGTTTGGTGTTGCTTTTGGACTTGAATATAAATGCCCCAAATTGGGCCATTTTCCTGCAAAAACACGATATGCTCCAAAATACAAACACATACGAAAATGTGGTTATTTCACGTGCCAAGTGACGGGTTAGTATATGAATTAGTTCAAAACCACCACTTAAATGGCACTAAAAGTGTACGTATAACGAGCGGCAACAGAGATGCATGCTATGAAGAAAGAAATTGCAAGGCTTACTTCTTTTGTTCAATAAGACTATCCTCCAAAAGAGAACAACATTGTTAAGTTTGAGAACCACTCCAAGGGTTTTGGTTCTCAATACATGGAGAAGTTTGATTTTGTAAAAGGAAAGGGCATTGGTAAGAATGAGCAAGGAGATATAGAACCCATTCCTTTTGTCAAGAACCAACGCAAGTTTGGAATTGGTAAGAATGGTGGTCTCTTGGATGGAATGGCCCATCTACATAAGGTGCCTCAAGCAAAGCAAACCAAGGTAGTGGCACCCCAACCAACAAGACCACAAAAGGTGAGTGCAGCCCGTCCATCAATGACAAAGAAGCCGGCTGCCCAAGGATCATACTATGCCGACATTGTGTTGACTTGGGACCACAATAGTAAGGTGGTTGCCAAGTATGTGGGGGTATCGCACAAGGGACACATTGATTAAAAGAAATGTGTGGGTGCCCAAGGTTCTTGTGACTAACACTATAGGACCCAAACAACATTGGGTACCTAAAACTAGAGCTTAATATTGTTTTGTAGGCTTACTCCTCCGGTGGATCAAAATGGGTGCTTGATAGTGGATGCACCAATCATATGACAGGAGAGAAGAAGATGTTCACTTCATTTAAAGCAAATAAAAATACAAGTGACAATATTGTGTTTGGTGATGATAGTCAAGGAAAGGTAATGGGGTTAGGAATGACAACTCCATTGCTTTCAAGGGTGTACTCAAGGGAAAGCTATATCTTGTGGATTTCACATCGAAGAAAGCTCAACTTGATGCTTGTTTGTTGGCAAAATCTAGCATGGGCTGGTTATGGCATCGCCAACTAGCTCATGTGGGCATGAGAAATCTTAACAAGCTTCTCAAAGGTGATCATATTCTTGGACTAACAAATGTGACCTTTGAGAAAAATAGACTTTGCAGTGCACGTCAAGCCGGGAAGCAAGCTAGAAATCCACATCCTTCAACAAGCAACATGAAGACAACAAGGCCACTTGAATTACTACACATGGATCTTTTTGGACCCGTGGCTTACATAAGCATTGGCGGTAACAAATATGGTTTTGTAATTGTTGATGATTATTCTCATTTCACTTGGGTGTTCTTTTTGCATGACAAAAGTGAGGTACAAGAAGTATTCAAGAAATTTGCAAAGAGAGCCCAAAATGAGTTTGAGAAGACCATCAAGAGGGTGAGAAGTGATAATGGAATCAAGTTCAAGAATACTAACATTGAAGTCTACCTCAATGAGGAAGGCATTGGTCATGAGTTCTCGGTCCCTTACAGACCTCAACAAAATGGAATTGTTGAAAGGAAGAATCGTACACTCATTGAGATGGCAAGGACAATACTAGATGAACACAAGGTTTTGGATCAATTTTGGGCTGAAGCTATTAACACCGCTTGCCATGCCATCAACCGACTCTACCTTTACAAGATTCTACAAAAGACCTCCTATGAACTTCTCACCGGTAAAAAGCCAAATGTGTCTTACTTTAAAGTTTTCGATTGCAAATGCTATATTCTTGATAAAAAACCTAGAAACTCTAAATTTGCTCCTAAATCAAGCGAAGGTTTTCTTCTTGGTTATGCCTCAAACTCTCATGCCTATCGTGTTTTCAACAAGGCCACCGGCTGTGTTGAAATTGCGAGTGATGTGAAGTTTGATGAGACTAATGGCTCTCAAGTAGAGCAAGTTGA
Organism: Alloteropsis semialata; assembly: GCA_004135705.1. Taxonomy (NCBI): domain Eukaryota; kingdom Viridiplantae; phylum Streptophyta; class Magnoliopsida; order Poales; family Poaceae; genus Alloteropsis; species Alloteropsis semialata. The sequence continues at coordinate 21,863,566 of CM014270.1, read as the reverse complement.
TCCACATGATTTAGGTCAAGAAGAACCATCTCATAGGCAATTCAGAGGATGGCAATTGGTGAGATCAGACCTCAGGAAAATGAGGATGAAGAAGATCAAGTGGCAGGAACAAATGAGCCTGCTGCTGCAAGAAATGCTGATATTTCCAGAGACTCCAGACAAATCTGCGAAGACTCCGTAGGATGCGGAGACTCCAGACAATTCTCCGAAAACTTCGGAGATTCTGGTGGAAATGCTCCTGATCTGATTCAAGACTCTGAAACTGAAGCGAAAGAAGAAGAAGATGGAAATATTCAGCACCACACTCAAGTCCCTCATCCAAGAGTACATCAATGTGTTCAACGGGTGTTGACACCAGTGGTGGCAAACAGAAAGTCCGCAAGCGCACGGCTGTCGAAGTAGCTTTCACCCATGAATAAACTAGGTATCGAATCCACAGGGAATGTAAAGGACTGTCTAATCACTAAAGCTGACCGGATCGATCGAGTTTATATAAAGGCTAGGTAGAGAGGAAAACTTAGCAATAAGGCCATGAATATAGCGAAGGGAGTTCTCCTATGCTTGCTTTGGGCATCGAGGTATCCTAGACCTCTAGAAATTGCCGGCAAACAGTTCTACGCCGTACCCGTACGTGGAGGATTACAAAGGACGGACAGGGCTGTCACCACCTGCCGCCTACCTCTACTAATCTATGGGGCTACGAGGCAAACGAGGGCAGATATACACCTAAGCACCACGCCTAAGATAATATCAGCTATCCTAACCTTGATCAGAGATTAGAATACTTTACGAATAAAGCAACGAACCCACAAGCACAATAGAGAACTCAGCTTTCTATAACTCAGACTTAAGTACTAGTTGAAATCTCGGATACCTACTAAGTAGCTTGCATTCGTTGAGGTACACACGCTGGGACTCCTCCAGACTCTCCCTCACTCTCTCCCTATTTCTACTCTAAATATGAGGAGGGCTTCGCCTTGAATCTTCAATCCAGCTCGATGATGCTTAGCCCTGCCCCGAGTTCATGTATTTATAGCTTGGAGAGGCGGTTGTGAGTTGGTACGAGGAGGTTGACACTGTTCGGAGGTGGGCCCAGGTCGGCCGACCTAGGGAGGGTCAGCCGACCCTAGGATCCACCATCCTAGGTCGTGCACGGCGCAGATCTTCTCCTGGAGGCGGTTTGTAGACACATGTCAAGGGACGACCTGTTTGGGCGCGTGCCCAGGTCGGCCGACCCCGCCTCTCAGGTCCATCTCCTTCTAAGTGGCTGATCTGTGAGCCCTGAGGTCAGTTCCAGGTGGGTACGCTTGACATGAGTGCATTTGGTTTCAGGTGTGGGCCCTTCAATCCATGGGTGGTTCATCTCATGCCCTTGGTGCAAATCGACGTTGATTCAACGGTTAAGATGATCTCCAGGTGTGCTTCTCTGCATGGGGGAAAGGTGAGCTCAGTTGGGCTTGGGCCTAGGTCGGTCGACCTGGTGGGGTCAGGCGACCTGGCCCTGGGCCTACTTTGGCTCTTTTTTTGCCACTTTGTCCCTGCAAACACACATACACCAAAACTAGTGGAATTCATTAGTAAATAATCCTATGTCTATTTGTTTTATCATTCTTTTATATCTATGTTGGCGCTAAGATTTTATCATTAAGAGTCACCAACAAGCTCCCCCACACTTATCCTTTACTCGTCCTTGAGTAAAGACTACGATTCATCACAAAAATAATTATAAACAAACATATAGGTTATTCCCAAACATTCAGACTTAGTGGAATTGTATTGGACGGCTAACATGTCTTCTTGGGTTATTGCAGAAAGGAACAACCTCTTTTATGACATGACACCTTTCACTTCCAAGTACTTGGGTTTTCAGAATTTTGCAAAGAAAACCAATGCCTTGCTCCTCAAAGAGTTTCTCTCTAGATATTCATGGTGGTTGGACAACTCTCCAAGATAAAACTTTGTATGTGGAGCTCTCGGGATACATACCTTATTTCACTTATGTTGTCATCCCAAGGGTTGGATCCAAACCAGAGACAAGTCATGTAATCAAGTCAAGATGTGCCAGTGTATGATATGAAGTGGAAATGTAGTGGTACTCCTTTGTCTTGTTCTTCTTCCCTTTCTTTTCTTTTCTTTTTTGATATGGGCTATTGCATTTCTCTTTCTTTTCCTTTTTTTTTAACTCAATGCTTTTTAGCATGAGTCTCTTTTTTTATGCATATAGCCTTATCTTCTTTTCATCTTGGTTTTTGGGAAGAAGGCCATTTATGAGTATTTATTCATGAATATGAAGCAAAGGTATGTTTTGCTTTACCCTCAGTATAAGGGTTTAGCTTTTTATGGTGGAGTGTACGTGATCTTGACTTTAAAAACATGAAGTATCTCTAATAAGGGTCACAAACCTTAGAACAACTCAAAGCTCAAAGGAAATGCTTGTTTCTGATTATAACTGGTTGTCACTCAAACTCATGAGGAGCATGGCAAGGTTAAAAAGTTTTTAAAACTTTTCATAAATTCCAAGTACTTGAAAAAGTAAGAGCATCATTCATGAAAAGGCCATATCTCAGAATGCAATAACTTAGATGACATGATTCTTAAATATGTGAGGATTTCTACAAGCCAAAAGGTACAGGGAATAAAATATATGTAAGTTAATAAAACTTTTCATGTGATGGGGAGATGTGAAGGGTTAATTTTATTTAAGTTCTGAATTCCATGATCCATTTCTGCAAAGATTCAACTGAAACAGGGTATAAGAGGGTCAAACCAGCGTGCAGGAAGAAACGGAGGCCAGGAGGGACCCAGGCTAGGTCGGCCGACCTGGTGGGGTCGGGCGACTTGGGGGCAACCCTTTTGGTTTAGCTCTTTTGCATGCTGCTCTTTTTCGTTCTGTTCTGTTCTGTTTCACGTTGCATTGTTCTATTTTCCGTCAATCTTCTGGCGAGGGACTCCCCACACTTGTACCTTTATTTAAAATCAAGTGGAAACAAAAACACAATTCTACTATACTAAAGATGATTATTTTATTCATAATAGCACAGGCACATTACAGAATGATCAAATGAATAAATGAAGGAAATAAATAAATGAATGAATTAAAACTAATGTGCCTATTCTATTCTAAAGCCTAGGTGCCTAACACTACAAGACACCTGTTTACGTAGAGACACATCGCTAGAGCCATTCCTTGATATACCTCTTTAGCCCCAAACGTACCAGGAGGTTGAGACATTTGTAGAGGCATCATAAAAGGTGCCACACATTACTCTAGTTATAGCCCCAACGCTTAACCAAGAGAGGCAGTCTTTGAGACATTTTATTTTTTTTTTGAAACGAACCAGGCAGGAGAGCTGCCGATTATATTAAAAAGAAGAATAAGCCCTGACTGGGCAAACAACAAAAAAACAACACCGGCCGGTTGGATTGGGACATCAACTCGCGCCGTACACGCCAACTCAACTCAAACAAACAACAACAGCCGGTTGGATTGGGACATCAACCGGGACTCTCACCAAAGAACCAACTATGCTCACCCGGTTGGATTGGGACATCAACACGGGTTACCACTCATCGGCCGGTCGGATAGACCACAACACGGCCAACTATCTACACAACAACCTCAACAAGGCAGCAAAACTGAAACCGAAACAAAAACTGCTCGCAGCGTCCACCGAAAAAACCACTCTCAAGCAATCGTCGAGAGCCTCAAGTCGTAACCCTGCTCCGATCGGACCCAAGAGAGCAGACCGCACCGCACCAAGAAGGCCGCCGCCATGCAGGACCTCCCGCCGTGATACCGCTGCAACACCACACACCTCCTGACAGGGTGGAACCACCAGATCCGGACCTCAAACGCACGGGGGCCTTGCCTCTCCCGCCGCTGAACTCCACCTCGCTCTCGTCGCCTCAAAGAACACCGCACGCGGGGGCCTCGCCACGTCCGCCACAGCACTCCACGTCACGGATCTGTGCCTAAGATCGCCATCAGAGAGGTACGCAGGGCTGCCCCGCCTCCTAGGGACACCATCAACAACCAAGTCACCATCGAAGATCGACATCGTCTCGTCGCTCCACCAGCGCACAAACCTCCGCCACTGAGTCAGCAATACAAGGAAGTCGCTTGCGCCATCTTCCGACGATGTACCGCACCGGCATAGCCCAGCGAAGCTGTGCTACCCACCGCAGTCCGCTGCAAGCCAAGTCATCTCAATATGTTGTTGCCGCAAGCGCCGTCTTCCGACGCAGTCCCACGCCGCACTGACAGTTGCGAGCAACGCCAGCCGCCGCAGTCCGCTGCAAGCAGTCACCCCGACACACATCGACAACCCTTGTTCGCCATCAGAGCTGCGAACGTTTCCACGAGAGCTTAGCAACCCCCTAAAGCTCATCCGCCTGCACCACGCCGCCACACCGCCACCGAAAGCAGATCCCGGTGATTATCGCCGCCAGAAGAACCATCAGCCGAGTTGGGTCTCAAGAAATGACGTCTCCAAGGAAGGAACGACGCTCGGGGCGCCGCCGTCAATCGTCCAGAAGTGGACAAGGTTTTCACCCAGATAACCTCGTGCCGCCGGGATGAAGCTCCAAAGATGACCCCCTCGCAGGGAGAGCGACGCCCAAGGGCGCCGCCGCCATCAGCGCCAGCAAGAATACCGGCAAAGGCTTTCGCCCGAAGCATCCATCCCAAAGCAAGCACACCCGGCCCGGTCTTCCACGAGCAACGACCATGGAAGTCCACTCAGGGGCGGCGCCGCAGCCGTGCCTCTTCCCACCGCGCGCAGGTTCACTCCGGCAGCCCATTACTGCATCGTCGACGCGCGCGCCGGACCGCGCCACCATGGCACCATCACTTGCCTAGACGCCGCCCGTGCTGCCTTGCCCTGCAGCTCCCAAGCTGAAAAACTCCTCCAGACCACCGCAGCCACACACTGTCCGCCGTCACCCTCTGCGCCTGGCGTGCAGCTCCACCTTCGCCTGGCTGCGTCGAGGCCGTCGCACCACGCGGCCAACACGTCGCCGCATCGAGGCCACCGCACCACGCGGCCGCCTCGCCGCACACGTCGATGCAGCGAGGCCGCATCAGGGCCGACGGA
>CM014270.1:21840188-21858400 GCA_004135705.1 Alloteropsis semialata | reverse complement strand
AGACATTTTAGAAAGTGACGCAAGATTTTATTCATTTGAGAACTAAGTTGTAGAACGTACAGACAATTCTATCGGCGCCTTCAAAAGTGTCTCAACACCATTAGCAAGAGCATCATAAGCCTCTGAGTTTCTCTAGAAAATCCTTATAGTTTGGATAACTATTCCAAAATATTGCAAAAGTATATATTACAAACACGAGAAACTAACCCTTGAAACCTGTTGCGTGTGTTCTTGTTGGGCCGAGGCCCATGCGCACATCGCCTGGAGGGGTCGTCGAGGGAGCTGGTCATCGTCGGATCGCCACGGAAGGCGTGGATCGCCTAACTGCATCCTAACGAGGCCGATGTCAGATGATCTGATTCCATGCCGAATATGCCGCCGCGCCGCAGCGGAGAAGCAGGGAAGGAGGCGACTCTCCGTATCAGTCAACGCGTGTGCGGCCATGGCGGACCAAACCGAGCGGCGCTCTGGTTCCTGAGCCGCCTGCCACGCCAACGCACTGCCACGGTGAGCAACCTCGACTTGCTAACCCTACACTCCCCGCCTGCTTCCCCCTTCCATGACCTGTACAAATTTCAATGCTGCCTGATTCTTCCCGTACTCTGTGTTGACAACCAAAATTGGCATGAAGACCAGAAGGATTGCAAGACAGAAGACGGCGCATGGAGCAAGACAAAGACGGCAAGACGGAAGACGGCGCGGCAAGCTGATCATGCCCGGACCGGTCTGACCGGTGCGGGGGACCGGTCAGACCGGTCACCTGAGTTGTAATCCGACTAGGACTCTAAAAATTGGATTCCGAGATTGTAACAAGTTGTAACTTGGTTTCCTTGCGGGACAAGACCTACCCTCCCTATAAATATAAGGGGATTCGGCCGATTGAACACACAACAATCGAATCTATCAAATCTACTTTATTTACCTTTACTTTTTTGCATCTCCAAACCCTAGCTTTTCCAACCCTACCTGCTGTTCTTCCTTCGTCTCCGCGACGTTTGAAGGCGTCCTAGGTGGCCTGCCGACCCTAGGGCACCCCTGACGGCGTTCTCCCTGACGGATCCTTCCGGGAGGCGCTTTTAGGGTTTTACCCCGTAGCTCGCCGCCGTAACCGGTCTGACCGGTGCTGGTGACCGGTCTGACCGGTCAGCGCGGAGGCAGCTGCAATCTGGTCCTTTGCGACTCGCGCGAACTAGCGCTCTCGTGTGTTGACCGAATTCTGCGTCAACACTCTGCAACCACAATCCATGAGCTTTACATTCATATTCGAGTATCGAGTAAATGCAGCATCGTGTTGACACCAGATTTTGACTCGGCTGGAAGTTGTGCGCGACGGAGTTGACACAGAGGCCGAGTCCGATTCTGAATCAGCCTCCGATTCCGATCGGAGTACGTCCGATAGGAATCCTGATCGGACACGAGAAGGAGAAGGCCGGAGCACGTACGACTTCTGGGGAGATGTGTTTGGAAGCTTCTTCAAGGCCGAATTGCGCGTCAAGATTTGTAATAGTTTTGGTAGTTTAAGATTAGATTGTTTTAATTAAATTAGAGATATTGTCGTAGCCGGCAAGTTTTAGCTAGATTTCCAGGGTATAAATATAAACCCTGCGCCATTGTAAAAAATATTCACACAACCATTCAATCAAACACAACTTTTGGCCTAACGTGCCACCCAAACCCTTTTTCGTCGAGTTCTTCAGCAAGTAGGGCTGCATCATCTTGACCTCCGGTTTGTCTGTAAGTCCGACACACTTATCGAATTAATCTAGGCTTTAGATTGAGGCGTATCGCCCTTCTTCGTTTAGTTAATTCACCAATTTATCGAGTTGTTCTAGGCTTTAGATTGAGGCGTATCGCCCTTCTTCATTTAGATCGCTCACCCCTTACCGTATCTTGTTGGTTTTATCTTATCGGCTTACATCTGTGATAGATCTATTCTGTTTTATCATAATTCAAGTGTCATAATAGATCTGTTCTTATTGTTTATATAGCTAATTTAGATTTAATTCACAAGTTACAAATAGATCTGTTTTAAACGAGTTATTTGATATAAATCGATCTATCGGAATAAATAGGCTAATCGGTGCCCTGCTAGCAACGCTGTCTCGAAATCGATCCGATTGTTAGTGACATGATAATTAGTTTATTTATCGCCTTTAGAAAGATGTATATTAAAGAATGAGTTTAAATTAGATCTATTTTTGATTTGGCTTTCATGGTCGATGGTTTAATTTAACGATGTATCTTCACGATTCGGTTTTTATAGCCGATGGTCTATTTTAACACATGTTATATCTTCACGAATCGGATTCATAGCCGATGGTTTATGCTCTCAAATCGGACTTCCGTTTGTGTTGATCCGATCTGTGGGAACAAATCGGGGCCTTGGCCGATGAGTTTTTGTTGTTTACTGATTAAACTTTACCTTGTCAATTTCAGGTCAAATTGACTGGCACGTCACGAACCTCAAGATTTTGGACCTGCACTGAAGTGAAGCAAATCTTCCAGGCCACAGTGTTAATTTTCGAGAGTCAACGCCTGACTTTTTGGACATCAACACATTTTTGGCACGCCCAGTAGGACAAAGAAGACTTCTGCGATGGCACCTGGAGGCGGTGAAGTCCCTGCTGTCACGATGGAGGACCTCACTGACGAACAGAAGAAGCTCGTGGAAGCGCAACTAGAAGAATTCAAGAACTTGTGCTTAGACTCATTCAGCAAAACTCGCAATGCGGTGATCAAGAAAAATTAGTTCCCTGTTCCACAGGAAGCGTTTGATCGGATCACAGCCGAGGAGAGGAAATTCTTCCAAGATTACGTGGATGCTGGTCTAAGTCATGCTAGGATTAATCAATCTGGAATATTGGTTAATACAGTGGTGGGATTGATTGCTCAATTGCTGGATGGAGCTATACTGAAGGATGTCCAGAAGGGACCTGCTTACTTTGATACAGGAGCTGCTTCGGCAATCAAAGATCTTAAGAAGAAGATGGTGCAGATCAATTCCTCCACATCTCCAGAAACACACCCTGAGAGTTATGAAACTCCTAAGATCAGAAAGGCAAAAGACAAAGCAGTGGAGGGAGGTGAAGAAGAAGAACAGGAAGGAGATTCAGGTGACAAGAATTCTGGCGCAACCCAGTACATTGATCAGTTTGGCAGCCGTATTCCTGTCGTTGATGGCAAGATGGTGTACCCTGTTTTCTTCAACACCGAGAATCCACCAAAGAACAAGGGAGCTGACAATCGGGAGCCGTCAATCGGACCTAATGAAACACCCGTTATAATGACTCGTGCTCCGATTAGTCAGGAAAATTACACTCAGAAAGATTGGGCAGATAAGATTGCCGACGTCATGAAAACTCAGTTTGGTTTGAAGCCCAAGGGTCAGTCTTATCTGTATCGGAAGCCGTATCCGGACTGGTTTGATACATTGCCTATGCCAGCCCGATTCAGGATTCCAGATTTTTATAAATTTTCTGGACAAGGAGATGTTACCACCATCGAGCATATCAGTCGCTATACAATTCAATGTGGTGAAGTAGCATCAATTGATCCGTTGAAAGTTAAACTGTTTCTCATGTCACTTTCTGGATCAGCCTTTTCGTGGTTTTCATCATTGCCACCAAATTCCATCAGTAATTGGGCCGATTTGGAAAAACAGTTTCATGCCTATTTCTTCATGGGAGTACAAGAGACCAGGCTGTCCGATCTGACAGCACTCTGACAGAGAAACGGTGAATCGGTTAGCGAATTTGTTCAGAGATTCAGAGATGTGCGCAGCCGATGTTACTCATTGAATCTATCGGAGGGACAGTTGGTCGATTTGGCGTTCCAAAGGTTGTTGCCTCAGGTCAGGGATCGATATACAAGTCAAGATTTCGAAGGCTTGGGACACATAATTCAAAAGCTCTCTCAACATGAAGGACGTGGTAATGACTATCGGAGAGAGAAGTTCCAGAGGAAAATTGCCAATATTGAATATGATTCCGATGGGGAAGAAGCTGAGATCGATTTGGCTGAGTGGACCAAGAACAAGAATTCTGTTGCCTGTCCATGGGTGAAGGTCGAGCCAGATAGGTACAGTTTTGATATTATAAAAGCCGATAAAATATTTGATTTATTATTAGCAGAGAAACAACTCAGGCTTTCTCCGAATCATACAATTCCTTCTACCGAAGAGTTAAAGAAAAAGAAATATTGCAAGTGGCATAACTCAGTTTCTCATCATACTAATGATTGCAAAGTTTTCTGTAATAAGATTCAATCGGCGATTGAGAAAGGGATCATTAAAGTTGAAACTGTTAAGAAACTGATGAAGCTTGATGGGCATCCGTTTCCTCAAAATATGGTTGAGATCGGAGCACCTGATAGAAAAATGAAAGCTAAAGTCCTTACGTCGGAAAATGCGAAGAAATCGGGAGCTGTTGATCAGATTGCCAGGTGACGGCCGATGATGTGCAAAATCGAAATCATCAGCACTATCGGGATGATCACTGACGTAGGGAGAAGCCTAGAGTTACATCGGGTCAGCTAATTGACAAATATATGCGTCAACAGGAAAGGGATCGAAATCCTCCAAGAAAAGGGTTTGATAATGAAGATCATTGGGGATGTCCGTTTTTCAGGTTCTGCTGGAATGAAAAGTTGAGGCTTCCTTCGATTTATGATTGTCCAGAATGCAGTGATCAATATGAAAGCTACAGGGATTCAAAAAGGAAGCGTCAATTTGTGCATGACCGATTGGATTTTGGACGCCGATGCAGCTGGCATGATGAGGTGGCTTATCAGCAAGAACGCGAAGATTGGCGTGAATATCATAATCGGCGTGAGTATGAAAATCGGTGCTATGACCGATGGGACAATGATCGCCGAAAGTATGATGATCGCCTAAATTATAAAGCAGACCGTCTTTCTGTGTATGATCGTCTGGTGTACAGAAAAAAGGGAGTTATTCAAGAACCAGAAAACGCACAGGAATCGGAGGAGGAGGTCAAATCGGACTTATGTCCAGGAGTCAATCCGCAATGGTGTCCTGATGGTTTGACCAAGACTTAGAAGAGAAGGGTTCAGCGTCTCCGATTCAAGGAACTGCTCAAGGAAAAGCGTCAGGGAAATGATAATTCCAAAATTTGGAGAGCCAAGCCCAAGCGTGATGATGATGGGCCGTCGGCATCGGTGAACATGGTTTTTGTGCTGCCTGCTGAATACAATGCAAGTTCAACCGATGATGAGACCGATGAAGTTCAAGAAGCTATGGCACAGTTGATTCTGCAACCTCAACAAGCTGTTTTTGACAAGCCAATTGATGAAAAGTATCGGCATTTGAGGCCTTTATATGTTAAGGGATATGTTGATGGCAAGCCGATGACTAAGATGCTTGTTGATGGGGGAGCTGCTGTAAATTTGATGCCTTACACCACGTATCGGAAGCTTGGCAAAGGACCTGACGATTTGATCAAGACCGATATGATGCTCAAGGACTTTGGCGGAAATCCATCGCCGGCTCGGGGGGCATTAAATGTTGAATTGACGATCGGGAACAAGACTTTGCCTACTACGTTCTTCGTCATCGACAACAAAGGGTCGTACAGTTTTGTCGAAGTTATATTCGGCAGATATTTGGTTCTTAGGGCACCCTGCTTCCTGCAAAGAACGATCATAGTAGACGAATAGAGATAACAGAGACAAGGGATTTTTATACTGGTTCGGGCCCTCGAGATCGAGTAAAAACCCTACGTCCAGTTGCTTCTTGTATTATTTTGGCGAGTACAGAGAGTACAATATGGTGTATGGAGTATCGGGTGTTGGATTGGATACCCCCTACGTACAGGATCCCCCACTATTTATGTCCGGGAAGACTTGCATTACAAGACAAAACAGACCTAAACCTATTAGGACTCTATCTCCTGTCTTCGGGCTTTCCTTCCTTGAATAGGCCGCCGTGTCCTGCTCGGAGTCTCTCGTCTGGAGTCGGTGGTCGGTAATCCTCGTAGTCGGGTACCCTGGTATTATGGCCACAACAGTAGCCCCCGAGCTTATCTTGTCCAGAAAAGGTTGTTGTTTTCGTTCATCGGGTCTTTTTATTCTTCGGGCATTCGTAGGATATTTAGAATATTCCTAGATGTTTTTGCCGAGAATTTGAAAAGACTGAGATCCCTAGCAAAATAACCTGCATCTGGATGATAAGCTCGAAAATAATCAAGTGCCATAAACAGGGTCGTGATTTCACATGCCTCGAGATCTTTAGACATTAAGAATTTATGATCGGGCATTTTGCGGTTGTTGGAACTTGAAATTTGATCTTCGGGGACTTTGTGATCAGGCACCTTGAGATCGGGTGCTCGCAACCTAGTCCTTTGGAGTTGAGAAATTTTATCGTTGACATACTCGTGATCGGGTACCTCGTAATTCGGTACTTTACGACCAAGTATATATATATTTTTTTTGTTGGGAGTTAGCTATCAGCCCCCGAGCTCTTGCTCCAGTAGTGCTGACTATGCTCGGGATATTGGTATTCGGGAATTTGACTTTCAGGATTCAAGATTTCGATGTCTGATAATTGGGGTTATTAGATACCTCCAATGACCAAACGCTCTGCTCATCCTGATTTTGACCTTCCCGAACATGTTCCAATATATGAAGCTGTCAAATTTGTTAGCAATAATCACATTGATATGCTGTGCGTATAAACGCTGTGGTGGCTTTCTGCATTTACCTTTGGCTATCTAGAATGTTTATGTCACTTTAGGGAATTTTTAGCATTCGGGACTCAAGCGGTCCGTCGTACTGTATATTCCGCGCATAGACTTTGAACATCCAGAATCGCTAAGGATTTTCAGAAAAACACGCTCTGTTTGTTGTAGAACCATGCTAGTAGATGGCGAAGTTGGCGTCAAAACCCCGAATGTGTGTTCGGGTGGATCAACGACGGAGCCCCCGAATGCAAATTCAGGTGGATGATGGAGCCTCTGAATATATTCTGTTTCAAATTCTCAAAACAAAATAATTAGTAGAAATTATAAGAAGAAAATAACATAGTAAAAATTGAATGTTGCAGAGAATGGAAATAGATCATTATAACCAAATGAAGTGTCCTTCAGCTTGTTCAGGCTTTTTTGGTAGTACACAGTGTTTATTTGGGGCGTTAGCAGATGAGACTCAGGCAGTCTTCCATGCGTTAGTCCCTTGAAACAAGTGCACATGATAAATAGCTAGTTTGGTGATATGATATGAGTATTGTAGTAGCCCCCGACTCTCTATTTGGTTAAAAGGTAACCAATTAGAGAGTAGAGCAAAAGTAAAAAAGAAGTTTGCAAGTGGTAGCCCCCGACTCTCTATTTGGACGTTGATATCAAATAGAGAGTAGAGCAAGTATTGCAGGAAATAAAACTTGAAATAACTTATCTGATATGTCAGACATGTTGATTGCAGTAGTGTTGATCGTGACAAACGCGATCTGATTGCTAGTAACAGGTAATCTGCAAATAATAAATTGACTCGCAAATATGATAGTTAAAGCTGTAGAAACGACTAAAAAGCGTCGTGAATCTGTAGCTCCCCAACCATCATGTTCGGGGCAACAGATTTGGAAAAGCCCCCGAGCCTTATACTCGGGTTCGTTGAAAATAGAATGAGTACTTTTTACACTTGAGATCAAATACTGGGCATGTATTATAGGCACTCTTGTGGCAGTACTGCTGATTATTGATGAGTACTTTGATCACTCGAGGTCGAGCACTTCGCCAAGCGCAATGGACCCTCTCATGATGGCACCTCGATATTTTAGTACTTGGATCATTTGAGGTCGAACACTCCGTCGAGCGTAATGGACCCTCTCATGATTTGTACTTTGATATTTATGAGTACTTGAATCATTCGAGGTCGAGTACTCCGTCGAGCACAATGGGCCCTCTTATGATTTGGTACTTCGGCGTACTTTGGACTCGCTCGAGATCGAGTATTCCGTCGAATACAATGGACTCTCTTACGATCAAGCACTTTTAGAATAATAGTGCATCTTGGACCCACTTGAGATCAAGCACTCCGTCGAGAACTTTGGACTCTCTTATGGTCAGACGCTTCGAATGCGCTTCGGGCTTGCTTGAGATCGAGTGCTCCGTCGAGCACAATGGACTCTCTTGCAATCAAGCGCCATAGGAATTTGAATAGTTCGAATATTTGAGATCGGATACTTGGACATGCAGTATCTCGGAATCAGCTCAATAGATATTGTAAATATGAATATTGAGGCTTTGAATAGCCACTGATGCTTATGCGAAAAGGCAGTTAGTAAATAATATAGTAAAAATAAATATGCCCAATTTGAGTATGTGTTCGGGTATGCGATGGAGCCCCCGAGTATATACTTCGATAGAAAAAGGCTGTCTATACATTCGTAATAAATTTAAGCTGACGTCTTAATGCGTCTTATTGAACTAGATAATTCCGTTGCTCAAATTCAATTTAGGCGTTTGTAATTTCACTAAGGGCGAGATGTTCGATAATCTCTTTGATGCCCGTATGTGTTAAACATAGCTGCCCGCCATCGAATTTAAGCAAGATTATTGCTAGTTCCACATTTATTTATCACGGATGTATAGATCAAAATATTGAATAGATTAATAGAATAACTGCGAAAGTATTGAAATATCGCTTAGCTCGATCTGTGTCCGAGTTGGACAATTGGAACGTCGCCCTCGCTTGTCACACATGGCAACGGTCACCCTCGCTTCGGCCTGGATGTCTCTTGATCACGCAATTCGATCTGCAGCCTGTAGAGGGAAAACAACTCGGATACGGCCATGCATGCAACAAGGTCACGTTAGTTAATTAGTAGACTGAAATATTCAGGAGTATGAAAAATATATATTGGCTCATTTAACTGGAGCAGAAAATTGTAAATAGGAGAACAAAAAGAAGACTCAAGTTGATTGGAGGCTGATGCGGTCAACAAGTCCTCCTCCGATGTTGATTGAGCTCCCCGAGGTCTCGTCATCGGGGGATTGTCTGTTCGGGCATATCGAATTGTTCGGGTGATTCCAGGAATCTCCTAGTTCGATCGTTATCCATTCAGAATAGATAGTCTGATTTTTTTTACTGCTGCAGAACTTGGTAGCTTGCGCTAGATGCTGCTGGTGAATCCACGTACATGGACCGCATGGAGGCTTCCAGTGTCATTGACCAGAAGAGCATGAGCTCGCAGCGCGCAGAAACACGTGTCAGCAAAATAATTGCTCATAGGAGTATTAGCCTTCCCCTGGTTTGCTCGAGTCGGCGAATTGACTTGGGTACTGTGCTCCCGAATAGGCCGACGAGTTATCGGGTTATGGGAGTCGATGTCGTTGTAGACGAGTCATGTTCTTATTGGAATAAATTAAATCAGATTTTCTGACCAGAACTTGCTCGAGTCGGCAAGTTGTGTCTCTGGTGATGGTCTGAATTAATTCGATCTTTGTTCGCTCGAATCGGCGAGTTGATAGATCGGTTTTGGTGAAGCTTGATGTAGTGGCGACGAAGCAGACGTATTTCACAACCAAACTCCTCTGGATATGATCGATCTTCACGCAAGGGCCCCTACCTGGCGCGCCTCTGTCGAAGTTATATTCGGCAGATATTTGGTTCTTAGGGCACCCTGCTTCCTGCAAAGAACGATCATAGTAGACGAATAGAGATAAACAGAGACAAGGGATTTTTATACTGGTTCGGGCCCTCGAGATCGAGTAAAAACCCTACGTCCAGTTGCTTCTTGTATTATTTCGGCGAGTACAGAGAGTACAATATGGTGTATGGAGTATCGGGTGTTGGATTGGATACCCCCTACGTACAGGATCCCCCACTATTTATGTCCGGGAAGACTGGCATTACAAGACAAAACAGACCTAAACCTATTAGGACTCTATCTCCTGTCTTCGGGCTTTCCTTCCTTGAATAGGCCGCCGTGTCCTGCTCGGAGTCTCTCGTCTGGAGTCGGTGGTCGGTAATCCTCGTAGTCGGGTACCCTGGTATTATGGCCACAACAAGTTTACTCCTGGGACGTAACTGGATTCATGCCAATTGTTGTGTACCATCTACCATGCATCAGTGTCTTATTCAATGGCATAGAGATCACATCGAGACTGTCCAAGCCGATGAATCGGACAGCGTCGCCACCACCGATTTAACGGTCTGGGAGTTTGAAGGAATTGAATGCTTATCGGGCAGGAATTGGGAAGGCAATTTCATCCAAGTGTCCGATGATGGTTTAAAGCCGATCCTAGCAGTCGGCTCTCAGAGTTTGTATTAATGGATGATTTTATAGAGGATGAGGGTAAACTTGGTCAAGGGTTTATGTCGGCCGATGAGCTAGAGGAGATAGATATAGGTTTAGGTGATAGACCTCGGCCGACATATGTAAGTGCAAAATTGGATCCTGAGTTTAAACAAGAATTAATAAAGTTATTAAAAGAGTATCGTGATTGTTTTGCTTGGGAATACTACGAGATGCCAGGTTTAAGCCGATCTATTGTTGAACATCGGCTCCCGATTAAACCAGGGTATCGGCCTTTTAAACAAGCGCCGAGACGATTTAAACCCGAGTTAGACCAAGAGATAAAAGCCGAAATAACTCGGTTATATGAAGCTAAGTTTATTCAACCTTGCCGATATGCTGAATGGATATCTAATATCGTTCCTGTTTTCAAGAAAAATGGGAAGTTGCGAGTTTGTGTCGATTTCAGGAATCTTAACAAGGCGACTCCGATGGATGGGTATCCGATGCCGATTGCCGATATGTTGGTCGATGCCGCTTCAGGACACAAGGTGATTAGTTTTATGGATGGTAATGCAGGTTATAATCAAATCTTTATGGCAGAAGAAGACATTCTTAAGACTGCATTCCGATGTCCTGGTGTGCTTGGATTGTATGAGTGGGTCGTAATGACCTTTGGTTTGAAAAATGCTGGCGCAACATATCAGAGGGCAACGAGTTATATATTTCATAAATTGATCGGTAGGATTGTTGAAATTTATATTGATGATGTAGCGGTGAAGTCCGATGGATACAAACAGCATCTGGCCGATTTGCGAGAAACTCTTGAATGCACAAGAAAGCATGGTTTGAAGATGAATCCTAACAAGTGTGCGTTTGGAGTATCGGCCGGACAATTTTTGGGTTTTATGGTTCATGAAAAAGGAATTGAAGTCGGACAGAAAAGCACGAAGGCTATAAGAGATGCTAAGCCGCCCACCGATAAGACGAGTCTCCAGTCGTTAATCGATAAGATCAATTTTGTTAGAAGGTTTATTTCAAATTTGTCTGGAAGAATTCGTCCTTTCTCCCCGCTGCTGAAATTAAAAGCCGATGAGGAATTCATCTAGGGAGAAGAGCAACAAAAGGCATTTGATGAAATAAAGCAGTATATGATGACACCGCCAGTTTTGATTCCACCTCAAAGAGATAAGCCATTCCGATTATATTTGTCGACCGATGAGTTGTCTATCGGATCGATCCTTATTCAAGAATTTGAAGGAAAAGAAAAAGTGGTTTATTATTTGAGTTGGAAGTTGATTGATGAGGAAACAAGATATTTACCGGTTGAAAAATTATGCTTATGCTTATATTTCTCATGCACTAAGTTGAGACATTATTTATTATCTTCTGAGTGCACGATCGTTTGTAAAACCGATGTGGTCAAATACATGTTGTCTATGCCGATGCTGAAGGGAAGAATCGGAAAGTGGATTTTAGCATTATCGGAGTTTGACTTAAAATACGAATCAGCTAAAGCGGTTAATGGACAGGTAATGGCCGATTTCGTGACGCAACACATCAAAGATGAAGTTAAATTGGTTGAGCCGATGCCTTGGACATTTTTCTTTGATGGGTCTTCATGTGGCCAACGATGTGGCATCGGAATCGTTATTGTTTCGCCTCGGGGGCAAATTTTGAATTCAGCTATCCGATGGATCCAAGCTTTACCAACAATCGGGTTGAGTATGAAGCATTGCTTAAAAGATTGAAATTGTTATTGGAAATCGGAGCTGAAGCTGTTGAGATTTTTGGAGACTCCCAGTTGGTGATTTTTCAATTAATCCGTAAATATGAATGTAAGGATGATATTTTGATTCAATATTTTGATGAATGCCGATTATTGTTGATAGAATTTATGATTGTAAATGTTGAATATATCCCCAAAGCTCAGAGTCAGGAAGCTAATAATTTGGCACAAGCTGCCTCTGGCTATCGGTGTTTTCATGAGATCATGACGATTGAGCCAGAGATCGGAGATTGGAGGTATGAGATTATAAATTATCTTAAAGATCAATCACAAAAGGTTTCCAGAAAGTTAAGATTTATGGCTGTTAATTATGTATTGCTTGATGACCAATTATATTATAAGACGATTGATGGTGTTTTGCTCCGATGTTTGAGTAAATCGGAATCCAGAGATATGATGGATGAAATGCATGAGGGAGTTTGTGGTGCACATCAATCGGCTTATAAAATGAAGTGGATTATTTGAAAGACAGGTTGTTTTTGGCCAACGATGTTGGAAGATTGTTTTGAATATTATAAAGGTTGCCAAGAATGCCAGAAGTTTGAAAATGTGCAGAAAGCGCCTGCGTCAGCCATGAATCCGATTATCAAGCCATGGCCTTTCCGAGGATGGGGAATTGATTTAATCGGACAGATTTATCCATCATCGAGTAAGGGTCATAAATTCATATTGTGGCAACTGATTATTTCACTAAGTGGGTTGAAGCGATTCCTTTGAAGGTCGCCGATTCTTAGAATATGGTTGAATTCGTCAAGGAACATATTATATATCAGTTTGGTATTCCTCAAACTATTACGACCGATCAGGGAACTATGTTTATGTCTAACGAATTTCAAGATTTTGCTGCCAGTATGGGTATTAAATTATTAAATTCTTCTCCTTATTATGCGCAAGCCAATGGTCAAGCAGAAGCATCAAATAAGAGTATAATCAAAATTATCAAGCGAAAGATTGATAAACAACCAAGGCGATGGCATCTAACGTTGATCGAATCACTGTGGGCATATTGGATGGCGTGTCATGGATCCACTAAATTGTTCCCATATCATTTGGTTTATGGACATGAAGCTGTTTTGCCTTGGGAGATTAAAATCGGATCGAGACGAATATCAGAACAAGGAAACTTGACTGCCGATGAGTATAAAAGCTTGATGAATTTTAAGTTGGACGATTTGGCTGAAACCCGGTTGAGAGCATTGAAAAATATTAAGAATAATAAGGCACGTATTACTAAATATTATGATAAAAAGGTTAAGCCAAAAGAGTTCATTGAAGGAGAATTGGTTTGGAAGCTGATTTTGCCGATAGGGACTAAAAGTTCTAAGTTTAGAAAATGGTCGCCTAATTGGGAGGGTCCCTATCGTGTGAATTGGTGCGTTCCAGGAAATGCGTATATTTTGGAAACATTAGAGGGAGAAGAATTTTCAATGGCACTTAATGGAAAATATCTGAAGAAGTATTATCTGAATATTTGGATCGATTCTTAAAGCCGATATCATAAGCAATATCGTCTAAGATAGCCGATACGATACGTATCACCTTAAGGGCAAAAATATTTACACAAAATAAATGTTCATCGACGATCGACATCGTCGGAATTACCCAGGTTCATCAATGACCACTGTCATCGGAGCAATATAGCTAGAGTTTAAACATTACAGGAATTTGCGGATCGCTTCGATCGCGCTCAACCGAATGTTATCAATCTTCCTAATTTCTTCCAAGTCTTCCACATCGGAGCCAGGGATGTTCTTGATACTTTTGTGAATTTGACGCACTTCCTCCTAGACGTTTGTTCAAATTCTCCTGCGCCGATTTGATGAAAGTTGGGATTTGGTTGAGCTCGTCTTGGGTCTCTGACATCTCCTTGCGAACTTCTGCAAGCCGTTTAAGCAGTTCGGCTTCAATGCCTTGGAGATGTTTCATCTGACTTTCTAGTCATGCTGGCTTGGCTTTCAAGGTTTTGATCTGGGCCTGCATAGTTTTTAATTCATCTTTGCCGTCATCACATTTCTTGGTCAAATCTTGCTGGGCCAATCGCTCCGATATCCTATGGCGAGCAGCAAAGACTCGCGGTTGATGTCCCTCGATGAAGGCGACAGGGATGATAGCATTTTCCAGCTCCGATGGCAACTGACCCTTCAGTTCCTTGAAGATTTGACGAATCAGTTCGGCATCTTCCACGAGGATGGCAATGCTCTTGTTAAGATGATTCAGCATTTCTTGGAGTTTAGCCTTAGCCTCATCGGAGATGGTAGAAGACGATTGCACAGAACTAACTTCTTCTTCTCCGATGGCGGCATCCAGGTCAAATGATGTGAAACTCATTGCTGAAGGATCGTGTGCTTGAAAAAGGGTGTTAATAAAATATGTTATTATAATAATAGAATATTGACACGAGGTGACGAATCGGTACCAGTTTAAATTGACCCTCCCGGACGTAATCGGGGATTACTTGAGGCTGGGCAGTGCTTGTGGCAGGAGCAGCTATTTGAAGCGTTTGAGTTGGCTCAATTGGAGATGGCACTGATGGAGTAATTGTTGGTTGTTCAGGAAGTGCTTCCGACTGAACATTTGTAGCTGATTCGCCGATTTGTTGCTCTGGAATGACCTCCGATTGAATAGTCTCTCCGATTTGTTGATGGATGGTCTCCGATTGAGCAGTCGTGCTTGGTTCCTCGATGATCGGTTGCAGAATGGCAGGGGTCTACGATTGAATCGATTAGTTTGAGCGAAAATATTTGGAGATAATATGGGATTGGTTTAAATTTACCTGATGGGCCGATTCTGTTTGTATGACTTGGGCTGGAGCTGGTTGAGGATCGGGCAAGATAATATTTGTTTGCTGAAAAAGACATTGTTATTGCCGATTTGTTTTACGAAGGAATTTAAGATAAGTGAAATCAGATTATTACCGATACTGCGTCGAGAAGAATTCTTGCGCCTTCAGCAGCTTTTTGTGTGATTTCTTCTGCGGCTCTGGAGGTCGATTGGACCAAGGATTTTTCCGAGAGGCTGTATGGGAAAGTTATTTGCTTAAGATGTGAATCGGAAACGAGAATCGGAAAGAAGAATCGGAAGGATAAGAAAATCGTACCACTTGGCTTTTCTTCGGTTCTTTGGTGCAGGAATCTTGGTTGGAGCGGTCTTTCTCTTGCCCTTGCCGTCCATTATGTCCTTCAAAGATGGAGCGGTAGAACCAATTCTTGGATATGGAGTCTTGATGAAATATTGAATCGGTTTCCCGCTGTTGCTCATCCGTGGTGCGTTCTCTTCAACTGGCTGTTAAGAGAATGGAATTCAAATTATGAAGAGATCGTTTGAATTAACATGGATGAAATGGGGAGATTTCAAAGACTTACAGGATTTTCCATGGCCTCAAAATCGGAATCAATGAGTGTGCAATACGTGATGGCCGGAAGTCTAAATATATGAAGACGCAATTCTTTCCACCAATTTCTAAAGAGCCTGGATGAGAAGCTGGTGCACAGCCATTCTGGTATTTCAAAATTGGCTTGGGGGGCAAGAGACAAGATCCTATCCATCTCTAGAGATGATGAGACCGATTCCCTGTACTTGATCTTATCGGAGAAGTAAAGACCGATCGGGAGTTGACCAAAGCCCAATTGGCGAGCTGCCACCGATGGATTGTAAAACTCATATGATGTAGTCTTACGGCCGAATGCTATGTTGCTGCCCAGAATTGCCGGTGTGATGAAAGACTTGAGAATCAGCATTATTGATGTCAGCTCATTCTGAATGTTGAACAGGGGTAGTTCATAGCTTCGAACGGTGTCACTATAGGCAAAATAGATAAAGCGCTCCGATGCAATCCCATGGTAAAAGCTTTCAAAATAGGTCACCATGTCCTTTGATTCAAGCCTTGATCCGGGCAGACTGATGCGGCTTCTCCGAATGAAGTGCATCGGCGACTGGTTGTATCTTCTTCTTCTGCATAATAGTTTGGAAATTGGTGTTCCTCGAAATTATATCCAAAAGCAGATCGGAACTGTGTTTGCAACCATAGTTGGATAAACCACCAGGGGCCTCCGATATGACCAACTGCTTGGCCGTCTAATAGTCTGGCCGATACCTGATGGAGAAGATGATAGACAGCTCCGAGGAGGAGGCGACCAAGGGGGACCGATTCGCCATGAGACAATGCTTCTGCAATTGCTTGCATGTTGGAGGTAGCACCAAGGGTTGGCCCACAAAATACGAATCTTTTCAACCACATGTTGAGGAAAGCGGCATGTTCTCTGTCTCCGATGGTGCTGGTTTTGTAGTGATCGGTGACGTATTTCTTCCAACTCTTAGAGCCTGTGCCTACTAGCCTATGGTTCAGTTCATTGGAAAACCTTCTCGGGTTCATAGTGTTGGTGGTGTTGAGGCCGGTTAGCATGTGCACATCCATGAGTGTTGGCGTCATCGGACCATGGCCAAATATGTAAGCATTTAAGGCATCGGACCAAAAGAGGGAGGAAGCGGCCAATAAGTTCTCGTCCTTGACCATGTCAGCAAGAGAAAGTGTGAGGCATTGGCTGATATCTTTCTCATCCCAAAAGGAAGACTTGGCTGCTTGCATTCTGAGAAATCAGTTTCTCCATCCTGGAACACTGCCAGGCCATGATCGGAAGGAGCCGGCCCAATCGGCAACTTGCAGGTCCGATCCTTTAAAAGGGAGTCTCTCCGATTCCATGTTTATCAAGTCTATCGGATCGCGGTCACCCATCGGACCAAGATAATACCCGGCTTCAACATGGGAGACGGGGATGACCAGGTTGTTCTTAAGATGCTACAATCGGAGAGATAAAATAATAAATGCGAAGATGGAGGCTCATAGATAGTTCTGGAAAGGAAAAAGCAGAGATTTAAATGGAGATTTTTGGGTGATTTTTACCTCAGGGACTTGATCAGTATCCGCCTTGTCAAGAGGAGCCGCCATTGATGAAAGAAAATGGATCTACAATGAACAGTAATACAAAGAGGGGAAGACCTAAGAGATTGCAGAAGAGTGCAGTAAAGTCCAGATGCGTGACATGAATCATCTGCGGAAGAATCCCTTACCTGGTTCGTGATGAAAGTTTGAAGCTTGAAGATCAGGTGTTCGCCGGGCAAGATCTTGCAGAGGTGACAATGGCAGATGAGCGAGCGTAATAGCAGATGCGAGTTGAGGAAGACGATGGTTCGGGTCTGCATTTATAGGCTTATGGGAAAAGAAACCGCCCGAAGGCCACGGTGCCGAATCCGCACGGGATTCGAGGGTTGCAACAGTGAAGGGTGCAGGTTTCCATATGCTGTTCATTGCCAGAATCATCATTGCTCGGTAGAATTTTGGAACAAAATAATATTTTATCCCAAAATTGGGGGGCATGTGTCGACACCAGATTTTGACTCGGCTGGAAGTTGTGCGCGACGGAGTTGACACAGAGGCCGAGTCCGATTCTGAATCAGCCTCCGATTCCGATCGGAGTACGTCCGATAGGAATCCTGATCGGACACGGGAAGGAGAAGGCCGGAGCACGTACGACTTCTGGGGAGATGCGTCTGGAAGCTTCTTCAAGGCCAGATTGCGCGTCAAGATTTGTAATAGTTTTGGTAGTTTAAGATTAGATTGCTTTAATTAAATTAGAGATATTGTCATAGCCGGCAAGTTTTAGCTAGATTTTCAGGGTATAAATATGAACCCTGCGCCATTGTAAAAAATGTTCACACAACCATTCAATCAAACACAACTTTCGGCCTAACGTGCCACCCAAACCCTTTTCGTCGAGTTCTTCAGCAAGCAGGGCTGCATCATCTTGACCTCCGGTTTGTCTGTAAGTCCGACACACTTATCGAATTAATCTAGGCTTTAGATTGAGGCGTATCGCCCTTCTTCGTTTAGTTAATTCACCAATTTATCGAGTTGTTCTAGGCTTGGCGTATCGCCCTTCTTCGTTTAGATCGCTCACCCCTTACCGTATCTTTGTTGGTTTTATCTTGTCGGCTTACATCCAGTGTTCGCCTAAACGCGTGTAAACCATCGTTTACACACGTTTAAACTGTAAACGGAGGGTATGCGTGTCGTTTAGGCCCTAGTCACCGAATTAAACGCTAAACGCGTGTAAACGGTCAACTTGGTCAAAAAACGGTGTAAACAATGAAATTAAACTGAAGTTAAACACGTTTACACAC
>CM014270.1:21794695-21817809 GCA_004135705.1 Alloteropsis semialata | reverse complement strand
GCAGCGAAAGCTGCCCCCACGGCAAGGTGACAGATGATATATTCAAACCACAAGACGATGATCATGTAATGGTAAATGCTAACAAGCTAGGGTCACATGATCAAGGAGCATGTAACAGGTATTTATACCTCCAATTCTCTTTTCAGTTCTTGCTTTACCTAATAATAGTATTATATATTGCTTGAGAGCTCTTTTATAGTACTCCATACTACCAATGAGTGATATAAAATATAAATCACTTGAGTAAGTGATAGTTTAGTAATTTCACTTGGATGAAATTATATTAGAGATGGGAGATTAAAAAATATGTCAAGGATCAAAGTGATTTTTTAAAATATAAATATTTTAATT
Source organism: Alloteropsis semialata (assembly GCA_004135705.1). Lineage (NCBI taxonomy): Eukaryota > Viridiplantae > Streptophyta > Magnoliopsida > Poales > Poaceae > Alloteropsis > Alloteropsis semialata. The sequence continues at coordinate 21,817,458 of CM014270.1, read as the reverse complement.
ATGCCATTAATTTTCCCCAAATTTCTCATATATTACCATACTACTCATTGTATACTACTGTACTATAGTTAAAGTCTCTAGTAGTATACAATTAATCTGAACCATACGATCTTTTTATATAGTCCTTTTTAGACACTAGTATGGAGTACTGTAAAATAACTCTTAGATTATTATCATCTCTGAAGAAAAATCATCCTGAAACTTTGTGGAAGAATGATTGAGTTGATCTGTATCTTTCTTCACTCTAGTGTTCCGCGCTGATTGTTGGGGAAACGAAAAGCTGCCCCAGCAAATTGCAGCGAGAGCTCAGGGTTGAATACGACGAAGAGGAGAGAGGAAAAGGGATTGAAAAAAAGCTGCCCCAGAAAATTACAGCATTATATATGTTGAAAGATATGCCAGGAGAACATGCGCACATGAGGCCAAATGTTTTAATAGCATCACCCATTCACCCACCTAGACAGTGTTTAGATAGTGTCTAGTTGCTAAATAAAGACACTGTATATGTGAAAACCATGCCCGTCAATGCATAGTTTCTTCACGTGGGTCCGTAATTAATACTTACTCAAATATTCTCTGTACTCTCTACCAATCATATTTGTTGTTCAATTATCTTGAGGACACTGCCTTCTTCAACTGCATGACTTGGTGGTGTCCAGTGCATAGGTTCTCGTGTTGAAACTTGGTCTTTCATGAGACTCAGTTTCTTCCTCTCTCCACTCTCTCTTATTTAATATAGTGCCACATAAGCTAAACATCATAGGTGATAGTGTAATTAATGCTATAGAAACCACCTAGGTGGAGAGCTGGAGATGGCCTAAACAAACAATAGTGCGCTCAAGGGAGGGCAGACAATGCAGTGAAGCTTGAGTTTTTACTCGGCCATTCCAAACCAATAGAGGGGTCTCAAGAAACCTCTAGCATTTTCGAGGCATTTCTTTTGACAACCTCAAGGTGGAACTTAATGTTGCCCACATTGCGCTAAATTTATCCCAGTAACATGGGCCCAGCTGGCCTAGCTCTTACTTTGCTGATTGACCCGACTATTATACATAGAAGAACGGCTAGGCTATGCTAGCTATAATATCTATTTCTATCATATTCAGTTACAAAACATGTGATTAAGGAGATCATTAACTGTTACTAAGAGTGACACAATGTAAGGGAAGAAGAGTTGGAGCAGCCATTTCGAACGTACATTCATGTCGATTTATAGGAAGTAGTCGATATTTTTATGAACCGGTTGCCTCATCCTCGTCCCAGCAATAACCTCACGTCACCTTCTTGATGCATGCTGATCAGTATAGCAACAATGCTTCCATGAAATCCACACATTCGGAGATGGAACATCCTGCACTAGAGTGATAGCACCGTGCTTCTGGCCAGGGTTTTGGGGAATGGTTGAGTCACTACTACAGAAAGTTTCAGTAGGGGCGGCTCGTAAGCCTCTGTAGGGGCGGTTTTACGAGCCGCCCTTAATCAACCGTTCTTACAGTGGTAAGAACTGTAAGGGCGGCTGGAAACCAGCCGCCCTTACTGATAAATCAATAAGGGCGGTTTTAGTTAAAACCGCCCTTACTGCTGATATGCTAACATTTTCCCTACAGTAAAATAGCACTGCAACCACTCATGGACTGCAACATATAAAAGGACTGGAGTTCTAGAGATCAAAATAATCATAGGATTATTTTAACAAAACGCTGACAGAGAGAATAGACAAAAAATGCTGATAGAGAAAAATGCATAACTCTGAACAATAATTGTTTCACATATTGCACAAGTGTTTCACACAGAGCAATGATATCCAGAGGCATAGCCAGAGTCATGTTTACATCAAAGTCATCGGTAACATTACACAATGCCTAAGTGTTCCTAGTTTCTCTCACTCGACTAAGAGAACAGATTGCCCAAAGGCATTTGTTGGTTGACACAAATTCCAGCCTACAGCACTTGTTGGTTGACACAAATTCTGCACCCAAAGTTGAGCAACTAAACAGGCCCTAGTACTTAATATTTGACACAGTGCAGCTGTGTTGGCCATGCGGCCGCTAATCAGCTAGTTGAACCCGTAATGGACTGATTTGAGACCCAAATAACGTTTAGGTACCGAGATGACACATTTTTAATATCCAGTTGGTATATAGTTTTAAAAATACATACAATTTGATTATGGGACATCATAGGCAGTGGCATCATAGTGCAAAGTAAAAAATTATACTTGTCAAAAAAATTATAGGCAGTGGCATCATAGTGCAAAGAAAAAAATTGGAAAGACATTCCTCAAAACCTTCATTGGCAGTGGCATTGCTCAGTCAAAAAACAATCTTTTTTCCAAAAGTATCACAGGCAGCATCACAGAGCATCATAGGCAGTGGCAGTGGCAGTGGCATCACAGGCAGCATCACAGAGCATCATAGGCAGTGGCATCATAGTGCTCAGTTAAAAATTGGAAATTAATTCCTCAAAACCTTCATTGGCAGTGGCATTGCTCAGTCAAAAGAACACTCACAGAACATCATTGGCAGCAGTTTTCATCCAAAATTCACCAGTGGTAAAGCATCACAGAGCATCATGAACTAGAGCAGTAGAGCATCACAGACCTCCTGGATGAAGAAGAGCCGGGGACGAATGAGTAGGGGAACGTAGCCGCGGCGGAGCTCCGGCGTGGTGGCCGGAGGACGGAGGTGGGGAAGGAGGCGGTGGAGCTCGAGGGCCTCAGCGGATCCGGGTGAGCTCGACCTCAAGGCGACGGCAAATCCGGGCGAGCTCAAGTCGACGGCGGCGCGCTCCCGGCCCTCGCTGTCCAGAGGGGCGAGCTCCCGGCCGTCGGTGTCTAGAGGGGCGCGCGCGCGACGAGGAGCGGCCGGCGTGGAGGGGCGACGGGCGGAGGAAGGAGGTGTCGGAGATGGGGCCAGGGAGATGGTGCCTCAAACCCTAACCGCGGCGAGCTCAAGGCGACGACGGCGCGCAGAGGCGGCGGCGTCGCGGCGGAGTTAGGGTTCCGGCGAGGCGGCCACCGGCGTCTAGACGGGTCCGGCGAGGCGTCGAGGAAGACGGGGATGAAACGGATCTCCCCGCGGGCTCGACGACCGCGCTAGAGGGCGAGGGGGGCAGCTACGGCGACGGCGGCGCGCAGCTACGGTGGAGGCGCGCGGCCGGGGGGAAATTTCGGCAGCCTGACGGCGTCGCGAGGGAGAAAACGCGCCCAGGACTTAGCCAATTTTCGCCCTCGACGCGCGGCTGCCTTATATACCAGAGGGCCACAGTAGGGGCGGCTGGTGATATAAACCGCCCTTACAGAATAAATAGTAAGGGCGGTTTCGGATACAGCCGCCCCTACTATTGTTTTTTGGTTTATTTGAAATAAAATTATTAAATCAACATTATTAAGTGTTTTTGAGGTACAAAATGATAAAAAAACTTATGTGCCGCCGCAAAGATGCGCCCGCGTCCCCCCTGCAAGCCGCATCCGGCTTCTCCCCCACGCGCCGCCGCCCCTACACGCGCCGCCGCATTCCGCCGCCGCCGCCCGCCGGGCCGTGTTCGGCCCCACCTCCGCCGCGCCGGGAAACGGCCCCCCCTCCGCCGCAACCCCCGCCGCCTGCCTTCCTCCGGTGTGCCCGCCGGCCACCTTCCGTCCACAGCAGCACGGCGCGGGACTCCATTTAGCTGGATCCGGCGTCGGCCCGTCCAACCCATGTCAGTGGCCGCCCTCCCCTTCCCTGTTTCCACTGTCAAGACCTTTGCCTCGGCCTGCCGTCTCGTTGCAGGCTCCCCTCCGGTTACCTTGGCCTCCTTGTGCTCCCCCCAGCTGGCTGCGCCCCTCCGGCCTTGAACCTCATCCGCCCGACACCATCCATTCCTCCTACCGTCCCACTGTTCGCAACCCTTCCCAGCATGCTGCCATGCCCGGTGGAGGGGATGACGGCCGCGGCAACTACCCCCCGCCGGACCCCTGGTTCACGGCCGGCTACTACCCCTCCTTCAGTGGGCCGAGCCAAGCACCGGCAGCCGGAGCCATGCCACCGCCGCCACATGGGTTCCCCGCTTTCGACGTCAACAATTACGGCCCTGCCTCCAGTAGCGCAGCTGCGGGCAGCGGCGGCCCCAATGCGCCGGCCAATCCCTACTCCGGGTACTTCGGCGCTCCGCCAACACAACCGGGTCCATTCGGAGCCATGTCTGCGGTGGCGCTTGGGTTGTACCAATGCACACCTATTGCCGGCCCACAGTTCGCTGCACAACCACCACGGCATTCCACCTCCTCCACGGCGCCTTGGCAAGCTGGGCCCTCTGCATCCGTCCCGCACATGCCGATGCATCCTGTTCCTAGCGCTTACGGTGAGTGCCTGCCATCACTTTGCACAACTTACAGCTGGTAGTTTAAGCAGAATTGGATTTGCAGCCTTGTAATTAAACAGTTACTTGCATTTTTTTCAGTTAAAATCAGTTGTTTGTGCTTTCTTCTGATGATGCTAGTAACAGATTCTGTTATGCTTTTTGACTTTATAAATAGTAATTGACTTACATAAGATTCTCCACATTCTGCAATTGTTCTTGGATAGTAATCGTGACAGTTAAATGTAGAGAACAATTTCATGTCCCATGGTTAATATTTGCTAACTTCTTTCGTTCGTTGCATACGTGCAGGGGGTTACGGTGCGAGCAGTAGCCGACTAGCCCGTGGTGACATGCCACCCTGCCCCCCCCACATGGCCTTCGGTGGCAATGGACGATGATATATGTGCTTCCTCAGCTCCTTCACGTCGGATGACACGAAGCCAAAGCCGCCATGAGAGCAGTAGCCGGCTGGCCCCTTCCCCCGTTCAAGTGCTGTCAAGTAACGTCGACACAAATGATTCTGATGATGACGACGCCCTAGTGTCCTTGGTACGACAACCGGACCCCCTCTAATTAAATTCAAATGTTGAATGTACCATTGTTACTTGCATAGGAGTATCATAAACTGTTATGTTGTTGTAATCCCCCCGTATGCAGTATGGCTGATTAGTCCTCCCTTCTTTATATGGTTACGTAGCACGTGAACCGTAGAGCCCACTGGAACGATTCTCGAACGGAAACGTTATGTGAACTATGGGTGGAACAAAAGCAGCAAGGCAACTGTTCGCAGGGTAGAATGACTCCTTTAGGGTGGAGGAATTTGGTTCAGCGTTTCGAAGAAAGAACGGGCTGGAAACATGACAAGACACAGCTGAAGAGCAGGTATCGGCAGCTAAAAATCATCTACTCATGTCTGACCGTATTGCAAAGCAGCACAGGGGGTGGCCGAGCAGGGGGCGGCTACAAGGCCCGCCCATATATTTGGAATCGCTTCATTGGTGTAAGCATGCGGTTACCACTACTTCCATTCCGTATGTCGTTATTGTATGGTACTACATATGACATGGGTGCTAATTCCTGTCGATGTTACATGAACAGAAGCTAAAGGAGGTTGAGCGGCTCAAGCACGAGGAGCCCAGTTGGACACGGCTGCTGCCCGACATGTTCAACGACGTGGCCATCGACTTTGGGGCCATGCTTGGATCAGCCACCGCACGGGATTGTGAGGACACCCCCGCCCCCCAAAACACATCGCAACCAACCTCAGGTAGCCGAAAGAGGGGAAGCAGTGGGGAAATCAAATCGAGTGCTGCCAGCGTTTGCAAGAAGGAACAACCACCTTTGTCCACACCAAGCAGCAGTCGGGCCAAAAAAACAAAATCGTTCCTGTCCTCACTTTTTAGCAAGCTTAGCTCAGATGACGAAAAAGCTACAAAGGCTCTCACACATCTTTCAGAGAAGCAGCATCAGACTCACCAGGAGCAACGTGAGCAATATCGTCAGTGCTTGCAGTTGACTGTTGATTGTGGGATCGACGAGGCGAGCGAGGAGTACTTCTTTCTTTCGGAGGAGAAGTTCAAGGACGAGCAATCCAGAGACGCGTTCCTGTTCCTGAAAACCCGTGAGGCTAGAAGGAGTTGGATCGCGAGAGCGTGCGAGCGACGCCGTAGGAATTAGTCATGTAGTGCAGTGCCGTAGCAAGTTTGTATGCCAACGATCTATTTATGTAATCGTGTGTAGGTTGATGGAGTCGTTGTCTGTCTTGTTTACTTGAATTCATTGTTCTGTAAAACATGAACTACCTAAGTTGTTTGATTTGAATTCATTGTTCTGTAATTCATTGTTGTATTCTTGTTTACTTGAATTCAATTACATATGATGCCATATTTATTTCATTGTTATGTAATACATGTACTAACTAAGATGTTTGCCTTTGCTACTCAGGCTGCCAGTGGAGGTGACAATGCACATAACATGGGAACGGGTTCGGCCGGGCAAGAAGAGGAAGGCGACCAGGCGAACTCAGGCTCCGATTGGGATGGCCTGAATTGGGAAGGAGACACGAGTTCACTGAGTGATGGTACCTCAAGTGATGAGGCAGAAGATGAGCGGTACAAGGAGCTAGAGGACTTGTATGGCAAAGATAATCCAGTTTTCCAGGGCATTAAGATTTTCATGGAGACTCGCAGGATGCGGCGGAAACTGCTGAAGAAGGCCATACTTTTAGGCGCGTACCATGACATTTATTTGTGCAAACAACCATATAGAGTGCCAGTTGAGACTGGACTTCAGTGGGTAGAAAGGACATTGACAAATTCAACTTCTTGCTACAACATGTTTCGGATGCAGCCACATGTGTTTGAGTCGCTACATGAGCGGTTGGTTAGCGGCTATGGGTTGAAGTCTACTAGGAAGATGTCATCTAGAGAGGCTTTAGGCATGTTCCTTTACATGGTTGGACCCCCACAACCTGTTAGGCAGGCTGAGAATAGGTTTGAGAGGTCCATGGCGACTGTTAGCCACAAATTCCATGAGGTATTATCTTGTGTCACTAAGCTAGCCAAAGACATAATTTGCCCGAAGGATCCCACTTTCAGTTCGGTGCACCACAAGGTAGCAAATCATATGTCTGCTCCAGCCTTCAACAATGCAATAGGGGCAATAGATGGAACCCATGTCAAAGTTGTCGTACCTTTCAGTAAGGCTGGCCAATATATTAATAGGAGTAACGAGAAAACGCAGAATGTACTATGCATATGTGACTTTGATCGTCGCTTCACATTTGTTGCTTCGGGCATTCCTGGATCAGCACATGATTGGACAGTGCTGCAAGAAGCCATTCTCAAATATGGCCCAAATTTCCCCCATCCCCCCAGGTACGGTCTGTGAATGATTGCAATACATATGATAAATTTATATCACCATACAGGGGGATAATTTTTTGTGCTGCTGCTTGGTTCCTTTTTTGTGCTGCTGCTTGAACTTGGGAAGGTTACTTGATCATTCGAATCTCTTAGCTGCACACGCTTAAGTGTTTGCCAATGTCAATGCAGGAAAGTTTTATCTGGTGGATGCGGGGTACCCCAACAGGCCGGGGTATCTATCACCATACAGGGGGGTCAAGTACCATCAAGCCGCACGGAGACAGGGACCACGACCTTCTGGTATACATGAGGTATTTAACAAAGCACATTCTTCACTTAGGTCGGTCATAGAGCAGTCATTCGGGGTCCTGAAGATGAAGTGGAGAATGCTGTTGGCCATCCCTAGCTATCCTGAGCGTACACAAGCAGAAATTATTCTTGCATGTTGTGGGCTTCATAATTTTATTTTGGAAAATGATGATGACGATGTGGACTTTGCTGTGGCTGGGGCATTTGGAGGAATGACACTGGTCGAAGAAGACGAGAATGATGAGGAGAACACGCGTGAGGCCGATGAAGTTGAAGACGATGTAAACATGAATGCTGTCCGCGATGAAATTGCATATGCATGTTTGTTGGCCGGTAGGCGTCGTTGAGATACCTGTGCTTTATGTCGTATGTGCCATGCGTTGTGCCATCAAAGCGTTTGTATCGTCGTTAATATTTGTTGTTGCGACATGAAGTTTGCCCTCGGAATCTTGAGACTGTGTGTGTTGTGCCGGCATATTTGTTTGATGAACATTTGTGTACAATGAACATTACTTTTGTTGCAAACGAATAAGTTATGTATGATGGGTTGCAATATGTTTGTGTGCACTTAGCAATTTCATTGTTGACTTTGGCTGCTAATTTTTTTGCCAAACATGTGCAAAACTTTTGCATGCAAGTTTGAAGCCAAGCAAAAACTCAAAGCACTTGAATTGGACGAGGTTTGCATTCTCAGTGAACGACGTATGAAACGCCGGCCACGGCGTATAATTACCGAAGGCTACGGCGCTTGCAGGATCCCGAAGGAAGGCAACGCCGTATGGTACGACGGTACTGTGCATACACAGGGCGTATCATACGGCGTTATGTGGCATGAAGCTGTTCAAGTTTGGGTTGCAAAACCCAGGTCGCCGTATTATACGCCGTCGACGACGTAGTATCGTCGTACGTGTTACGCAGTGAGCATGTCAAGAGGATTTCGAGGAAAAGCAGCGCCGTATGAAACGTCGTAGGTACTTTGTGTACCGGCGGAACATACGTCGTTCATAAGTAGCCGCTGGAAAAGTGGTTCGACCGTTTGAAAAGTGGACGCCGTGTTATACGCCGCTGACTTTTGCGCACGACGTATCATACGCCGATCGCGGTTTTCAGGGGAGTTGTTGAGTTACGGCTAGTTCTTTGTGTCTAGCCTATATATAACCCCTTGGTCGATTCCGTGGCTGCTCTTTGGACCCCTTACCACCTGATACACCCCTTGAGAGTTGCAAGGAGCCACTTGTGTGAATAGAGATCACTCAGTTAGGCACCAAGGATCAAGGAATTCGATTCAGTCCGTGAGGTTTTGGCACAAGTTTCTCCATTAATTTCATTTGTTTTTTCCATGAAAAATTACATTCATGAGTATACATATGCGCATCAATTAATTTTGTTATTTTCAACACCCGTCCATTGTTTCTTCCTTTCCTTAATCAGAAATACGTGTTCATAATTATGTGCTCATGCAGATCTATCTCTATATTAAAAATTGTAATAGAAACTAATTGTTGTTGTTGTAAAAATTACTGAGCTGAATAGGCATTGTGCTATTTGACCACTACATATTTGTTTTCACATAGTATCTACCATTATTAGTACTACATCTGAATTTTTCCATGCTGCCGTATTAATATTTATGTGCACGTGTAGAGAATCCGATTTGTCAGGTGAGGTGTGGACTGTGCTAGTCGAATGCCGCTTGGAAGGAGCCATAAAATACATTTGTGCTCAAATGGACAAGGCTCTTATAGACCTTAACGCCATGGCAAGTATCAAAGATGGTGCAGGATTTGAGCAGCGGGACTACATGAGCCGCGCGCTTGCCTCCATGTCGTCTCGGTGGGTCCCACCTGTCGGCGCCCAGATTCAGATGTGCTCTTGAGTTCTTGAAGAACAAGCAAAATTTTTCTTTTTAATCTCTGCATGAACCTTGTAACTAGTCTTTCTCCCTCATATGAATTTTAAATTAGATCATTTTTCCCTAAAAATTCCTAAAATCATGCTCTATCAATTTACAAAACTTATTAAGGCTAATATTTTGAAAAATTTTCTCGTGTTAGTCAGTTCAAACAATATAAATAAATGACAACTACAATCAATATTTTTATACACAAAATGATGTCAAATGGAAAAGTGATGAATACCAAAGTTTCACAACTCATCAAGATCTACAAACGTTATTTAGGTCTTTTTGTCATTTTCAAAAGTGGTAATAACATGAAGTACAAATTTGACAAGTCTCTAACATTGTTTCTTAAGCTATCTAGGTGAATCTAGGATTAATGCCCAACGTATACTACATCTTTTGAAAATGACAAAATGACCTAAATAAATATTGTAGATCTTGATGAGTTATGAAACTTTGGTATTCATCACTTTTTCATTTGACATCATTTTGTGTTCAAAAATCTTGCTTGTAGTTGTCAATTTTTGTAATTCAAAATTTGGATTTTTCAAACTTTGTCAAACGGATCAATGACTTAAATAAAGTTTGTAGATGTTGATGAGTTCTACAACTTTGGTATTCATGACTTTTCATTTGAAATCATTTATTACCCCAAATAAATTTGTGAATTTCTCAAATGTTGAAATCTGAAAATTAAATATTCAAAGCTAACTCGTATGTGGAAATGACCAAAATAAAAGTTGTAGATCTCGATAATTTGTAAAACTATTGTATTGACAACTTTCTCATTTGAAGTCGTTTTTGATGTCTTAGAATTTAAATATATTTGAACCATTAAAAGAAAATAAAAAGATATGAATATCTGGGTATATAATTGTGTGTTGGGCCGTGATTCAGCATGCCCAAAGGTTTCACCGAGGGCATGTGGTACCACAAGGTTGACCTCACCTCTATGACGCGTGGGTCCAATAATGGTGGGGCCCATGAGCGAGTGACTGATAACTAATAGTAAACGCGACGAGTTGACTATCTTCCCCGCCGGGCTCTGGCCTGCTCGCCTGCCTCTGCCCCGCCTCGCACTCCCTCCATGGCCATAGACGCTGCACCTCTGCTCCGCCTCTGCCTCGACTACGAAGTGGCAGGGAAGAGGGAGGCCAAGAGCATCCGTGCTCGACGCGGCTGCACTAGAACCCACCCAGCTCCGCTCCGTGCAGCGCCGTCGCTCGCGCAGCGCGTGGCCGACGCTCGGGACCAGCAGTGGTGAGGACGACTTCGTGGTGGTGGTGGGGTCAAGGGGGAGATTGCCGGGGGTGGCGGCAGGCGGGTCCCACCTGTCAGCGGCTTCTTCACGGAGGAAGCGGAACCGACAGATATTGCCTTTCTGCCTCTTCCCCCAAATCGTCCCATCACAACTGGGGTTTTTTTTTTGCCTTCCACCATCGCCAACAAACAGAGTTCAACAAACTGACGAACAAACTAGCAGTTCAACAAACACAAATTAAGCAGTTCTTGACACACATTATTACAGAGGAACAAACTAAGCCGTAGTCGCCCCAGGAGTCCCACCGCTGGTTCCGTCGTCATCGTCGCCGCCGGCGCCATCGCCTTCGCCGCCGTCGTCGTCGTCGTCGCCGCTGGCATCCTTGACCATGGGGAGCTTCTCAAGCTCTTCAGCCAAACCATAGATCCTGAAGGCGAAATCCTTGACGGTCGAGTTCTTCGGATAATCTGGTGCCTTGATGCCGAACGCAGTGGCCACACCGCGAAGCTTCGTGAACGCTTCGCGGAGCATGTTGCCGCTCCAGATGTTGTCGGCGACGATCTCCGCCGCCTTGGCCTCCCGCTTCTCCGCCGCCTTGGCCTCCTGCTCCTCCTTAGCCTTCTTCCGACGGCTGTCGTCGTCGTCCTCCTCCCTTCCCCGCTTCATCGACGACAGGTCACTCGACGATGCCATGCCGCCGCCGCTCTTCTTGGCCTACTCTCCCTGCTCGCCGCCGCTCTCCCCGCTCGCCTTTGCCGCCGGTCTGTGTGTTGGACTGGGTGATGAAAATGCCGAGTTTATAGGGCCGGGGGGAAGCGAACCGTCTGGCTCCCCACTACTCTTGAAGTAACTGGCCGGGGGGAAGCGAACCGTCTGAAGTAACTGGCCGGGGGGAAGCGAACCGTCTGGCTCCCCACTATCCACATCAATACAATTGGTATAAAAAAATATCCAAAATCAATACAATTGGTATAAAAAAGTTTCAAAAGCAAGAACAAATAACTACTAGTTGCTGAACGGTAATTGTAATTCTTTATATGGCTATAATATATGAGGTTCCAAGATCGATTCTGGAGTCCGCACCTTTTTTCCTCTAATTTTTTGTTTTCCTCTATTTTTACATCCAATCAATACAACTTTTTTAAATTTTGTCCATGAATGTGGTTGTAGGGTTTCCTCATTTGTCAAGAAACTATCTTCCACAATGCAATTTTATATTCTAGTATCCCACAGTAGGGGCGGCTGGTGATATAAACCGCCCTTACAGAATAAATAGTAAGGGCGGTTTCTGATACAGCCGCCCTTACTATTGTTTTTTGGTTTATTTGTAATAAAATTATTAAATCAACATTATTAAGTGTTTTTGAGGTACAAAATGATAAAAAAAACTTATGTAAATATAAAAATATACATGTGGAGCCTTCATGAAGGTTTAAGTCACAAGGAGATGAAGGACACTTGGTTTAGTTAGGTTTTCTAGTTTTCTAGTTTTCTAGTTTTCTAGCTAGGCTTATGCTTGAGTTAGATGCACACATACCAAAACCTAGCCCAAAACATCCCAAATATATCCTAGATCAAGTTTGAAGCCAAGCCAAAACTCAAAGGGCTTGAATTGGACGAGTTTTCAACAATGAGCGCACGGCGTATGATACGCCACCAACGGCGTACAATGAAAGAAGGCAACGGCGCGTGAAGGAACCCGAAGGAAGGCTACGACGTATGATACGCCGGTACTGTGTGTACACGGGGCGGATCATACGGCGTAATACGGCAGGAAGATGTTCAAGTGTACCAAGGACACCGTACTATACGCCGCTCACGGCGTAGTATCGGCGTACCAGTTACTCAGTGAGCATGGCAAGATGGTTTCGAGGAAAGCGATCGCCGCATTATACGCCATGTGTACTTGTGTACCGGCGGATCATACACCGTTCATAAGTAGCCGTTGGAAAAGTGTTTCGACCGTTGGAAAAGTGGACGCCGTATTATACGCCGAGTCACTTTTGTGCATGGCGTTTCATACGGCGGTGGAATATTCGCCGAGCCCCACCTGTCCTATATATGCGTTCGCTGTTTGACCTAATCGCGTTCACTTTTGACCAACCGCCCGCTGCCTCCCGCCGCTCCCGACCCCGCGCGCCGCCAGCCCGCCGCCGCCGGTCTCCCCGCGCCGCCCCGCCGCCGCGCAGACCGCCCACCGGCCCTTATCAGCCCGCGCCCTCCCTAGGTCCCGCGCGCCCGTGCCCTAAGCGCCGCGCCCGTGCCCTAAGGCTACGGCGCGTGAAGGAGCTCGAGAAGAAGAAGCGCGCCTCGTTCCTCTGGTCTCCTTCTCCGCGCGCCCAAGCCCCTGTCCGAACTCGCCGTGGTGAGAATCGGTTTCCCCCTTTTCAAATCCAATCAAGGGTGTACTTACGGCGTGCATAAACTCGCCGTGGCGAGAATCGCTGTCATGAATTTGTGACTCTGAGTTCAATTCCTTCCAAATTCATATGAAATTTCATGAATGTGCCCCAATCCAATTTCATCTAGGGTTCTTTTCAAATCATGCCATGCAATTTGTGTGCCTTAGAGTTCAAATTCTCACAAATTCATGAGCAATTACTTGGTGTCTTGATCTATCTCTAGTGCCTAAACTTCATGATCTCGAGTTCATCAATGACATATCTATGTTTCAGTGATCAAATCTCTGCCAAATTCATGCCTAGCACCATATGCACTTCTTTTTGCTAAGTAGATTGTGGCCAATGCTTAGTGCATCCTAATTTGCTTAGCGAAGTTTTTCATATGGTCAATCTATGCCAAATCTTGTCATATCCTTCTAGAGTTCTTGCTTAGGCTCATATCTTTCTTCCATACTCTTGTCGCTCATTCCAATCTTTATCAACAGATGACGAAGAGAAAGGGAAAGGAGATTGCACCCCAAAAGACCAAGAAGAAGAAGACTCGCGAGCAGCGTGAGCTTGAGAGAGTCCTGGCAGTCCCAGATACCCACCAACAGCGTCCTCTCCGGATCGGAGGCAGTCCGAGTCAGGGGGAGGCAGGGGGAGCACAGGCTGGGGGAGCAGGTTCAGGGACAGCAGAGACAGAGACAGAGCAGACAGAGGAGCCCCAGCTTCGACGCTCCGGCCGCGCTCGTACTACTCCGAGCACCGCCACTCGCCAGGGTCCTCGGACTCGAGGTGGCGGTACCCAGCGCGGCCGTCGAGGGCAGAGTCCCCAGCTTGAGGAGCTAGCAGAGGTGCACAGGAGGGACCCTCAGCCAGGAGAGCACCCAGAGGTCGCTCAGTTTCGTTTGGTGGATCTCACCAACGTCAGAGCCGGCCACATCAAGAGGATGCGTCTATCTCAGGACATTGATTGGTTTGTTCCTGTCAGAGAGCCCGGGGTTGATCAGCGCTTCTGGACATACATTCAGCACAGCTTCTACCTGTCCTATCACAAGAGGCGCATCAGTCCGTTTGAGCACCGTCGGATTGACGTGGATCGTATCCGGGAGGCAGCTGGGGAGGACGTCAGGCCGTACTTTGAGGCACAGCCAGGACTGATTGACTTGCTGAGCCACAATGGCTATATTGAGGAGTGGATCCGAGTCTTCTACTCCACTGTGTGGATCTCCCCGGACCGCGAGTACATGATCTTCATGTTTGAGGGGGAGAAGCACAGACTGACAGCTCAGCAGATCAGGACTTTCTTCGGGTTGGAGCCGTCTGAGTACAGGATTCACGAGCAGGCTCACCCTGGTGCCACTCCTCCACGTTGCAGTCAGCTTGGGGGTGTCTTCCCTACCGACGAGCAGGTCGCGATGCTTTTTCAGCGCCCGCTGATCCCTGGAGATCCTCGAGTCCCAGATGCTCTGACTCAGTTGGCCTACGCTCTTCTCCGCACTACTCGTGTCTCACTACTTCCGAGGGCAGGCTACGGGGAGGCAGTCTCATCTGTTCAGCAGTGGCTACTGGCAGCGTTGATCACGAAGACCCAGTTCGACATCGCCGACTTCCTGATTTGTGAGATTCAGGATGTCATCGCAGACGGGTTGCCAGCTGGACGCCGGATGGTCTACGGTCACATACTCTCTCGGATCTTCTCGACCTACCGGCCACCCCGCTTCAGAGAGCTCTACGACTCAACGACTTCTCGCTACGCCACCTACGGTCCGGCCAAGCCGGATGACAGACGCCGGGGCCGTAGGGCCATGAGGCAGGCCACCGAGCAGATGGCTCCAGAGCAGAGGGCAGAGGCAGCAGAGGAGGACCGTACCTTAGCTCGGGCAGAGGCTCAGTTACCGCAGTACTTCATGGTCTCCAGTGACAGCTCTGAGGACAGCGACTTCGAGCTTCCACCGCTCTCGCCTCCTCCTCTTGCTCACGACGCCGAGGCAGGACCTTCAGCTCCACCACCTCCACCGCCTCCGGTTGTCTCAGAGGCCGCAGTGACCCAGCCGACAGAGCTCACAGCTATTCTACAGTCACTGGCGGCGACTCAGGCAGCCCAGCTCGAGCAGTCTCGTCGCTTAGAGGAGCAGCAGGCAGAGTTGAGGAGACAGCAGGCCCAGCAGCACGAGTCGTCCCGGAGGGAGCAGCTAGCCCTCCAGAACGAGCTCGCTCGTCAGGTGGCCAGGCAGACAGAGATGATGAACATGATGCTCCAGCAGCAGCAGGCCACCGCTCTAGCCCTTCAGCAGCATCAGCACACCTCAGCACTGATGTTCACCTGGCTGCACGGGACGATCGGCACCTTGTACGACCACGCAGGACTTCCAGCTCCAGTGGTGCCCGATCTTAGACCCCCGGTGACGGCCTCTACTCCTCTACCAGCTTCAGTTGGCGGGTATCAGTTGACTCCTATTGCTACCTTTCCGATCTCGCCGCTGATCCAGACCGGGCCGTTCCCTCGTCCAGTCCTCTCCCCAGAGCCAGTGCAGCAGCAGCCGCAGCAGCAGCAGCAGGAGGTTCCCCAGAGCCCGAGCCTGTTCTCAGTTGCTCACCAGCACGCTCCAGTCAGTTCAGGGCTTCTTCTCTTTGAGCCGTCACCTCAGCCGACACTCCCAGTTTCGACCACTCCAGTCCAGCCGGTCACTGCTACTTCTTTCGAGACACCCGACTCTACACTTCAGTCGGTGACCGCACAGATCGAGCAGGAGTTGATGGCTGCAGAGGACCCCCTTGCTTCGACTTCGTCCGGACTCCCGACGGCTTCTGCTTCACTTCCAGCCGAGTCCGAGACCGCCGGCACTGCTTCCGACTCCGACACCAACGAGGACATCGACAACGACCAGTACACGACAGTGCCTCGTCGTGCGGAGACTCCTCCAGCCTCTACGCCTCCAGCGCAGGACCCTTGAGGACCTCCTTTTGGTGCTTAGATGCCAAAGGGGGAGATAGATAGGAGGGTTAGAGATAGGGGGAGCTTGGGAGGGAGTGTGTTACTTCTTTATGTGTTTTCTGTGTATGGACATGTTATTTGGATCTTGAGCGTGCTTGTGTTTTGACATGTCTATATACCTTGTGAGTGGTTTGCTTAAGTAATGCTTGTTTAGTTAGGTTTTCTAGTTTTCTAGATAGACCGTACTATTAAGGGGGTTTCTAAGTTAGTAGCTTGATCAAAACTAGGCTTATGCTTGAGTTAGATGCACACATACCAAAACCTAGCCCAAAACATCCCAAATATATCCTAGATCAAGTTTGAAGCCAAGCCAAAACTCAAAGGACTTGAATTGGACGAGTTTTCAACATTCAGCGCACGGCGTATGATACGCCGCCAACGGCGTACAATGCAGGAAGGCTACGGCGCGTGAAGGAACCCGAAGGAAGGCTGTGGCGTATGACACGCCGGCACTGTGTGTACACGGGGCGGATCATACGGCGTACTACGGCAGGAAGATGTTCAAGTGTACCAAGGACGCAGTACTATACGCCGCTCACGGCGTAGTATCGGCGTACGAGTTACTCAGTGAGCATGTCAATAGGGTTTGGAGGAAAGCGATCGACGCATTATACGCCGGTGGCGGCGTATATGTTTCGGCTGAGTCAGCAGTTAACATGTGGCATATGACCGTTGGAGTTTATGCACGCCGTATGATATGCCGTTTGTACTTTGTGTACCGGCGTATCATACGTCGTTCATAAAAGTGTTTCGACCGTTGGAAAAGTGGACGCCATATTATACGCCGAGTCACTTTTGTTCACGGCGTATCATACGCCGTTCACGGTTTTCATGGGAGTTGTTGAGTAACGGCTAGTTCTTTGTGTCTAGCCTATATATAACCCCTTGGTCGATTCCATGGCTGCTCTTTGGACCTCTTACCACCTGATACACCCCTTGAGAGTTGCAAGGAGCCACTTGAGCAAATAGTGAAGATCTTGTGAGAGTTTGAGCTAGTTCATCCACTTAGTGTGCATCTAGCTTGAGCTTGGGTTTAGTCTTTGATCAAGTGAAGTCTTGGAGGCCTGTTACCCTTGGAAAATGTGGGGGCTGGTGTGGGATCATATTTTGGCTATAAATGACTGCCACAAAAATCTCAAGCCATTTCAACAAAGTTGGAGTGCACTTGCTTCACAAGGGTATATGGAGCCTTTAATGGAATCACATACATAAATGAAATCACATACATAAATGAAGTCTCACACATAAATGAAATCACATACATAAATGAAGTCTGACACATACATAAGGTATAGTCTCACATACATAAAGGTAGTCTCTCGAACACATCACGTTCAAGAACTAGCTATTCATCCCTAACAACTCTCCCCTTGACCCCTTTCCTTTCCCATGGCAATATGTCTTTGGGCAGCTTCTTTTCCACATCTTCGATCTTCTTCGTAAAGTCTGTGTATAGCTGCATTTCAGCATAGTGATTATACTCATCAGGATCGTCCACGCCATCAACTCCGATAATGTGCTGTTTTCCAGAGACAACCACGTGCTTTGTCCTCTTCTTTGGTGGAAGGTTAGACACTGGGTCAGGTAAATAGAAAACTTGTGCCACATCTGAAGCGACCACCCAAGGGTCATCTCGGTAGCCTACATTTTCAAGGTCAACCATCGTCCACCCGATCTCATTCAGTTCGTGTTGTTTGATCCAGCGGCAACGAAACAGGGCCACTTGTATATCCGCTCCATAGTCAAGTTCCCATATATCTTCAATGATGCCAAAGTAATTGATTGTTCGCCCCTTTTGGTTTATTGCTTCAGTTCGAACCCCGCTGTTTTGGTTCACACTTGTCTTATCCTTTGCATGGGTATAGAATGTGTACCCATTGATTTCGTAAGCTTGCCAAGATGTCACTTGTCTCGATGGCCCAAGTGCTAACCTATGGACGGTAATATCATCTTTGGTTGGTCCAGTCGGTATGTTTTGGTCCTTCAACCATGCAGTCAATCGTTGCTTGTGTTGTTTCATGACCCACTCATTTGAGCGGCCATTTCTCTCCTCCTCTATGATAGCCATGTGTTCATCAATGTACCGTCGCATCACTTCTGTAGTCGCTAAGACACTGTAATGCGCCCGACTCACTTCATTGTAATCTTCGTCAATGAACACTTTTTTGCCCCTGGTGCCTTTCCCAGCCAACCTACCCTTGTGACGAGACTCAGGCTTACCAATCGCTCTCTGTACTTTTAGATACTCTTGACAGCACTCTACGACTTCTTCAGTAGTGTACCCCTCTATCATGGAGCCCTCTGGGTAATATCGATTATGCACGTATCGACTTAGGACAGACATGAACCGCTCGTAGGACCACATTTCATACAAGTAGCAAGGTCCCAGTGCCTCTATCTGATGAACCATATGAATCATGAGATGTGGCATGATATCAAAGAACGCGGGAGGCATACACATCTCTAGCTGGTTTTGGGTCTCCACCACGAAATCATGTAGTGACTTCAGCTCTTTCTTGCTAATCACCTTCTGCGAGATCTTTGAAAAGAAGTAGCACATACGGGTGATAGCCATTTTCAAGAATTCTGGCTTTATAGCCCTGATAACAATAGGTAGGAACACTGTCAACATTACATGACAATCGTGGGCCTTCAAGTGTGTTATTGACAGGTCCTTCATGGACACTAGCTTCTTGACATTTGCCGAAAACCCAGTAGGGACTTTGACCCCCCTTAGGTAATTGCATATAGCCCTCCTCTCTTCTACGGTGAAGTTGAAGCAAGCCGCGGGCAGAGTGCATTTTCCATCTGCCCCTTTTACCGGGTGAAGCTCGGGCTTCACTTTTAGCTGCACCATGTCTTTCCGTGATTTCAGACCATCCTTTGTCTTGGGCGTGTCCATGAATGTAGCCGCGAGACTCTCGAAGACATTCTTCTTCAAGTGCATATCATCAATGGCATGGGGAACCTCCAAGTCTGGCCAATAAGGCAAGTACTGAAAGAAGATGGATTGTTTCTTAAAAGGTACGCCTTCGATAGGAGGTTTACTTCTATCTCTGATCGTCCCATCTGGATTCTTCTTTCCATAGACGATTTTTATGTTTTTCACCATTTTGTATACATATTCTCCATTCCTGCGTCTCTCTGGAGGGGGTTCAGTCTCTAGAGTGTTGTCGTAATAATGTTTGAACCTTACGCTGCGGTACTTGTGAGTTTGCTGTAAGAAGCGTCGGTGCCTCATATAAACTATCTTTTTCGATGCATCCAGATACACATATGAAGTAACGTCCAAGCAGGTTATGCATGCAGTCTTCCCTTTGATCTGTCCGTTCAAGGCAAACAACGCGGGATAATCATTGGTAGTAACAATGATTATGGCTCGACATATAAAGTCCTCCTTTCGGAAGGCATCATACATCGGCACCCCCTTCCAGAATTCTGTCATTTCTTGCATCACAGGCTCAATAAACACGTCTATGTCAATGCCCGGTTGTTTAGGACCAGAAATGAGACAAGTAAGAAAGAGGTACTTCCTCTTCTGACACAGGTACGTTGGGATGTTGTACATGGTCAAGAGCACAGGCCAAGTGCTATGGTCACTCGTCCTCTCATTGAAGGGATTCATTCCATCAGTGCTCAATCCAAACCGTACATTCCTTGGGTCCTCGCTGAATTCTCTGTGCTTCTTATCAAAGCTTTGCCACTGAGTACCATCGGCCAGGTGTGCAATCCTATCATCATCTATCTGGCGCGTATCATCCCACCATGTCATGAGTTGGGCTTCTTTGGGGTTTAGGAAGATACGCCTCAAGCGGTCCTTCACTGGTAGGTGCCACATTACCAAGGCGGAAATTTTTCTCTTCTTTGAATCAATGCCTAATGGACTGTCCTCTTGCACCTGAGAATGTTGTACCGCCTTTTTTCCACCCTTCTTCCTCTTGTTCCCTATGGAGGCTTCATTCCCTAAGTACTGATCGTTGTTCTTGTACCGACTGGCCCCGCACCTAGGACATTTATCTAGATCCTTGAATATGTCGCCGCGAAAGAGGATACAGTGGTTCGGGCATACATGGATTTTTTCAACACTCATTGTCAACGGACTTACAACTTTCTTTGCCTGGTACGTGTTGGCAGGAACTGAGTTTGGCTTTGGTAGCAACCATGACAGGAGGCCCAGCAGATCATTGAAACTGCAGTCCGACCAACCGTATTTAGCCTTGAGGATGAGTAGTTCAAGCACAAAATGTAGCAATGTCCAGTGTGTCGGACAACCATTCGCAACACCATAGACAGTCTCCTTCGATGCTTTTGTTACCCTCTCTAGGTTTTCAAGACCATTCACGCTCTTTTGGATTATTTCTGGTCCAATGGCCCAAAGCATTTCCTCCAAATAATCACCATCATCTTCATCCCCGACACGTGCTCCAACGTCAACATTACCACCTGTGTCCTTACCAGTGCAACCGTCATCACCACCTGTGCCGTTACTATCCCAATCAACATCACCTTCAAATTCATTGTGACATCCGCGGTTCATTCTTACTTCAAGCTGTTCTGAATACTGGGAGAGGAGCTTTTGGGTGTCGGGGTCGTCTCCTATCAGATTTTCCATGTCATCATCATAAACTTTATTTTCACCATGATGAATCCAGACTGTGTAGTCCTTAACAAATCCTCGCGTAACCAAATGTTCTCTGATGACCTCTACGTCTCTCCATGCCAGTATGTTCTTGCAATCAAAACACGGACATACTATTATATCATTATTTTCTGTCAACGTCTCTGCATGCTTCTCAGCGGCTTCAATGAATTTATCCACCTCGTCACGGTAACTTTGCTTCCACCTTAACTCGCCATACATCCAAGAATTCCTGTGCTCCATATCCTTCAGGACAACAATTAAAAGAAAGTACATTAAAGAAACCATTAATCGGATAACTAAATACATACAAATGGCAAACCCTAAATAGATACAAATAAAGAGTCATTAATATATAAAGAATTTAAAGCAATTAGTATGGATGCACTAATAGATAATGATTTTACAAAATTTACGCAACAAAAATCATAGCAGTTGGAGTTTCGAGGAGGAAGATAAACTTGTTGCAAATTTGCGCCACGAATTAAAAAGAAAAAATACATATACATGACAAACCTTAAACAGCTACAAATAAATAGTCATTAATATAGAAAAATTTATAGCAATTAGTATGGATACACTAATAGATAATGATTTTACAAAATTTACGAAACAAAAATCATAACATTTGGAGTTTCGAGGAGAGAGATAAACTAGTTACAAATTTGCGCCACGAATTAAAAAGAAAAAATACACGTGTTCATCCTAAGCAACCATGAACCCTAGCTACAACTAGCTTTTCTAGTCCACTAAAATCATGCAATGTAGACTAATAGAAGGGTGTAATCCGATCCACTAACAAATCTACCCTAGTACCTCCAAAATTAGGGCCTTAGTTTGCTCACTAACCAACCATTAAAACTTTAATAATTAAAGGCATGGAATAGCATTTTCTTACCTTCTACAAGCTCTCCACCAAAGTATTTGAGCTCAAAACCTCCCCCTTAGTAGAGCAATTTTTGGGAGGAGCCCAAGGCCTCCCAACCTTTTTTTGCGAGTTGGAGTGAGTGAACCCGAGGAGGAAGAAGAGAGGGCTGTGTTGTTTTTGGTACAGACCACATTAGGGGCGGTTTCTAATTGAGCCGCCCCTACAGCTATAACAGTAGGGGCGGCTTATATTCCAGCCGCCCTTACTATATTTTCAGTAGGGGCGGCTCAGACACGAACCGCCCCTACTAATCTGTACAACAGTAAGGGCGGTTCGTAACTCCAGCCGCCCCTACTGTTAATTCTGCAGGGGCGGCTGGTCAGCTCCTGGGGCTGTTCGGTCGCTGTAAGAACGGTCCGCCCCCGAACCGCCCCTGTTGCAAAAAGGAGGCGTTCTTACAGTTTGTTTTTGTAGTAGTGCGTCCTGCTCGCGCAAGTCGCTCGATTCTCCGACTGTAACCGCAACAGGTGCTATATATATAATATACATAGAGCCCGGCGTGATCCTCTCTTCTTCTCTTCGCAAGACCGTACAAAGCTAGGGTTCTAGAGTTGCCGTTCCTCACCAATTCTTCTTTACACTAAAAAAGGCCGCGGCGTTGCCGCGGATGGCTAGTAGATGCACCCGTGCTACCTTTTTTTAAACATTTTGGTCGTACAAATATTTATTTTAGAAATAAACGTCAGAGTGCGTTGAACCCGTAAAAGCGCTCTGTGAAAATGTTGTAAATATTGGAGTGTTGGGTATCTTTTGTTTTGAAGTGTATCTTATGTTCATATATATAAATTTGTGTAAGAGAATTGAAAAGCAGCATTGAATTCTATTTGCTATGTATTAATTTTTGTAGGTTTTGGTATTTGGAGTACTTTTTATGTTGGAAAATTATTAATTTAAAAGTATTTTGGTAGTCAGATGTTAGATATAATGGGGAGATTGAAAAAGTAATTTCGATTTTTGTAAGTGTGGCCTACAGTATATTTGTTGGTTTTTAAATTTGTTTTGGTGGTTGGATGTTAGCTATAATGGAGGAATTGGAAAAGTGAGTTCGATTTCTTAAGTTTGCTCTACAGTATGTTTGTTGGTTTTTAAATTTTGAGTCGCTTCCATGTTCAATTGTTTTTAATATGAAGATGTTTTGG
>CM014270.1:21710821-21785340 GCA_004135705.1 Alloteropsis semialata | reverse complement strand
ATAGGCACCAACTGGTTCGCTGGAGTGGGCTCTCCCTCAAGATCAAAGGTTGACCGGGAGGTAGGGCGGCTCTTTCCGGCCATTTTTGTGGATTTGGAAGGTTTGGCTCGGAGGTTTCAGAATGTGGGTGAGGAAGAACTCAGATGAGAAGGGAGAAGAGGATGGGTGGAATTTTAAAGAAAGAACAACCCTCTTCTCGGATCAATCAGAGGTTGAAACGCTCATCCACCGCGGAATGGCCTCAGAGACGTTGGAGTGGAGAGTTGATCCAGCTCGGGAGGCCGTCGGTCGACCTGGTGGGGTCGGCCGACCTGGCCCTGATCCCGATTGCCTTCAATTTTTTCGTGCACTACGTGACAGGTCAAAAATACCCCAAAGTGTGTGCAAATGTGCTAGGGGCTAAGGACATTAGTGTAAGGAGTAATTATAGATGAGAATTATCTATTACCAAATTGATCACATCAAATTCCTCTTCTATTTTATTATCAGGTTCAAGAAAAACTTTTAAACGCTGACCATTTACCTTGAAGAGGTTACCTTCATCATCTTAGAGTGTGATGGTCCCGTGTGACGAAGTCTCCACCACAACGTATGGTCCTTCCCATTTGTTTCAAAGTTTTCCATGCCCAAATAGCTTCACCCTAGAATTAAAGAGTAGTACCTTATCTCCGGAGTGGAACTCCTTCACCTTGATCCTCTTGTGGTGCCATCTCTTGGTTCTTTCCTTGTAGATTCTGGCACTATGGTATACTTTGTCTCTCCACTCTTCTAACTCTGATAGCTGCATTTTCCTCATCTGCTGGGCTGCTGGAAGGTCCATGTTCCATTTTCTTATGGCGCAGTGTGCCCGATGCTCTAGCTCAATCGGTAAGTGGCAAGTCTTGCCATAAGCCAGTTGATATGGGGACATCCCGATCGGCGTTTTGTATGCCGTCAAGTATGCCTATAGAGCATCTGGTAACTTGCTCTTCCATCCTTTCCCCATTTCTGTCACCGTCTTCTGCAGAATGTTCTTGATCTGCTTATTTGATGTTTCTGCTTGACCGCTTGTCTGGGGGTGGTATGGTGTAGCTATATTGTGCCTTGCCCCTAGTTCTGCCAGAAACTTTCGGAAGGTCTTGTCGATGAAATGCGACCCTCCATCACTGATTACCATCCAGGGGGTTCCAAAACATGGAAAGATGATCTCATGGAGCATCTTTCGCGCGTGTTTGGAATCAGCGTCTTGACATGACATTGCTTCAACCCACTTCGAGACGTAATCCACTGCCACTAGGATGTACTCACTGTCATATTATTTGACAAAGGGTCCCATGAAATCAATGCCCCACACATCAAACAGCTCAACTTGCAAGTTGTTTGTGAGTGGCATTGCATCTCTTGATGTGATCCCTCCGTGCTTCTAGCATTGCTGGCATCGTCGAATGAATCTTTTGTATTCTCATACATTGTTGGCCAGTAGAATTCACTCTGCCAGATCTTTGACCTTGTTCTAAATGCCCCGTAGTGACCTCCATATGGGGCTGTACGGCACTGCTCGATGATCTTTCTTGCTTCATTTGTTGGTACACATCGCCTGAGCATGCCATCTGAACATACCCTGTACAGGTATGGTTCATCCCATAGATGGAGTCTACTTTCGTAGATAAGCCTTCTCTTGTTCTCCCCTGGTGGTACATATCCTGCAACCATGAAATTCACAATGTTTGCATACCAGGGGTCGGAGGCTGTCACCTTGAGTAGGGTGTCGTCGTGTAGGAAGTCATTTATCGGTAAGTCCTGCATGTCAGTGAACTGCATACGCGACAAATGATCTGCTACTGAATTCTCTACTCCCTTTTTATCTTTAATTTCCAAGTCAAATTCTTGGAGTAAGAGAATCCAGCGGATAAGACGTGGTTTAGCATCTTTCTTGGTAAGCAAAAATTTTAAGGCAGCATGATCGGTGTAGACAATCACCTTAGCTCCTACCAAGTAAAATCTAAACTTGTCTATAGCAAAGACCACGGCCAGAAGCTCTTTTTCAGTGATAGCATAGTTAAGTTGAGCTCCTGTCAAAGCTTTGTTAGCATACGAGATAGCATGATGATTCTTATTTTTGGTTTGCCCGAGGACAGCACCAACAACATAATCACTAGCATCACACATTATCTCAAAAGGTAGCGTCCAGTCAGGGGGTTGAATGACTGGCGCTGAGATGAGAGCATTCTTTAAGATTGTAAAAGTATGTAAACACTCATCATCAAAGTCAAAGGGAGCATCCTTAGCTAATAGGCTAGTGAGGGGCCTGGCTATCTGAGAAAAATCTTTAATGAAACATCGTTAAAACCCCGCATGTCCTAAAAAGCTACGGATCCCCTTGACATTGGTAGGAGGTGGAAGTTTTTCTATAACTTTAATTTTTGCTCTATCCACCTCTATCCCCCTTTTGGACACTAAGTGTCCTAACACTATACCCTCTCGGACCATGAAGTGGCACTTTTCCCAATTTAGCACCAGGTTCTTGTCTCGGCATCTTTGTAGCACCCTATCTAGATTCTGCAGACAATGATCAAAGTTTTTCCATAGACTGAAAAGTCATCCATGAATACTTTCATGATTTCTTCTATCATGTCTGAGAAGATAGACATCATGCACCTTTGGAACGATGCTGGAGCATTGCATAAACCAAATGACATCCTATGGTATGCATACGTTCCATAAGGGCATATGAAGGTGGTCTTTTCTTGATCGTCGGGGTGGATTGGAATCTGATGGTAGCCAGAACACCCATCAAGGAAACAGAAAAAGGAGTGGTTCGCGAGTCTCTCCAACATCTCATCGATGAAGGGGAGCGGGAAGTGGTCCTTCTTCGTTGCCTTGTTGAGTCGGCGATAGTCAATGCACATCCGCTACCCAGTAACGGTACGCTGAGGAATCAGCTCGTTTTTCTCGTTACTTACAGTGGTCATACCTCCCTTCTTGGGTACTACTTGAACAGGGCCGACCCATTCGCTGTGAGGGACGGGATAGATAATCTCGGCGTGAAGAAGTTCCAAGACTTCTTTCTTCATGACTTCCCTCATCTCATTGTTTAGCCTATGTTGATGCTCCCTAGATGGTGTAGAAGACGGGTCTATGGGAATGCGATGGGTAAAGAGCACGGGGCTTATTCCCTTCAGGTCTTTGAGGGAGTATCCGAACGCTGAGCGGTGTTTCTCGAGCACCTTGATGAGTTTATCACTCTCGTCTTGCGACAGCTTGTCACTAATGATAACAGGGGTATCCCTGTCCTCATTTAGAAAGACATAACGGAGGCCAGCGGGTAAGGGTTTTAGTTCTATGTGTAACTTGGGTGGCTCCTCATTTTCAAGTGGCTCAGATGCGTCATCCTCTTCTTCAATAAAGTCGTGGACATGCTCTTCGAGAAATGACTCAAATGGGTCACTTAGTTGAAGGGAATTCACTACCTCAGCTGGGTCAGGCTCTATTAGAGGTTCGACTATAGAATTCTTGACCCTAGCTAAAGGAATGGCGACGAGATTTCTTCCTACTTTGGCTAGGAGATTTCCTTCTAAGGTTACATCCTGAAGGAGGCCCTCGATAGGATGTCCTATCATGAGGTCGAAATCTGATGTCTCAAAGATGTAAAAGTCCAGAGCCATCTGTATCCCGTTGTGTTTAAGGAGAAAGTCTTGTGCTAAACCGAGACTCTCGAGAATGCGACCTGAGGGTGCTCTAAGGAGTTTTGTTGTTGGGGCCAGCTCTTTACGGCGTTCAAGGATATGCGCGAAGGAACTGGACATGATATTGGCCCCGACGGTTGGATTATAAAGGATCTCTATGGCCACCTTGCTTACGAAACCTTGAATGGTTTGTGAAGGTGAGTTAATCCGAATGACTTGGGAAGAAGACTCCATTTCATTTGACCACTCCGTGTTTAGGATGGAAATGAGCTTCCTCACAGTTTCGTTAAGAAATTCTGTCTCCAAATAAATGGAGGGGGTCTCTACAGTAGGTCTCTTCTGTATTGTGTAATTCGAGGTATTCCCAAAATCTTCAAAGAAGTCTTCCTCGAAATTGAAAGGTAATCCGAGAGGTTGAGTTTCCTCTTCCTCAATGGATGGGGTCTCAGCAACTTAGTTTGGACTGGGCAAGCTTATAGGTTCTACTTGAGGATCTTCTTGCTCAGTTTCATCCGCGTCAGCAGGAGAGTTTTCCCGAATTGCTGCTAGGACTTCTTTTGCTCTAGCCGAGGTTATGTGTAGGAATGATCCTCCGGCTGCTATGTCAATGTACCGGCATCTTCACTATTCAACCCAGACCGAAAATGCTGCATAAGCATGTAGTCTGGGAAGCCTATATCCGTTTCGGTTAGACACGAGTTCTGGAACTGGTCCCACACTTTCACGATCGTTTTCTTCTCTCTCTGTTGGAAGTTAATGATCTCCTTCCAAAATGCACAGATCTGGTGAACAGGGAAGTACTCAAGACAAAACTTGTCCCGTAACTTTTCCCATTCACCGTTCGTTAGCCCAACGATATGGTCATACCACTTCCTCATCCTCTCTTTGAGAGAGAACGGGAAAAGCTTCCATCTAATCGTTGCCTGCGTCATGCCCGATATAACCAGACACGAACAGAGCAACTCAAATTTGTGCAAGTGACGGTATGGGTTTTCACCATCATGTCCCGAGAAGGATTTGTCCTGGACCATAGCTATAAAGGCAGGGCGAAGTTCATAGCTATCTGTCAATATAGGATTTGACGAGGGGTGCGGCTCCAATAATTCGCCCTTTGGAGCAGAGAACTCATGAATTTGGGTGGAATCCATGGTTGAAAACAAAAACAAAAGAAATAAATAAAATAAAAGATAAACATGCAACCGTAGTTCTTAGACAACAGCTACCGTTCCCTGGCAACAGCGCCAGAAAGCTTGTTGACACCAGCGGTGGCAAACAGAAAGTTCGCAAGCGCACGGCTGATGAAGTAGCGTTCACCCATGAGTAAACTAGGTATCGAATCCACGGGGAACGTAAAGGCACTGTCTAATCACTAAAGCTGGCCAGGTCGATTGAGTTTATATAAAGGCTGAGTAGAGAGGATAACTTAGCACTAAGGCTGTGAATATAGCGAAGGGAATTCTCCTATGCTTGTTTTGGGCAACGGGGTATCCTAGACCTCTAGAAAATTGCCGGCAAATAGCGCTACGTCGTACCCGTATGTAGAGGATTACAAAGGACGGACAGGGCTGTCACCACCTATTGCCTACCTCTACTAATCCGTGGGGCTATGAGGCAAACGAGGGCAGATATACACCTAAGCACCACACCTAAGATAATATCAGCTATTCTAATCTTGATCAGAGATTAGAATACTTTATGAATAAAGCAACAAACCCACAAGCACAATAGAGAACTCAACTTTCTATAACTCAGACTTAAGTACTAGTTGAAATTCCGGATACTTACTAAGTAGCTTGCATCGGTCGAGGTACAGGTGGAGGGTTGCCGACACGCCGGGACTCCTCCAGATTCTCCCTCACTCTCTCCCTATTTCTACTCTAAATATGAGGAGGGCTTCACCTTGAATCATCAATCCAGCTCGATGATGCTTAGCCCTGCCCCGAGTTCATCTATTTATAGCTTGGAGAGGCGGTTGTGAGTCGGTACGAGGAGGTTGAGACGGTTCGAGGTGGGCCCAAGTCGGGCCGACCCTAGGATCCACCGTCCTAGGTCGTGCACGGCGCAGATCTTCTCCTGGAGGCGGTTTGTAGACACATGTCAAGGGACGACCTGTTTAGGCGCACGCCCAGATCGGCTGACCTAGGGGGGTCGGCCAACCTGGAGTTGCCGCCTCTCGGGCCCATCTTCTTCTGAGTGGCTGATCTGTGGGCCCTGAGGTCGGTTCCAGGTGGGTACGCTTGACATGAGTGCATTTGGTTTCAGATGTGGGCCCTTCAATCCATGGTTCATCTCATGCCCTTGGTGCAAACCGATGTTGATTCAGCGGTTAAGATGATCTCCAGGTGTGCTTCTCTGCATGGGGGAAAGGTGAGCTCAGTTGGGCCTGGGCACAGGTCGGGCGACCTGGCCCTGGGCCCACTTTGGCTCTTCTTTTGCCACTTTGTGCCTGCAAACACACATGCACCAAAACTATAGAATTCATTAGTAAATAACCCTATATCTATTTGTTTTATCATTCTTTTATATCTATGTTGGCGCTAAGATTTTATCATTAAGAGCCGCCAACAACGGGACCATCCCGTTGACAACATACTTGGAAGTATTCAAAGAGGGATAACAACTCGATCTTGTTTGGCTAATTTTTGTGAACTTTACTCGCTTGTTTCCTCTTTGGAACCCTTAAAGGTAGAAGAAGCCTTGGATGATCCGGATTGGGTTGGCCATGCAAGAGGAGTTGAACAACTTCACTAGGAATGAAGTCTGGTCCTTGGTGGAAAGACCAAAACATAATGTCATTGGCACCAAATGGGTCTTCCGCAACAAACAAGATGAACATGGTATGGTAACAAGGAACAAAGCTCGATTGGTGGCTCAAGGCTTCACACAAATAGAAGGTTTGGACTTTGATGAGACTTATGCTCCCATAGCTAGGCTTAAGTCAATTCGTATATTACTTGCCTATGCTACTCACCATGATTTCAAGCTATATCAAATGGACGTGAAGAGTGCTTTTCTAAATGGTCCAATCTCTGAATTGGTATATGTTGAGCAACCACCCAGCTTTAAAGACCCAAAGTTTCCCAACCATGTCTTCAAGCTCCATAAGGTGCTCTATGGGCTCAAGCAAGCCCCTAGAGCATGGTATGAATGCCTTAAGGAATTTCTCATTAAGAAGAACTTTGAAATAGATGAAGCTGACCCTACTCTATTTACTCAGAAAGTTGATAAAGATATATTTGTGTGCCAAATATATGTCGATGACATCATATTTGGTTCTACTAACAATGCTTGGTGTGAGGAATTTAGTAGGATAATGACCAAGAGGTTCGAGATGTCTACGATGGGCGAGTTGAAGTTCTTTCTTGGATTTCAAATCAAGCAACTCAAGGATGGCACCTTCATAATTCAAACAAAGTACACCAAAGATATGCTCAAGAAGTTTGACATGGAGAATGTCAAGCCCATCAAGACTCCAATGCCAACAAATGGACATCTCGATCTCAACGAAAATGGTAAGGCTGTGGATCAAAAGGTATATCGTTCCATGATTGTGTTGACATCAGTGGCGTGGCAAACAGAAAGTCCGCAAGCGCACGGCTGTCGAAGTAGCTTTCACCCGTGAGTAAACCAGGTATCGAATCCACGGGGAACATAAAAAGATATCTAATCACTAAAGCTGAGCCGGATCGATCGAGTGTATATAAAGGCTGGGTAGAGAGGATAACTTAGCACTAAGGCTCTGATTATAGGTAAGAGGATTCTCCTATGCTTGCTTTGGGCACCGGGGTATCCTAGGCCTCCAGAAAATTGCCGGCCAACAGCTCTACACCGTACCCGTACGTGGAGGATTACAAAGGACGGACAGGGCTGTCACCACCTGCCGCCTACCTCTTCTAATCCGTGGGGCTACGAGGCAAACGAGGGCAGATATACACCTAAGCACCACGCCTAAGATAATATCAGCTATCCTAACCTTGATCAGAGATTAGAATACTTTATGAATAAAGCAACGAACCCACAAGCACAATAGAGAACTCAACTTATCTATAACTCAGACTTAATTACTAGTTGAATCCCGGATACTTACTGAGTAGCTCGCATCCGTCGAGGTACAGGTGGAGGGTCGCCGACAGGCCGGGACTCCTCCAGACTCTCCCTCACTCTCTCCCTATTTCTACTTTAGATATGAGGAGGGCTTCGCCTTGAATCTTCACTTCTGCTCGATGATGATTAGCCCTGCCCCGAGTCCAGCTATTTATAGCTTGGAGAGGCGGTTTGAAGTCGGTTTGCAGAGGTTGAGGCGGTCAGGAAGTGGGCCCAGGTTGGCCGACTAGGGGGGGATCGGCCTGAAGGCGGTTGACAGTTGGTCCTGAAGGCGGTGGCGGTTTGGACGCGCGGCCGGGTCGGCCGACCTGGCTAGGTCGGCCGACCCAGGGCTATGGCCCCTCGGCCCCACTCTGTCAGGGTCACTATCATGTGGGTCCTTTGGTCGGTTTCCGGTGGGTAATGGCGAAGATATGTCAGTTAAGTTAGGGCTGTGGGCCCATGAATCCAAGTGATTGCCACGTGGCCCAATCCCATCTCTTTATTCCCACCGACTTGATCTCAACGTGCCTGATCACTCCTGAGTGTGCTTTTGCTGTTGGGCTAAGGCTGGACCTCATTGGGCCTGGTCCCAGGTCGGCCGACCAGGGAAGGTCGGGCGACCTGGTTCTGAGCCCAATTTGGTCCTTCTTTTGCCACTTTGTTCCTGTAAGCACATATACACCAAAACCTGTGGAATTCATTAGTAAATAACCCTATGTTTATTTGTTTTATCATTCTTTTGTATCTTTGTTGGCAATAATATTTTGTCATTAAGAACCGCCAACAAGCTCCCCCACACTTATCCTTTACTCGCCCTCGAGTAAAGTCTAAGCTTCATCATGGAAATCATAAACAAACATATAGGTTATTCCCAAACATTTAGGCTTAATGGAATTATATAAGTGGCTAACATGTCTTCTTGGATTATTGCAGGAAGGAACAACCTTTTCTATGACATGATACTTTTTACATCTCAAGTACTTGGGTTTTCAGAATTTCATAAAAGAAAAACCAATGCCTTGCTCCTCAACGAGTTTCTCTC
Source organism: Alloteropsis semialata (assembly GCA_004135705.1). Lineage (NCBI taxonomy): Eukaryota > Viridiplantae > Streptophyta > Magnoliopsida > Poales > Poaceae > Alloteropsis > Alloteropsis semialata. The sequence continues at coordinate 21,776,547 of CM014270.1, read as the reverse complement.
TAGATATTCATGGTGGTTGGACAACACTCAGACTCTCCAAAATAGAACTTTATATGTGGAGCTCTCAAGATACATACCTTAATTCACTTGTGTTGTCATTCCAAGGATTGGATCCAAGTCAGAGACAAATCATGTAATCAAGTCAAGATGTGCTAGTGTGTGATATGAGGTGGAAATGTAGTAGTACTCCTTTGTCTTGACTTTCTTCCCCTTTTTCTTTTCTTTTTGGATATGGGCTATTGCACTTTTTTTCTCAATGCTTTTTAGCATGAGTTTCTTCCTCTCTTTTCTTCTTTTTTTCTATGCATATGGCCCATATCTTCTTTTCATCTTGATTTTGGGGAAGAAAGTCACTTGGGAGTATTTTATTCACGAATATGGAACAATGGCATGTTTTACTTCACCCTCAGTGTAAGGGTTTAGCTTTTTATGGTGGAGTGTACGTGATCTTGACTTTAAAAACATGAAGTATCTCTAATAGGGTCACAAGACTTGGAACAACTCAAAGCTCAAAAGGAATGCTTGATTATAATTGTAAGTGGTTGTCTCTCAAACCCATGAGGAGCTTAGCATGGTTAAAAGTTTTAAAATTTTTTCATAAATTCCAAGTACTCAAGTAAGTAAAAGCATCTTTCATATTAAAGCCATATCTCTAAATGCAATAACTTAGATGACATGAGTTCCTATAAGAATGAAGATTTCCACAAGCCAAAAGGTATAGGGAATAAAATATATGTAAGTTAATATTCTCCATGTGATGGGAAGATGCAAAAAGGGTTTAGAATTCTATGGTCAGGTTCTGCAAGTATTCAACTGAAACAGAGGTTAGGATGATCAAACCAGCGTGCGGAAAAAAGAAGAAGCGAGGTGGGACCCAGGCCAGGTCGGCCAATCTGGTGGGGTCGGGCGACTTGGGGGTGACTCCTCTGGTTCTGCTCTTTCGCATGCTCTTTTGTTGCGTTCTGATATACTCTGTTTCGCGTTGGATCACTCTGTTTCCCATTGCGCGGCTCCCCCACACTTGTACCTTTTATTCAAAACAAGTGGAAACACAAGACACAATCCTAATACACTAAATATTTTATTTTGTTCATCCATTCAGAGGCACATTACATGATAATCAAAAGAAATAAATGAAATAAATGAATGGAAGGGAAACTAATGTGCCTATACTAATCCAAAGCCTAGGGTATCTAGGGTGCATTATAGAGATTTTCATCCCCAGCAGCTTTGGCATAGCGCTTAAGCTTCACGGCTGTTGATCTACGAAGCATATCAAAGTCGTCTTGAAGGTTAATGCGCTCAAGTCGCTCTTCGGCGAACTTCTTCTCCAACTTTGCATAGTCGCGACCGAGTTGATTAATCAACTCTAGCAACTCAGCGTTGGAGGGAGCCTTGGGGGCCTTCTCATCATCATCACTCTCATATTGGCCCCCAGGCCTGCGAATTGGAGGAGGCTTGATGTGCCTCTTGATCTTGCCGGCGGGTGATGATTCCACCGACTCCTCCAACTCCTTCCTCTCCTCAGGTGTGAGGGAGGGAACAACCCCTTTTCGTAGCCACCTCCGGGTTTCCTTTCCCCGAAGATCCGGAAACGTGGCTCCGGGGTGCTAGCAGGAGAGTAGATGGACACATCGGACGTATAGTGATACGCCACGACGTCCTCCCACTTGTTCCTGACCACCTCCTTCAACTTCTCCCCTGGTTGAAGCTTGGGGAGTCCATCCCCCTTGATCGGAGCGGCCTGCTGGCGTCTTTTTTGGGGTTAATTGCCCCGTCGTCGGCCTTCTGTACGGGCTTGATGCCCGTGCATCACGCCTCTGGGTCCTCCTCGGGGACTGAGACCACGCCGCCGAGCGAGAACGCGAGGGGCCACCAGGGCCGATCGGCCGACCCCCTGGCGCGCCCTCTCATGTCCTCCTCTGGTGGGAGTCTAGCCAGTGGGGAGACGACCTCAGTCATGGTCCGCTCTAGGTTGATGGGCACCAATTAATTGGCCGGAGTGGGTTCTCCTTCTAGATCGAAGGTCGATCGGGATTTGGGGTGGCTTTTTCCGGCCATTGTTGGAGAATTGGGAGGTGTGGCTTGGTGATTTTAGAATGGGGGTGAGGAAGAACTCAAATGAGAGGGAAGAAGAGGATGGGTGAAAATTTAAAGATAGGTTGACCCTCTTCTCGGATCTATCAGAGTTAGAATCGCTCGTCCACCACAGAACGGCTTCAGAGACGTTAGAGTAGAACATTGGCAAAAGATCGGGCTGATCGGGCTCAGGCTCATGTCAGCCGACCTGGTCAGGTCGGCCGACCTGGCCTTGAGCCTGATCGCCCTTTCCTTCTTTGTGCAGTACGTGACAGGTCCACTAAACCCCAAAATATGTGCATTCAAGTTCTAGGGGTTAAGGATTTAGCATAAGGTGTAATTATAAATGGGAATCATCCATGACCAAATTGATCACATCAAATTCCTCATCTACTTTATCAGGTTCATGGAAAACTTTTAAACGTTGACCATTTACCTTGAAGAGGTTACCTTCATCATCTTGGAGTGTGATTGCCCCGTGCGACGAAGCCTCCACCACAACGAATGGTCCTTCCCATTTGCTCCGAAGTTTTCCATGTCCAAAGAGCTTCATCCTGGAATTAAAGAGTAATACCTTATCCCCGGGGTGGAACTCCTTCACCTTGATCCTCTTGTCGTGCCATCTCTTGGTTCTTCCTTGTAGATTCTGGCACTGTGGTACGCTTTGTCTCTCCACTCTTCCAGCTCTGATAGTTGCATCCTTCTCATCTGCTGGGCTGCTGGCAAATCCATGTTCCACTTTCTTATGGCCCAGTGCGCCCGATGCTCTAGCTCAACTGGTAAATGGCAAGTCTTGCCGTAAACCAGCTGGTATGGGGACATCCCGATTGGCGTTTTGTATGCCGTTCGGTAAGCCCATAGAGCATCTGGTAACTTGCTCTTCCATCGTTTGCCCATTTCTGTCACGGTCTTTTGCAGAATGTTCTTGATCTGTTTGTTCAATGTTTCTGCTTGACCGCTTGTCTGGGGGTGGTACGGTGTAGCTATATTGTGCTTTGCCCCCAGTTCTGCCAGAAATTTCGGAAGGTCTTGTCGATGAAGTGTGACCCTCCATCACTGATCACCATCCTGGGGGTTCCAAAACGTGGAAAGATGATCTCATGAAACATCTTTCACGCATGTTTGGAGTCAGCGGCTCGACATGGCTTTGCTCCAACCCACTTTGAGACATAGTCCACTGCCACCAGGATGTACTCACTGTCATAGGATTTGACAAAGGGTCCCATGAAATCAATGCCCCACACATCAAACAGCTCAACTTGTAAGTTGTTTGTGAGTGGCATTGCATCTCTTGCGGTGATCCCTCCATGTTTCTGGCACTGCTGGCATCGGCGAATGAATTCCTTTGTATCCTCATACATTGTGGGCCAGTAGAATCCACTCTGCCAGATCTTTGACCTTGTCCTGAACGCCCGTAGTGACCTCCATATGGGGCTGCATGGCACTGCTCAAGGATCTTCCTTGCTTCATTTGTTGGTACATATCGCCTGAGCATGCCATCTAAACATACCCTGTACAGGTATGGTTCATCCTATAGATGGAGTCTACTCTCGTAGATCGGCCTTCTCTTGTTCTCCCCTGGCGGTACATATCCTGCAACCATAAAGTTAACAATATTTGCATACCAGGGGTCGGAGGCGGTCACCTTGAGTAGGGTGTCGTCGCGTAGGAAGTCATTTATCGGTAGATCCTGCATGTCACTAATCTGCATACGCGACAAATGATCTGCTACTGAATTCTCTACTCCCTTTTTATCTTTAATTTTTAAATCAAATTCTTGGAGTAAGAGAATCCATCGGATAAGGCATGGTTTAGCATCTTTCTTGGTAAGCAAGTATTTCAAGGCAGCATGATCGGTGTAGACAATCACCTTAGCTCCTACCAAGTAAGATCTAAACTTGTCTATAGCAAAAACTACGGCCAGGAGCTCTTTTTCAGTGGTAGTATAGTTAAGTTGAGCTCCTGTCAAAGTTTTACTAGCATATGAGATAGCATGATGGTTCTTATTTTTGGTCTGTCCAAGGACAGCACCAACAGCATAATCACTGGCATCACACATAATCTCAAAAGGCAGCGTCCAGTCATGGGGTTGAATGACTGGCGCTGAGATGAGAGCATTCTTTAGAATGGTGAAAGCATGTAAACACTCATCATCGAAGTCAAAGGGCACATCCTTAGCTAAAAGGCTAGTGAGGGGCCTGGCTATCTGGGAAAAATCTCTGATAAAACACCGGTAAAACCCTGCATGACCTAAGATGCTGCGGATCCCTTTAACATTTGTAGGAGGTGGAAGCTTTTCTATGACTTCAATTTTTGCTCTATCCACCTCTATTCCTCGTTCGGACACCAAATGTCCTAACACTATACCCTCTCGGTCCATGAAGTGACACTTTTCCCAGTTTAGAACTAGGTCCTTGTCTCGGTATCTTTGTAGTACCTTGTCTAAGTTCTGCAGACAATGGTCGAAAGTCTTTCCATAGACTGAAAAATCATCCATGAAAACTTCCATGATCTCTTCAATCATGTCTGAGAAAATAGATATCATGCAGCTTTGGAACGATGCTGGCACATTGCATAACCCGAATGACATCCTACGATATGCATACGTTCCATAGGGGCAAGTGAAGATGGTCTTTTCTTGATCATCGGGGTGGATGGGAATCTGGTGATAGCCAGAATACCCGTCAAGAAAACAGAAGAAGGAGTGGTTCGCGAGTCTCTCCAACATCTCATCGATTAAGGGGAGCGGGAAGTGATCCTCTTTGTTGCCTTGTTAAGTCGACGGTAGTCGATGCACATCCACCACCCAGTAATGGTACGCTGAGGAATCAGCTCGTTTTTCTCGTTACTTACGATGGTCATACCTCCCTTCTTGGGTACAACTTGGACAGGGCTGACCCATTCACTATGAGGGATGGGATAGATGATCCCGGTGTGCAGAAGTTCCAAAACTTCCTTCTTTACGACTTCCCTCATTGCATTATTTAGCCTACGTTGGGCTCCCTAGAAGGTGTAGAAGCTGGATCTATGGGAATGCGATGGGTACAGAGTGCAGGGCTTACTCCCTTCAAGTCCTTGAGGGAGTACCCGAACGCCGAGCGGTGTTTCTCAAGCACCTTTATGAGTCTATCACTCTCGTCCTGCTATAGCTTGTCACTAATGATGATAGGGGTGTCCCGGTCTTCATTTAGAAAGACATAGCGAAGGCCAGCAGGCAAGGGTTTTAGCTCTACGTGCGTCTTAGGTGGCTCCTCGGTTTCAAGCGGCTCAGAAGCGTCATCCTCTTCCTCTATAAAGTTGTGAACATTCTCTTCGAGGAATGACTCAAATGGGTCACTAGGTTGTAGGGATTTCACTTCCTCAGCGGGGTTAGGTTCTGTCGAAGGTTCAACTATGGAGTTCTTAACCCTAGCTAATGGTATAGTGAGAAGATTCCTTCCTACCTTAGCTAGGAGGTTTCCTTCCGAGGTTACATCCTGTAGCAGGCCCTCGATAGGATGTCCTATAAGGAGGTCAAAATCTGATGTCTCAAAGACGTAAAAGTCCAGAGCCATCTCAATCCCATGGTGAGAGAGGAGAAAATCTCGTACTAGGCCTAGACTCTTGAGAATACGACCTGAGGGTGTTCTAAGAAGTCTTGACGTTGGAGCCATCTTTTTACGACGTCCAAGGATGTACGCGAAAGAACTGGACATGATGTTTGCCCCAACGGTCGGGTTGTACAGAATGTCTACGGCCACCTTGCTTATGAAACCTCGAATGGTCTGCGAAGGTGAGTTAATCCGAATGAATTCGGAAGAAGACTCAGATTCGTTTGACCATTCCGTGTTTAGGATGGCGATCAGCTCCCTCAAGGTTTCGTTCAAAATTTCTTTCTCCATGTAAATGGAGGGGGTCTTTACCGTAGGCTTCTTCCATATTGAGTAGTTCAAGGTATTCCCAAAATCTTCAAAAAGATCTTCCTCGAACTTAAACGGTAATCCGAGAGGTTGAGTTTCCTCTTCCTCAACGGATAGGGTCTCAGGAGTTGGACTGGGCAAGTCTATGGGTTCTATCTGGTAGTCTTCTTGCTCAGTCTTGGTCGCGTCCGCAGGAGAGTTCTCTCGATGGCCGCTAGGACTTCTTTTGCTCTGGCCGGGGTTATGTGTAGGAATGAACCCCCGGCTGCTATGTCTATGTACCGGGCATCTTCACTATTCAACCCAGACCGAAAATGCTGCATGAGCATGTAGTCTGGGAAACCTAGATCTGTTCCGGTTAGACATGAGTCCTGGAACCGGTCCCCTGCTTTGGCGATCGTTTCCTTCTCTCGTTGCTAGAAGTTAATGATCTCCTTCTGAAGTGCACAGATCCGGTGAACAGGAAAGTATTCAAGACAAAACTTGTCCCGTAACTTTTCCCATTCACCATTCGTTAGCCCAACGGTGTGGTCATACCACTTCCTTGCTCTCTCTTTGAGAGAGAACGGGAAGAGCTTCCATCTAATCGTTGCCTGCGTCATGCCTGATATGACCAGACACGAGCAAAGCAACTCGAATTCGTGCAAGTGATGGTACGGGTTTTCACCATCACCTCCAGAGAAGGATATGTCCTGGACCATAGCTATGAAGGCAGGGCGAAGTTCATAGCTATCGGTTAAAATAGGATTTGACGAGGGGTGCGGCTCCAATAATTCGCCCTTTGGAGCAGAGAACTCATGAATTTGGGTGGAATTCATGGTTGATAATAAAAGGAAATATAAAATAAAAGATATACGGGCAACCTTAGATCTTAGATAACAGCTACCGTTCCCCGACAACGGCGCCAGAAAGCTTGTTGACACCAGTGGTGGCAAACAGAAAGTCCGCAAGCGCACGGCTGTCGAAGTAGCTTTCACCCATGAGTAAACCAGGTATCGAATCCACAGGGAACGTAAAAGTATATCTAATCACTAAAGCTGAGCCGGATCGATTGAGTGTATATAAAGGCTGGGTAGAGAGGATAACTTAGCACTAAGGCTCTGATTATAGGTAAGAGGATTCTCCTATGCTTGCTTTGGGCACCGGGGTATCCTAGGCCTCTAGGAAATTGCCGGCCAACACCCTACGCCGTACCTGTATGTGGAGGATTACAAAGGACGGACAGGGCTGTCACCACCTGCCGCCTACCTCTTCTAATCCGTGGGGCTACGAGGCAAACGAGGGCAGATATACACCTAAGCACCACGCCTAAGATAATATCAGCTATCCTAACCTTGATCAAAGATTAGAATACTTTATAAATAAAGCAACGAACCCACAAGCACAATGGAGAACTCAACTTATCTATAACTCAGACTTAATTACTAGTTGGATCCCGGATACTTACTGAGTAGCTCGCATCCATCGAGGTACAGGTGGAAGGTCGCCGACAGGCCGGGACTCCTCGAGACTCTTCCTCACTTTCTCCCTATTTCTACTCTGGATATGAGGAGGGCTTCGCCTTGGATCTTCACTTCTGCTCGGTGATGATCAGCCCTGCCCCTAGTCCAGCTATTTATAGCTTGGAGAGGCGGTTTGAAGTCGGTTTGCAGAGGTTGAGGCGGTCAGGAAGTGGGCCCAGGTCGGCCGACTAGGGGGGATCGGCCGACCGTCAGATCAACCGACGTAGATGATCCACGGTGCAGATGGGCTCCTGGAGGCGGTTGACAGTTGGTCCTGAAGGCGGTGGCGGTTTGGACACGCGGCCGGGTCGGCCGACCTGGCTAGGTCGGCCGACCCAGGGCCGAGGTCGGCCGACCCAGGGCCGTGGCCCCTCGGCCCCACTCTGTCAGGGTCACTATCATGTGGGTCCTTTGGTCGGTTTCCGGTGGATAATGGTGAAGATATGTCAGTTAAGTTAGGGCTGTGGGCCCATGAATCCAAGTGATTGCCACGTGGCCCAATCCCATCTCTTTATTCCCACCGACTTGATCTCAACGTGCCTGATCACTCCTGAGTGTGCTTTTGCTGTTGGGCTAAGGCTGGACCTCACTGGGCTTGGTCCCAGGTTGGCCGACTAGGGAAGGTCGGGCGACCTGGTTCTGAGTCCAATTTGGTCCTTCTTTTGCCACTTTGTTCCTGTAAGCACATATACACCAAAACTTGTGGAATTCATTAGTAAATAACCCTATGTCCATTTGTTTTATCATTCTTTTGTATCTTTGTTGGCAATAATATTTTGTCATTAAGAACCGCCAACAGATTGTCTCTCTCCTTTACCTTTGTGCAGCTAGGCCCGATATTATGCTTAGTGTGTGCATGTGTGCTAGATTTCAAGCCAATCCTAAGGAATGCCATCTTATGGCTGTTAAGAGAATTTTGAGATATTTGGTATACACCTAACCTTGGCTTGTGGTATCCCAAAGGCTCCACTTTCGGTTTGCTTGGCTATTCGGATTCCGATTATGCTGGTTGCAAAGTGGATCGAAAAAGTACAATAGGAACATGTCAATTTCTTGGCCGGTCTATAGTATCTTGGAGTTCTAAGAAATAAAATTCGGTTGCCCTATCCACCGTCGAAGCTGAATATGTCGCGGCGGGAGCGTGTTGTGCTCAACTCTTATGGATGAGGCAAACCTTGAGTGACTTTGGTTGTGAGTTTAGTAAGATTCCACTCTTGTGTGATAATGAGAGTGCAATCAAGCTAGCTAAGAACCCCATGCAACTTTCCCGAACAAAGCACATAGATATAAGACATCATTTCTTACGGGATCATGAGATTAAGGGAGATATTGCTTTATAACATGTGAGCACCGAACGGCAACTTGCCGATATCTTCACTAAGCCACTAGATGAGCAAAGGTTATGTGCTTTGAGAAGTGAACTAAATATCTTGGATTATCGTAACTTGGCTTGAAACCTTGGACACAAAATTGAAAGTGCATTAGATAGGTGTTCAAAAGAAAACTCTGTTTTGAAAAAGATTGTGTGTCTTTTGGTTTTGAAAAACTTGGTTCTTCACTCAACTACTCACTTGGATTTATTGTTCGCATTGCTTGTTTGTTGGCTAAATTCAAGTGAATAGTTTTCTCAGGCCCTTAGGACTATATCACAAGTATTTCTTTCCAAATCTTCTATCCAAATCTATCTCTATGGAAGCTAAGTCTCAGGGGGAGCGGAGTCTCCGGATTTTCTCCGGAGCTTCCGGAGGTTTCGGACTCTCCGAACTTTTCTCCGGAGACTCCGAAACTTAAGGGATATTTACCCCTGGGGGCGTCGGTCAATTGTTCTTTTACCCCTCATTCATGTTCTTTCACCGCCGCCACTCTTCCTCGCTCTCCCTGCACCCCATTTTGGCGATCTGCGAATCCAACCAAGGGAAGGCCAAGAAAAGTTGTGGATCCTCCACTCCAAGGCGTGAAAACTCTGAAGGATCTTGGGATTTGGATTTGAAGTCTTCTCCCTCTCTCTCCAAAGGTACCTTTTCAAGTTCTTGCCCGATCTATCAATGTGGCCCATGGATTTGGATTTCCACTAAGGAATAGGTTCTCTAGGGTCCCTGCAATGTTATCCTATGATCTTGTTGGATTCCCATGGCGAAATCTTGAGTTCCTCAATTTCTAGGGTTTGGATTGAAAGTTCTGGACTCTCCGAACTTTTGTCCGGAGTCTCCGAAACTTCCAGCCCAAGTCCCTCTGTTCTCTGTCTCTCTCCTTCAAAATCACATGCTTATCTATATGGGATTGTTTCTGTGACTAGGCTATGGGGAGGAAGCACATCACCCATGGTCCAGACGCCAACCGCCGCATCAAGCTAAGGCATGACCCAAATCGCAGTGATGAAATTGAGGAGGAAGAAGAAGTGCAAGAGGTGATTCCTCCACCTCGTCCTCGAAGGACCCGAGCTGCTGCTGCTGCTGAAGCTGGATCCTCCAGTGGCCCTCAGTTTGCTCCACACCCAGCACCTCCTCCACTGATGGCTCCATCCATCATGCACTCAAGGGCAGCTCCTTCTCCCCCACCTCCAAAGAACTTCAGAAGAAGGGGAGTTGCTTATCAAGTCTGTCCTAATACACCTGTGCGCATCAATGTTGATTTTGGGTCTGGTCAGGAACGAGCAGAGTATTTTCCTAGAATGCGCAGTCCTCAACCCAAACCTAGTTTTGCTGTAACCATGCCAAGGGACTACAAGGGTCAGAAACTCACAGTGACTCAGGAAAGAAAGAAAAATCCATTTAGGTTTCAGCAACTTGAGAGCATGGACTATCGTTTTTGGAATGAATTCCATAGGGACTTTTATATGACTTTGATCAGGAGAAAGAACAAGGTCCCCAAGTGGCTGGGGTCTGTTCTGTTTTGAGCTGAAGGGGTTCCCCCCCTCTCTTGTATATTGCTCTATTCTATCTTAATGAAATGACACACAGTTCTCCTGCGTCATTTGAAAAAAAAGATTGGCAATATTATGAGCAAGTGCATGATGAACACTTTGATCAAGTCATAGCTAAGTGCAAAGAGTTTGGGCTTTATGAGTTGATGGGTTTCAAGTACAATTGGAATGAGGAAATCATTGTTCAATTTCATGCTAGCTATTATCATGAGCCAAAGGACAATTCTATTCATTGGACAACTGAGGGCATCCATTATTGTATTGATTATGTCACTTTCTCTAGGCTCTTGGCTCTTGGCTCAAAGGACAACATGAGGCCATGCATCCATGAAGAGAAGAAGCTCAAGACAAGTGAGGTATCTTACATGTTTTACAATCCTATTTTGGCTAGGGAAGGAAAGAGCAATAATCTGCTGCCCTACTTCCATCACCTCAACAACATGTTCAAGGTCACCATTGACCCCAAGAAGTGGTGATGCTACAGGCCTACACTCCTATGCTTCAAATCTGTTGCATCACATGGGTCAGCTTGATGCACCCTTTTGCATATTTGATTATATGTGGACTGAACTGAAAAGAGCTATGGAGGATTCAAGGATTGGATTTTCTTATGCTGTATATGTGATGTATATGATTGAGAAGGTATCCAAGATCACCTTTCCTAAAGATGTTATGCATGAGCCACTCCACTTAAGGACTAGGCAAGGTGATGCCCCACCTCCCTCCCATGGTGATCCTTCTCCTCAACCAGTCCCTTCTCGTGACTCATATGTGGCTCCATCTGCTGCTCCTGCTCCTGCTCCTAGCTCCACTAGGCAACACAAAGGTTCTATGGTGAAGAAAGTACTCAAATCTATCTTTGGCATGTGCAAGCAAATTGCCAAAGACACAAATGAGAACCACAGGGATATTATTGAAATCAAGAGTCATTTGGGGCTGCCAACTGATCCCTATCATGAAATGCCTGACATTGTTGATCTCTTTGAGGAATGGGATGCCGAGGACGCTGCACCAACCACCCCTCCATTAACAACTGGCCCTTCCTTTGCTGATCCCTTCTCTGCTAGTCCTAGTACCTCAGCTGGCCGCTCCACTCGCTCCAAGATTGTTGAGTATGATGATGAAACTTCAGAGGAGGAGCCTGTGGACTATTGTGAGCACAACAATGATGAGGAGGATGACGACACCAGCGAGGAGGCTACTAATGATGAGGAGTAGAAGATGCTGCTGCTGCAGCTGCCTTGTTCATTCCCTTTTTGGTGCTTGATGCCAAAGGGGGAGTGAAAGTACCTCTATTTATGTAATGGGCTTGTAAAGAACTTAAATACTTGTGTGTAGAACTTGGGGCTTGAAAACCTGTTTGTGTGTGCTTGTGGTGAACTTGAACTGCTACTGCTTTATTAGGATTCAATTTGTGATAATTTGTGGTAAAATCTGGATGCTTGGTGTAATGTTTGTGCCTGGCAGTAGAATCTTCGGAGTCTCTGGAGATTTCTTCGGAGTCTCTGGACATGTTCGGAGACTCCGGACTTTTCTCCGGACTCTCCGGATTTTCTGGCTGCATCGTGATTTTTGCTCAAGATTGATGTGTATAACTATCATATGCATCGTTTGGCTTATTTGTTACATATTCTTGAGTATTTGTTGATATTGGAGCATATATAATGATCACTTGTCTCTCTTGTTGTGCATATTGACATTGTTATGGTCAATCATCGAATTCAATTCGAAGCACATATTAAGGGGGAGTTCTTTTACTGAAATTCATTTATGTATTCTGATTAACTTGTAAAGAGTGTTGTCATCAATCATCAAAAAGGGAGAGATTGAAAGTGCATCTATGACCCCTTTTTTAGTTTTGGTTGATTAATGACAACACATTTGAGTATCTAATATTTGCAATGAGACATGTACACAGGTGACAGGTGAAGCAATTATGAACATATGGAGAAATGTGGTAATCAAAAAGGGAAATGAAAGCATGGATGAAGCTTACATGAAGATTAATTTTTATTCTCTTAAAATTGAGTTTAGGAAATCGTACTATCAAGAGGGATGCTGAAAAACTAGTTTGGCGATGACAAGGTGCTCAAATATGAACTAACTTAACCATAAGAGACACCTTGCACTTGCACTTCACTTGGGATATAATTGAGAGTGCTTCACCTGGAAAGTTTTGGAGTTTTCGAAGAATTGTTCGGAGTCTCCAAAGATTGGTGTCTGGAGATTGGTGTTCTCCAGAATGTTCAGAGACTCCGGAGATTTTTGCGGAGACTTCGGAACTAAACAGGACTAACGGCTAGTTTTTGGCCGAAGGTGTATTTATACCCCTCCTGCCCCCTCCTTTCACCTCTCTCTGACGTAATTTCGAACTGAAGCTTCCTTTGAGCATTCTAAGCCCCTCTCTACTCCCTCCTTGCTTCCAAGTGAGATTTGGTGAGGGATTAAGTAAGGGATTGAGTGAAGGTCAAGAGATTGTGCTCGTGAGCTGATTCCCCATCCAATGAGCACCTTGTTCGTCGTCAAGCCGGTGATTCAAGCATTTGTTACTCTTGGAGCTTCAAGCTCCTAGACGACTGGGCGTCGCTCAAAAGCAACCAATCCGCTATGGTTTCCTTGGGAAGTTTGTATTACCCCTGCAGATTGAGTAAGTTCTCTATTCGACCTCTGGGTTGAGTGGAGAAGAGGAAAGTGGTTTGGTGGATAAACCTGCCCTTCGTGGGCTCCTCAACGGAGAGTAGGTTCCAGGTGTGGAACTGAACTTTGGTAAATAAATCCCTGTGTCTCCTTGTGATTATTGCTTGTTCTTGTGCTACTTGTTGCTACTTGCGTTAAATTCTACGGTTTGGTCCCAATCTATCTTCTGAGAAGGTTTCTGCTACAAGTGACACCTGAATTGAGTTGTATTCACCCCAAGGTGCTATGGTAATTCGGCGATTTGATTTCTATTGAGGTTTGATCTGTCATTGTTCAATTCAGCTTTATCTTCGGACTCTCCAGAGAAATCTTCGGAATCTTTGGACATCTTTGGAGTCTCCGGACATTTCTTCAGAGTCTCCGCATTTTCTGTGACTAACAGCTATTTTGAGCAAAAATTTTCAGTTTCAACTATTCATCCCCTCTAGTTGACATTCTAGATCCTTTCACTCATCCTCCATCGGCGTTGGTCGTCGCGGTGAACTCATCTTATCTCTATTCCTCATCTTGTGGTGGCGGCTAGGTCAAAACTTGTCAGTCCTCCATCATCCGTTGAATGGTCTTGAGTATTTGTTGATGTCGGTTGGGGGTGCCTTCGGGGCCAAGGTTCTAGAAAACCCTAGGGATCATTGAGGATTGCCTTTTGGTGAAAGGGGGCACCAAACCAGGCCGAAAATGGGCTGGGTCGACCGGCCTGGGCCCCATGGGGCTGGTGGCCTTGGCCTTTTTGGCCCATCTAGGCCCCATCTTTTACGTGCACGCTTCTCTCCGCGATCCTTGTCCATATATGCGTTATGGCCTATTAGCAAATCCCTCCAAATATATCAGTTGGACTTCTTCCAATATGCTTCATTCCATCAGGCCTGGTGTTGTTTTTGGACCTTGAATATAAATGCCCTAAATTGGACCACTTTCCTGTAAAACATAATATGCTCCAAAACACAACACACATACGAAAATGAGGTTATTTCACATGCTAAGTAGCAGGTGAGTATACGAATTAGTCCAAAATCTCCACTTAAGCACTAAAAAGGTGATAATAATGAGCGCCAACAATATCATACTCATGCATAATTTTATTTCAACTAATAGATTTTCACAAGTTTTGTTGAATTGGTGAAAATACATATACAAACGAGTTCGAAACACGGCCAAAGTGGGTTAAACATTGGATCAGCCGGCCCCTCCACTTTGCCTCCTTCCCACATCAGTGATCCCTGCACAAAATAACACACTTATCAATCATCTGAAATCGCCATGTCACTGCCACCATCGGTCCACCGCTTCTCTTCGCCAATGGCGATGCAAGCTTGCCCGTCCCACTCTACTGGGGGAGAGCTTATGTCTTGTTTAGTTTCTTAACTATGAGGGCCTTGCTCGCTTCTATCGGACAGATTGATCTAGGCCAGGCCTAATACACATGCAAAACCTGATAGTTTGGTTTCCTGAATGCATATCAAGGATGAGCTGAACACTTGTTTGTTTGGCTTGATTAGCTACAAATCCTTTTTTGGACAGCTTGGGCTAGCTCGCCCCTGTTGACGCTCCTTAGTGACACCATTTTACCCTTGTTTATCTTCAATAATGGCATAAATTTGATATCTAAACTATTGATCATACTCTATAACTGGGACGTTTTCGCATATGCATGTGTTTTTGGAGGATTTCTGTTTACGCAGGTTTTTGGGCTAAATTGGAGCACATATGGACAAGGCTTGTGACCATGGACAACATGATGAAAGATGAAGGCCAGAAGCCCGAAGAAAAGGCTAGGCCAGCTGGCCCCACATGGCCTAGGCCGCCGGCCTATGTCATTCCAAGCCCCGTTCATGCTCATCTTTGGTGAACCGACCTCCAAGAATATTTAAAAGGCAAGTGCTTCAAGATAAGGTCTAGAAACTTCAGGGTCAAGGCAAATCAATTGGAGAATTTGGAAGGTTGTCACTTTCCATTCTTATCTCAAAGATATCCTGAAGCAAACGACGTCTAAAGGCCCACATGCATAGATGGAATAACTATTGAAGCTTCCAGAAGACTTGGAGAGAAAGATGAGGAGGAGGAGGCCAGGAAAGAGGCCAGGCCGGCCGGCCTAGGCCCCCTGGCGCCGTCTCGCCCCCCCGTTCGACCTAGGGTTTCCTCAGGGTATAAATAGCCCCTTTGTCCATGTGCCACACATAATTAATCCATCATTCACCACCGAGGAGCAGAGGAGCTAGAGGGACTCCTTTCGAAGAGCTGAGGGTCGTGCTAGTTGTCTAGGGTTCTTCCCTAGCCGACGTGGGAATCCTGCGAGGAAGACCACGTCGGAGTTCTGGAGCTAGGATCATCAAGATCAAGGTAGGATCCCGGTGGTGATCTTGTGATGTACTTACATTCATGGTGAAGTTATATGTGTTTCTGAAACTTTAGCGATCAAGTGCCTCTTTCTATGATTTCATCCTTGCTTGGTTTTGCTTCTTCTCCAATCTATTCTCGAGATAGATTGCTTGGGGTGTTCTTGTAGCCATGGTGGCTAGGGGTTCATGCCGGATCTACCAAGTGGTTCGACGCGTTCACTTGTGAACGTGCCCTTAAGTTACCCACATCGATAGGGAGCATCATGACAGGGTGTGATCCCGTGTACGGTTGGGCTTTCGAGAATTTGATCGAAGGTCGCGATTTAAAGATGCTTTTTATTGAGATTCACATCTATCTTACTTCAGTCTATTTGGCTCAGAGCTACAACATATGCATGATCTAGGCGATCTAGATTGGTTATCTCTAACTCTCTCTTGCTACCTCCGGTATTTGATTTTAGTAGATTAGATCTATTTTGCAACCCTCTTCAAGACTAAAGGATTTCTATATTAGTTGGATTATTTCTTGTATCTTTAGTCTCACGGATTGATAAACCTTGGGGGAGTACTCTAAGTGAAAAGCTACAACTGATCCGTGCGCTTGTGGTTCATGATTGACGCGTAAGGGCCGTCAACACGCTTTTCTGGCGCCATTGCCGGGGAACTATCAATTAAGATCCGATATTTCTTTTTCTTGATTTTCTTTTGATTTCTCTCTTTTTAGATCTCTTATTTTCTCTTTTATCAAAAATAGATCTAATCCACAAAAATCAATCTAATCTAGTTTTATTTTATTTTTATTTCATTCTATCTTTTTCTTTTAGATCTTATATATATTTTGCTTTCATTAACCCTAACAGGAGATGGATGGCTATCTCTCCAACAAACCAAAAAATTTTGTGGATGATCCAGAAAAACTTTACAGGTGAAGGAGACACGAAGCACAAGCTAAGAAGCTGGAATTAGTAGATCCGAAAGGCAAGACTAGAAGTTCATCATCTACACCTCAAGAAACTCCACCACCAAGTCCAAAGGAGGTGCCACCGCAACCCGAGATGGCGCTACCGGAACATATGATCGGAGAGCTATGCATCCCGGACATCAAGGATTTGCCCATCCAAGACCTTGGTGATATCGGAGGACCGTTCGAGATCAAGACTTCAACCATCCGTATGGTGCAAAGCTCGCCCTTCACCGAAAAAGAAGATGCCAACCTTCACCTTCAAGCATTCATCCAACTATGCCACACCTTCGACATGCAAGGAGTAACTCAAGATTAAGTGAGAGCGAGTCTCTTTCCATTCTCTCTACTTGGGAGAGCACTTCAATGGTTTCATTCTTTACCGGTGAAGACGGTGCAAAATTGGGATACCTTGATGAAAGCTTTCATGACGGAGTTCTACTCATTGGGCAAGACTCAGATTTTGCGCAACAAGATTGCTACCTTCGCGCAAACCTCGACGAAGACTATTGTGGAAGCCTATGAGTGCTTCAACGACTACATCTGAGCCATGCCACATCACAAGTTTCCAAAGGAGGATATAGTCCAGAAGTTCTACCAAGGCCTCACGACGGCATCAAGGGCAATCATCGATGCATCGGCCGGAGGATCAATCATTGAGCTCACCCTGACTCAAGCTCTCAAGCTATTCAAGAAGGTGGTGGACAATGATGCGTAGGCATCATCGAGACGGCTGCATCCTACACTGTCCGTGGGCATTACTAAAAGTGTTTTGTAGGTGGAGCGTGGAGAAATACTAGAAGGGAAGATCGATTCACTCATGAGGAGGTTGGAAAAGATGAAGGTGGACAAGAAGGAATCCCATGCTATTGATTTGAAGGCAGCCGAGGCAAGGTCCACATGTGAAGATTGTGGAGAGTACGACCATGTCCAGAAGAATTGTCCGGAGGAAGCTAAAGTGCTCGAGTACATGAGGAAAGGGGATTTGTTCCCACCGTCCAACTTCCGCTACGGGCAAGGTAGACCTCAATTTAATGCAAGCTCGTCCATTCAAAACTCGGCGCCTCTTCGTATACAATTGAAGGAATTCATGGAGGAGCAAGGCAAGATCAACAAGGACACCGCCACTAAGTTCAAGGCTATGGACAAGATATTGGAGAACATTGATGGCAAGGTGATGGAGGTCGGAAGCTCTAACCATCAAGTGCTCAACATGATGAAGATGCTAGAGACACAAGTGACCCAGCTAGCCGGACGCCTACCTAGTAAAGAAGGAAGACTACCGGGGCAATCACAAAATCTGGAGACAGCAAAAGCAATTCAAACTCGCTCGGGGAAGGAGACCGAAGATCCCGAACACCCGGCCAGAGTAAGGAAGCCTAAGCCAAGTGTTGAAGCCGAGATAACATCAAAAGAGAAGGCGCCTACTCCCACACCAAAAATAGTCACCCAAGAGCCTGAGTTTGAGATGATCGATGAAGACACCAAGATTCTTCCTCCGCGACCACGTTACCACAAAGGTAAAATTGATGAGCATTTCAAAAAATTTGTTGAAGTGGTTCGCAGGTTGAGCATCAATATGCTGCTCTTGGATGCTCTATAAGTTCCAACATACTCATGCTACTTCAAAGACATCCTTTCAAACAAGCGCGAGATGCCGCCGCCAAGCACCATCAAGATGACCGAAGAATGCAGCGTGGCTATCGCCGATCAAGCTCCCGAGAAGAAGAGGGATCCGGGGTGTCCAACCATCCCGTGTTCCATTGGATCATACATGTTCAAGAGGGCATTGTGTGACTTTGGCGCAAGTGTGAGTGTCATGCCGAAGGCCATGTACGAGAAGCTATGCTTACCGGAGCCGGAACCCACTGCCATGTGCCTAGAATTAGCGGACAACTCCATTCTCTATCCTTTGGGCATCACCAAAGACGTACCCATGAAGATTGGAGAACACCTAGTCCCCGTTGACTTTGTGATTCTTGATATGGAGGAAGGGACAAAGTCGCCACTCATCCTTGGGAGGCCGTTCCTCAAGACCGCAAGGGCGACCATCGACGTTGGCAAGGGGAGATCAAGTTCGACATCAATGCCACCACGAGCGAGTTCAAATTTTGTCCACGTCTTGAGGTATGCAATATGATCAATGTTAAATATATTCCACCTCACCCTCATGACACCAAAGAGGAGCCGAAGAAGAAGGAAGCGAAGGAGACCAAAGAAATCGTTGCATCCGTCGAGACAAACGCTCAATGCCCGCCTGTGAAGACCAAAAAGATGACTAAGCCAAAGATTAATCCTGCACCCAAGCCAAGGATCGTGCAGAAGTGGGTACCCAAGACTGCAATGCCACCACCGAGCGTTGGTCCGAAGTGAAGAAAAGAAGAAGTCTAGCTATAGACTATAAATGAAGCGCTTTGCGGGAGGCAACCCGTTCGTCGAGTCAAGAATAAGCTACCAGGAGGACAACCCTGAAGACATTTGAGTAAGTGAGTCATGAATTTTGCTACGCAAGACTTGATAAATATTTGTTAAATTGGTCGTTCGGTCAGACATTTAATTTAGAGTTGCTCGGTCATTTTGATTTTAATTCTTATTCTAACCCAATGACTTGATCCTTCCTATGACCCATTTTGGCGACCGTCCTTTCCATGACGGCCGTACCAAGTTGATCATTGCAAAGACACGAGTAGAGCCAAGCGTCGTTATTAATTCTTTAAATTCTTTGACACATGCTAGGCTCACGCAACCTTAGTAATTTTCAGTTTTGTTTCCCTAGGATTAGGATTTTTCTAAGCCCTTTTTATTTTATTTCTTTCAAAATATCTCTCTCATTTTGGCTAAAATTTAGAACCTAAACATATGACCCATGGTTGAACTCGGGAAAGTTCGCTATCAATTCATGAAAGTGAGCGATACCGGTGCAATCAAAATTAATGTATTCAGAAAATATTTCTCAACTTACAAATATTTATGATGCCCAAATTTCCCTCTATTTATTCATTCAAACTCATTACTTGCTTTGAGTTGGTTTTATTTGCCAAGATTAGAGAAAGGGTTAAGCATCTAAACATACTTTGGAAGGGTTTATGAGCATGATCACTACTAATGACCAAGATTGAGATCACGGGAAGAATTATTGTGCTCTCCACCTAACACCACATGCAAGAGGGGGCAGCCATGCATGGTGGTACACTCATTTTTGCAGGATTGAAAGCAACATTTGGAGTGGAGTTGAAGCAAAGGACAAAAGCATGAATCAAGGTGGAGAAAACAATGTGCAAGTTGAAAACTTTTCCAAAAAATGAGTGGTTCACAACATTTGGGCGGTGCAAAACATGTGGAACTGCTGGACATTGATCAAGAATCAACTCAGGAAGATGTAGGAGCAAGGACACGTGAAGGTAGCCAGGGGACACCCTAGGCCGGCCAGTCTGGTGCCCATTTATGCCCCCTGGTGCTCCCCTTTCACAGGTAAGTAGCTCACGCAATTCTTAGTTCTTATTCTTCAATTCTTCCATCTTGAACACCAGCAAGAGCTCTGAAATTTTTGAGAATCAAAATCACCCCCAAAAATCTCCAAAAATTCACTACAATTCTTAGTTACTCTCCTCTTCGATATATTGTTTTTCCACCGGCGAGAAACCTCCAGTGTGTTGGTTTTTGTGTTTGTGCAGCAAGGCACCATGAGGAGGAGTATCATGAACTTCATCATCGGAAAGAGGACAAGGTCGTCGGCGTCCGATGCGCCATTGGCGAGCTCTTCGCGGACGCACTCCGTTGCGGAGTCACCGCGAAGCATGGAGGAAGACAACCCCACACCGAGGAGCGACATGCTGCTCCTTGGTGGGATGCAAGACCCAAGAAGTACCTCCATGCGGTTCACCGAACATCGTGGGCGTGCCGGTGCACCACCACCTCCTGCACCTCGACGTGCCACAAGATCAACCGCACCACCGCCATACAAGCCAAGAATTTCAGAATATGGGTTTGTCATCTTGTCGGAGGAAGAAGAAGCAAGGCTCAAGAATTTAAGAGGAAGGTTGAAGGCAAACACCGATTTTGATGATGATGCACTGCAAAGGTTGGGATTCTATGGTGACATTTATGGACTACTGGACAACCTCGGATGAAGGCAATTTTTCGATGGTGTTCCAGTGCACGTGCATGGGGAAATCGCCATGGAGATGATGACCATGAGAGTGGTGACAAGAAGAATTGATGAGCAAGAAGTGCCATGCCTCGAATTTAGGTTGAAAGATGAAGAAAGATTCATTACCTCTGAGGATATTGGAAGTTTACTTGGTTTCAAGGGTGATGCACCAGAAAGAGCCAAAGTTGAAGAAGGAGGATTAGATAAATTTTGGAAGAAAATTGCAAGGGATGACAACTGCCAAAGGAAGAATATAAGCAATATCATACTTCAAATATTTCACTCTTGGATGAGTAAGAGAATCTTCGAAAGGATGAGAGAGTCCAAAGTAACGGATGCGGAATTAAATTATTTATACGCCGCATTGGTGAAGAAGCAAGTAATTGATCCTACCTACAACATGATTGATAGGTGGATATGTGAAGCAACATCCAGCTCCGGAGATATTGTTTTGGGTTGTTATCTTTCCATGATAGCAATTGCATTGACCCCAAGATTGGAGACAAACTCGGCGTTCTATATAAAAGGAGGCAACCTTGGAATTGAAGCTATGAGGCAAGGGCACTACATTGGAGGAGATGAGAAGAATGGTTTCAAAATTGTAAATACAAATATTTATCTCCCCGATGCAAGATTGAAATTATTTGCAAGAGGAAGAGTTGATTGGCGTGATGAGAAGATTTTGGTCAAGGCTAAGAAGAATAAAAGAGGGAAGCATATTGGAGAGTCATCGGCACCGGTTGAAGAAGAGGTGGGAGAGGAATTGCCACCGGCTAATTCCTCTTATTGGACAACGGAATTTCAAAATGCACCAAGTGGACAAGGACCTCCGGAAGGATGGGGGCAACAATAGGGACATGCACCAGCTCAAGCATGGGGGTATGGAGCACCGGTGCCACCACCGGTATATCCACCACCGCCCACGTATAGCAATTATGGCTATCCACCGCCGCCACACCAAGGAGTGTTTCCGGATCCATCGTTTGGAGCTCAATTTGTACATCTCCAACAACCGGAAAGAAGCACAAGAACAATTGGAGCCTACGCCGATAGAAACTTGGAGGACATTAATGCCATCTGGAGGCATATGGACCGACTAGAAGATGGAACCGTGGGGATTGCATATCAAATGGGACTTCTAGCATTGGCGCCACCGGAACATTTTGAAGGAGGAGCCTCTCAAGTGTACTATGACCAAGGATATAATGCAAGACATCCGCCAAGCTAAGAGGAGTGACCGACAAAGGATCAAGAATAAATTGCTCACACGTGTGGTTTGAGTTTTCTCCTTTCTTTTATTTATTTTTAGCATGTGTGCAAGCTTGTGTGCAAGCATTAGTTCACCATGATCACTATATATATCACCGATGCTTTCATGATATGATTACTAGTGATGATAGAAAGTTTATGCCATATTGAAATATGATGATCGTTGCCGCTTTGTCTATTTTTGCGCTTGGCTTATGCATGATTGAACTAATGCTCTCCCTAACACGATCTGAAATTTACCTAAATATCGGCTCAATCTTTTGTGGAGGTTATAGTAATTTTGGACCCATATTTATTATTCTAGCTCTCTCTTTTAAACTTGTCAAGGGATGTTTAATTGCTGAATTTAATTGAGCTAGCCTTGTCATTAATACCTTTTGCAATTGCTCTACCTATCCAAAGCATAAATGATATATCATGTTGAACCGTAGTATAAGAATTATTTTCAAGTGAATTGATTTAGGACTTATCTTCTCTGGTATGAGACTAAGAAGCTGACCATTCCTTTTTGTGTACCTTCTCTTTGCTAGCCTATCTATCCATGCATTATGAAACCTCACAAACTTCACTGGATATCCACCTTAAACCCAAATTATATATTTGTGAAATACCTCCTTGACCACAACCCAATTTGAGTATGGACTATCATCTCGAGGAAAATCTGGAGAATCAAGAGCTTGATACCAGGAACATATATTTGGAAGGCATCAAAGAGTGCATAGAAGAAAAATTAGAAGAAATGGAGGTCCACAACAAATGGGACGACCGGCCTCAACACCATGAGCCGACCGGCCTATAGCTTCAAAATTCGACAAGAAGATACTCCCTGGAGATTCAAACCATTTTCCAAAAGATTGAGATGGATACTTACTCTAGCATTAGCCACCACTTCTATGCTCGAGGATGAGCAATCGTTTAAGCATGGGGGGAAGTGCTGAGTAAGTATTAATGTTGCTAGAAGTTCTAAGGAGCATAAAGAAAAAAAGAAGAAAAAAAGAAAAAAGTGTTAAAAAAGGAAGAAAGAAAAGAAGAAAAGTGTGAAAATAAATGCTCCTTAGTCCTTTTTGTTTCATTACATTACATAGTGCCTTAAAGATTATTCCATACTCAAATATTTCAACCATGTGCAATCTGATAACGAGGACTTCATTTGTGCCTCGGGATCAACCTTTGCCATTTGCACATGTCCACTATCTAAAAGCGTGTGTTCCATTTTCCCCCTCTCCACAAAATCGATTATTTTCCATGGTCTTTTTGATGAGTCTCGGTAAACCCATGAGAAGTATCTCTTGTTTTGATAATATCTTGATTATAATATCTTTTGTTAGGACTAACCTTTCTCATAGCTCCAGATAAAGCCTTACACATACATGAGAGAAAGGAAAGTGAGAGTTCTAGCAAGTTTGAGAGACAAGATGAGTTGAGAGTTTCCATGAGCAATTGCAATGAGGTTTAAATTATTGACTTTGGTTTAGCAATACTTTTGGAACTTACTTTCTTAATTTTTGAGACTTGTTTAAATTAGAGAGCATGTGTTTAAAGTCTTTGTGGGAAACACTTAATCCATATCTACCCTCCATATTAGAAAGAGCTGGTTATAACTTGAAGAATTAATTGCAAAATATTTTGAGGGCATCGTATGTCCAATGGGCTACGTGTACGCCGCATCGCACCTACGGAGTGGATAGTGGATATGCTACTTGGCACCGAGCATGAAGCTCTCACTCATCCGGAAAACCTGGAGGACACCGGTTCACCCAACTACCACCTCCTCCATGAGTTTCCACCGTACTTCGTGAGAGGTCCCTATGGCCCCTTCTAGGCCTTTTATGTAACCTTGTGGTGGTTTGAGACTCCTCAAGCTATGTTGCTTGTTGTATGGTACTGCCTAATTTATGTAAGCGAATAGTTAATTGGTGAGACGATGTGAGACACTAATTAGCTACTATGCCGTGTATTGTACTCTATCTATATTTGTGGACCTCCGTTATTATTTGTGTGTTGCGATATTTATTTGCGTACAGCTGCGACATGTCATCATTTACCATTCATGCATGCATTTCATAACTATGTGGTAAATATTGGACATATATGATCATGCCTTGTGGGTAGTGAATGTTTTTCCTAGCTGTCCAATAATCTTTAGTTGTCTCATTTCAAGGTTGATCTTGTCTATGTTGTGAGAATCTTATCATCCATGAGTTGCCGGTATTGTACTGATTGTGCAATTTTTCTTCTTGTGCAATTGTACTCTATCAATTCTATTTCCCGGTCGCTAACCTCATTTTTGGTTGGCGGCAGGATGGTTAATCCCAATGATGTTCCCGGTGGTGTGGGAGGGGAACTTCCTCCTCCTCCTCCTCCTCCTCCTCTCCATCCCGACCTTGTGGAGCTTTTCTGGAGGTCGGATGCTAGTCAACAAACTCAAAATCGCATCTTGGAAGCACTTGTGCAAGGCATGGGGAACCATGGCGGCAGTGCAAGACAAGGGTACCAAGCTTTCTTTGGAACCGACCCACCCCACTTTCGTGGGTCAACGGAGCCTTTGGATGCCGACCATTGGCTTCGGGCAATTGAGCAAAAATTTGATCTTATCCAAGTGATGGACGCCGAGAAGGTGGCTTTCGCAGCTCATCAACTTAGGGATGCCGCGGGAGCATGGTGGCAAAGCTATTCGGCCCAGCAAGCACAATGCCACGTGATGACTTGGGCGCAATTTCGTGAGGCCTTCCGCGCTCACCATATTCCCAAGAGTGCTCTTCTCATCAAGAGGGATGAGTTTCACAACCTCAAGCAAGGCAAGAAATCGGTCACGGAATATATGAGTGTCTTCAATTATCTTGCCCAATATGCCCAAGATGACACCTTTATGGATGAGACGAGGCAAGATCGTTTCATGGGAGGTTTGTCTTTGAAGCTCCAAGAGAAGCTCACCAACAATAAATTTGAAGATTTCAATGACATGGTGAGTCAAGCAATCAAGCAAGAATACAAGGTGAAAGAACTTGAGGAAGAAACCCGCATGCTTGAGGCGGAGAGCCGCAAGCGGGCTGCCACTTCCTATGCGGGTGGCGGTTCGCAACGCTCGCGTTCGGGGCCTTCTCAACCGCCCCGTATGCCGGGCTATGGCGCCCCTCAACCTATGTGGATGGCACGCCGTCCTCCCGCTCCCCAAGGACAAACTTCTCGTGTTGTGGGGCAGCCAGGCGGCGGTGTTCAAAATACCTCCCGTGGTCCATGCTACAATTGTGGAGGTCAAGGTCACTTTTCTAGGGAATGACCCACACCCAAGAAAAATGGAACCAACAATGCTCCTAGGCCGCCCACACCCTCACCTCCCTCTCGCCAAGGCGGCAAGCAAGCTCAAGGCCCCAAGCGGGGCAAGTTAAATTATATCAACGCCGAAGAAGCTAGTGAGGACTCACGTGTCCTAGTCGGTATGGTTCCCATCAACTCTCAACATGCTAGAGCATTATTTGATTCTGGTGCATCACATTCCTTTGTGAGTAGAAAATTTGTCATGCAACATCAATTTCCCATCCGGGTAGTGCCCACACCTTTTTATATTGATGTCCCGGGAGCAACATTAGTAACCAACCATGTGGTCAATTTAGCTCAACTTGAGATTTTCGGGCTTATCTTTGAGGTCAATTTAATTGTTATCGACTTGGGAGATTTGGATGTGATCATGGGTCTAAATTGGATGACCAAGCATGATGGGATTATTCGGTGTAGTTCTCATTCTATTGAACTCCAACACCCTTCCGGGAGGAGGGTTACTCTTTATATTAGTGAGAAATGTGGCCCTCAAATTTATGCTCTTAATGCCACCGTGCTACTGGAATTAGAGGCAATTCCGGTGGTATGTGAATTTCCAGATGTCTTTCCCGAAGACTTACCAGGGATGCCTCCTGACCGGGATGTGGAGTTTGTTATTGAGCTACTCTCCGGGACGGCCCCGGTATCAAAAAGGCCCTATAGAATGGCACCTAATGAACTAGTGGAGTTGAAAAGGCAATTGCAAGATCTCCTTGATAAGGGATATATTCATCCGAGCTCCTCACCTTGGGGATGCCCGGCTCTCTTTGTGAAGAAAAAGGATGATAGCTTGAGAATGTGTGTTGACTATCGACCGTTGAATGATGTGACCGTGAAGAATAAATATCCTCTTCCTAGGATTGATATCTTATTTGATCAATTGGTGGGTGCAAAATTCTTTTTCAAGATTGATCTTAGGTTGAGTTATCATCAAATAAAAATTAGAGAGGAAGATATGCCCAAGATGGCTTTCTCTACTCAATATGGACTTTATGAATATACCGTGATGTCCTTTGGGCTAACCAACGCCCCAGCTTATTTCATGTACTTGATGAATTCTATCTTCTTTGAGGAGTTGGATGCATTTGTCGTGATCTTTATCGATGATATTCTTATCTTCTCCAAGATCGAAGAAGAGCATGCTGAACATATTCGCATTGTTCTACAAAAACTTCATAATCATCGTCTCTATGCCAAGTTTAGCAAGTGTGAATTTTGGCTTAAGAAGGTATCCTTCCTAGGCCATACAGCCTTTCCAAAGAAGGAGTTGAGGTTGATCCAAGCAAGGTGAATGATGGGCTCAAATGGAAGCAACCACAAAATGTTAGCAATGTTCGGAGTTTTCTTGGACTTGCGGGTTATTACCGTAGGTTCATTGAAAATTTCTTTAAGATAGCAAAGCCTATGACCGAATTGTTGAAGAAGACCGTAGAATTCAAGTGGACTAGTGCTTGTGAGGAAGCTTTCCAAACTCTCAAGAATCGTCTTACAACTGCTCCAATTCTTGCTCAAGCCGACATTACCAAGGGTTTCGATATTTATTGTGATGCCTCTCGTATTGGACTTGGGTGTGTTCTTATGCAAGAAGGCTGGGTTATTGCTTATGCCTCCTGGCAATTGAAGAAACATGAAGAAAATTATCATACTCATGATCTTGAGCTAGCGGCAGTTGTTCATGCTCTTAAGATATGGCGGCATTATCTTCTTGGAAATCCATGCAATATCTACTCCGATCACCAAAGTCTTAAATATATCTTCACTCAATCGGAGCTATAAGAGGCAAAGAAGATGGCTTGAATTGATCAAGGATTATAATTTAGAAATTCATTATCACCCTGGCAAGGCTAATGTGGTGGCCGATGCTTTGAGCCGCAAAGCACAATGCCATTGTTTGCAAGCACGATCCGGAGATGACACACTTTGTGAAGACTTTCGGAAGCTCAATCTCACTATGGTCGAGAATGGGTCACTTGCCACTTTGGTCATCACCTCCAATCTTGTTGATGAGATTAAGAAGGCTCAACTTGAAGAAAAAGGCATGAAGAAATTGAGAGAAAGAATTGGTGAGAAAATACCAAGTGTTTCAAGTTAGATGATCAAGGTATTCTATGGTTTGGAAAACATTTGGTGGTTCCTAAGAATTTTGAGCTTAGGAAGAAAATTCTTGATGAGGCTCATGAATCCCAATTTTTTATCTACCCCGGAAGCAACAAAATGTATCAAGACTTGAAGCAAAGATTTTGGTGGACTCGCACGAAGAGGGAAGTTGCTCGCTATGTGGCCGAATGTGATGTTTGCCAACGGGTGAAGCCGAACATCTCAAGCCGGCCGGAACCCTTCAACCTCTCCCAATTCCTTCATGGAAGTGGGAAGATATCTCAATGGATTTTATCACGGGCTTGCCCCGTACTCTTCATGGCTATGATTCTGTTTGGGTAATTGTGGATCGTCTCACAAAATCAGCTCATTTCCTACCGGTGAAGACTTCCTACACTATCCTTAAGTATGCCGAGCTTTATCTTACCAAGATTGTTTGTCTTCATGGTGTTCCCAAGACCATAGAGTCCGATAGAGACCCTCAATTCACTGCCAAGTTTTGGCAAAGTCTCCATGAAGCTATGGGCACCGATCTCACTTATAGCACCGCCTATCACCCACAAACCGGTGGCCAAACCGAGAGAGTAAACTAAATTCTTGAAGATATGCTTAGAGCTTGTGCTATCATCTATGGAAAAGATTGGGAAACTTGATTACCATTTGTGGAATTTTCTAACAACAATAGCTACCAAGCACGTATTGGGATGTCTCCTTTTGAAGCATTGTATGGGCGGAGTTGTAGAACTCCTCTCAATTGGTCGGAGTCCAGAGAAAGAATATACTTTGGTCCGGATATTGTTATGGAAGCTGAAGAGAAAGTGAAGAAGATTCAAGAAAGACTTCTAGCCGCTCAAACCCGCCAAAAGCAGTATGCCGATCGACGGAGGCGACCTCTTGAGTTTCAAGTTGGTGATCATGTCTATCTCAAGGTGACACCCTTCAAAGGTACCAAACAGTTCCAAGAGAAAGGCAAGCTTGCTCCTCGCTATGTTGGCCCCTTTCGGGTGTTGGCAAGGCATGGAGCCATTGCTTATAAATTTGAGCTACCACAATCTCTCTCAACAATTCATGATGTGTTCCATGTCTCACAATTGAAGAAATGTCTCCGAGTTCCTTCGGAAGTAGCTAACTTGGAAGAATTGGAACTTCAACCCAATCTTTCTTACAAGGAACATCCTATTCGCATCCTAGACCATGCTGAGTGCAAGACAAGAAATAAAGTCACTAAGTTTGTCAAGGTCCAATGGAGTCGCCATTCCGTGCGTGAGGCGACTTGGAAGCAAGAAGATCAAGTTCGAAAGTCATATCCCCATCTCTTCATGGATAAGTATGTGTTTCCTTTATGTTCTCAATTTCAATCTCTACCTAGGCCATTTTATGAAACTAGAATAGTTATGGTTTTATTCCATATACATGCCTTACGATGCTTATGAAGTTATAGACTAGTAGGATTGACCTTAGATGAATTTTCAGGGTCATTTTTTGACCACGGCGGACGGTCTTCACTCAGTTTGCGGATGGTCCGCTGTTCAAATTTTTCAGCCCACTAGAACCACTCCTGAAACTTATGTTTTTCGGCCTTTTGCCGGCGGACAATCTGCGCAGGGACCCCAGATGGTCCGCCGTTGGCCCAAAAACCCCCACCAGAACTGTCCCGAATCGGTTAGTTTCCACGGCTTTTGCCGGCGGACGGTCCGCCCTCGGGCCCGGACGGTCCGCCGTTGACCAACACCGACCCCAACAGAACTTAGATGAGTCTATGTGGTTTTTAGGCCTTGACCGCTGGACGGTCCGCGCCTCTCGGGCGGACGGTCCACACTCTGTAGTCCTTAGCCAAATCTCGGGACGAGATTTTTCTTAGGGGGGAGGATTTTGTAATGACCCTAATCTTAATTAAGTTAAGCATGCATCATTAAGCATTAAACTATAGGACTAAGCCCTTTTGCAGTTGTGAACTACGGACAGTCCGTCTAGAGGGTGCGGACGGTCCGCCGTTGCCACGTAGGCATGGTCAACCTGACCAAGTTAGCCCCTCGCCATGTCAACCGCGGACGGTCCGCGCCTCACGGGCGGACGGTCCACCAACACCTTGCGCGTGCGTGGCACAGGCGCAGAACTCACGTGCCACATCACCCCCCAGGACATACTCGTCAGCCGCGCCCTTCTCCTCTCAGTGGACAACAGAACACTCTCTCTCCCTCCTCCCACTCACTCAAGACCCTGTCTCTCTAACCCTCCATGGGAGAGCTCCCCAACCACCTCCACCACCTTTGAGCCACTCCAACCACGCCGGAGCATCGCCGGAGTTCGTCGCACCACCATGAGCTCATCTTCTTCCCCCGGATTGGAGCTAGGGCTTCCTGATGAGGACATCACCATGCTGGACACGTACGCACCATGGCCTTCTCCATGTTGGACTTCGTCCCCGACTCAGCTACCACGTCCGTCTCGGATTCAGCCTACACCCCGCACGGTTTCGGCGATATCTCCATCATACGACGTTGAAACGAGGCGTATATGGACCCGTTGGAAAGGGGATGACGACGCCGTTGATTTGGTTCTGGTCCTAGCTCTAGAAGCCTCGTGGATCATGCTGTGTGACCATGACAAGGTGCTGCGCCACCTGTTTTGGGCCAACTTGGCCATGTATCGTGTCGGGCCTTCGGCCCATGTTGAGGACGCCCACCCTGGTGGCGCCCCCAACCCTAGGGCGCCCCTAGGCTATTAGAATCAGCAGCTGCCATCATTTAGACTCGGGTTTTGCTTAGATTAATCTGTGTGATACAATTTCGCCGTTCATCGATTTGTGGAACCCCAACTCGTGTGCTTAATCATTCATCTACAGTTTGTCACTTCATATTTGAGCTGCATCTTTCGAGTTCTTGCTTGTGTTCTTCATTTCGCAGGCAGGGATTAGCCTTCGTGGCGAGGTCAACCGGGTTGTGACACGGTTGATAACCAGAGGAATCGTGGTGCTAAGATTGCAGGAGTTCGGGTCTTTGAGATCTGAAGCCGGATCGGTGCGTCACCTCCGCCCAAAACGAGTTATCCTTCACCTGACGGAAGATCGGGCACCCACGTCCCCATCAAGTGGTAATCAGAGACTCAGGTATTACCGTCAGGATTATCCTAGTTTAGATTTTTGCCTTTGTCCCATAGTCCACAAAAAACCTACAAAAATTCTGCTGTCCTAGAAGTCCTGTTTTAGCCTTGCAATTTCGTTTCAGATTCGCTTTGTTGAATTTGTGTCCGTGGTCTAGTCTTGTTGTTGGTTTAGGTCGTGTTCGTCGTCGTGGTTCAATCGCCCATCGCTGTGTGTTTGCTTCTGCCACTGTCCTACTCCACCTTTACCTAGATTACAAGTCGATCCACCCCATTACTCGACTTGCCCCCGCTAGCCGCCTTGTGTGAACTCTCGCCGCGCAAACCCTAGATAGGTTGCAAGCCGCTTTGGTCGCCTTTTGCATCGCATACCTAATCCTTGTTTCATCTGGCGAATACCTATTGCTTGCTACACATACCAAGGAGGATTTACCATTGGTTTTGGTTGCTGAGAAGCTTTGCTCAGCCATGATCGGATAGGGAAGCTTTGCCCTAGCCGCCGCTGTCTTTCTGCCGAGTTGTGCCTCTCCGAAAACATAACTTGAGGTACCTTCGGTAAAACGGGCACAACTTTTCGCTCGGTGCTCCGTTATGGCTCATTTTTTACAGCAGCTTGGCAACGAAAAGTTGCACATACGATTAGTTTTGAAAAATTAAAAAATTAGGAAAAAATAGTTTTGAAATTCACAAGCTGTTTCAGTGGTTTTTGTGATCGTTCCAGAAATTCTGTAGACCACATCTGATCTCTGTTTGAACTCCAATTTTGTGTGGTTCCTTTTTTGGTGTTCCTAGTTGTGAACAAAATATCAAAAAAATAAAACAAAAAAAGAAAATTGAAAACAACTGTGATTCCTACTAGTGCCTTTTTGGCAATCGTAGTACAAGAATTATAAAACTGCCATTCTACTTGTTCTCTGAGCTTTTTCCATTGTTCTTTGTTCCAACTTGTTGGCTACGTCTAGGAACATGTCTTAGCCAGCAATTGTGACTTGTACTTTGGATACTTATTGAACTTTGCTACTCTGCATTCATTAATTGTTCCACATATACATATTGTGCTTGTCCTAAGCTCCACAAACAGATAATTCAGATCAGTATAGCGAAGGACCCTTGCAATCTTGGTACCACATCCTCACAGGTATCACGAACCAGCCACCAGTTGTACCATCCACTGCTTGCATTGGTAAGAACTTGGTAAGAACTTGGTAAGACATGTGTGAGGGTGTGATTCCATCAGCCATCCACCACATAGTGCATAGGGTCTTTACTAATATTTAACCATGCCAGACGACGTGCCTGTTTTGTCTAGTCAATTGCAGGAATTGAAGGATTCCCTGATTGACGAGATTAGCAAATTAACGAAGGAAATCAGAGATGGCAATCATGCGGTTGAGAGTGTGGACAAGCGAGTGGCCACCATGACTGGACGAGTTGAGGCGCTTGAGGCTGTTCCCAAGACTGAAGATGCGGAGGTCGAGGATAATGATGACCTCGATGACGACATTGTGTATGGTCCTGATGGGTTGATTGGTCACAGGCTGACCAGCAAGAAGAAGATGCGTAAACATCTTGAACGCAATAAAATAGGTATGGGAGGTAACAAACATCGACACCATCAAGGTAATGATGATCCTTATGTGAAAGTTAAGTTTACCATACCATCGTGGGAGATATGATGCAGAACAATATCTAGATTGGGAGATGACAGTAGAACAAAAAATTGCTTCCCACCTTGTTCCCAATCGCCATAAGGTTAGACAAGCCACTAGTGAATTTAAAGATTTTGCTATAATCTAGTGGCAAGAGTGTGCTTCTTTAAACATGCAACCTGATACTTGGGATGGGCTTAAAATTGCAATGCGTGATCGTTTTGTTCCTGCATCTTATAAGCATGACTTACGTAAGAAATTACAATGTTTAGAGCAGGGTGATATGTCTGTTCAGGAGTATTATGCAGAACTTCAAAAGGGTATGATTCGTTGTGGGGTAGTTGAGGATCCTGAGGATAAAGTTTGTCATTTTTATGGTGGTTTGAGACGTGAAATTCAGGATATTGTTGACTATAAAGATTTTACTACCACCAACCAGTTGTTCCAGCTCGCTATACTTGTAGAAAAAGAATTGCAGGGTCGACGCATGAGCGCATCGACGCCCAAGACCTTCACGCCACCAGCGAGTACACGTTCGTCACCACCAGCTACGGCGTTTTTTTTCTGCGGTAAGAAATGTGTCTAATGTGCAGGCCTAGCAGAACAAGACCCAGCCTACTTCCGCCAAGAGCTCTTCGAGTAAATCTGCAAACATCATGTGCCACCGCTGCAAGGGCATGGGCCATGTCATGAAGGACTGTCCAAGTACTCGTGCTTTCATCGCTTCACCGGACGGAGATGGATATGTAAGTGCTAGTGATGTTGAAGATGATGTGGTTTTTGCTGCTAACATTGCTGCAGGTTCGGAGGAGAACACCATTAACTCCAAAGATGCTTCCGCGGATTTTCCTAGCCTTCTTGTGCAGCGTGTGCTCTCCGCACAGGAGGAACATGAGGACAACACGAAGGCCCAGCGCAACAACTTGTTCCACATGTTTCTCGTCGTCCAGGAGAGACGTGTTCTCACCATTATTGACACTGGAAGCTGCAACAACTTGGTGAGTTCGGATTTGGTCAGCAAGCTTGGTTTAACCACTCGACCACTATGTTTTCCGTACCACATTGAATGGTTCAATAATAGTGGTAAGGCAAAGGTAACTCACTCCGCGTGCATACACTTTTCAGTTGGCTCTTATCATGATTATGCTGATTTTGATGTCGTACCTATGCAAGCATGTTCGCTTTTATTAGGACGTCCATGGGAATATGATAAGGATGCTGCACACCATGGTAGAACTAATACATATACTTTCATGCATAAGGATAAGAACATTACCTTGCTTCCTTTATCGCCTGCTGCTATTAGGAAACATTTTAATGACCTTGCTGAAAATGATAAGAATGCACCTAGTAACAATGAATCTTCTGATGCTAAACATGAAGGAATTAAGTTAAAGGGAGGTGTTTTTCTTGCTACTACATCTGCTCAAGCTGAACTTTGTGATAATCATGATGCACCTTGCTATACTATGCTTTGTCGAGATGTGTCTTTCTCCAATGCATCTATGTGTCGTATTTTGCATCCTACAGCCACTAATCTTTTGCAGGAGATTGATGATGGGATGGAGTCGAGGATGACTCAGATTCAAGAAGGGGAGGATGATGAGGACATCACCATGCTGGACACGTACGCGCCATGGCCTTCCCCATGTTGGACTTCGTCTCCGACTCAGCTGCCACGTCCGTCTCGGATTCAGCCTACACCCCCGCACGTTTTTGGCCATATCTCCATCATATGATGTCGAAACGAGGTGTATAAGGACCCGTTGGAAAGGGGATGACGACACCGTCGATTTGGTTCTGGTCCTAGCTCCAGAAGCCTCGTGGATCATGCTGTGTAACCACAACAAGTTGCTGCGCCACCTGTTTTGGGCCAACTTGGCCTTGTATCGTGTCGGGCCTTCGGCCCATGTTGAGGACGCCCACCCTGGTGGCGCCCCCAACCCTAGGGCGCCCCTAGGCTATTAGAATCAGCAGCCACTGTCGTTTAGACTCGGGTTTTACTTAGATTAATCTGTGTGATACAGTTTCGCCGTTGATTGGTTTGTGGAACCCCAACTCGTGTGCTTAATCATTCATCTGCAGTTTGTCACTTCATATTTGAGCTGCGTCTTTCGAGTTCTTGCTTGTGTTCTTTGTTTCACAGGCAGGGATTAGCCTTCGT
Organism: Alloteropsis semialata; assembly: GCA_004135705.1. Lineage (NCBI taxonomy): Eukaryota > Viridiplantae > Streptophyta > Magnoliopsida > Poales > Poaceae > Alloteropsis > Alloteropsis semialata. The sequence continues at coordinate 21,742,401 of CM014270.1, read as the reverse complement.
GGTGAGGTCAACCGGGTTGTGACACGGTTGATAACCAGAGGAATCGTGGTGCTAAGATTGCAGGAGTTCGGGTCTTTGAGATCTGAAGCCGGATCGGTGCGTCACCTCCGCCCAAAACGAGTTATCCTTCACCTGATGGAAGATCGGGCACCCACGTCCCTATCACTTCCCCAAGCTCTTCTTCCTCCAACTTCACCATCTTCCCCAAGCTCAAGCCAAGGACGACCTCAAGCTTCCCCAAGGCCGCCCTACGCCAACCCGCGGCACCTCACCGGAGTTGCTCTTGCCACCGGTGAGCTACCCCATCCCCCGATCCCCTCCCATTGTTTAGGATTTCAAATCCATGGAGCCCTTAGAAGTTAACCCCAGCATTGATGCCCTAGAACTTCAAAACCTTAGTGCATGTGGAATCCATTAGCCTAGATGAACTCCCCATACTCCCATGAACCCATAGCAACAAACCCTATCCCAAATGGTCGCCAGAGTCGCCGGCGGCGATCTCGCCGGTGAGCCTCGGCCGCAGGCGCGGACTGTCCGCGCCCGCCGTTCAAAAATAACTCCACCCCGAGCCCCTACACCTTTCTGTGTCGCGCGGTACCTGTGCACTGCGGACGGTCCGCCGCCTGGGCGCCGACAATCTGCACTTATGCCCAAATTCTTGTCCAGAATCGGTTCTTTTTTCCTACGATGGTCCGCATTTGTACCCCGGATGGTCCGTGGGACAGTCCACCGTTATGGCCGGACGGTCCGCGACTTGGACGCGGACGGTCCACCCCTACTCGTCCAGCACACCTACAATTAGGCTTGTTTCACTTATACTTGTGTGTTGTACCTAGCTTCTTTAGAGATACTTTATACATGTTTATGCATAGTTTATCATGACATTTCATGCATCATTGCAACCATTCATGGCATGTTCATTTATCAAGCATCATTGCATTCGTGTAGAGGACAAAGCACCGGAGGTTGAGGAGGCGGATCCTGAGCCGAAGGCCTTCTCCGACAACATCCCCGCCGAGCCTCAAGGCAGGCGCCTTACTAGGCATACCTCTCCCTATTTTGGATCAAATTGTGTTATGAGTCTTGAATGCGCATGAGTTAATATATATATACTATGCTTGAGTAGAATCCCAATTGATGCATGATCCTCCTTGATTAAGATCAATCCTTTCTAGATGAGTATGCTTGCTAGGTGTCCCATTTATTATGCTTAGCTATGCTTAGCCCTAGTAGAAGTCAAGAGGTGGCAAGGTCACCACCCTTGCGAGCTATAGGATGCTTGACAACAATTACTACTAGTAGTGGTGAATGAGTAAAAGATGAGCAACTATGAGAATGATGATCGAGGCTTGAGCAAGTATGGTGACTTGCTTGAGTGCATAGGGATGTATCATTGTAGCCGGGTTTCTTGAGCACTATTCGTACAAACCACATAGTTTGATCAGGAATGGAAGCTAAGTAGCATAAGTCACACCTTGCTTTGGACGGATTCGGTGCGGTTGGTGATGGAGTGTAGTCAGCGGTTCCGTTGCACTTGTCTCTCCTGGCCGTTCGATCATTGTCGGTTGTGGGTATGTGAAAGGTAGGGACTTGAGCCGATGCTTGCTCTAGGCGTAGAGTATGGTGGAAAGCCTTGTTCCGTGTGGTCCCTGTTATACACCCCTGCAGGGTATTAATCTATTGCAATAGCCGCGCTCTCGGTCATGAGCACGCTCTTGAGGTTGGAATCTCAATGTAGGTACCGGAAATGAGTTCATGGAAGATTGGGCTTATGTCACTTGATCACTTATTTATTTATGCAAATGTATTGGTGAATGATCTAGAGTAGTTGAGTCGCCATGTCTTTTGCTTATTATAATTTCATCAAAAGTAGAGGCTTTTATGCAAAATTAATTATCCAACCCTCCCTTGCTACTTATCCATATGCATGTTCCTTGGAGTCGGGTACATATACCCTATGTGGGTAAGTCCTGTTGAGTACCTTTTGTACTCACGGTGCTACTGTTAAGTTGATGCAGGTGATGAGCAGCCGGAGGCCGTGTTTGGCTTCTTCTACCCCGCGGACGGAGGCGCGGGTAGGGAGTGATGGCCGGCGGTTTACTTGGAGAGGCACTATCAGCATATAGTGTGAACTCTCTTATATATTGTTTTTAGACTATCGTATGAGTGCGATGTAGACTCTCCGCTGTTAAAACTCTGAACTTGGTTATGTAATAACTTGAATCTTTTTATGTATGTGAACTCATGTGTGGAATGTTGTATTGTGATGATGTTTCACTATGTTGTGCTTTGTGAGGTGTGTATAAATCCTGGGCTATGCTCATGACACATCTCAAGGACTACCGGGATTAGGCTCCTTTAATTGAGTTGGCCAATTGACGACACTTGATTAAATGGGTTTAATTTGGTCGGTTCCTCACACCGTCGATGCCAACGATGGTTGTCCACGAAGCACTGGAGGAAGCTGCATAAGAATAAGGACTCAAATTCATTGGAAGAAATTCTGGGCAAGCTGATCGTGAGCTGTAAGGAGTGTCTGAGCTGAAGATCTCATTGCATTGCCTTTTCTATTGTTTTTATCTTTTGTTGCTACTGTTTCTTGCTTACGCTGAGGTTCTGCTTGGTTGGTTTATGGTCTATGTAAAGTAGTTAGAGTGGTATGTTGGTTGCTTGATAGTGTAGAGGTTTGTAGAGTGAGTTGCTTTTAGACTCGATCATACTTTGAGCGCTGCTCCCCATACTTGTAAGCTGGTAACCCTTGCAGGTTTCAGACAAATGTAATGGCCGTTACACTTTCTAATAAAGCTGGACTATGCCTTTGATCGAAGAAATGGCCACCATGTGTTTTCTTGACATTGTGACAAGAAAGAAATGAACAACGAACAAGCTAGTTAACTCAACCAGGTGTATCCGTGTATGGCTATTCATTAAAAATCTTAGTCATGAGCTACAACCAATTATTTTTAATTTCTGCAATGCATGAAGTTAGGAAGAGGAACAAACATAGAATACAATGTGACTACAATAGATAAAGTATAGATATGATAAGTGGATAGGAGAAATAATTGAGTGAATATTAATTAATTAGTTTATTGATATAGTAAATGAAGCCTATAGGCTAAAAGCCTCATCCTTTACTAAAAGGGTCTCTTTAGTACCAGTTTATGACATCAAACGATACTATAGGAAATTACCACATGACCTTAGCTGGGACTCTCTTCTTGGGGTGGGGTGGGGGGCTCCCCCTCAAAATCACTAGAGTCATCTCGCCTGATCTTATGACAAGCATCCAAACCTTCATACTCTTTGCCGCATCTCCTTCCGATCCCAGCAGGCAAACAACGTGCCTTGCTTGTTATGTTGTTTTTGGCAATGTCCAACGTGTTACCCTCTAGAAGCATCTTCTTTAAGATTTTTAATAACTCTCCAAAACCCTTATCAGACAAACCATTAGTTGCCTTCTATAGCAACAGTTCTAGTATTGCACCCAACTTTTTCTGGTCCTCTATGCAATTTGGGCAAAACAATGTTTTGTGGTCCTCCAACAAAATTTTGGATCTTTTCTAGCTCCCTAGCACTATCATAGTCTTTCTCTTATCTCGAATCATCTCAACTAGAGCATTAGTATTGTCATCTTTTACAACCACTTCTTCATCCTCCCACATTGTAGTATCAACTGAAAGGCACCGTATTGAGCAAAGTCCGAGACGTTGTTGTCACCATCCTCTTCATCGTCTTCCAACATAATCCCCCTTTCGCCGTGCTCGGTCCAACAAATATAGTTAGATATGAAACCACTAATTAGCAAATGGCAGTGAAGGGTCTTAGTGGAGGAATAATTCTTCTTGTTCTTGCAGATGCATGGACAACATATGAAACACGCAAAGTCATGTTCGCATCTACCACATTGAGAATTTGATGAACACCAGTAACGAACTCGATGTAGCATTGGTTCGTGTTGTACATCCATTGTAGATTCATCGATTCATAGAAAACATAAAAAATTATCTATATACATGCAATAATTAAACCCTCCATCAAAATATTAAAAAACTAAATAGATTTGAGCATCATCTCTACATGCAATAAAAAGTCCCTCCACCAAAATATTAAAATATATAAATAGATTTGAGCATCATCTAAATATTCAAAAATTTGAATACATTTTAGCACTATCTCAAACACATTCAATAATATACCTCTCCATCTAAATATTAAAAGATCTAATTACATTTTAGCACTATCTCTAAACATACAATAACTCAATAAGATACCTCTCCATCTAAATATTCAAAAATCTAAATACACTTTAGCATTATCTCTACACACCCCTCCATGTAAATATTCAAAAATCTAAATACATTTTAGCATCATCCTATACATGCAATAAAATATCTCTCCATCTAAAAATTTAAAAGGCTAAATAAATTTGAGCATCATCTTTATACACATAATTAAAAATCCCTCTGTTTAATATTAAAAATCTAAAAATATTTGAGCATAATCTAAAATTACTCATTCCATTTTAAAATTAGATCATCATCTCTACACATGCAATTCTTATATGGTTCACCTCCTACATCAAAATAAAAAATTAAATGGATGTAATTCTAAAATCTCCCCATTCTAAAACTTCAATTTCTCACTAGATAAAACAAAAAGTTAACCATTCGACCATCAAGGGTGAGAGAATGAAGTTGCTAACCTTTTAGAGAGCTTGGATGGTGAAATCTCCAAATCTTTTCAGAAAAATCAGGTAGCACATCCCCCACTCGAGCTCAATGGAAGATGAACAAATGAGCCATGGCTCCACGTGGGGGAGGAATAAGATCGTATATACGTGGGAGCTCACTGGTACTGACTGGAGGCTTCAACCGGTACTAATAATGTGGCCTCATTAGTATCGGCTAGTGCCTCCAATGGGTACCAATGTGGCCCTCAGAATCTAACGGCCGGAACTGCTACTGATGCATCATTGGTACCCATTGGAGGAACCAGCCGATACCAATGAAAAAATATAGCCTTCGATCCACTCTGGTACCAATGTGTTGGATCGAAGGCTATATTTTTTTAGTAGTGTGCCCTAACACCATTTTAACGAGATACCAATAAGGGTGCCGTGGTTTTGACCCTCTCTTTCAAAGTACAACTGTCAATAATAAGGAACTCACTCTACAGATATAATCATGGAACCTCAAGAGAATATATGGACTTGTGCAAGGTCAGCAATTGTTATTTTTTGTTTCAAATTATTTTTAGCTCCGTCATTTGTGCCCTCCCAGTCTGACTACTGTAGAAAATTAGAACTCTCCATTTAAGCTAACACAAGCATCATCATGTTAGGTTTTGTATTTGGTGATTAGTTTTCTCTTTTTTCTGCAATCTATTGATTGCTTGTTGCAAGATAGATCACGCAAAATAATAGATTGCATTCAACTGAGGGTACATGATTACAATATATAGGACTCAACCAGGGAAGCCTAACTAGGAATCCTAGCGTGATACGACAACAACCGTAGAGTACAAGGAAAAGGCGCAGCCTGCCATACAAGACAGAGGCGCATCCCTCCCTGTTAGTTTAGACTGGAGCGAAACTCGGTGAACACCGAAGAAGGCAATCCTTTGGTGAAGACATCGGCGAATTGGGACATTGTCGGAACATGAAGAACACGAACATCACCAATGGCCACGTGCTCGCGAACGAAGTGAAGATCAATCTCAATATGTTTTGTACACTGATGCTGAACAGGATTTGTTGACAGGTAGACAACACTGATGTTATTACAGTAGACAAGAGTACTCTTGGTCAGCGGGCAATGGAGTTCCTGAAGTAACTGACGCAGCCAACTAGCTTCAACAACACCATTAGCGATGACATGGTATTCTGCCTCGGCACTGGAGCGAGAGACCGTGTTTTGCCGTTTTGAGGACCAAGATATCGAATTATCCCCGAGAAACACCGCATAACCAGATGTTGACTTGCGTAGATGTTGACTTGTGCATGTCAAGACAGCCGGCCCAGTCAGCATCAGTATACATAACCAACTCAAAAGGTGTCGATGGGCGGAGAAGAGGACCATGACCAAGTGTGCCTTGCAGATAACGCAGGATGCGTTTGACAGCCACCAAATGAGGCTCACGAGGATCAGGCATGTGCAGACAAACTTGCTGAACAGCATAAGAGATATCCAAACAAGTGAATGTGAGGTACTGGAGTGCTCCAACTAAGCTGCGGTACTAGTCGGGTCACTGACTGGATCACTTGAGGAAGCAGAGACCTTCACATGGGTATCAACAGGTGTGCTACAAGGGTTGCAATCAGCCATGCTAGCCCGCTCCAAAATGTCAAGAGTGTACTGGCATTGAGAAAGAAACAGACCACCAGAACAGCACTGAACAGCCACGCCAAGAAAGTGATGCAACTCACCAAGATCTTTCATCAAAAATTCCTGCTGTAAGGCGGAGATAGTCCAATGAAGTAAAGAACTGCTGGAAGCTGTCAAAACAATGTCATCGACGTAGAGGAGAAGGTAAACAGTCTCACCGCCCTGATGGTATATGAACAATGATGTGTCGGACTTGGCCTCAACAAACCCAAGAGCAAGTAGATGAGTAGCAAACCAACTATACCAAGCATGGGGCGCCTGCTTCAAACCATAAAGAGACTTGATCAAGCGACACACATGATCAGGATGACCAGGATCCACAAAACCAGTAGGCTGACAACAATAAATAGTCTCTGTAAGGGTGCCGTGCAGGAAGGCGTTCTTCACATCAAGCTGATGAACGGGCCAATGTTGAGCAAGAGACAAAGATAACACTGTCCGAACTGTGGTGGGTTTGACAGCAGGACTGAACGTCTCATCATAGTCGATACCAGGACATTGTGTAAACCCACGAAGAACCCATCGTGCCTTGTACCGATCAAGAAAGCCATCAGCATTGAATTTGTGATGATAAATCCACTTCCTAGTGACGATATACGCACCAGCCGGACGAGGAACCAAGTTCCAGGTGTTGTTGGAGATCAAAGTGGCATACTCCTCTTCCGTTGCGCCACACCAAAGCGGATCTGTGAGGGCAGTGTGATACGTCTTTGGAATTGGAGATAGAGACGAAGCTTGAAGGGCAGCTGGCTTCTGGAACTCGAGCATGCCATGAGTCACCATAGCATGCTGATTCACCAGCACGAGTAGGCAGACATGGCGACGGCGGTTGGAGCTGCCAGTGTTCCCACTGCCTGCGGGATGGCCGGCTACGCGGCTCGACCCACGACCAGTGGAGGAGACAGTGGCAGTAGTGGCCAGAGAGGTGCTGGTAGGACCCTTGGGCATGGCAGCGAGGAGCACAGTGGTTGGCATCGAGGAAGGGTTGTCTTGGGACTGCTCCTCAAGAAGAAGATCATAACGGATCTCGTCGAACGTGGGGAACGGCCGGGTGCGCTTGAGGAGGGCCTTCATGTGGTCGTACTTGGCGCAGAGACTGCGGATGATGTTGAGGACGAGAATGCGGTCGTCGACGGGGGTGCCAAGGTTAGCAAGGTCATCAGCCATGCCCTTGAGCTTCAAGAAATAGTCGTCGATGGAGAGGTCTCCTTGAATGAAGACACGGAACGCAGTGTCGAAGCGGAGCATACGAGCCTCACAGTTCCCAAGGAACTGATGCTCAATGCAAAGCCAGGTGACCTACGCCGTGCCATTCTCGGAACAGACAGTTTGCATGAGGGAGGTGGTGACTGTGCCGAAGATCCAGGACAGGACGACGACATCCATCCGACGCCAAGCGGGAACCTCGGGATGAGCCGCGTAGGAGAGGACATGATTGGCGAGGGAGTACCGCTCGAGCGTGAGAAGAACAAGGTCGCATCACTAGGTGTACTCGGTTGAGTAAGGGCCCAAAACAACAGGCGTGAGGGCCTTGATGTTCTGGACACCGGCAGCCTGGGCGTGGAGATTGGCGATGATGGCGGCTTCGTAAAGGTGGGCATCGTCACCAACGGCATCACCATCAACATCGTCCTCCTTGGCGGACGGATCAACTCGATCACGTGTGGCATTCGCCTCGCGCTCAAGGTCGGTTGTAGTGGCGCGCTCCTTTTCCAGGAAGTCGTAAGCATTGCAGACACGGTCTTGGGGGGCAGCGACGGTAGCGACTAGGTCAGCCTGAACCTTGGCGGCGTCCTCATCCACCTCGGCGGCGACGGCTTTGGCAGCGTCCTTATCCAGCTCTAGAGCGGCGACGGCTACTGTGGGAAAGCGACGGCGGCGAGGTAGGTGTGACAAGCGGAAGCGTTGATCACGGATCAGGGTGTCTTGATACCATGAAAGATAGATCACGCAAAATAATAGATTGCATTCAACTGAGGGTACAAGATTACAATATATAGGACTCAACGAAGGAAACCTAACTGGGAATCCTAGCGTGATACGGCAACAGCCGTAGAGTACAAGGGAAAAAGGCGCAGCCTGCCATACAAGACAGAGGCGCTACCCTCCCTATTATACATAGAATAGGAAAATAATCTAACACTTGTAAAGACCAGTTTCTCTATCTTCTCGCTTTAATACAAAACATACGCGGTTGTCCTATGTTTTGGAGAAAAAATAATAGCGCTCGATGATCGACCCAACAATTACTCATATTTCTCTTAGCCAACGCGTCAAACAGGCGATTTCTTAACACGGCCAACTCCAACTATACCAAAGAGGAAACAAATAACAAAATTTATCATAATTTCAAATTACACTCAGAGAAATTCAAGGGACAGATAGCAAATTAACATGTACTCCCTTCATTCCAAATTGTAGGATGTTTGGCTTTTCAAGGTTCATTACTTTTGCCATGCACCTAGATATACATGATGTCTAGATGCATCCCAAAAAGTAATGAAAAATGATGGAGTACTAGATATTATAAGATCACGTTGTAACAGAGTAACTATAACCCATGTGAAAGTAGGGATGGCAATTCAACCCGCGGGTGCAGGCATCCGCGGGTTTCAGACCCGGCGGGTGTGGGTGTGGGTCTCAAATTTGACCCGCGGGATGACCCGCACCCACATAATGCGGATGCAGGTCTAAGATTTCACCCGTGGGTGAACCCGCATCCGCCTGTAACCCGTTTAATCTCTCTACTTTTTTCTATTAGGATGAACTTGAGTCAGACATTATTGATTGATTTGCTGATGGCTCTATCTAAATGCATCTGGGAGCAATCTAAGGCCTCTCATACATGAATTTGGATGATGATTGATGGTTGTAATTGACCTCTATTTGTTTATTTGCTAGAACAAATGCTACTGCATTGTAAAACTTAAATGTGTTGTTGCCACTTTTGTGTTTGTTAATTTGGAGATTTTGGAACTTATGAATTTTTATACTGCTATGTGCTATCTATATAAAATTGTGATTCTGTGAAATGATGCTCATGTTTTTCTGTTCATGATGTGATGTTCTCAGACCCCGCGGGCACCCGAAACAAGCCCGAAACCCAGTGGGTGCGGGTGTAGAAATCCACCCGCGGGTCTCGCTGCGGGCTGGTTTTTTTCCTATCCCACAGGATTCGCTGCGGGCGGGTCTTAGCTGCACCCGAACCCGAATCCGCGGGTGCCATCCCTATGTGAAAGTAATCGATGCTCGTGATAGCCTAAGAGGGGGAGTGGGTAAATTAGGCTTTCTAAAAACTTAACCTACTACTTGCCCCTATTTGCACAAATGTAAAGTAAGACATGCTATCTAGATGTGCAACTAAGGTTCATTCTAGTGTTTGCACCCACCCAAAAGAGTTTTGCAACCTAGAGCCAATCCTATCAAGATACTACTATAGAAAAGGTAAAGACACACAAGTTGCAAGTATGAAATGCAGAAGCTTAAAAGGGTTAGAGGGATGCAAACTTGACACGAAGATTTATCCCTTGGTTCAGCTAACGCCTACTCCATGTTGGAGCTCCACAAAGGATGTGCTCCCGGTCGCCAAGTCTTGTTCTCGGTCAAGGCCTTGACCTCGCCACGACGGCTCTGTTGACGCTTGTTAGCGACACCTTTTTAGTGCTAATTAAGTGATGTTTTGGGACCAATTCATATACTAACCCACCACTTGGCACTTGAAATAACCCCATTTTTGTATATGTGTTGTGTTTTGGAGCATATTGTGTTTTTACAGGAAAATGGCCCAATTTGGGGCATTTATATTCAAAACCTAAAACTAACTACGAGCCCAAAGGAATCGAGCCATTTGCATACTCACTTTGCACACATGCACATCCATTAGGTTATTATTTTTCTCTTTTACTAGGTTAATTATGCCACAAGTTAAGGTCTTAGGGATGTCATTGGTTATTGACATTTTCTTATACTCCCGACCTTCACCCCAGAGGTAGATTGTGCGTCTCAATTGTTTTGCCAGCATGACGAAGGAATCCCATGAATTCATGATCAAAGTTGCAACCAAGATCGTTAACACCTCTGAAGATTGAAAGGAACGCTGCTGTTTTAATAAAAAAATCTGCACATGCTCAGAGATGTATAAGGAAGGAAAAAATTTATATTTAGAGACTCCATTGAATTCTTGTTCCAACGCATACAGGATCAATGAATTTGAAGACCCATACAAGGAGATACGACAAAAACATTGGGCGCTGCGCGTTCTGAAATCAGCTCGGGACAGATTGCAATGCTGGAATAAAATGGACATAACTCTTTTGTTCGGAATCAGTTTTGGGCAAATGATGACTCGTTGGAAAGAGAAACTTATGCACTTTGCAATGGAGTAAATATTCAGTACATTTTCTATTCTGGAAGTTAAGAAAAAATTCATGGAAGGTGAGGCAGCAATGAAGACAACAGGAAAGGAGGTGATAATGATACGAGGAATGATTGGAACCAAGGCTTAGTGACAATGGAAAGGGTTGAAAAAAATTAAGGCAACAAAGGTGAAGAAGCATAAAGATAATCTTCAAACACATGGCGGAAGGACTTCAAGAATTACAAGATGGTCCATCTTCTTCTTCCATGCCTAGCAACATGCTAAGCATGGGGGGGGGGACTTGTTGAATGAAAAGGAAAAGGCCATATGGAGTACAATGATCGTGTTCACCACAAGATGCTCGTTACTCTTCTTTCATGCTAAGCACAATGCTTAAGCATGGGGGAAGCTGCGCTACACTTCATTGCAAGCATCGAAAAGTACGGTAACTCTCCCTCAACCTTCTCTTTGTTCATCTCTTTCTAAATGCTTGTATATTTGTATGCCATCGACCATAGGTTAGAAACCTTTGAATATCTCTCTTGTTAATAACATGGCTACTAGGAAGACAACCTAGTTTTATTTTTGTTTTGAATAAATAGTTATCACCATCACTTTGTGCTCACCACAATGAAAAATTTTGAATGCTTTTGCTTATGGAAAAGTGATGAAAGTTTCCGCTTTGTTCCTACATGATGTTGTATATGACTTAAACTTTTGCTCTCTATAAAATGATCTTAAATTGATTAAATACCAGCTCTTTTCTTTGTGGAGGTTAAATGACTAAATTCTAGACCCACATACATGTCATTGCTCTTTGATTTAAGTTTACCGATGACCTTATGCCTTGTATTATTTTATTTAAAACCTGATTCTTATTGCTATCTACATTCGTGAATCTCTTGCAAAGTTCTACCTACCAAAGCCTTTACATATACATGATCTTTCATGATTAAACCTTTAGAATTGCAAAATTATATTTTGATGAGTTAGACCAAGATTATTTTTTGTGTTTCGAGACTAAGAAGCTGGCCATTCCATTTTTGCGTACCCTCTTTTTGCTAGCCTTTCTATCCATGTATTGTGAGTTTCTACATAGGAAATGTCGCAAACTTCACTGGATATCCACTCTAAACCCATATATCTTTTTGTGATTACCTTCTTGACCACAACCCATAATTGAGTATGGATCATTTTCTCGACGAAAATCCAGAAGAATCGAGAGCCTAATTTAGAGAACATCAATTTGGAAGGCATCAAGAATAAACTCCCTAAAGATTCTGTGATATTCTAGAAGATCAAGATGGACTTTGTGTACTTGCTTTAGCAATTATCGACCCTCACTTCTATGCTCGAGTACGAGCAATCGTTTGAGCATGGGGGGAGGATGCTGAGTAAGTACTATATTGTAAAAAGTTCTTAGAAGCAAAAAGAGAGAAAAATGTGGAAAAAGAAAAAAGAAAGAAAAGAAACAAAGATGAAAAAAATAATGCACCTTGGTTCTTTTAGCTTCATCAAATTCCAAGTGCTTTGAAGACAATTCCATACTCAATTTTTCAACTATGTGCAATCCGATCATGAGGACTTCATTTGTGCCTCGGGATCATCCACTTGCCATTTACACATGTCCACCTATCTAAATGTGTGTGTTCCATCCCTCTCTCTTTCCAACATTTATTCTCCATGGCCTTTTTGACTAGTCTCGGTAATTTCAATAGATCTTTCTCTTAGTTTGACAATATTTCATATATAATGTTTTGCTAGGATTGTTTTTACCTACCAATCTCCACATAAGCCTTCCACTTTCATATATGAGTAGAATAGGATGAAAATAATCTAGTATAGTCTTGAGCGACTTGATGAGATGAGCGTTCCCATGAGCTTTTGCAAGAGAATCTCACTTATGTTGGATTTGTATCTTTTTGAAAACTATTCACATTAGAAAAAGGTAAAGGTCTAAAGTTCACTTAAGTTCAAAAGTATTGCATTTATTTTAATTGTGGCATGTTCTTTATTGCTAGTCTATCTTCCATAATGTAAAGTAGCCGGTCACAACTTGAACTTTAAATGCTAAACACTTAAGAGCAATGTGTCTTGTTGTGTATAGCTAAGTGCAGGAAAGACATTGAAGGGCAATGCTGATTTTCTAGTTAAGCAAAGATCCTAGACTTACTCGAGGACGAGCAAGGTTTAAGCATGGGGATTGTTGACGCTTGTTAGCGACACCTTTTTTGTGCTAATTAAGTGGTGTTTTGGGACCAATTCATATACTAAACCACCACTTGGCACTTGAAATAACCTCATTTTCGTATATGTATTGTGTTTTGGAGCATATTATGTTTTTACAAGAAAACGGCCCAATTTTGGGCATTTGTATTCAAGGCCCAAAACTAACTACGAGCCCAAAGGAATCGAGTCTAGCGGAGGAAGTCCAACCAATAGACCATGTGGGCTTTCATAGCCCAACTCATGGTCCTAGGTGTCCACATTCAATGAACCTTGTGTAGGAGAGACATAAATATGAAGAAATTGAAGATTTGGAAAGTTATCCGAGATCAAGTCAACCTCAGAGATATTCACGCGGCCCAGGACAACATGATTTTTTAGTGCAGATTCGAAGATCTAAATGGCCTCGAATGATAAAATGTTGAATACCAAAGCTGTAGCCATCATCGAGATCTTTGATTTGGACATATGAAAAATATAATTTGGAATATAGAGCTAGGAGATATGGCCCCCGAAATACATGAATATCAAAGTTGGGAATCAGACAGATTATCTTCCCGTTTTGGGATCTTAACTTCATTTTCAAGGAAACTCATGAATACCAAAGTTGGAGATAATTTCGTGATACACAATTTAGAATCTGAGTTTGCCCTATTTGGAGTCCGAACATAGGAGATATGATGTCGGGAAGGCAGGGCTCTGAATTAGGAAAATCTGGGTGAGTCAAATCTTATGGAAACCAAGTTTGCTTAATTCCTAAGCAAGGATCTCATGGACGAGAAGGTGGAGCACGCCCCAAGGCTCCCCTAGGGTATAAATACAACCCCCTAGACACCCTCATGAAGGAGATTCAGATCCGTCCACCAAAACTCGGTGAAAACTAGGGCATACATCAAAAGGAGACGACGGCCGCCGCAAGTCCTTGAAGTTGTCTAGGGGATGGCTTAGGCCAACCCTAGCCGCCATGGCCTCCCTGCGTGGTTGTGCCATGGTGGAGTTCATGAGCTAGTTGGAGTTATCAATGGTATGTACTCAGTGGTGATGATCCAAACACATCTATTATATGAGTAATGTTCTTCATGTCATCCGATCTCTTAGCGACTCAATATCTCCTTCTATGCTTTCTACCTATCATGAATATGATTGTTTCTTAGTCTAATGCTAGTTTAGACTATTTAGCATGCTTTATGTAATCATGGTGATTAGATCTAGCATGTCGACCCTTCATGATATCTAGACACGTTCACTTGTGGACGTGCCCTTGTAACTAACCACGCCGATAGGGAGCATCATGACAGGGTGTGATCCCGTGTAAGGTGGCGTTCTCGGGAGGTTGACCGGAGGTAAGAGTTTAAAGATTGCTTTGGATGAGATGCATGATGTGCTTGCTCTATTTGGCTAGAACTACAACTAGAAGACGATAGGCTCGTTTATCCTTTGGCTGCTCTTTGTCCTCGCCTATGTTATGGATGTGATCAACCTACACACCACTCATATCTTATAGTAGGTTTTACCCTTTATATACAATCAACACTTAATGCTAGGAATAAATCCGTTAGATTAGATGGGGAAACCCTAGTAAGTTCATTGCCGATCCACAGATTGATAACCTTGCATAGAATACTCTAAGAGAAAAGCTATGATGATCCGTGCGCTTGCGGTTAACAATTGCCGCGTCTGAGGACCGTCAACAAGCTTTTCTGGCGCCATTGCCGGGGATCGGCAACACGAACCTTAGGGTGATCTATCTAAATTTTTGGACTAACCCTAATTTTATTATTGCATATATCCTGTGTTTCTTATTTGTGTCCAATGAATATAGGTAAAACCCTAGACACAAGATGATTGAGAAATTCTCAATATCCATATTTTGGCAAGTCCAATCTCGATCAAACAAGTTGATGGCTACGTGAATATCCACTCTTTAGTGGTAGGTGCTAACTTTTGTTAGTGGCCCATTATCCTCTATCGAGCCAACACACAAAACAAGTGAAGATGAACAACGTATATCGCCATGTCAATTAATTTTAAAGACTAATGTCTCTTGGAGATTTGTTTGTCCAAGCTTTAGGTGATGAATCAAGCCCTAAAGAAGTCGTGAGATCCAATCATCAATATCTCTAGAAGGTTGATGTTGAGACCAGTTTTTCACCCATTATCAGAGAGGTACCATTGAGGAAAATTATAAAATATGAAGCTTCATCAAGTTTTCTTTCCAACACATCAAGAATTGCAAATTTTGGAGATCGGTGCAAGGAGTTATGGCAAAATCTTTCAACACTACGCGTTCTGAAATCTGCTCAGGACAGAATGTAGTGCCGGAGTAAAACAAGCGTAACTCTTTCATCTGGAGTCTGTTTGAAGTGAATAAGTACTCATTGGAAATGGAATTTGATGCAAATTGCAACGGAATAGAAGTTTGGAACATATTCTGCACTGGACGAAGAAAAATTCAATGAAGAAGAGGCAGCTGCAAACAACGGAGAAGATGATGATGATGTCAAGGGATGATTGGAGGTCCTTGAGCACAAAAGATGATGATTTGAAATTGATCAAAACTGGAGGCAACAAGATTAGAAGCACCATGACACTACCAATCTTCTCCAGAAGGATGCTTAAGAAGTTTCTTGAGCACAGAAGATTAGAAGCACCAAGCACAAGGCTCAACACTTTGCAAACTCACTCACTAGGCCTATCCTAGCTCTCTCACTCACTATGGATGAAGAATGTAGCACAAATGGTGGCTTGGATGTATTGTGATTCTAGATGAACTTCAATGGACTCCAACACCTTGAAATGGCTGAATGGGGGTGGTATATATATTCCAAAGGGTTGGACTAGCCGTTGCTCAAAAGCTGCACAGAAATCGTGAACGCCGTATAATATGCCATACACTTCAGCCCCATCGGCGTATAATACGCCGTATGCTTTTCCAACGGTCGAAACCCCTTTTCTAACGGCTACTTGCACACATCGTATGCTTCCAAACTTATACTCCGATGGTCGGCGTATAATATGTCATTGCCTTTTCAATCGGTCGAAACCACTTTTCCAAAGGTCTCAGACGCCGTATTATACGCCGTTCATACAAACAGTAACACCATATAATACATCGTACCTTTTGAACTTGAAACTCTGCACGCCGTATTATCCTCTGTAGTACGCTGTACATTTCAGTGTACCTTTTGAGTAGAGACGGTTTTCCTCGGAACCCTGAGATTCTACTCGCTGTATTATCCTCCGTAGTACGACATATAATACGCCATTTAGAAAAACCGGTCTTCGTATTTTGGCCTTAACTTTTTGCTCCGAACTCGGATTTGGGTGATCTTGTACTTTATGGAAAGGTTATGAAATTCCCTACAAGATTCTGCTATCAACCATCCATTTTGTGCAACTTTGCATGCCGGAACATATGCCATATCATACGACGCTCTTATCGGCGTATCTTCCTCCATGTAGAAATCAGGGTCTCCGTATTTGGGCCATAACTTTCTACTTCAGACTCCAATTATGATGATCTTGGATATTATGTAAAGGTTGTTAAATCCTCTACATGATTATCCAGAAATACCTTACATTTGATCTTAGGGTATTAATGGGTCAAGTCCAATTCATCCCTCTCTTTGACCCGACCACTATAATTTCTTTAACTTGGATGTAATAACTTGTAATCAATCTTGGGACCTAAAATCCTACGAATGGCACTTATAAACTTGTTAGTCCAAATGACTATGTTGTCATTCAATCATCAAAATTATAATATAATGGTACATAGGGCCATTTTCCTGACACCATGGCAGAACCGAGTTGAAGTAGTTTTGTCCCCATAATAAAATGACAAGTATCACACAATTGCTCGAGTCACAGAGCTAAGGCTGAATTGCTGCTAATGTGTTCCTGACGAATGACATGGTAGGTCTCACAGTCGGATCTTCCTGAACGCAACGAACGCCTATATGAATGCATCTTTCTACTTCCCCTCTAGGAGCATCTCCCATTCTTTGATCCTTAAGTTGCTCAGCCGTTCCTTGAGTCCATTGTTGCCGAACCTTCGCCAAGCATAACAAATAACTTAAGGTTAGCAGTGAAAACAAAATAGCCACAATTGTATAGAATGAAACTTGACATCTCAGATATAAAATGTAACATGTCATTCTTGCAGAATAGCCTAGTTACGGTTCCTTTAGGTTCTATTGCAGTTCAGTTATAGTATGGAATTGCGTTTTACTAACATATCTAGGGAGATCATCAGTATCTTCTCTGCAAAATGATGCAGCTTTGCAGCCTGTTACTATCTCCAGAACTACCACGCCAAAGCTGTACACATCAGACTTCATTGAGTACGACTTTCCATATAACAACTCAGGAGCTCTGTATCCACTGCATGCCATTCATTAATTTCAAAAGTTTCAGTGATTGATTCTGCTCAGAATGAGTTAGAAGAAAACAAATAATTAAGGAACAAAATGGTAAGTTTAATGGCAACAAATTGTACTCACGGTGTTCCCCTAAAGTTCTCAGCCTTCCCTTCAGATTCACCTTGATCAAGCAGAGTCGCAAGACCAAAGCCTGATATTTTGGGGATGAAGCCCTCGCTAATAAGGATATTGCTAGGGTTTATATCACGATGAACGATTCTGCAATGTTCATGTAGATATAACAACCCATTACATATCCCTTGCATAATTTGAAAACGTGATGACCAATCAAGTGCTCCAGTCCTCTCATCTTCAGCTGCACGGTTCAGATTCGTGGCTGCTAAGACCATCATTTATCTTATATACAAATAACTCGATTTTGAGAAGAATTACGTCTGTAATCACATTATACATACCAAAAAGGACTGCATCAAGGCTACCACCAGGCACATATTCGTAGCATATCACCTTGTCCTTATTCCCTATGCAAGATCCCAGCATCCTTATTATGTTCGGATGGTCAAGCCTTGCAAGCATTTTCACCTCATTTTTTAGTTCCTCAAGTCCTGCTTCTGTATTTAGTCTTTTGACTGCCAAATCCCCAAAATTTGCTAGTGTTCCCTGAGCGACATCATGAAAGAGACAAATTCTTCATATGAACAAAGTAGATTCATAACCAAGGGTAAAACTACATACCTTGTAGATAGTTCTAGATCGGGTAGAAACAATGCTATTTTGTTCAGCAAAATTGTTGGTGGCACCTCTAATAGCATCCAGGTCTAAATTCTTCTCAAGGGGAGCCGTAAGCTTAGTCACTGGTGCATGATCATGTTCTATTCCAAACACTTCTGCTTTAGCAAGATTTTCATGGATGAAACTATGTTGTATCGGAAATACATAAATAACAAATATGGTAGAATTTCACTTTTGGCCCTTGAACTTTCACCAAAGCTTAGTCTTTAACCTCATACTACAAGGATAACGATGGTCTCTCAACTATTGAAAGCGTGCATTTTATAAAGCTAGCATATACCAATCATGTTTCACGTTGCATCACACTGGCTTTGTGCTATGTCACAACCAGTGCGACATGACACAAACAGGGGACACCGCTGGCTGATGTAGCACAAATGTATAGTGCATTGCTCAAGGAGTGTAAACTGCATAGTTTTAATATATCATGGACCCATTGCTGTCTGATTTTGGTGTTCGTGGCTGAAAATCATGCTTTGGTGATAGTTGGAGGGCCAAAAATGAACTCCTTGCTATTCATAATTAACTAAAAAAACATGCAATAAATTCAGTATGCTTACCATGTGCTAGTGGTAAATGTTTCTGTTGGCTTCGACGATAACAAAGACCAAGCAATGCAGAGATCACCAGCAACATCCCAATAACAGAAACAGAAACAATTATAGCAATTTTTCTATCTATACGACAAACGAATGATCAATGATTAGTAAAGAGGGGAAAAGAACAGTTGAAAAGAAATTAACTGCTTTGGGGAATGTTTTGTCTGATATGTTTTACAAATGGAGTTTGCAGAAATTGTTTACAGGAGGAAATAAAATCACATCTTTGGTTGAGGTAAATGTTTTAGCATATTTCAATACTGAGACAAATTGGTCTGTAAAAACCTTTGCTACCCATACAAATGAAATATAATAAATGCAAAAGTAAAGAATTTTCTCCTGTATTGCTAAGAATAATCCATACCTGTGTGAGAAGAGTTGCTATGAGAAACTCGAGTGTACAAATCATTGATCCCTTCAGAAAGCTCAACAATGTCTACCAAATCACCAAACCAGACCACACAACTCTCTCCGAAAACAGTATAAGCACTGCATGAGCAATTTCCCAAGCACAACTTCTTGCAATCATCCCAGCTCTTGCCTTGGACCATGGTGGCATTCAATGTGTCAGGAACCTTGACAGGTGACAGATGGGCAAAACCATTACCTGGTGAGCAAGAAAGCTCCACATTCCTCGCACACCCACCAACAAAGTTCCTCTGGCTCCAATCACTCGGTGACTTGGGCTCAAATTCCTGCAGACATTTGCAGTCCCCATTATAGCAAGCCGCGTTTGGACCACAATAAGCATAATAATCACATTGATCCTGAGGCAAATGCCAGTATTCAACCCAGTCATTGCTCTGGTTGCTGTGCCAGCGATGGGCAAGGCCGTCTGGGCTTACGACAAAGCGCCACAGGATCGATTTGTCCACAGTTGTGAAGGAGTAATATGCACTGTCCTCACTGACAGTCATGTTGAAGGTTAAGAGATTGTTCGGCCTCAGAGCAGGAAGACCACTAAACCCTTGACCATTCCATGTACCCATCCTGTACTTCAGCTGATCGCCCTGGAACAAGAGCAGATCAGGCAATCGTTTTTTATCAAGTTTGATATAGTAATCTCCGGTAGACGGGTCAGAATAGCTCTTCCAGGATGTGAGGTACCATTCGCGATTAGTGGATGTGTCATACCCAATGCTCATACCAGGCAACAATGAGTCGCAGGGGTGATCAAAACTTTGCCATAGAAGACTACCCGACACGGTGTCATTAACGATAAGGTTGCCGGTGTCAAGAAGGAAGGCTTGTGGACTGTTGGTAAGGAGGGTCCCAATTGACCACACTGTGGTTCCTCTTCTGTCCAGCAGGTTAAGAGAGTTTGCTGTGAGGGTAAGAGTTGCATTGCCTCCATCGATTGGGTTGTCGCGGTTTGCCACCCAGACAATAGTTCGAGGTTTCATGTTACTGTACCATATTCCTAAATATGTGCTCTCCCCTTCTGAAAAGAAACCAAGAACAAATGTATTTTGCGCAGCAGGTTAAGAGAGTTTGCTGTGAGGGTAAGAGTTGCATTGCCTCCATCGATTGGGTTGTCGCGGTTTGCCACCCAGACAATAGTTCGAGGTTTCATGTTACTGTACCATATTCCTAAATATGTGCTCTCCCCTTCTGAAAAGAAACCAAGAACAAATGTATTTTGCGCTGAAACAAGTGTTTGCTCATTCAGCAAAGGTAGACCGGTGGTAAGCGTGCCATCTGAAACCATAAATGATGAAATGAGATTTTAAGAAAGAAGAGTAGTGCAAAGATTAAATAAATGGATGGTATGCTGGTCAGGAAAACACAATTCCAGCGGTATCTTTTGTCAGAAGTCATGATAGAAAACAACAATTCACCTACTACGCTTGGAACAGCTTCTGGGGGTGTTTAGTTCACCCTCTCTCTCCTCCATTTTGCATAATACGTGCTTCCCAATGCACTTTTTTCTCTCTATGGCACGTGACCCAATACATAAAAACACTATGCATAACAACATCTAAACACCCCCTCTGCTCTTTCCAACTAATTTGATGGCATAAATGTTAAAATCAGGAAAACACAAATCCAGTATTAGTTTGTCAGAAAGACTCAAAGACATGATTGAAACAAGAATTAACCTTTTCTTTGAGAACCTCTTACAACAACATCTTTGACAAACTCTATCTGTGCAGGTTTGTGGTTCGGGTGATGCATTTCGTCAAACACAAACAGGGGACAGGCTAAAGGCATCCTGATTCATGCCAGCGACAGATGAAGAGATCGGCGAGCAAGAAAATCCATCAGATCTCAATATGGGTGACGAACCAGAACAATATGTCAGTTGTAAGAGGTGGAGGTCAACAGGCAATGGCGGTCATGGTCATGGACGACAGCAGCGCGAAGGCGATAGGAAACAAATGGAGTAGAAAATTTGTCAGATCTTGCTTAAGTGACCAGCTATCAATAATATTACGTCCAAAATTTGGTCAGTACATTTAATTAAGAACATAATCAAATGAAAGGAAGGAAAATGGAAACGAAGGAAGCGCACGAGTCAACGGTTTTCTTAATCAGAAGACGTTCACATGCGTAAAAAATTAGTTGACGTCTCCCTTGCTAGCAGCATAAACAAAAAGTCTATCTACTAACACACGTGGAGTATAAATTTAGAAAAAAAAACTTTTAATCTTCCATATCTCCGCCTTTGATTTGCTATAGTTCTTACCAAGAAGTATATTAAGGCTGGGAATAAGTGTAGATTAAGCATGGCCACACTTAGCTGATCGAGGTTTGTCTCGTCGAACACATGTTAGTCTCGATAAGAAATCCCATATATAACATGTCTTGTTTTATATTTCTATCAAGAAAGAAGAAATATGTGTTCACTACAAAGAAAAGTTCTGAAACATAGGTATGATGATAGATATATGTATCAACGAACTTCAAATAAAAGCATGCATGCCATGTAACATTTATATATTTGCCTAAAGGTAGGAAACCATATAAACACACAATCAAAGAGAGAGGAGGTTCATACTGAGCTCCTGTGGTTGAACGAAAACCGCAGCGAGTAGCACCACGGTCGTGAGGAGCGCGGTCTTCAGCATGGCCCCCGTGCCGCAGCCTTGTCTCGGGCAGGCCAAGAAGTGAAGGTTGGTAACGAGGCTCCTCATCAGTTTCAGGCTTTCTAGAATCAGACAAGTACCAAAAGACCCTTCAGCTTTCACTTAATGCAGGGGAGGGGAGTATGTAGAGCCTTGCAGGAAGATGCATGCTTAACTAATCCTCACCTCTACGTGTAGGTTGCCATCATTTTTTTCCTTTTGTTAGGACAGTAGTATTTTGCAGAAGTAATTGGGCTGGAGTGCAATTCGTTATGGATGATTGGACGCAATAAGTGGACTTGAACAATCGTTGCGTCCACAAGTTGTTTGACCAATGAGAAACGTATAGTTGACTTGGATACTTGGAAGTGCTCCAAATCAAATGAAACGTCAAAAATGGATTTATTTTTGACAGAAACAGTTCGAAAGTGACGACTGAGAAATACAGCATGCGCTTCGATGAACGCGGCACTCTTGTTTCTTTGCACAGTTCTTTGCACGTCCGCACCAATGATGCTAAGAAAAAGAACTATCTTTGTTCGAAAAGAAATATGTTTGTTCAAGATGAAACATGCTAATAAGTACACAAGATGAATTATTCTCTAATTAAACGCAAAAACTAAACACCGAAGATGCCTCTCTGTATAAGATTAATTATGTAGAGATCGAGCCTCTAAGCTGTTTGATATTGAATGGGTGGCAGCGATCAAACAAATGTGCACCGCACCTTTCCTATCTTGTAGAGGGAAACAGCAAAAGGCCTCAGTTAAGACAGATAGCACTGATGATCGTAGCACGATGCTGAACTGATGATATGATCTTCCTTAATAAGTTACTGGTGCATTAGACCTGTTCAGTGGCGCCGTGTTCTCAGTTTATTTTTTTTTCCAGTCAGGAAGCTTCATTTATCAATCAACGTTATTACATTCAGAGTCTGTGATCCACCGGACACACTCTGGGTCATCATGTACCCACACACGCACGGGATTAGATATGGACGGTATCTTAGCACACCCATGTGCCACCATGTTTGCCTCCCTTCTAATCACAGATACTTCTAAGTTTAAAAAACGCCTACTCAGCTCCTTGATCGATCTCCTGCCAAAAACCAGCTATAGCACTTAACCTTCCTTCATCACTTTGTTGACGCAGAAATCAGGTCAACACACGAGAGCGCTAGAACGCGCAGCAGGTAACGGGGTGCTCGCAGCCTTCCTGCGCGGACCGGTCAGACCGGTCAGAGGCACCGGTCAGACCGGTTCCTCCAGGAAGAACGGGAGCGAACCCTAAGCACGCCTCCCTGAAAGATCCGTCAGGGAGAACGTGCGCAGGGGTGCCCTAGGGTCGGCAGGCCACCTAGGACGCCTTCAAACGTCGCGGAGACGCAGGAAGAACAGCAAGTAGGGTTGGAAAAGCTAGGGTTTGGAGATGCAAAAAGTAAAGGATAAAAGTAGTAAATTTTGATAGATTCGATTGTTGTGTGTTCAATCGGCCGAATCCCCTTATATTTATAGGGAGGGTAGATCTTGTCCCGCAAGGAAACCAAGTTACAACTCGTTACAATCTCGGAATCCCAAAATAAAAGTCCTAGTCGGATTACAATAAGGGTAACCGGTCTGACCGGTTCCCCACACCGGTCAGACCGGTCTGGGTGCCGAACTTCGCCCTTTTGCTTGTCTTGCTCCACCACCGACTCTTGCGATCCTCCAAGCCTTTAAGCATCGCAACATCCTGTCATTCCGGAGAACATACCTTCTTCCGTGTCTTGCACCAAATCTTGCGGTCCTCCAGATCTTCCAGCACCGCAACAGTCGATCATCGCAGAGACTATGTCACTTATATCAAACTAGGACCAAATATTGCGGTGGTCCATGCACCAGCACCGCAACTTCCTGAGCCGGACCGGTCAGACCGGTCAGGCTAACCGGTCTGACCGGTCAGCCGTAGCCTGTGCCAATTTTGGTTGTCAACATATGCCCCCCTGTTTTTTGGTAAAGCTTGCGTACCATAAAACACATCAGCACCAAAATTGTCACCTAAGGACAATGTTTTAACAGAATTCATTGGCCATTATATTTTTCTAAGGGCGATATCCAAATATCGGCCATATACCACTTCACGCCTCTTGCCAAACACTTGCATAGTACTTTTTCAAGTACCTCCCGTTCAGTGCCTTAGGCAAACGTCCTCCTTGCAGCGTCTCCACCATATAGGAATTCCCGCCATTGATCTTGAATATTCGATAAGGACCTTCCCAACTTGGAGACCACTTGCCGAATTTATTATCTCTAGTACCAAGTGGCAAAATTGTCTTCCATACTAGATCACCAACTTGAAAAATCTTCTCTTTAACCTTTTTGTTGTATGCTCTAGCAACCCGGATCTTGTCTTTCTCAATTTCCTTAAGAGCTTGCAAACGCTTATCGGTCACTTCATCAATGTTGTCCATCATCAAGTCATAATATTCACCAACCGAAAGCTTATTTTGTTTAGCAAGTCTATAAGCGTCCAGATTTATCTCGACGGGCAAAACGGCCTCTTGTCCATAAACAAGCTCAAAAGGAGTGACTTTGGTAGCACCATGTCTAGATATGCAATGAGCCCACAAAGTTTCAGACAAGACTTCATGCCATCTTCGGGGATTCTCCTCTATCTTCTTCTTGATCAACTTAATCAAAGTCTTATTACTAGACTCGGCCTGACCATTGGCCTGAGCATAGTATGGAGATGAATTGAGCAACTTGATCTTATACATATCGGCAAAAACTCGCACTTCTTTAGACATAAAAGAAGTACCTTGATCCGTGGTTAAAGTTTGTGGTATGCCAAATCTATGAATAATATGCTCAGTAATAAACTCAATTACCTACTTATGGGTCATATTCTTGAGAGGAACAGATTCGGTCCATTTGGTGAAGTAATCCGTAGCAACCAACACAAAGCGATGGCCCTTTGAGGAAGAAGGATGTATTTCTTCAATAAAATCCAATCCCCATCCTCGGAACAGTCATGGTTTAATAATAGGATGAAGTAATGCAGCAGGTATCATCTGAATATTACCAAATTTCTGACATTCCTCACATCCCTTGTAGTAACGAAAACAATCGGCCATCATAGTAGGCCAATAGAATGCAGCTCTCCTAAGCAACCACTTCATCTTAGGAGCTGATTGATGCGTTCCACAAATCCCTTCATGAACTTCACCCATGGCCACTCTAGCTTGATCAGCACCCAAGCATTTAAGCAATAAATCATCGGCAGTGCGACGATGCAACTCATCGTCGATCAAGATATATTTGAAAGCCAAATGCCGAATTTTCCTATCTATTCCAGAACTGGGATTCCTTAAATACCTGATAATGGGCGCTCTCCAATCATCAAGTTTGGCCTTTTTATTTTGAGGATTTTCAGCAGCCGAATTTGAAACTGCAGACACCGCACCGGTCTGACCGGTTCTCGGATCGGTCTGACTGGTCTCTGTATGAGACGCTGGACCGGTCTGACCGGTCTTGGAATCGGTCTGACCGGTTCGGCTCTGCTCTGCAGCAAGCGCTAGAGCTTCTCCATTGGCAATAGCAACCAACGGCCTTTTCTTATGAAAGTGTCTTTTCTGGATATTATAGCCTGTTGCTTGCTGCGCCAAGATATTAGCTCTAGGATTATCACATCTTGGAACATGATAAATGGTGAATTCATCAAAATATGGTATAATATAAAGGCACTTGTCAAGATAAATATTCAATGAACTTTCCAAGCATTGACACACCTTAGATACTTGCTGCACAACCAATAACGAATCACCAAAAGCCTCAACATGCTTTACTCCCATGTCATGCAAAATTTCTAATCCGAATAATAAAGCTTCATATTCGGCTTGATTATTTGTGCACTCAATTTCTAATCGGCTAAGAGCTTCAAAAACAGCTCCATTAGGAGAAACAAGAACAATTCCAATTCCACACCCGTTCTTGCAAACCGATCCATCAAAATGAAAAAAACATGGAGTAAAAGTCATGTAATCAATCTCTAAATCATGCTCATCATTAATCCGATGTTCAACAATAAAATCAGCTACAATTTGGCCTTTCATAGATTTCAAGGGTTCACAAGCCAAATCATATTCAATAAGTGCATATACCCACTTATCGATTCTTCTGCTCAAAATCGGTCTATGCAACATATACTTGATAACATCGGCTTGACATGCCACAATGCAAGTACTAGATAACAAATAATGCCTCAATTTTGTGCAAGCATAATATAGAGACAAGCATGATTTCTCAACAGGTTTGTACCTTGTTTCCGCATCTAAAAGCCGTCGACTCAAATAAATAATAATATATTCTTTGCCATCTGTTTCTTGAGTCAAAACAGCCCCAATAACATTGTCTTCGGCCCGAAATATAAAGCCTAAATGGCACCCCATTCTTAGGCGCTTTAAGCACAGGTGGCGAAGACAAATATTTCTTGATTTCCTCAAAGGCCTCTTGCTGCTTTGCCCCCCAAGTAAAATCGGCTTCATTCTTCAACCGAAGTATAGGAGTAAAAGCACTAACTTTCCTGGACAAGTTAGAAATAAACCGCCTCAAATAATTAACCTTGCCCAAAAACTTCTGCAAATCACGCTTGTAAGTAGGCGCTTCAAGTTTATCAGTAGCTTTTATTTTCTTAGAATCTATCTCTATGCCCCCTCTCATGAACCATGAAGCCTAAGAATCTTCCAGCCGATACACCAAAAGCACATTTCAATGGGTTCATCTTTAAACCATACCGACGCATTCTTTCAAAAGCAAGACGCAAATCAGCCAAGTGAGAATTTAATCCAGCCGATTTGACAACAATATCATCAATATAGACTTCTAGGATAACACCAAGTAAGTCATGAAAATCAAATTCATTGCCCTTTGATAAGTAGCGCCGGCATTCTTTAAACCAAAAGTCATCACAACCCATTCAAATAAACCAACAAAGCCGGGACATTTGAAGGCCGTTTTGTATACATTTTCCTCGGCCATAAAGATTTGATTATATCCCGCATTGCCATCAAGAAAGCTAATAATTTTATGTCCAGAAGCATCATTAATAAGCATATCGGCTATAGGCATAGGATATTCATCTTTGGGAGTTGCTCTATTAAGATCTCTAAAATCAATGCACACTCTAATCTTATTAGAACCTTTCTTCTCAACAGGCACAATATTAGAGATCCATTCAGCATAACGACATGGCCGAATAAACTTAGCTTCAAGCAAACGATTAACCTCTTCTTTTATGCGATCATAAAATAAAGGATTAAATCGTCTATTGCCTTGTTTATATGGCCTAAAACCAGGTTTAATTAGTAATCGATGTTCAACTAATTCACGACTTAAACCAGGCATCTCATGATACTTCCAAGCAAAGCAATCAGAACATTCTTTCAACAACTTGATTAATTCAACTTTATAATCGGCTTTCAAATTTTGATTTACAAAAGTCGGCCTTGGTATAGAACCATTACCTATATCTATCTTTTCTAAAGGATCAGCCGACGTAAATCCTTGTCCTAACTTTTCTACTTCTTCAAAATCATTAATGGCTTCACATGCATCATTCATGTTTGACCGATAATGCTCCACCCTTTCCTTTAGCCACTTCTCGCTTGGATCCATCTACTCTTCATTATCTGAATCGTCCGATTTTTGAACCGGTCTTAGAGCAGCAGACACAAAGCCATCCTTAGTACAAGCAAGGAACTCAAAATCCGAAATATCAATCCCGATCAAGCACTTGACATTATCATGAGTTCCCAAAATAGATGCATCGGCCATAGCAACACATGCCAAAGTATCCATATGAACCACCTCAACTTCGTCACCAATCCATTGAATTAAGCATTGATGCAAGGTAGAAGGCACACATTGATTTGCATGGATCCAATCGCGCCCCAAATAATACTGAAGTTACCTTGCACCTCCGTGACGAAGAAAGCACTTACCAGCGTCTTGCTCCCAATGGTAAGCTCCAATGATGCAACTCCCTTGGCGCTCATCGGTTCTCCTCCTCCAACGCCGCTGATCGTCATGCTTGTCTTGATTAGCTCACTGTCCAAACCTCCCAACTTCTTGTACAAGGTGTACGGCATGAGATTCACAATAGCACCACCATCAACGAGCATCCTAGAAATCGGCTTTCCCTTAATGTGACCCTTCACATAAAGAGCTTTCAAGTGATTATCCGATTCTGAAGGCCTCTGAAACACGGCGTTCTTGGGAGTAAAATCAACTTGAGCCACCCGTTCATCATCTCCGATAAAGTAATAATCGGCGTTCATGTAAATAACATTGACCTTCATGTTCGTCCTGCTAGGCAAAGGCTCAAAGTCAACAGCTTCATCATCATTACCCATCTGGACATCTGAAATTGCAGTGGGCGGAATCGAAACCTTAGTTGAAGAAGAAAACGCGTTGGCTACTGATCCCTCAGGCGACACCGGTCTGACCGGTTCCTCCTGACCGGTCGGACCGGTTCCAGTTGCCGGAACTGGAACAGGGGGTGACCGGTCTGACCGGTCAAGGAAACCGGTCTGACCGGTTGCGGCCAGCTCAACCAACTTCGCCACAGACGGCTCGGCCTTTTCTGGTTCTTTGGCTTGAATATCTTGGGCACCAGAACCTTCCTTGGAACTCTGACCAACTGGTGGATTCATCGGCTTAGTCTCATTAAACCACTCCTCCCTCTTCTTAGCCGATTCTTCCTCTCTTTGCTTCTGAGTGCGTAACCGCTGCAATCTCCTCTTCTGAGAATGAGTCAAACCAGGAGGACACCACTTTGGCTGCGTGTACTGAGGCAAAGGAACCTTTTTTTACGGCCGAAGTACCAATAACGTTAGGTGCGTCGGCCATTGATGAATCAACTGCCATGGAGCCAATTTGAATCGCACTCTTCACAATTGGCTTTGGAATAACAGGGGCAAGCTCTTCTTTCTTCTGAACAGGGCAGTACTCCTGCCTAGCCGGCTCCTTGCCCGGCCTTCTCTGGACACCGGTCTGACCGGTCACGGCAACCGGTCTGACCGGTCCGTGCTGCTGAGGCACGAACACCGGCCTCTGCTGGGCACCGGTCTGACCGGTCAAGGGAACCGGTCTAACCGATTTGTGCTGCTGTGGCACAAACACTTGTCTTGGTTGATTATTTACAGGCCTAGGAGGTGGTGGATTCATCCTTGCATGCACAGGAGCCCCAGGCCGTGGTTGGTTTGGTACAGGACAGTAAGGCACGTACATTATACCATCTCTCCAAATAGGTTGAGGAGAGGGAGGTTGATACGGCCTCCATGGCTTGGAAGGACCAGCACCATTGAATGAGCTTGGACCCTGGTTCCACTGTCCTCTTGGTGCCTTCATCACACCGGAATTCGTTGGTGGCGAACTTGGTCTTTTTTTGGTGGCCGATCTTGTTGAACGGCCGCGTTGTACATATGCTTAGCCATGACTTGATCAAAGGTTGCCTTCGGCTTGAAAGTTCTCCTCTGATCTTTGTCCTGATTCATCTTCCAAGTGCCAACCTCGGGACGTTTAGGTACAAAAGTTCGGACCGGCCTCTGGACCGGACCGGTCTGACCGGTTACGGCAACCGGTCTGACCGGTCTCCCCTGGGTAGGGATAACCGGCCTTTGATCCCGCGCTTGAGAGCTTGATTCTCCCCTAACTTCAGAATTCTTTACTGTAATAGTCAAGATCTTCTTTCCATCAGGAGCTTGCTTAAGCACAACTTCTCTCCCAAACACTTTGTCTTGTTCCATCACCTTCCTTGGTTCTCTAATCACAACGTTCTTGCCTCCTGTCGTATCGGCATTGTCGGGCCGAACCAACATCTTGGCATCCTGCAGATCCATGGTATTGACTATCATGTTGTTGACTGGAAACGGGCATTTATCAACCTCCATCTCATTTAAAATCAATCGTCCATTATTTACAGCCGATTGAATCTGCCGACGAAAGAAATTACAGTCGTTAGTTGCATGAGAAAAGGAATTATGAAACTTGCAATAAGCACGCCGCTTTAACTCCTCAGGTGATGGAATTTTAAAAGAACATTTGATATATCCATTCTTATGCAATTCATCAAAAATTTTATCGCACTTAGATACATCAAAAGTAAACTTCATCTCTTCCTGCCGATTCCTATGAGTCGGCTTAAGAGATGTGCAAGTAAAAGCTTTATTAGATGTTGGCCATACAAATTCAGCAGCCAACACCTCATGAGACTCATCATCAGAACTACTAGAATCACATTCTAAATTATGCACATTAGCCCGATGAGTTCTATGGCTTTCCTTTAAATCTTTACTCCGGCTTTCAACAGCCAAAGCTCTTTGATGCAATTGGTTCACGCTATAAAATTCAGAATTCTTTAATTTTTCTTTGATGTGAGAACGCAAACCATTGAAAGCCAAATCAGCAAGATCCTTTTCGGAAATAGAAACACCAAAACAACGGTTTCTAGTATCACGGAAACGCCTATTGTAATCATTAACAGTTTCATCACGTGATTGTCTAACCGATGCAAGATATGACAGCTTAAGCTCATTAGTGCCCGAAAAGAAGTGATCATGAAACTTTTGCTCTAACTATTCCCATGAAGTAATAGAATGAGGAGCTAAAGATGCAAACCATGAGAAAGCCGTGCCAGTTAGAGACAAAGAAAATAAGCGCACTTTTAAAGCCTCACTAGAACCAGAATCGCCTAGTTGTGCCATGTATTGACTTATATGTTCAAAAGTGCTTTTAGAATCCTTCCCATTAAACTTCACAAAATCAGGAAGTCTAAACCAGCCGGGAAAGGAACTAAATCGAATCGAAGAACATAAGGCTTTAGATACAATATAGTCTTATCCCTAACATCTACTCCCAAGTTCTCCTTAAGAGCTGAAACCAAATCAAGTTTGTACTTAGAAAATATTTTATCTAAATACTCCAATGAACTATCATGAGAATCTGGCTGTTGAATATTTTGTGCCGGAGTAGGAATTAAATTCCCCAAATCTGTTCTACCGGGACCAGTCTGACCGGATCCAGTGACCGGTCTGACCGGTTGGTGCGGCACAATCTGATTTGCCGCATCCGACCCTCCAGGGCCGGTCTGACCGATCACGGCGACCGGTCTGACCGGTTGATGCTGGCCAGATTGATTGGCCGACATCATCCCCTGCATCTGTTAGCCGTATCTTCCAAAAAGCTCGTAAGGTACTGGGCCTTGTGAAAATAAATTTTGCACCAGTGGAGGTACAGAATATCCATAGTTTGGATTTTGCGGGGTGAAATTTACAATTTCATTGTTAATTCGGCCATGGTTAACCGAATTAGGTAAAGTTGCAAACTGTTGAGGCGCAGCAGGCCGAGTAATCATTGAATTGGATGGTGTAACAGATTGGCCTTCAAAATAATTCAACGGCATGCCATATGTGGGTTGCTCTATGGGCTTTGCTACCGATGTTTTAAAATTAGGCACTACAGGAATCTTAGAAATTAAAACATTAGGATCGGCGACAGGTTGTTCAGCCAATGGCTGTTTACCTTTCGATTCTAAACGCTTTTTTTATCATCCAATTAACCAAATTAACATTGTTTTCGGCCAATTTATCCTCCATGTATTTAAGGAAAGCTTCATGAGAATTTTCATCAGATTGTACCTTAGGAGATGCCGCTGAAGATATAGCAGATGGATCTACTTCCTTGACCTTGGAGACCACGTCCTTGCGGTCCTTCCTGAAGTGCGACAAGTAGTAGAAA
>CM014270.1:21689562-21709821 GCA_004135705.1 Alloteropsis semialata | reverse complement strand
CAGGGTCCTTCGGCCACGCCATGAACGGGGACCAGGAGGTCGCTGCCTCCTCCTTGGCTTCCGGAGGCACTGACGAGCGACCACGACTTGCGTTCGGCGATCTCGCGGTAGACGAACTCGTCGAGGACCGTCTTTCCCTCGGCCAGCCACTTCTCGGCGCCGACGTTGAGCCACCTCAGCAGCCTCCACCACCAGGCCGGCACGATGTGCCGAAGCAGCGCTGCCTCACCTGGCCACCCTAGTGAGGCGAGTACCGCATGAACATGTCCTCGATCTCGACGCTGCTCGGCGAGGCGGCGGCGGCGGCGTGGTCGAGGAACGGCCGCGCCATGGTGACCTCGTCGCCGAAGCTCCGCGCCCGACACCTCCGGCATCGCCGTTGAGGGAGAGAGGGCAGCACGGCAGCGGCGCGAAGGGATTTTTCTCTGACGTGCGGGTACGCGGGCGGGTAAAGAGCTCGGTGGAAAAAAACAATACCTTTCCGGCAGAATCGTTCTCCAACTATCAATTTCTACGAGTCTCCGTCCTTTTCCACCTCCTTTGGCTCTGACAGACGGGTCCAGCGTGAGGAGTAAGCCGGGCCCAAATTGAGTGAAAAATATTTTTAATTGTTTTCGTTCTTTATAGTATAGATTTTGGTCAAAGTTATCTAAATTTGATTTAATACAAAACTAATACAACATGTATACATAAAAATAGAGGAAGTATTAAGACGATAAGGCACTGATATAGACTGTGTCTGGATCCTTGGGCTAAAGTTTAGTCCTTGTCCCATCAAACATTTGTGTGGTAATTAGAAGGACTAAACATAGGCTAATTATAAAACTAATTGCAGAAGTCCTGGGCTAATTCACGAGATGAATCTATTAAGCCTAATTAATCCATCATTAGCAAATAGTTACTGTAGCACCACTTTGTCAAATCATAGACTAATTAGACTTAATAGATTCGTCACGTGAATTAGCCTCCATCTGTGCAATTAGTTTTATAATTAGTCTACATTTAATTCTCCTAATTAGTACGAAACATCCGATGTGACAGAGCTAAACTTTAGCCACGTCAGATCCGAACAGGGCCATAGTCGTCGTTGATCTGGTCACACAGAGCACTAGCAGGATTTATAGGCCACTCTATAGGCTGCTCTCAAGAGACCTGTCTAGCACTAGGAAGATTCAGGCTGCATTTGATTGGGTTTATGGCTGTGGCTTTTGTTTCCAAAAGCCAAAAGCTGAATCAAAGAGGTCAAAAGCTAATAGATGCTTTTGTCAAACCCAACTTTGCGTAGTGTAAATCCAAAAACACCTCACCCCATTGCTTTTGCTGGCTTTTGGATCCAGAACTTGCCCATCTGCCACTCATAAGTTACCTACCGGTTTGTTTTCTTTTTTTCTCCTCCTGTCCGCTCGCGTCACCCTCCCGTAGTTCCAAAAGCCACAGTTGTTCCACCAAACGATAGTTGGACAGCCCACATCTTATAACTATTTTTTCACAGCCCACAGGTCACAACTGTTTTTTCAAAAGCTACAGC
The DNA here is from genome assembly GCA_004135705.1 of Alloteropsis semialata. Lineage (NCBI taxonomy): Eukaryota > Viridiplantae > Streptophyta > Magnoliopsida > Poales > Poaceae > Alloteropsis > Alloteropsis semialata. Next base: position 21,708,293 of record CM014270.1, on the reverse strand, counting down.
TCAAACACACCCGCCAAATTAAAATCGAATGTCTCCTCTATGTATTAGTTGCGAGAATACCTACGAGATGGTTTTAACAATATCAACTTTTTTAAAAAAAATATAAACTTACACTTCTCTTCGTGTCACAATGGGTGCCCCCGACCCTCGTGTCCATCTGTCTCCCATCAATACAATCAAAACAAAACAAATACATAAAAAAATCTTAAAATCTTAAAACTTTTTAGTAGATGCTATAAATCAATAACGACCTATTTTATTTTGATCTAACATGATAGTAAATTTAGGTTTTTAACTAAAAATTATTCTAAAAAACTATATTTAAATTGTCAGCTGAGCTGTTTACACTCAAGATGATTTTTAAAAATCTTAAACTTTGTAAACAAATAATATAAATCAAAATTGATCCATTTTTCTTTGATTTGGCGTGATGGGAAATTTGGATTGTAATTCAAAATTATTTGGAAAAACTACATTTCAATTGTCAAGTGAGTTATTTACACTCGAGATGGTTTTTAATCTTAAAACTTTATAAACAAATACTATAAGTCAAAAGTGATCCATTTTGCTTTGATCTGGTATGACAGTAAATTTAGATTCTAAATTAAATATTGTTCTGAATAACTACATTTAAATTGTCAAGGAAGATCTTACATTCGAGATGGTTTTAAAAAATATTTAAACTTTGTAAGCAAATACTATAAATCAAAAGTAAATTATTTTGCTTTGATATGGCATATTAGTATCTATAATTAAAAGTTATTTTGAAAAACTATATTAAATTGTCAAATGAACTGTTTACAATCTGGGATTGTTTTCGAAGATCTGAAAACTTTGTAAACAAATATTATAAATAAAAAGTGACACATTTTTTATTAGGCAATGCAAAAATAGAATAGAGTAAAATACACTAGCGGTCTCTGAACTTGTTCCGGTGTGTTATCTAGTCCATGAACTCTCAAAATGTATTTTTATATCCCTATATTTGTTCTTGAGTGTCACATAGGTCCCTATCTCTCAAAGTGCATTTTAGGCCCAAAACTTGTCTCGTAGTGTAATGCAGGTCCCAATTTCTCAGTATGCTATTTCTAATGTAATAAAAATTCTATTTTTATACTTTAAGTTAATTAAAAATTATTTTGCTACTTTAGATTTAACAAAAAATGCTATTTTGATTTTTATTGAGAATGAAAAAAATTATCTTAATAAAGTTATACAAAGCAGTGCATGCAAAATTATTTGTTAGTAGGAAATATTCAAGATTAGCATTGATATTTTTATGATAAATGAGAAAACTATAATATCTATCGTTGATTTTTTAATGATCCAATGGTCTTGATTAACTCATGATTAGTATGATTAATAAGCAGTAGAATTAAAATGGTCCTAGTGATAAAATTTCTAAATGAATCGGCTGAAAAAATAGTTTAAGAGACAGTCCATTTTAAATATAGTTAATTAATGGCCATTTTTTGAGGACATGAAAATTTACCTTGAGACTTTAGGAACCCAAATGACACACTAAAACAAGTTTGGGGACCTAAAGATGAATTTGAGAGTTTAGGGACCCGAATGACACCTCTGAACTAGAAACACATTTTGAGAGTTTAGAGATCTCGATGACACCTCGAGACAAGTTAAAAAACCGCCCATATATTTTACTCAATAGAATACTATTCAACTCTGATGGCATAGCAGAACGCTTTACGCTAGCCCAGCTAGCAAGCTGTTCGGCGGGGATTTTTTTGGCTGAGCTGCAGCTGGCTTTCAGCCAGCAGCCAGCAGCCAAAAAAGCAGCCAGCAGCCTGCTCAATCTGCTTCTGCCGGTTGCTCTGTTATGGCAACCTTAGAATTCAAATATGGCGGGAAACAATGTCAACAATTCAAATATTGGCGCCAACTCATCCAGCCTACTTATCAGCAAATATTCACATCCAAACTATTATACCAGATGATAATACACATCCCACAAGGTCGTAGATACACACCAGTTCATACACACATTATAGTTCACATACTCATCCTCACATGCTCCCCACATATATAGAGCAGTTCACATCCACAGCACATCACATACACATGCATCACAAGCTCCTAGACAACACATAGCCGTTCATAGCAATACACATATAGAATCATGGAACAATGGGAATGGAGGCACCTGCAGTATGGGTCAATCCTTCCTCCAGTAAGCATACAAGATCAATGTGGACTTGGTACCACAACCTGCATGGATGACACTCATCAGTAACTGCAAGAGAGAAATGGAATTTTGTTGGCTCATAGTGTTTAAAACAGGTGAGGGCAAAGACAGTGATACAAAGGAACCTTCTCTAACATGTAAACCAGCAAGATACTGTAAATTTATGTAGATCGAGTGATGTGGTATTAACACACTTGTGCCTGTCAATAAGGTTGGTCCCGGCAACCAAAATGCAGGCAAAGATGTGTACTCCAACACAGGGAAGATGTCGTACCGGCTAACTACATAAGGCTGATCCCGGCAGTGATCCAATCACGCACAGTTCTCATGTCAGGAGTGGCATTTGCAGCCACCCAAGCTGACATCTCGTAATCAGGATCCTGAGGCTCCTCAGCCTCTGCTTCCTGCGCAAGCCTGCAGTCCAACAAAAAATTGTGCAGTGCAAAGCAAGCTATCACTACCTTGGTTTGCTTCTCTCTCTCATACAAGGGAACTCCGCGGAGAATATGCCATTTCGCTTTGAGAATGCCAAACGCCCTTTCCACCATGTTTCGGAGTCTGGAATGGTGGGAGTTGAATTTCTCTTGCAAGGTTTGAGGATCGTTGTTGCTGAAGTCGTCAAGATGGTTCCTTGTATAACGATAGGGCCCCAAATACCCTTCTCGAACAGCATATCCAGCATCCACCAGATAGTACCTTCCTGCACACAAATTCAAGAATTACCATCATTAGCCAGTACACTAGGCAAATGCTTGAATATTGATAAAATGACTTAGGTGACGAACCTGGGGGTGGATGTGGGTAATGGGGTAGACCATACTGTCCCTCAGAACAGACATGTCATGAGAAGACCCAGCCCTCCCTGCTGCTACATATGTGAACCTTGCGTCCATGTCCACTATCCCTAGCACATTGAAGCTGGTATACCCTTTTCTATTGATGAAGTCCAAACGAGACTCACGATTGATTTGCACTGAGACATGAGTTCCATCTAGGGCCCCTATGCACCCATCAAACCACGGAGCATAAGGGGTGAGCCTACTATGCACTTTGTGAACAATGGATCCTTAGGACAAATAACTTCCTGGGCAAAGGACCACATGACATCAGCAATGTGTCCCATCTTCCTACAGACAGTGTCCAATGATCGTTCGAATCTGTCTCCTATGTCTCTACAAGCCTGTTGTGTCCCACAACCCCAAAGGAACATTCCTAAAGCCTCTTTAGAATCTACCTCTAGAGTTTCTTGCAGCCCATGATAAGTGACTAAGGTATGATGCAAATGAAGGAAAGCATCAGGAGTCATACGAAAGTTTGTGAAGCACTTGCGGTGCTTCCTCAAATTCAGCTCCACCCATTGCCTCCCTGTCACATGGGGCAATGGGCCCGAAAGATTGCGCTGTGGATCTGCATTATTGCACGCATGTGCAAAAGCTCCTATAGCGGCTCCCACCAATCGCCAGCTGGTAAATGACACCGCTACTGTCACTGCTATTGTCGCTGCCATCCTCTGCAGGACTGCTCATTGGGATGAACCAAGGTACCTACAAACAATGATATACAGACAATATGAGCTGAACTTGCAATTTCCAGAATAGGGAATATGGAATACAGATATTTCTTCTCCTTTTCTTTATTTCTGCAGGGCAAACTTCTCCTATTCGTTCGTGCTAGCTGATTATTTACTTAGTTATTTGTGGAAGCATCAGAACCCTATTACATAGTACAGCTTTCTTGTCATTGACCTTTCTAAGTTGGGAACATATCAGGTGCAAACCAACCCTTCCGTGCAAACTATGGAAACTTCAATCTGGACCACACGATATTGATCCAAGGGTGCACTCAGGGGAGGTGGGAGGGGTGATTTGCAATACGACTTTGCAAATCACCCCTCCCACCTTCCCTGAGTTTTGCAAATCACCCCTCCCACCTCCCCTGAGTGCACCCTTGGATCAATATCACGTGGTCCAGATTGAAGTTTCCATAGTTTGCACGGAAGGGTTGGTTTACACCTGATATGTTCCCTTCTAAGTTTTTTCATACTTCTTTCAAACATTCCTGTTAAACAGTACAGTGAAGTGTTGTACTGCTGCTGCTGATGCTTTTGAGCACTATCTGAGGTACTTGCCAAATCACAGACTTATATGAATGCATAAGCAATTTTACTCTACTGCAGCTTCAAATTGATCGTGTTTTGCTAGTCCTTTTCTCCTTATTGTGCGCAAAAAGGAGATGCTATAAACCCAAAATTAGAAGAAGCAACCAGGGCTGACCGTAGCTATTGCTGGAGTGGCAGTGCACAGCTGGAGCACAGCCTAGGATAACAACGACGAAGTGACCGTGGAGGTGCTGTTGCAAGCCTCCAGGTGTCGTCGTCTTCGTGGTCGTGGACGTCCAGATGATGTGGGGTGCTGCAGTGGGTGGTTTATGATCTTGCTCACCACATTCCGTCAATCTACTCGCACAAGAATGAAGCCTTACATGCCACAAAATCTGCAGGAATATGAGTGCAGAACACTGACAGGTCAAACAGAAAGAAAATATCTCTAATCCCTACATTTGGATATGGGGGACAGAAACAGATCATCCTATTCAACTGAATTACCTCTCTGAATTTGTACAAATATCTGGAACTCTGCCTACAAGAACCTTGTTGGCACACTTCTTACCCGCCTGTCCCCACCTCTCTGCAAAGAGAAACCAGGATCAGTACAGGTAATCAGTCCAAATATGCATGCCAATATGTAATGCATAAGAAGGTTCAACAAGTAATTGTACACAGCACGAAGTAGAACAAGACAAATTAGTTCACTACATTACGGCCTCATAGTTTTTGGCCAGCTGCCACATTACATCTCAACATTCACACGAAAGAAAGATAGGCATAGGAACGCTTCACACATTTAAGTTCAACACAAAACAGTAGACGAAAGAAAGATAGGCAGAGGAAAGCTTCATCCGATCCTATGGTCTACTTGTTGTTCCAGAAGAAGTCGATCCAACTCATGCGGCCCTCTTTGGTTTTCATTGTCGTGTAGGCCCGACGATTCAGTGCATTCTTGCAGAGGAACAATGCCTTATTGTACTCTTCAGACCCCTCACTGACACCATCTGCTTCTAAGATCTGAATAACTTGGTCCATCTCCTCTTGCTCACGGGTGATTTTTCTCTGGCTTCACGCAGCAACGGTTTCTGAAATGTCTCGCACATAGTCTTCCAAGCTGAGGCTTTTCTTTTTCCGAGGGCTGTCCACCACTTCGTCCATGACAGGCCTTTTTTGTCTGTTGCCTGCACTGGACCCAGCACCGGGATGAAAGGGAGACATGGGAGGCATGGGATGCAAGGGCTCGTCATACAAGTCGGCAGGAGTTTCAGCAGTATCGGTTGTGGGTGATTGAGAGCTAACACCACCAGCTGCCATCAAAGTGCCCCTGTCTTGTGCCACGTGACCAAACAGTTCGTGGAGTTCATCAACACAAAGGTGGTGCGGTGCCACGGTCCTGCAAGTTAATGATTGCAAAATGTGTAAGCTGCATGGCCAGAAATGTGAACAGCATAAATATTTTCAAATACTTTAGTCAACTTGGAATGCATAGGTGAATGGGCATACCCCATCGTTGGGCGACCAATACGTGCCATCCGCTGTAACTTCTCCAGTACGTGCGTTACGACCTAGTCCAGATGCCTTTTGCAGGTCATGCCAACGGATGTATTGCCTTCTCAACGATCCCAGCTTGTTCTGCAACTGCTTGTGGTCATAGTCAAGCCGGGTCTGATCTTGGAATTTCTCGTACACGTGCTGCCATCCCAACGAAGTTAAGCTCTTCTTGTTCTTGCTGAAATTGAATTGATTCTTCTCCTCAATGCATAGGTCAAGGAAGCGTTTGGTCTGATCCACAGACCAGTTGGCATGGCTGTTACGCATCTGTTCCCATGTATACAGTCTATAATTCGAATATGCTGTGCATGCAAATAATAAGAAATACCGATCAGTTCACAGCACTTGCCTTTGCAGCTCCTTTTATGCATGTGAATCGGAGGTTGTACTGCCTGGCTTGAGGGGGAGAGCAAGACGAAGTGTATGAAGGTGCCAGTGTGGACGTCTGTCCCTGCAGCAAAAGCGTAGTTCACTGCTGGTTCCCAAGCTCATTATGAATCAATAGCACATACCATAACTAGGGCAATCGAAGGCATACTTTATACACAGGACATATGAAAGACAAGGAACAGAAGAAATCTTGTGAAATGTAAATCAAACTCCATAGCAGCAGATTGATTTGCATATGCCAGTATAAATCACTACTGGTACACAATTACAAGTTAATAATGATTGCAGGCAAGAGCCAGGCAAGAGTCTGGCACATCAAAGGATGTATGAGAGTTGGCAATTACTCGGGGATGAATGAAACAGATATATCAGCAACGGCGGAACCTTTCTGTGCAATCATGTGTAAAGCGTAACACACAATAAAGCCTTATGTTTTTTTAGGAAAACACTCCTTAAAACAAAGAGGAAGACACATACACAGATGCCTTTTTACAGGAGCATGAATGTGTTGCCAGTGATTCGGTACAAGTATAAGAGCAAAATAATTCGGTTGACAAAAACACTTAATCATCAGATGAGGGTGAGGGCTCAAGAAGATGAAGGTCCAAAGCAACTATCACCTAAATTGCAGAGCACGTTTACCTACCACTACCAATCCAAAGTGTGCATAACCTTTGTTGGCACTTTAGAGAAACAAAAAAAATTAGATGATTATTATTTGATTGATCTGTTATGTCCCTCCTACAAATTACAGTCCTTCTTGAGAGATTGCTTGATAATCTATATTGAGAAGGAGATTCCAATTAATTCAACCACAGATACAAGTACTGATGATTTTTGTGCAGTGAATAGCTGTTAATCTTTTTTATTTGTTGCGCAAATTTGAACAGTTAGTCTTTTTTTGTGTGTCGTGCAAAATTGAAACTTTTTTGTAATGCCAAGGTTCCTTTATGTGTTATACCTAAGGTGGCTGGGAAAACATGTAAACCTAAGGCTAAAAACTTTATGTGTTATACCTAAGGTGGCTGGGAATACATGTAAACCCTAGACTACAAGTAGAAGCGTAGATGGTTATCCTTCAAAAAAACAAGAGCCTCCACTGAACCTGCTAGACGGCAGTCCCAACGAGGCACTCCGAGAGTCCTCCTAAAGCAGAGCAGACGCGAAAGCAATAGGTTGTGGATTGAGGCTCAGATGGGGACAGGGAGTAGATCGAGTGGGTACCTCGGATGCGCTCGCGGATTGATTCTGGCGGCGGGAAGGGCGGCGCCTCGCTCCCGGCTACTGACCTCCGCGCCTCCAGCCGCAGCAGCACCTGCAGTCTTCTCTGTCGCCCAGCAGAGGGAGTGAGGGAGTGATGCTGATGCCGATGCTGGCCCTATAGCGTTACAAAACTAACCCCAACTTGGATCTGAACCAGGGACTTCGGCGGCCTGGGGAAGCTGCGCCGGCGGCCTAGTGAAGTCGTCGGGGAGCTTCCTCCGAACGATGACCCGTCCATGGTGGCTCCGGATCTGAGGTAGAGCGGGATGCTTCAGATCCGCCGGCACCGCCGTGAACCTGCCCGTCCCGCCTGCAAATGTTGCGTGAATGCAGTCGCGATGTCGGAGGGAGGCCGACGTCGGGGACGGATGACCGAGGCGGCGGCGAGGCGGAGATCACGAACCCTAACCTTAGCGGCGGCCTGCGGGAGAGCTGTTGTGCCGCTGTGCGCCGGTCGAGTGCGGGCATGTGCACGGAGGGCGGAGGGCGGAGGGAGGAGGCAGCTTTTTAGCTGCCGAACGGCTGCCCCGCCGATCAGCTGAACGGCTGGGCTGATCAGCCCAGCTGGAATCAGCCCAGCTGGTTTCAGTCGGGCCACCGAACAGCGTGTAGGTTCGCCTTATGCGTGACATACAAGTAGATGTGCGTAGGCAATCCCATTATAATTTTGTAGCCATACAAGTAGAAATTGTTGGTGAATTTACATTATCCTGCTCTCCATTTCTACATTCCATGGCTGACCAGACGCATGGCGCCGTGGACTCTCGCTGCTGGGCATCCTGTCGTCGGCGATCAAGGACGAGGCCCGGCTGCTGGGCGGCGACGAGGGCAACATCCATCCAGTCCATAAAGGACGATGTGGGATATGACAAACATGGAGGGCCTAGTTTGTGAGCTAAGCCGGTAATCGATGAAGCAGGCTCCAACGGCGTCAATGGACGTTAACGGAACACCGAACCACGCGACCGAAACCCAAACGACGTGTCGTGGATGATCCATTAATTGCGTGCATTGATTGCCGCCGCGGCGGCGTGTCTTCTCCATCGCCGACGCCCCTCCTCCTCGCGGACGACGGCCGTCCCATTGATCCTGGTCCTGAGAATCCACGCCGATTCCGCTCGCCCCCACTCGGGAAAATTGCAATATTGGGACTGCAAACATTGACCCTTTGCAAAACTGCGAAGTGTCAGTGTTTGCAGTCCTAATTTTGCAATTATTCCCCCCCGGCACTCGCCGTCGCTCACTCCGCACGTCTTCTCCCTTTTCACTGTGGCTGCCGCCACAGTGACATGTGCTGGGTGCCTGCATCTTTCCGCCAGCGAGCCGAACGGCACCGCCCGGAATCGGGAAGGTATTCTGCGAGTGAGCACCACAAGGCCTACGAGCTCCAGTCGACAAATCACATCTAAGCTCCCAGACAAGGTGAATCCGAATCCCCATTAAGTTCCTTCCTCGAACCTCCGCGATGCTAACGGACTCTGTTTTTGGCCGTGTTCGGATCGTTCGGATCAAAAAATTGTTCCAAGGAATCTTGCATGCATGGAGTATTAAATGAAGTCTATTTACAAAATCTTTTCACAGATGAGTGTAACTTTGCGCGACGAATCTAACGAGCCTAATTAATCTATGATTAGCTACAGTAATGATCCTCTAATCGTGCGGTCAAAGGCCTCATTAGATTCGTCTCGCGAATTTGCCGGGGTTGTGGAGGTAGTTTTATAAACTGACTTTATTTAATATCCCTAATTAATGGTCAAAGTAGGGTGCAAAAAATTTGTCGCTCCATCTGAACATGGCCTTTGTTCCTGCCCTAGGCTCCAACTCCGGTAGATTGTTGATCTGGCGGTCTTTCCCCATTTGTTAAGCTCTTCGACGCCTAGCCATCCTGCTGCCATGCCTGACTGAGCAACGCGGGACTAGCATCCATCAATAGATATGCAGGTGCGTGCCATGGGCTATATGAACTGTCAATGCAGGCCGCAGAGATTTACTTTCCTGTTGTCCACTCTCTGCCTTATACTTGTGAGTTACAAAACTGAGTTTGCCAGTCCAGACTTTCACTTTACAAATTGGTGCCTGCAACCTCTTGCACCAAAAAGTAACTACAAATGTAAATAGTGGGATGGAACTCTTGCTTTAGCAGCACATGTTAGCACTAACCATTGCACTTAACGGGGTACCATGGAGTATTAGGCTATTTGCAACGATGTCCTGGGAACCATCCGGAGCCGCTACTGTACCGGTCCGTGCGTCGAAAACACTTCTGCAACGGCGCCCCGTATGCCCTCCGCCAAAATCCCGTTCTCCCTTCCCCTCCCCCAAATTTCCGGGGCGAAGCCTCGTCCGGCAAATCCCGCGTCCCTCTGCCTCTCGCCGTCGCCGCCTCCCCCTCCCTCTCGCCGTCGCCGCGTCCTCCTCCCTCTTGCGGCCGGCAAGGGTCCCCGTCTTGCGGAGCTCGGCGTGGCGCTCGACGACGGTACGCTCAGCGAACCCGCCCGCCACGCCCGTCCCCCTCCGCCAGGACCGGCCGCCGCGCCCGCCCCCTCTGCCACCACCGGAGGGATTGCAATCAGGCCCTTGGCGGGGATTGGACTGGACTTGACTGGATTGGAAACTCACGAATCCCCATCCGCTCTTGGTGAACTCCTGCCCCACCGTCCTGAACTGGCAGTTGGTGGACAGGAAGAGCTCCACGTAGGGCAGCTCGTCCACGGTGGCCGCCACGCCGCCGTTGCCGGGGCCGCGCTGCAGGCTGTCGGCGTACTGGTCGATGGCAAGCTCGCGGAGGCGCGACGCCGGCACGCCGAGCTCATCCATCATGTAGCTGCGGGCGAAGGAGCCAACCTGGTAGCCGATGGGGTCGTTGCTGGAGAGCAGGCTGTCCAGGCCCTGGATGCCCGTCGAGAGCTGCTGCACCGTCAGGATGGAGGTCAGGCTGGCCGTGTAGCTGGAGTTGATGATGAGAACCACGAAGAGCCAGATGATGAGGACGAAGCGGCCCAGGGTGCTCACGGTGTTCTCTCCTGCGGTTCAATTCAGAAATTTCAGATTCAGAAGAACAATTTGATTCAGGAGCAGAGGAAGCAGAAGATCACAACTCACTGTGCGCGAAGAACATTGTGGAGAAGCTGAACCAGAAGATGGTGACCATCTGCTTCCGCGGCGAGCCCCGGAACTCCGGGTTGAAGCGGTGCTCCAGGATCCACACCACGGCGCCCACGAAGAGGAAGAAGGCGCCGATGATGGCCCACATCCCCGGCGTGAAGGGCTTGAGGAAGGCCCACTCGTTGGAGCTCGTCGCCTTCACCGGCGACACGATCACCAGCCCGGACTCGATGTACGGCTGCGTGAAGTCCACTATGCGCGTCCGGTTCGTCACGATCGAGATGTCGCCCACCGCCGCGTCCAGCAGGTTGTCCGCCACCCTCTGCACCAGCTCGCCGTAGCTCGGGTTCTTCACGCCGTCGCCGAAGGGGACGAAGGACACGGGCACCGGGTACGGCAGCAGCGCCACGGCCGCCTTGAACACGTCGATGCAGTAGCCGCTGGCGCCGTCCGGCGCCGCCGGGTCCTTGGACACGAACTGCTTGTACGTGGTCCGGTACGGCACGCCGATCCTCAGCGGCCTGCCGTTGTTGGGGAACACCCAGCCGCGCGGCGGCGCAGTCGTGTCCCCCGGCCAGATGACGCTGTACAGCTGCCGCTGCTGCTGCTGTTGGGTGCCGTTGGGCTTGGCGACCGACAGGCGCGTGTCGTTGGACCAGTAGCCCACCCGCCGCACGCCCGTGCCGCCGACGTTGAGGATTTCGTACGCCGGGTTGACGAGGGCCCTGCCCCTCCCGGCGTCGTCGAACTGCACGCGTCCGGTGACGCCGGTGAAGTTGGCGAGCATGACCTTCCGCAGCAGCTGCTCGCCCTGGTCGAACACACGGAGCGTGCTGAGGCGCAGCGCGCTCCCGTTGGCGTCGCGGATGCTGGGGTCGGCGGAGAAGGAGATGTTGCCGCCGTCGCCGAGGAACTGATCGATGGCGCGCGCCGCCATCCACACGGAGTCGTAGGCGAAGAGGCCGTACGCGTTCATATTCTGGCGGCTGCTGGCGGCGGCGAACCTGGAGACGAGGGACCTCTTGGCGTCGGAGTCCGGGGTGTAGGGGCGCAGCGTGAGGACGCCCTGTATGAGGCCCATGGTTGTCCTGGCGCTGCTGGGTGCTCTCCACGAAGAGTCGATGGCGGCGGCGAGCCAGTCGGTGGCGATCCAGACGTATCCGGCGTCCACCATGTTGAGCGTGTGCGCGACGGCGAAGATGTCGAGGCCCGAGTCCGGGGAGGCGTGGACGACGAGGACGCGCGACTCCATCATGTTGACCCGGCCCAGGACGGCGGCCAGCGCTGCGCGGTCGGCGCCCGGCGGGAAGGCGGCCTTGTAGGAGATCCTGGCGCGCAGGGGCTGGAGCGCGTCGCCGAGCGCGTCGACGCCGCCGCGGCCGTAGTCGTTGTCGACGTAGACGGCGGTGACCTCCCGCCAGCCGAAGTGGGCGACGATGTCGGCGACGGCGGCCATCTGGAAGGCGTCGTCGCGCGCGGCGCGGACCAGGTAGGGGTACTGGGCGGAGGTGAGCGCGGGGTCGGTGGCGGCGAAGGACAGCAGCGGCACGCGCAGCTGGTTGGCCACGTGGGAGACGACGTGGGCGATGCCCGACGACTGCGGGCCCACCACGGCCACCACCCGCTTCTCCATGAGCTCCAGAGCTGCATCATGCAGTTGACTAGAGCAATCAGGCGTTGACTGGTACGGTTGATCATCTTACGTATCTGTTTGTTTGGGCAAGTTAATTAGGACCGTTTTCATCAATAATTGAACTTTTCTGCTAGATGGATGAACAAGGGTACCCACCCATAACTTAATTTTTTGTGTTACATTATACGCTACTCGTCGTCCTGAATCACCAATATATTACTAGCAGTTGACTAAGTCGGTCTCAATGCACAGTTTCTTTGCACAGTTAGCATGGCCCTGTTTACTTTCATAAGTTTTTCCTATTCAGCACTATTCATCAAATTTCCTAACACTAAAGGGTATTAAATATGAATTAATGACGAATTAATTAGGCTTAATAGATTCGTCTCGCGATTTTTCGTCCATCCATGTAATTAGTTTTATAATTAGATCATGTTTAGTCCTCCTAATCTTCGAATTAGAATTGCTACAGTAAATTTCCTAAACTTATCTTGCAGATCTAAACATGGCCCATGTCGCTAGGTAACTATGTCAAATAAGTTTCATAGGATGAAACTCTTCTCACATATGATGAAACGCTCTATCCTCTCTCTTTATACTAAGGCCCTGTTTAGATCGCGTCCCCGAGCGCCGCCGGCCACGAGGAGGAGGAGGAGGAGGTCCTTCCCGAGCCCGATGCTACCGCCGCCTTGACCGACTTGCCGCCCGGTTCGGGCGAGGCGGCGGCGCCTATTCCCCCCGCGGTGAGAACGGAGGACGCCGCGGGGTCGGGTTCGGGTCAGGGGACCCGCTCTGCCGCCGACGCCCCGGAGGGCCGCGAGGTTGTCCGGCAGGAGGACGACCCCTTGGAGTTCGGGGGCCCCCGTCTCACCTGGACCGACCGCGCCTCGGGAGACGTTGTCTTCTCTTTGGACGACGCCGAGGAGAGGGACGAGGCCTCCCGGATTCGTGCCGGGGTCGAGCTGGCGGTTCGGTCGCTCAACTCCGCTCTGGGGGCCATCCGCGACGTCGCCATTCCCTGCGGGGAGGTAAGTTTTTCCTCGTCCGCTTTTCCTCTTTCTTCTTTTCGCAAGTGGTTTCTGAATCCGACTTGTTTTTCGGCAGTCTTTGATGGCCCGCAGCCGGGACAAGTCCCTCTTCCTGCGTCGGGAGAAGGACTCGTGGGGCCGACTGTCCTCGGTCACTGCCGAGCGCGACGCCCTGAGGGAGCAGCTGGCAGTCGCCCGCCAAGAAGCCGCCACCGCCCGTGCCGATGCGCGAGGCGAGTTTGAGGGGCAGCTGGCCGCGGCTAACCAGGAGATCGAGTCCCTGCGGCGGCGGGTTGCGGAGGCGTGTCAGCACGCCGATGAGGCCGACCAGCGCAAGAGCGACGTTCTGGCCTCTTGGGAGAGGGACTCGGCGGCTCGGGAGCAAGTCCGGGTAGGCCTGGCCCGCGAGGTGGAACGTCTTCGGGCCGACCGGGACCGGGTCACCGACGTCCTCGCGGAGACCACCACTCAGATGGATCGGGCGGTGGAGGAGCGGGACGAGGCCAGGAGGCTCGTCGAGGGGCAGGCCCGCGACCTCGAGGCGGCGAGGCAAGCCCTCAATGCTGGGCGTCGTGCCCGCGAGGAGGCCGAGACGCAGTGTGCCTCCCTGGCTGAAGCAGCGGCGGCGGATCGCGCCACGATCGAGCGCCTCAAATCCGAGGCGCGCAATCTCGAGGCGACGCTGCAGAAGGAGGGGGACGAGTACGACGCGCTTCGGGTGGCGGTCGGCACTGTGCTCGGCGAGCTCCGGGTGCGGTCGGATCGGGGGCCAAGTTCGCTGCTCATCGACGTCGGGCGCATTCCGGCTCGGGCCCGAGCCATGGCCAGTGATGGGCTTTTCCTTGGGGTGCGCCGCGCCTTCGCCGTGGCGCGCTCTCACTACTCCGAGATCGGCTTGGAGTACCTTGCCGATGGGTTCGCTCCCGGCACGACGTATGACGATATGGTCGCGCTCGAGGAGGAGGTGTCGCCGCTGTCGTCCGTGCTCGCCACCAAGACTGCGAAGGAAGAGGGGCCGTGGACGGCGCCTTGATTAGTTTTTGTTTTTTCTTTTAGTTTCAGACAGTTAAACTCATTTCTTGTAATGAACTTAAGCGTCTGCGTTCGTTAACACTCGGCCTTTCGTGTTTCTCTGATTAAGCCGTCGGGGCACGTCCGGACTAAAATGGGTTCGCCAGTGAGCCTTTAGAACCGTTGCCTCTGGGGCCGTTGTCCTTTTGGCATTCCGACCGGCGAGCGCACGCCACTTTGTTATCCGGTGATCCCTTTTTGCTTAATCTTGAGTACACGAATATGCCGAGGGTCAAGGACCCGGGGGACGCAGGTTAGCCCCCGAGTGACGTCCGACCCTTGGCCAGTGGGCGAGGGTCGGGCGTCGCTCTTTGAAACGAAAATGAAAAAACTAACGAATAAGGAAAGTAGCCTAGAATAATCAGGGATAGAAACGACGTAGCTGTTCGATGTTCCAGGCGTTGGCGTATTCCTCTCCTTGTTCGTTCTTCAGCTTGTACGAGCCAGGTCGGAGGACTTGGGAGACGATGAACGGGCCTTCCCAGGGCGACGAAAGTTTGTGCCGGTCCTTGTTGCTCTGAACGAGACGGAGCACCAAGTCGCCGACCTGGAAAGCTCGGCCCCTAATGCGCCGAGCGTGGTAGCGCCGTAGGGACTGCTGGTATTTTGCCGAGTGGGCTAACGCGACTTCTCTGGCCTCTTCTAGCTGGTCGGCCGCGTCCTCGAGAGAGGTTTGGTTGCCTTTGTCGTCGTAGGCGCGAACACGCGGGGACCCGTAGTCGAGGTCAGTCGGGAGCACGGCCTCCGACCCGTACACCATGAAGAACGGGGTGAAACCCGTTGCACGACTCGCTGTCGTGCGCAGGCTCCAAACCACCGCCGGAAGCTCTTCGACCCATCGCCCTCCGAACTTTTTCAAGCGCTCGAATATTCGAGGTTTGAGCCCTCGCAGGATCAACCCATTCGCGCGCTCTACTTGCCCGTTTGTGCGTGGGTGTCCGACGGCAGCCCAATCAACCCGTATGTGGTATTCGTCACAGAAACGCAGGAATTTCTTCCCGGTGAACTGAGTTCCGTTGTCTGTGATGATCGAATTGGGAACGCCGAAACGATGAACGATGTCGAGGAAGAATTTGACGGCTTCTTCCGATCGGATCGTCGCGATCGGCCGGACTTCTATCCACTTAGTGAACTTGTCAACGGCGACAAGCAAGTGGTCGAAGCCCCCGGGCGCCTTTTTGAGGGGCCCGACCATGTCCAACCCCCAGACCGCGAACGGCCAAGTGATGGGGATTGTCTGCAGAGCCTGTGCAGGAAGGTGTGTTTGCCTTGCAAAGAACTGGCACCCTTCGCAGGTGCGCACGATCTTAGTGGCATCCCTCACCGCCGTCGGCCAGTAGAATCCTTGCCGGAACGCATTTCCGACAAGGCTGCGAGGAGCGGCGTGGTGACCGCACACGCCCTCGTGGATGTCCCTCAACAGTTCCTCACCCTGGTCAGAGGGAATACACCGTTGTAGGATTCCTGTGGGGCTTCGTCGGTACAGCTCGCCCTCCAAGATGGCGTAAGATTTGGCGCGCCGGGCGATCCGGCGGGCCTCGGTCTTACCCGTCGGGAGCTGTTCGCGCAGCAAGTAGTCGAGGAATGGTTGCCGCCAATCCGTGGTGCCGGGGTTCGGTCCCTGGGCCTCGGTCAGCGTTGCAACCGCAAGGGCGAGCAGGTCGGACAGAGCCCGGTCGTCCGACTCGGTGCCGGCCCCCGACCCTTCCGCAGCCTTGGTTCCGCTCTCGCCAGCCCCCGAGTCCGGGGTGCCCCGTTCAGCGGGGCCGGGGTCGCGCAGTCCGGTCTGCTCAGGGCAGGGGAGCTTTATCGAAGGGCGTTGTTGGTCGCTGGCGAAGAGTCCGGTCGGGACGGGTTCCCGGCCGGAGGCTTTCTTGGCCAGGGCGTCGGCGGCCTCGTTGAACCGCCTTTTGATGTGCCGGAGCTCGAGGCCATCGAATTTGTCCTCGAGCTTGCGTACTTCCTTACAGTACGCGGCCATGGTCTCGCTTTCGCAGCTCGACTCTTTCATGACCTGATCGACCACGAGCCGGGAATCGCCTCGAATCTCGAGGCACCGAATTCCTAACTCGATAGCTATTCTCAGGCCGTTGATCAAGGCCTCGTACTCGGCAGCATTGTTGGAAGCCGGGAAGTGTAGCCGGATTACGTATTTCATTCGCACTCCGAGAGGCGAAACGAAAACTAGGCCGACCCCTGCTCCCGTCCGAGTCAACGAGCCGTCAAAGTACATGACCCAGTACTCCTGATCAACAGGGGCCGTGGGCAGCTGGACCTCGGTCCATTCCGCGACGAAGTCGGCGAGGGTTTGGGACTTGATGGCTGTGCGCGGGGCATAGGTAATGCCCTGACCCATTAGCTCCATAGCCCATTTCGAAATCCGACCCGTCGAGTCCGGGCTATTTATAATCTCACCGAGAGGGAAAGAACTCACCACCATGACCGGGTGCGAGTCGAAGTAGTGGCGGAGCTTTCTCTTGGAGATGAGAACGGCGTACAGCAACTTCTGGATCTGCGGATACCTCGTCTTGGCGTCGGCGAGCACCTCGCTCACGAAGTATACCGGGCGCTGCACTTTGAGGGCGTGCCCCTCTTCTTCGCGTTCCACTACCAACGCCGCACTCACCACCTGCGTGGTGGCAGCGATGTAGAGGAGAAGAGGCTCGCCGTCGTTCGGCGAGACCAGGATCGGGGGATTTGTCAAGATTGCCTTGATGTGGTTTAGCGCGGTCTCGGCCTCATCCGTCCAGATGAACCGCTCAGATTTCTTCAAGAGGCGGTACAGCGGGAGGACTTTTTCGCCGAGGCGCGAGATAAACCGGCTCAAGGCGGCCAGACACCCCGTGACCCGCTGAACCCCCTTCAGGTTCTGAATCGGGCCCATCCTGGTTATCGCGTTGATCTTGTATCGCGAATTGAAAAGTACTTTGACTAGTATCGCGAATTGAAAAGTACAGGTACTTTGAAGAGTAGAGAGACGTAGCTGTGCGAGCTCGCAGGAGAATGTGAGGCTCCTCGGGAGAGGCGGGGATGTAGCCCCCGAGCCTGCAGGGGAACGGTGGGTCGCGGTTCGCTTCCCCCCGGTCAGTTACTTCGGACGGTTCGCTTCCCAGAGTAGTGGGGAGCCAGACGATTCGCTTCCCGCCGGCCAGTTACTCCAGACGGTTCGCTTCCCAGAGTAGTGGGGAGCCAGACGATTCGCTTCCCGCCGGCCAGTTACTCCAGACGGTTCGCTTCCCAGAGTAGTGGGGAGGCGGACGGTTCGCTTCCCCGCAGCCAGTTACCTCAAGAGTAGTGGGGAGCGAGACGGTTCGCTTCCCCTCGGCCCTATAAATTTGGCGTTTTCATCCCCCAGTCCAACACACAGACCGGCGGCAAAGGCGAGCGGGGAGAGCGGCGGCGAGCAAAGAGAGTATTCCAAGAAGAGCGGCGGCGGCATGGCATCGTCGAGTGACCCGTCGTCAATGAAGCGAGGAAGGGAGGACGACGACGACGACAGCCGTCGGAAGAAAGCCAAGGAGGAGCAGGAGGCCAAGGCGGCGGAGATCGTCGCCGACAACATCTGGAGCGGCAACCTGCTCCGCGAGGCGTTCACGAAGCTTCGCGGTGTGGCCATTGCGCTTGGCATCAAGGCGCCGGATTATCCGAAGAACTCGTCCGTCAAGGATTTCGCCTTCAAGATCCATGGTTTGGCTGAAGAGCTTGAGAAGCTCCCCATGGTCCAGGATGCCAGTAGCGACGACGACGATGACGACGGCGAAGGTGATGGCGCCGGCGGCGACGAAACCAGCGGTGGGACTCCTGGGGCTGCTGGGGTGCGTCCTCCCCAGGGAGCACCACGAGGCCCTTCTCCCTGAGAGACGATGGCTCGTCGTTTCCCGCGCTTTTCGCCAAGCTCCTGGGCCCCTTAGTCGGCGGGCCTTCTCGAGGGCGTCCCCCTGGTCTGGGGGCCGAGAGATTAGTCGCTTGATGCCACAAGAGTGACTGTGACTTCGGGCGAGATAGCGACAGGGGCGGTTCGGCCGAGGCGGGCGAGGGTCGGCCGAGGCGGACGGGAGTCGGCCGAGGCGGACGAGGGTCGGCCGAGGCGGAAGAGGGTCGGCCGAGGCGGACGAGGGTCGGCCGAAGCGGACGGGAGTCGGCCGAGGCGGACGAGGGTCGGCCGAGGCGGACGAGGGTCGGCCGAGGCGGACGAGGGTCGGCCGAGGCGGACGGGAGTCGGCCGAGGCGGACGAGGGTCGGCCGAGGCGGACGGGAGTCGGCCGAGGCGGACGAGGGTCGGCCGAGGCGGACGAGGGTCGGCCGAGGCGGACGAGGGTCGGTCGAGGGCCTTTGCGATTTCAGCCCCCCCCAGGCGCCCTCGAGTCGGTCGGGCGGGAC
>CM014270.1:21669431-21684025 GCA_004135705.1 Alloteropsis semialata | reverse complement strand
CACTTGAGGGCCACCCAAACGGTATGGAGAATCATCAAGTCTTGATCACCTCAAGCAAAAGATCAAGTCCCATTAAGCTCATGTTCTCCACCCGTGTCCCGTACCTACACATGAGAGTACAAAGGCCAAGTCTTGGATCCTGAAGGGTTAGCAAGCATATACTTGGGAACCCAAGACTTGGTCACACGGGTTAAAGGAGTACTCAACTTGTCACATGGGTTAGCATGACACAAATGCCGGTTCAAATGAAAAGATCTTGAAACTCCCTTGGAAGAAGCATGCCTCGAAAGAGCAACTCGAGAAGAAGAACGAGTGCTACCACTAGCAAAGAGGCAACGATCTCCCAATGTCTTAAGAGAAGAACCATCACAAACACCATGAGGACCATGTCATGGACCAACACAAGAAGAAGTAGAAGCATGTGCACAATCATGAACTAACCCACTAGAGAAGGAGTCATAAAACCCATCAACAAAGCCAGGCTTCACATTAGACTCACAAGTGCTCATGCCATGAGAAGGGCTATGAACAACCAAAGGCCTAGAAGTGCGAGCACGGCGCATGCGTCTTGCACGTCGATAGCAAAAGCTCTCTTGATGCCCATCTTTCTCACAAAAGGAACATTGGTATAAAGGCCTATCTGGAGGCATGATCCGAGTGGACGAATCATCATTTCCATTCGAGTGAGAAGTCCCTTGGGACTTAGAGCAAGAAGCATCAGTATCTAACTTGGTGCCCAAATTAGGATCACACGTGCCATGGGAAAGGCTACGTGGCTTCCTAAAAGCTTTGGCACGAACACGTCGCTCGTGTTTGACACGGC
Source organism: Alloteropsis semialata (assembly GCA_004135705.1). Lineage (NCBI taxonomy): Eukaryota > Viridiplantae > Streptophyta > Magnoliopsida > Poales > Poaceae > Alloteropsis > Alloteropsis semialata. Next base: position 21,683,202 of record CM014270.1, on the reverse strand, counting down.
GAAAGCAAAACTCATTGGTATGCCCATCTTTCTTGCAAAAGGTGCAATGGAACTTTGGTTTGGGGGATTGAGTTCCAAAGAAGTGAGAAGCACCCTTGCCATGAGAAATCCCTTAGGCATCATTCGAAGAACCAACAAGCTTAGGAATAGCTATGGAAGAGCTATCCAAAGCACTAGCACAAGTGCCAACATCCGAAGGCTCACGCTCAACTCAAGAAGCCAACTCCGATTGGGAAGAAGCAATTTTAGAAGAACCAACATCGGAGTGACAAGAATTGCGAGAATCCAAAGACTTAGCACTCAAACTCTTGCATCTCATGACCAAAACCTCATTTTGATGTTTGAGGCGATCACAAGTACCACAAGGAGCATTTCTCAAATTATCCATCTCTTTTTCAATGCACTTTGCATATGTGGTACGCAAGAGATCAATCTCATTTTCAAGCTTAGCACTCATCTCATTGTGCTCAATCAACTTGGCGTTCATATCATCGCGCATTTGCTTTAAAGCCAAAACTTTATTTTCCAAATCAATATATGATGTGCAAATGAGACCACATGAACAAGCATCATCATTCACATCAAGCAAAGTATCATGATTAGCACAAAAAGTAAGGCAAGCACTTTCTTCAAGCACAAAAGAGCATGTGCTACAAGGCATAGATTTAAGTTCATCAATTTTAGCCCTAGCATGCTCAAGTTGTTCTACACATGTGGTGTGAGTCAATTTTAGTTGATTAATTTCAGCAATCAAAGACTCACAAGAAACACATGGTAAAGAAGCATTATACTTCAACAAATCAATCTCATCTCTAGCCTTATCAAGATCTTTATGCAAAGTAACACATGAATCACAAGGCATAGAGCCATTAGATTTCAGCAATTCATTTTCACATTTCAAGCGAGCAAGAGAAGAATTTAACTCATCATTCTTACTAAGCAAGTTATCACAGGAGTTGCAAGGCATCAAAGCACGAGACTTCCAATGAGACAATCCAGATTTCAATCTAGAAAGAGAACATTTCATTCTATCATGCTTCCTATGCAAAGCATCACACAGCTCTTTGTTTCTCATAGCAACATCATCATTTCGATTGCAAAGAAACAAGATGCAATTGGCGAGCGTACCTTGACTCATCTCTTTTAGCTCACGGTAGAACTTGCTCTTTGTAAGATCACCATCCTCATAGTGCTCGAGGAGATCCAACACCTCATCCACTTCTTGATCCATCTCAAGCTTCGTGCTCCTCCTCTCACTATCATCCAAACCTGAGGACAAAGACACACAAGAAGAAGAGCTTGGTGCCATAGCTCAATGCACCGGTTAGGATTAGCTGAAAGCAAGCTCAAATCGTGAAAACCAAATCTGGAAGCGAAAACGCCCTTTCACTTGTCGCCCCGTGGATCACAAAGCCGGTTAAGGTGAAGTGATCCTTAACCAAAGCTCTGATACCAACTAAAGGACTGAAACGGGCGACCAGGGGGGGTGAATGGGAGCCTTTGAAAATTATCGCTCAGAGAAACAAGGCCTATGTCCCGATTACAACCCCAAACACACTTCTCTCAAAATCACCAAGATGACACAAGTCAACTTGTGACAAGCTCACCTTAGGAATAATTAGAGAAGCACAGAGCAATGCGGAAGCAAAAGCAAGACACCTAAAAGCTTGCACAAGAATTAAAGCTAAACCACTAACCAAGCTCTTACTAAATAACCACTTAACCCACTAAACTTGCTTGACTTAATTAAAGGCAAAACATGGATTAGCAATATTAACCAACATTAATTAATGCCTGCAATGATTAAGTAATGATTGCCATGATTAAACAATGATTGACTAATGATTAGCTAATGAAACTTCAACAAAGATTAACCTTACTGCTGACTGCTGTGCTCGTCGTACTCGGCGTGCAGTGCTGCGGCTCGGCCTGCTGGTGCATTGCCGGTGGGTGCTGCTCGCCCTTGGTGAGTGACGAGCGGAGCCTGGCAGCTTGCTTGCTGCGAGGCAAGCTGCTGCCCGCCTGGGCCGGGCACAGCTGCCCGCTGCTGGGCCTCGCCCCCGAGCGGGGTGGCTGCTGCTCCGGCAGCACGCGAATTTATTTTTAATTTTTTTTACAATTTTTCAAAAAGAATGGTTGGATGACAGATTTTGCGAATCTGTCATCCAACTGCCGTATCATATGGCTGCCGCCATATGATACGGCGATAAGAAGATGTAACCGCCAAATCTGTTTGAATTAGCAATTTGAATTTAAAATCATAATTTTGAACTGTTTGCCCAACCTAACCACCAAATGGTTTGGCGGTAGGTGTCGGCACCTGGGCCCGGCATCCTAACCGCCAAATCATTTGGCGGTAGGGGGAGCCCCGCCCTTGCCGCGCCGTTGGATCCGGCGGGAAGGCTTCCCGCCGTTGGATCGACGGCGGCAGCCCCCTACCGCCGAATCATTTGGCGGTTATGGTGCTGCCTCCTATATAAGGCGAAATTCAGTTGAAAAATTCATTCTAAATCAGAAAAAAGAAAAACTAGGGTTAGAGAGGAGGGTTAGGGAGAGGAAGAGTCAGCGGCGAAGCCCTGCCGGTTCTGCGCTTCGGTTTCAGGTAAAATCCGATCTGGTAGTTGTAACTTCAATTTGGTAGATGTATGACTTTGTAATTATTTTAGTATTTAGTTTACACAGTATGAAATCGTAGTATTATTTTTGAGTTACTGATATTCGACTTAGACACTGGCCAGACTAGAGTTTCTGTTAGGGTTTTATGCATATTATAATTTATATAATAGTTTAAATTAGAGTTTATATTAGAATAATTACTTTATATTAGAGTTTAAATTAGAGTTTATGTTAGAGTTAGTAATGACTTTATATTAGAGTTCATTTTAGACTTTATGTTAGAGTTGAAATTAGAGTTTATATTATAGTTTATAGTACAGTTTACATTAGAGTTTTATTGAAATTAGATTCTATATATGAGTTTATATTATAGTTTATAGTAGAGTATTACGCATAAGTCCTTTCATGAGTACAAAATCGTATTAATTATTGTTATTGTCCTGGTTGGTTTAAGCATGTCTGAACCGTTATGGATTCAATTGTACTATAGATCACGGGAAGTTAGATATGGTCCTGAAGGAGTAGACCTGTTAGAATTTAGTTGTGTCACCAGAAAAGTAGCTAGAGCAGTAGAGAGAAATTGGGTTTCAATAACAAAGTGGCTTTATCATTCATTTGGGCTTGATGAGGCCCAGCATGACCTATTAGTGATGGCAGTGATGAACAAGTTCAACTACGTATTGGGAACTTGTTGCGCTTGAAGGAACCCAGAACTGGAGGTCATTTGTGACACTTTGTACGCAGCATGGTATGCCGCTGGTGTTGCTTGTGCAAGACTTCCACAAGGCTGGGTCCAGCAGTGAAGTGCAAGGAGAAGTTGAAGATGCTGGAGGGGAAAACCTTCAAGATGCTACTGGGGAGGAAGGTGAAGAAGTGGAAGAAGGTGCAGCCGGAAAAGATTATTACGCACCCCCTGAACCATCGGGGGAGCTTGATGAAGCAGAAAATTTTTCTGAGATGGTTTTGGACGCAGAGAGGGAGGGCACAGAGCATCAGTAGTACTTCAAGGAGGACTGGTCGGATGATGACGACGGCGAAGCAGTGCAGGTGCCAAGGAACTGGGTCAACTATGACTTCTCACAGCTTACGATAAATGAAGACCAACAAGTCCCCTGGGAGTATAGGTGCAACGAGGTTTGCCTCGGTTCGTGCTACAAGACTGCAGCAGAAATGAAGGATGCAATAAAACAGTGGTCCGCTTTGTGTTTGCAAAGGGAGTTTAGGGTTGTTAAGAGCAGCAAACAAGTCTATGACATATGCTGCGTCACAGAAGGGTGTCCTTTTCGGTTTCACGCATTCTGTAGAAAGTGGAATAGTTACTGGGAGGTGACAGAATTGAGGATCACACATGTGTGCTGAGCAGTTGGACACAGACCACCGGAACCTCACATCCGGTTTTGTGGCTAACTTAATGTATGCACAGATCATTGATAATCCAAGCTACGAGCCCAAGTCTATAATATGTGCCATCGAGGAGAAATTCAAGTACAAAATTAGTTACGGCAAGTCATATAGAGCGAGACAGAAGGTATTCGAGATGAAGTGGGGGACTTATGAAGCATCATATGACAACTTTCCTGCTTTGCTCCACGCCATATGCCAGCGAAATGAAGGGAGTTTCAATGACCTTAAGACTTTCCACTCTGTCTTAAGGCCAGAGAAGCTAATGCTGCAGTGGGCATTCCTGGCATTGAGGCCATGCATTAAGGCTTTCCGACACTGTAGGCCAGTCATATGCATTGATGGTACCTTCCTGACAGGAAGGTACAAAGACACAATCCTCACCGCCGTTGCCGGCGATGGTAACAATCAATTAGTGCCCTTGGCCTTGGCTTTTGTGGAGAAAGAGAGCAGAGACAGCTGGTATTGGTTTCTGGAGAGGCTGAAGAGTATGGTTGTGGAGGGATGTGCCAAACGTGTGTGTCATACACGATAGGCACAAAGGTATTCTGCAGGCAATTGAAGAAATGAAGAATGGCAGCACCGAGCGGCAGACATTACCACGATGGCCCGACGTCGTGAGCAGGTGGTGCATCCGTCACATGGGAGCTAATTTCCATAGCCAGTTCAAGAACAAGGCACTGATGAAGCTGTTCAAGCGCTTATGCAGCCAGAATCAGGAGAGGAAGTTCAACCAAATCTGGAAGAAACTAGATGACCTTACGAAGAAACAATCAGAGGAGCTCGCAAAGAAACCCGTGACAAATGAAGCAGACGAGCCCAAGTCTCTTGAGGATGTGGGGTTGGACACTGACCAGACTAGAAGGAGAAGGGGTCGTGCAGTTAAGACTTTCAGCCAGTGGATTGAGAATGAGCCCAAAGAAAAATGGGCATTGATCTATGATGAAGGAGGTGCTCGGCATGGTATAAAGACTACAAACTATGCCAAGGTTTACAATTGGGTGCTTCGTGGAGCTAGGGGCCTCCCCCTAGTGGGAATCATCGAGTTCTTCGTGTACCGCACAATCAAATATTTCCATGACCGGTATGGAAAGGCTGCGGCTACCATGGAAAGTAACCAATTGATGTATGGGTACAAGATGACCGAGTATATGGACGAGAAGCAGAAGAAGGCTCTATTGCACCGTGCGTATCCGCAGGGTTCAGCTGAACGGCGGTTCGAGGTTCTTTGCAAGGACAAAGGGAGGACGGTGGCCGGACGGGAAAGGGTCAGACAAGAGTGTGTTCTCCGGAACGATAGTTGCATTTGCTCGTGCCAGAAGCCTCAGCTGCTGCACAAGCCTTGCTCCCATGTGATTGCTGCCTGCTATGAAGCTGGGGGACTGCAGCCCCGTATGTACGTCTCTCCCTACTTCTTCAAGCAAACCATTATGGCTACCTGGAGTTTTGAGGTGTATGGCTATGGGATATTTGGCTCCTTCACCAACAACTCGGGGAAAAATGCAACTTATATCCCCGATCCAGATCCAGAAATGAAGCAAGGCCCTGGGCGACGAAAGAAGAAGCGCATTAGGAATAGCATGGATCGATCTGAAGCTGGTCCAGACGTGCATATCTGCTCTAAGTGCAATGAGGTTGGGCACACATACAAGAAGTGCACTGCGACGTTTTATTATGATCCAAGCGGTGCAGGAGGCTCATTAAATGTGGTCTCAAATCCTCCATCAAGGGGCACTGGTCGTGGCCGTCGCACCAATCAGGGCCTCATGTAGAACTACTTTACCATTGTTTAGTTTATTGTATAATTAGTTATGAAATGTAAGTTCTGAATTATTAGTTCGGTAATATAAGTTGTGTAATGTAAGTTCTGACGCTTTAGTTATGTAATGTAAGTTCTGAATTATTATGTAATGTAAGTTCTGAATAAGGTTTTTTTTAATATTATTGTTTGTAATAGAAGTTATGCTTTTAATATTATTTTGTTACTATTATTGTTTGTAATAGAAGTTATGTTTTTAATATTATTTTGTTACTATTATTGTTTCTATGTCAATGTTTATCTTATTCTATTTTTTGTATGTCAAAGTTTACCTTATTCTATTTTTTCCACAAATTCCCTGCAGCTATGGCGGACCCAGCGTACGTGACTCCTGAGTTCATTTCCTAAATCTATGAATGTTTAAATAGATTTGCGGTTACCAAATCATATTTTGGGAACATAGCTGGCTAGCAATTCTTCCACCAAAAAAAAAACTGGCTAGCAATTCCAGTATCCTGGTTTCTTTTATTATTGTGCGAAAAAAGAATGCTACTGTGGTGGAAGTGGTCACCACGAGTCCACTTAACGTCTCTTTTAGGAGGGAGAGTTTAGTTGGAAATAAGTTAACTTAGTGGTTTAGCCTTGAAGCCAGAATTGCTCACATTATTCTCAATATGGGTATGGCTATATTTGTGTGGAATCTTCACAAGAATGGGACACTCACAGTTCAATAAATATATAGGCACCTAGTCAATAACAGAATTAATACTTTGCAAGAAATTGGATATATGAAGACAACTTGGCTAGAAGGAATTGGAAAGGGAAAAATTGTTGTTTTTTAGTAAGCCAGAAACTATTGGACATCTGCTTGAATAATATTATGCAAAATTTCTTTGGCGTGCTGTGCATATTTTGTTTGTTATGCCACCACCACAAAGCAAAGAACTTTTGTTCAATAGCTGGTCTAAAGAAGGGAGCCAGAAGCATAACTTAACGTTATTGACACGAGCTGCATCTTTTTGCTGGGCAATCTGGCTTGCAAGGAACGATACTATGTTTAGCAATTGTAAACCAAAAACATTCTTGCAGGTTTTATTTAGGGGACACACTGGTATCAATTCTTGGCTATGAACAGATGGTCCATGCAAGCCAGATACTAGAACCGAGAGCCATGGAGTTCTTTGCCTACCATGAATGGCCCTTCATTTTGCGTATTGGTTAATATTGTTAAACACAATAGTGGTTTAAACTTGGGTTATGCGCTTGTAATAATTGCAGTCTGATGTATCTCCCTTTGAGGTGTCTTAAGCTGGAAACTATTTCAATTATCTAAGAAAAATAGTCTACAATGAAGATGCGGACAACAGACATTTTGCCCCACTCAGAGACCACTAAGAATTTAAGGCATGGATGAATGAAAAAACTATCGAAGATATTGGTACACACCCCCAGTGAACGCTTCTTTTAAGACCGTTGATTCAAGCAGCTTGGGCAAAGATTCTTGTATCCAGGTTCGAGCAAGACTTTTGTCTTTCGATCGAGCGCAATGGATGGTGCTATCATTTAACGTCAGGCCTCATCCATTCTGTGGGTACCTGGTTCTTGATATTTTCTTCATGATGTGTAAGATCCTTGTACCTTCCAAGCCTACAACTCGTGGTTGCTGGATACCATATGCATCTCCATCTCATGTTGTCTACGGGCCATATATACCTTGGATGAATGCTAGCAACACAGTATTCATATTGCCGACCCTGGACCTGAGTGATACAACACATAATATCTATAGTCATTTTGCTGGTCTCTCGCTACATTTTTGCGACATTGATGTACCCTCTGGATTTCTTCACATGGGCGATGTTGATATAGCTACTCAAAGGAAAATCGGACAATTGTTTTTAAAAAATGAATTTATATGTCTTTCTACTGGTAGTGCATTTATAAATTACATAATGTTGGCATGATCCTGTGTACTCTAATTTTCTATACAGCATTGGCTACATATGTACTGATTCTTGAGTGACCTCAATTCCTCGCTTGTCTCTTTAATTCAAAGTTTGGTCCTAAAACAATAATTCACATCTCCAAATTAAGTCTCCCTAAGAGTAAATAAGGAGTAGTTTCCATTTCCACTGATAGATCTGACATTGTCAAGTCTTCCATTCTAAGGGACATGCACATGGAGTCAAATATATATGGTTCAAACTGTCATCAAGATAAAGATACTTCTTCATAGTCTATTTATCAAAAAAATGGTTTTACATATCTTTGTCTATTCATCTATTTTATCATGCCATCAGTTACTCAATCATAAGAGTTATGATGCCGTCCCATTTAAGGCAAATAATACTGGTCAGCCCGCATGGTCATTTATATCTAGCTGTCACAGAGATTTTAGTATATAATTAATGTTTACGCCACACATATTAAAAAACAATTAAAAATGTGACCTTTCAAAAAAACACTGAATTATCAGCTTGCTACAGACGTCGTCGTCTATAGAAATCGTGTCCTGATAAATGAATGTCATCTGGCATGTTCATGGAGGAAGGAAGGTAACAAACAAACATACTATATGCATATTCGCTCATCTGTGTCAGTCATTTAAAAAAAACAGTGCAAAACTAGACATTCCTACAAAACTGGATTAGTGCCGGCACAGAAAAAGGAGTATCCATCACAGGAGTTACCATGAATACAAACATTGTCGATCGACACTTGTCACACTTGATTTTATGGACAAAATCGAATAACTATATGTATGCCAGTAAAGTTTTATACATATAGAGACTTTATCTGTTAATAAAGGTAACAATATCACGTAAAGAGTCACAAAAGACCCTACATTCTATTAGAGACAGGTTATCCTGAAAACCACGGTTCCAATGCTTCACAGACAATCGACTAGAGATCTCGTACACCTAACAATCAGCACCATCTTTAGTAATTTCACACACCTACTGAATAGCAGCAAGCAAGGGTGAGTACACTTACGGTTGGTACTCAGCAGGCTACAGAAAATAACCAGAGAACAATTTATTATCAACTTTAAATAAATTAATCATGCGAGGGTCCATGCCCCTCTTGACAATGAGCATGACAGTTATAACAGTTTCTAACATTCTCACCACAAGTTGTGTCTCCTAAAACCTCAAGGTAGCCAGCCAATAAGATAAGGGATCCATTATGTGTACTTTCTAGAGAACACCCAAAATTAAGTAGCCTGCTATGGTTACATGATCAGAGCAAAGAATAACCACCCTAATATCCGACGTACACTACGGGAAATCCGACCTTTGCCGAGTGTGAAGCTCTTTGCCTAGTGCAATTTTTTGGGCACTCGGCAAAGATTTCTTTGCCGAGTGCATTTCAAAAAACACCCGGCAAAAATAAAACACTTGGCAAAGATTTCTTTGCCGAGTGTTTTTTAAAATACACTTGGCAAAGAAAATCTTTGCCGAGTGTCAAAAAAAAACACTCGGCAAAGAAAATGTTTGCCGAGTGTTTTTTTTACACTCGGCAAAGTCATAATTAAAACCACATTTTGAAGTAGTAAATCAATTCAAATTGAAAAGTTTTGAACTACAAAGTTGTATAACTTTTCAAGATGTAGAACTTTTAGTTTGGTCATTTCTTCATTCGACAAATTCATATGAATATTGTTCACAAAATCTATAACTCTCGTAGAGTTTCCTGAAACTATAAGAGAGATCTATAAGATTTGTAAACAATGTTACTCTCACTACATCGGATGAAGAAATGACATATATCAAAGTTGTAGATCTTCAGAAGTTATACAACTTTGTAGTTTAAAACTTTTTAATTTGAATTTGTTTTGCTAATGAAAAGTACGTTTGTAGTTCTCAAAATTTGAAATTTGAGTTTTTTCAAATGACTTCGGATGAAGAAACAGTCAAACTAAGAGTTGTAGATCACAAAAAGTTATGAAACTTTATAGTTGACAACTTTTTTATTTGAAATCATCTAATCAACGAAAACTAAGTTTTAATGTTCTCAAATTTGAAATTCAAATTTTATAAACGACCTCGGATGGAGAAACTACAACAATAAGACTTATAGATTTCAAAAAGTTATGAAACTTTGTAGTTGACAACTTTTTAATTTAAAATCATTTAGGGCTTCAAATAAGCAATTTACACTCGGTTTAGTATAATATGGTAGGAATCAGAATGGGATCTAATCACAAGTGAGAGTGTGGTGCAGTGGTAGAGAAGGTCATGCGCGAGAGAGAGGTTGCGGGTTCGAATACTGCATAGCGCGTGAATTTTCCGCGAAAAATGGCTTGGACGGTTGGTGGCCTTCCCATATTAAAATAATTTTTTTGTTATTTATTAGGGTTTTTTCGGAGCGCAGGAAAAGGGTCTTTGCAGAGTGCATTTTAGCACTCGGCAAAGCCTTTGCCGAGTGCCCGACAAAGGACACTCAGCAAAGGGGGCTTTGCCGTGGCCTCCTTTACCGAGTGCCATTTGCCGTGGGCGGCCCACGGCAAAGGCTTTGCCGTGGGCCAAAGCCTCTTTGCCGAGTGCTCCTGGCACTCGGCAAACAGACGGTTTCCCGTAGTGGTACTTAGCAAAACTTATTCCCAAGAGGAACGGGCTATACTCCATCATTGTCTCCCCCTCTTGCCCTTTCGGTAAGGCTATCAAAACTCTATGGTTTCTAGTTATTCAGTCAAGCCTAAACCCTTCTCGGTCATTTACACTACTAGAAAAAATGACTTTATAGTCCTGGTTAGGAACTGCCTTTAGTCCTGGTTTCTCAACTAGGACTAAGTATTTGGGACTAAAGGTTGTGCCCTTTAGTCCTAGGTATATGACGGGAACTAAAATAAGTTTCAATCTTGGTTGGTATTACCAACCAGGACAAAAGGCTGACAAAAAGAAAATAAAAAAAATCCCGAGCTGCCCATCATCCTCTGTATGTCCCCGTCATCCTCCTGTCTCTGTCTCCACTCCGTCACCCTCTCCTTCTCCCTCTCCCTCTCCATCTCCATCTCCATCTCCATCTCCATCTCCATCTCCATCTCTATCTCCATCTCCGGTGTATCTGCATCTAAACCGATAAAAATCTACAAATCAACTCCATCAACAAATTAATATGCATGAAATCACAAAAATAAGAAGAGAAGGAGGAGAGATACACCTGCAACCTGCCCGCTAGGCCGCGCCGCTGCTCGCCAGGCCAGGCCCGTGTCAGGGACAAGTTGGTGATCGCGGCTGCCATGCCTGCTGAGCCAGAGGGAGAGGGAGAGGAAGAGAAGCCTAAAGAGATAAGATTGGTGACATGATGGTGGAGAGATAAGGTTGGAGAGAGAGAGTTTGGAGGAGATAAAAAAGAGAGAGGGAGCGCCAGAGCAAATAGATAAAGAGTTTACGCTAGAGTTTCAAAGAGAATCACATTCAACCATCGAATCACTTCAGTTCTCATAGAGAATCAGAATCAGGTGGAGCTCTACCAAATGGGCCCTAAATTAGACACCAGTTCAGTTGTACGGGGAATTCTTTATCGACCACACGCTTGTCCCAAAACTGGCGCTGATGGGCCTTATGAGCTGGTACTCATAATCACTTTGCAATAAAATTAAGTTTAGTGTGCAATTGCAAGTGTGCAAAAGCAGCACTGATAGTTGGTGGAAGAGGGAAGAGATTTGTGTCCTAGGCTCAAGTAGAAAATCTGAAAGATCATTTGTCTCTTGGCCTTTGCCTGGCTTGTGTTCCAAAATCGCGTCTGAATGGCGGGGATTGTCTTCAGATTGGTGGATGGCCAAACATTTGAGACAAGTAATGGTACCTGTTGTGTAGCCCTACATACAGGCACGGCATGTGAGCATGACTCCTTGTTTGGCACAGTTTTAGCTGTGCAGATAGTGTGGCAATGGAGCATAGCAGTGCACACGCACGAGAGTTAATAGATACTTATCTTCTGCAGCAGCGGGGCAACACATTCATAGCTAACAGGCAGTGTATGTACACTAATCACTTAAAAAGAAGACGGCAAGTAGTTCAATTATTCACTTCAGAAGCAAGGGTACAATTTAATAGAGTGTAAAACGCATGGGCGGTCATTGAAGTAATCTTAATGTGTCATTTTGGTCACTAAACTCTCAAAATTCAATATTAGGTCCCCAAACTTGTTCAGAAAGTTAACTCGAGTCCCTAAACTCTCGAGATGTATCTTTGGATCAGAACTCGCCCCGGTCTGTCACTTGGGTTTGTAAACTCTCAGAATAAATTTTCATATCCGTAAAATCGGCATTAATAATTAATCTTATTTGAAACAAATTGTATATTTAGCTCAATTCCATCCAATTCATTTTGATGTATTACCACTAATATCATTTTAATTATGAGTTAACTACTTATTAATCATATTCAAATGGATTAATCCAGACCATTAGATCATTATAAAAATCAAGGACGCACATCATATTTTTCTTGATTAATTAACATGGCAATCTCTATGCTTATCTCAAATTTTTCCTATTGACTACTTATATAGTAAATGGGCTATATATAACACTACTAAGGTAATATCTTCCCAATCTTAATAAAAATAAAAAATAGCATTTTATTGAATTTAAAACAGCAATAAAATTTTCATTAAACCTAAAATAGCAAAACAACATTTTATTAAATTCAAATAGCATACTGTTAACTTGGGACCCAGATGACACCGTGGGGTATGATTATGGACCTAAAATACTTTTGATATTTAGGAACAAATATGACACCCTAAAACAGGTAAAGGAATTAAAAATGCACTTTGACAGTTTAGAGACCTAAATGACATCATGGAACAAATATGACACCTTATGACGTTACTCCAGTGAAGATCCTTGCCCATTTCACCTGATGTCTCCCACGACTATCGACTGCACACAAGCACAAGTAAAGGCTATTAATTCATTGCTTCCACCAATAATGTTGTAACAAGCATCCATGTCATTCTGTTTTTTATTGTTTGAGTCCTTATGTGCAGCCATGCTCCAGCAATTTATACACAGCCTTGAGACAACTAATGGTACCGGAGTCATAAATACAGGCATGCCAGCTGTGTGCATGACGCCATGGTGGTTTACCTAATTTTTACCTGTGCTGATGCAGCATATAGCAGTGCACCTGCACGAGTCAATACATTTGTATTTTCTGCTCCGGTTGTGGAACACATTCATAGCTTCAGGCAGTGAACTAATAATCACTAATCATTTAAACAGAAGTCGGCCAGTAGTCCAATTATTCAGTTCACAAGTAGGGGTACAACTTAACAAAGGTCGAGGAATATTTATTCTACGGTGATGCAGTAAACTGAGTACAAACACCTACTGCCTAGCGCACCTACTGGTTCTATATGGGTGAAAATAAAAAAAGATATTTTTTATTACAAGTAATCGTTTTTGAAATTCTTTCTAATTTTAGTGCAAAACAAAGTATCTTCCAATGACTGTTTCCGAATAATATATCATATTGACCAATATTTTTCCGCCTGTAGTTACCGAATTTCCACGTTCTCTGGGTTCATCGGCTGGTTCTTCCACTACCGGAGAAGGCGCTATCGGTCACGGTTCGTAACCCTCATAGGTACCGGTTCTGGAACCGGTACCGCGACACCGTGACTAAAGGGGGTCGGCCTTTGGTACCGGGTCCAGAACCGGTACCAAAGGGGGCCTTCCCGCGTAGGCTACCCCCTCCAGGCTCTTTTTTTCTTTTTCTTTTCTTCTTTTATGTTCTTCCCTTTTCCTTTTATTTACTTTTGTTCTTCTTCAATCAATCGCATAAGATTCACACACAGGTGGATTCAACAATAAAAATCGTCAAGTTACAACATCGATTTGATTCAACCAAATCGTTCGCATAAGATTCACAAGTAACAACATCCATTTGATACAAAGAATCACAAGCAAACAACAGAATCACGAACAGAATCACGAACACCACAGCCCGCAGGGGGCCTGCACGCGTGCCGCCGCAGCTCCGC
>CM014270.1:21611434-21669290 GCA_004135705.1 Alloteropsis semialata | reverse complement strand
ACCATCACCGCCGCCCTGGCCGGCGCGGATGGCACCGGCAGCACTCGGCCTGGCGAATTCGCGAACCTGCGCTTGAGCTCGCTCGTGCACGAAGGGGCACCGAAGGGGCTAGGGTTGGGGCTCCGGTCGTACTCGCCCGTGCGGGGATGGGGACGGAGGTGAAGGAGGAGGCCGGGGAGGAGGCGGCCGAGGCGATGGGGGCGCGGCCAGACGGCCAGAGGTGAAGGCGGCGGTGGAGGGGAGGATGGGGTGCGGCTGGGTGAGGGGTATGCGGTTGGAGGTAGGGTTTGGACTGGGAAGTGCATTATATACCAAGAAAACACGATCAGAACCATCGGATCGACGATCGACGGCCGTAAAGAGTTGGGCTATTTGGGCCGACATGGGCTTCTCTGCTTATCGTTTTTCTTTTTCTTTTTTCTTTTTATTGCACCATTGGGAAGTAACACACAAAAAAATTTGTCTTATATACATCATTGTATTTTTTATATACAATATACTACACATAAGTTGTTATTTAGAAGTTACAATAATTTACTGACTCATTTACTATTTTCAACAGTTTAAATGAATTTCTACAGGTTTATTGAAAATAATTAAATTTGAACTACATGTATCTCAAATAATATTTACAAAATTCCTCAAAATTATATTTCAAGTATATTTGTTCTATTGTGGCTCATATCCTGAAAATAGATGAAAATTTCAAATGTTTGTTAGGCATAATTCAAACTTCTTCTTGCAACCTTATCATAAAATAATGACAATAAAACTTAAAACTTCTCTGAAAATTCTGAAAATTGACGTGGAATCATTTTATGGATGTTTAAACTTGACATAAAAGTTTCATTAGGTTTCACAAAAAAATGTGTATACATTGTTCACAAATTGACACAACTCTCACATAGTTTCCTACAATTGAAATCAAACTTTGAGATTCGAACAACTATTAACATGATCGAACTCGTATGCACCTCAATTTTGGACACCATGTCATGTTGGCCATAACATTAGAAAATATTAAGTTATATTAGCAATTATGTTGAAATAATATTAGCATTTATTCTACGCTGGCGCACGGAAATTCATTTAAACCGCAGAAAGTATCAAACCATCTCTGGAAAATCTGAAACCTGGCAATCCCTACACGTGTGGCACGTGGAAGCTTGAGAAAAAGTTTGAGGACAATACGACACTTGGATGTTAGGGCCCTCACCTTTTTTCTGGTCTTTCCTAATCGATTTAGGGTTGAATCGATTTTTGCTCTATTTATGAAATAAAAGTAAAGAATTTGTTTTCAAAAATAAATATTTAAAAACTTGGTTATAAAATATTTTAGGTGATTTACAAAACTTTACAAAATTTGAAGAAACTCAAAATGATTTAAAATTGGAATTCAAAAAGTTTTGAAAACAAAAGAAAAAAAGAAAACAATATCTCCCTCCCTCCCTCACTTAGCCAGCCCGGCCCACTTCCCACTCCCCTTCCCCTCCTTCCCACCACCTTGGGCGAACAGGCTAGGCCCAACCTGGGCCTTGCGCCCCTCCTTTGGGCCGAATCGACTTGGCCCAGGGAGAGGGAGAGAGAGCTACCCATTTTTATTTTATTTTTTATTTTCTATACATACATACATATATGTATTTGTATATATAGTAACACAAATATATATGTATATATATTCATTTTTCTCTCTCCACTTCCCTTTTCTATATATATCTTTTTCACATCAAAATTAAATTAAGGTTAGAAAAAATACACGCTACATCATTTTTATTTCCCTTATTTTATTTATTTTAATTTATTTCCTTTTTATTTTTCATACAAACATACATATATGTATATATATATAGTTACACAAATATATATATGTATATATTCATTTTTATCTCCCCACTTTCCTTATATACATACAATATCTCTTTTTCACCTCAAAATTAAATTAAGGTTAGAAAAAGATACACACTATATCATTTTTTATTTCCCTTTTTAAAATTAGATTAAGGTTAGAACTTGTTCATATGCGCACATTTTAATTGTTGTTTTTTATGACACACAATTTGTGTCAAAATTTGATGGCATTTGTACATTATGACACAAAATTTGTGTCAAACATTGATGGTATTTGTACATTAGCTTTTGTGACACAGAAAATGCCTCCATGACACAGAAAATAACGTCACTAGATGGAATCAGACTAGCTGTGCGACATTTTTTGTGACATACAACTTTTTATTGTCACTAGGTCAGAATGCCAAAGACAGAATGTCACAAAATGAATGATATAATGACGTTCTGACCTTTGTCATATTAAATGCGTCAAAAAGCTACCAATCTCTTGTAGTGCCCTAACATATCGGATTGATCATCCATCTCTCTCTAATCCCAAATCGAAGTCTATATCGAAATTCTCGACGCCCAAATCAATCTGAAGTTTCAGAAGACCCTATCCGAATTATGACGCTATTTTCCAATTGATCAGATTAATTATTTATTTAATTAATCTAGTTTGGAAAATAGTCTAATTAATTCATCCAAAATATCTATGGAATTTGTTTTGAATTATGACGACATTATTTAGATTTTGAATTGATTATTACTTAATTAATTCGTTCTGGATAATTAGTCTAATTCGTTTGTACCGTACTTTACGAAATAAATTATTATCGATTTATTTCGTGGGCTGATAATATTCTGGCTTAAATCTAGGCCCATCTAAAAGCCCACTTATCTAACCTAACCCTATCTACTCCCTATAAATTCTCCGGCAACGTATCCTATGGAAACCAACTTCGTGTGCAAACTATGAAAACTCCCATCACAACCCCTGGATCCCCATCCGAGGGCCCGATAGAGAGGTCGGAAAATTTAGCACTTAAACCCTCCCACCATTAACTTTACTAATCACAGTTTTCCTAAAACCCCCCTCCAAACGTTACCTGGGACGGAAGGATCCATCACGCGGGGTCATGACCCTAATCCTCTCGCGCGGGGGCACGCGATTCGGCCGCCGCCGCCTGGGATCGCGAGTCGCCTCCCGACCATCTGCGCCGGCAGGCTGACGCTCCTGATGTGCAGGCGTGCAGCTTCCCCAGCGCCTGCTCCACCTCCGCCTGGAGCCCCTTCACGTGGTCCAGCCCGGCCTGCAGCTCGTATCTTGCATGAAGAACAGATCGAAACCGTACATCCTAAATTAGCACGCTGATCACATCTTCTAGTTCAAGTCAAACTAGCTCACCTCTCAGAACGTTAATAGCCATGCATCCCAGAATTAACACGTCAGAGCTATGATGAGTTCATGACTAGCTCTAATAGCTTCCTGATATGATAAAACATTAGCCTCCATTAGGGCAGTCAGAAGTTGACAAATAATCTACAGCAGTACAGCTCCTCTAATAAGACATTGTCGTGTAATTGTTTTCATTGGCAGAAGTAATGCAGATTAAGACGAACAGTCATCTGAAGAAAAAGTCTGGCATGGCCTCTCCTTTCTCTGATGAGAACCAAGGCCTGTTGCGAGGATGCATGCATGGTACGTTGGGAGGGGGTTTTAGGAAAACTATGATTAGTAAAGTTAATGGTGGAAGGGTTTAAGTGCTAAATTTTCCCACCTCTCTATCTGGCCCTCGGATGGGGATCCAGGGGTTGTGATGGGAGTTTTCATAGTTTGCACACGAAATTGGTTTCCATAGGATATGTTGCCAAATTCCCCACCCTTTCCCTTTCCTCTCCATCCCCTCCCAGCAGCCGCCGCCGCGCCGCTTCGACGTCACTAAGCCGTTGCCAGATGAAGCGGGGATCGCCAGGAGCCTCACGTTGCCGAGCCGCATCTCCGACGCCTCCTCCCGTTGTCCCCTTCGCACCAGTGTGCCGCCACTGCTCGTCGGAGCGCCAAGCGCGATCGCCCACGATTCATTCGCTGGTCGTCATCTGTGAGCACACCGCCTTTCTGGTCTCCCCGTTCCGTTTCGCATCTCATCTGATCTACCGTCCTTAATTCCGTACCACGTCGCTGCAGCATCATGTCCTCACGAAGGCTGTTCGTCGTCGTCGCCATTCAACTAGCAGAGCAAGCACCACCGCATGCGATCTATTTCACCAGCGTCGCTGGGGCATGCTGCTACGCTACCAACCACCTGGAGCATCTACCTTGATTCGCCGCCGGAGCCGTCCCGCGGTTCGCCGATCACAAGAAGGCAGAGTCGTCGCCCGACTGCTTCGTCTCCGGCCACTGCTCCGTATCGGCTGATGCATTGCTTTGCGCACGCCGGTGAGATATCTAACTTTCCCCTGCACTTCTTCACTTTCGTCCTGCATGCCGTGGAACCGTGGTAGCTAAGCTGCAGAAACCAACAAGATAGCGAGAAGGCCTCTACCCTTCCGTTTCCGTAGGAAGTTAGCCTCGCCAAGCATCTGCCCTCACGGTTGCAACCATGCAAAACAAGCCTGCTAGTCTCTTCCGTCAACATGATGATGCCATCATGCTCACGTAATGAGCATTTAGTCATATCTTTTATCCATAGTCTAGCTATCCACGTATGCCTGACAAGCAAGGCAGATCCGAGAACATGTCCATTGGAACACCCAGCCAGAATAATAACACCTATTTTATAAATCCCTTCTATCAAACCACATCTTTAACTATGCCTAGTCCTTAGTTTAATCAATGTGCTTTCCTTTCGTTATCAGGCCAACTCATCATTTCTGATCTAACCTAGTAAAGCTTTGACACAATAAATCTTCGCAAATTAGCATCTATTTAGTAATCAAATTTATGTTGTTGCAATGAAACCCAGGATCTTAGTTACTGGTTCATGCCAATGTCATTGCACTACAATGTAAGTTTGTATTATTAAATAATGTATAAACTTGTAAAGATCATATGTTGATATGTCAATCTTTTCCTTCAGCCTTTGATCATCTGTTATTTCTTAGCAGCTTATACAAGAAATAATTTGTTGACCACTACAGATTAGTTGTATTGCTTAATACTTGACCTTATGCTATTTTCAATGGTGTAAAATTATTAATTCTATGCCATTAGATTTCAGCATAGGTTCGAGCTATTAAAGTAATAATGTATTAATCTGCAAGTTTTACGATAGTTGTGTCCTTTCAATCATTCCTCTTTTTTCAGCGTTTCTTGAGCTCATGTAACCATATCACCGAATCCTGTTCTTCGAGCCCCGTCCTTTAGTGCAATCTTTTAATGTTTTTCTGTTGATTAGTGCTTTGTTCTTAGCTGTACTTGTTTGTTTGCTTTGTATGTTTGTGCCCGATGATTGCCTTGAGTAGAAGGATCGTCGTTCGTTGCTTTCAAGATCAAGTATTCCAAGTGAGCAAAAGCTGACAAAGCAGTAAGAGTAACTTTACGTTGGAGAAAGGCAAGTGTCCCTAACCATCCTTCTATCTATGCTTTTAATATATCATTGTGATGATGTTAATTGGAATATGGAGAACCATCCAGAAAAACAGTACAACCATGAGTACTATATGGCTCTGGTCTTGGCTAATTAATTAGATGTATAGGTGACTAGTGGCCTTACCGAAAGGGCAAGGAGGGGGACGGTGAAGGGGTCATAGCCCGGTCCTCTTGGAGGAGTAGCCTTTGCTAAGGTACGGTCTCATTAGGGAGGGTTATGGACCTCACCGCGGCTGAAACTCTAGCGGGCCGCTAGTTATCTATGTGTCTTTGTAAAGGCCTCGTAGCGTCCCTATGCAGTCACACCAAAGGTAGTGTGATAAATGTGCCTGATCAGCGCTGCATGGTTGGGTCTAAAGTTCTTCTGAACTTTTACGCGTCTTGTGGTGAAAGTGTACAACCTCTGCAGAGTGTTAAAAACTGTTATAACAGCCGTGCTCATGGTCAAGAGCGGCCTGGACCGTCACATGATTAATATATTTTAAGTGGATAATAAATCATGTTCTGGTTATTTCTTGTGGCCTTGCTGAGTACCAACCATAAGTGTACTCATCCTTGTTTACTGCTGCTCAGAAGCTGTTGTGAAGCCGTTGAAGATGATGCTAGGCGTATGCAACCCCCAGTTGATTGCCTGTGAAGTGTTGGAGCCTTCGTTTCCAGGATAAGCTGTAACTCTGATAAGTTGTAAGTTTTTGTATTGTTTTACGTGATACTGCTATTGTTTATCACTGATGAAGTCTCATATGTGTGTAAACTTAATTCTGGCGCACATATGATTATCATTCGGTTTTGTCCTTAAAACCGAGTGTGACAGTACTGCAGTAGCAGGTGAAGTAGCCACAGGTGCCGATGGCGAGTCAGCCACAGGAGTAGTTGGTGCAGACGATCCAGGGGAGGAGATCCTCCCTGATCCTGACGCCGGAGCGACAGGCGACGCAGGAGAATTAATGGCACCATGATTCCCCCTTGTCGGTGACGTGGAGGAAGACGACTGGACGACAGAGCCATGTGGCGCGGCTGCGGTTGGCGCCCCGGTCGGCAGAGTGGTCGGTGCGGGGCATGTTGCACGCCCGGATTGGCTTGTCGCAGGATCGCGGCCTGCTGCGGGAGCACCTGTCACAGGCAGCGCTGCCACCTCTTTGGGCAGCGATCCCGACGCAGATGCGCACTGAATCAGATGAGGATCGCCTCGAAGTGAGCGCGCGCCTTGGCATTTTCTGTTTCTTCCTGCATAGCAATAGTTTCTCCACCAAAATCATCAGGGTTAGTACCATTAGACATAGGGTCAACTACATATTAAGCAAGGAAGAAGGTAGAAGGAGAATTTCGGATCGTAGGCGTGCACCTGCATTGGAATGGAGTTTGGAGAAAGGGAAAACATGTTCATCAAATATGACATCCCTAGAAATATAGACCCCTCCCGTAGAAATATCAAGGCACTTGAACCCCTTGTGTAAATTGCTATATAATAGGAAGGCACATTCCTTTGATCGGAAAGCATGTTTGTGATTGTTATAGGGTCTTAAGTTCGGCCAGCAAGAGCATCCGAAAATGCGAAGGGATGTGTAATCTGGTTTGGTTTGGAAGAGGCGTTCTAGGGGAGTTTCATAGTCAATCACCTTACTAGGGGTTCGGTTAATCAGAAAGGCTGCTGTGAGAAACGCCTCATCCCAAAATTTTAGAGGCATATGTGCATGTGAAAGTAAAGATAGGCCAACCTCCACAATATGCCTGTGTTTTCTCTCAGCAGCTCCATTCTGTTGATGGGCGTGAGGACAGGAAACAAGATGGGAAATTCCGATCTTAGAGAAGAAAGAATTAAGCTTCTCATATTCCCCACCCCAATCAGATTAAACCACAATAATTTTTCTATCAAAGAGTCTCTCAACAAGATTCTGAAACTCATGAAATTTCTGAAAAACTTCAGATTTAAATTTGAGGAGATAAATCCAAGTGAACTTACTAAAGTCATCAACAAAACTCACATAATATTTGTATCTCCCAACAGAATCAGGAGCCTACCCCCACACATCAGAGAAAATGAGCTCTAATGGTTGAGTAGAAACGCTGGTAGATTTGGGATAGGGGAGTTGATGGCTTTTTGCTTGTTGACAAGCATTACACACTGAATTTTTATTCGAATCAACTAAAACAGGAAGTTCATGCATCTTAAGAGTTTTCTCGACAATGGGAATTGCAGGATGTCCTAAACGACTGTGCCATTGATCAATGGTCACTTTATTGACTCCAAAGACTTGCTTTGACGACGACGTGGGTGGAAGAGGATATAGCCCTTTGCGACATGGCCCCTTAAGAAGTGTGCTCCTCGTGTCCCGATCCTTTATAAGAAAGAAATCAGGGTGAAATTCAGACATTGTTATCAGAAGCAAGGCGGTGAACAGAAACAAGATTCTTTTTAGTGGATGGAACATGTAGAATGTTGTGGAGATGTAAATTGCAAGATGGGGTAGGAATAGTAGATCGACCAATATGCCTAATGTTCATACCTGCACCGCTAGCGGTGTGGATTTGGTCCATACCATTGTATCTGTCACGGGTTGCCAGCTTCTCAAGTTCTCCAGTGATGTGGTCGGTGGCGCCGGTGTCGGTGTACCAATTTGTGTCGACATTGTAGGAGTTCATTGCAACAACAACATGCCTCTCATCAGGCACGTAGTTCTCATCAAAACGGTGCCAACAGCGATCAGCAGTGTGCCCTGTCTTGAAGCAAACTTGACAGGGAACACGTTTGCTGTTGCTGCTGCCACCATAGCCGCCCTTGGTGTTGTTGGTGCCGTGACCAGCACCTCCTCCATTGCTGCCCTAGCGTTGGGCAGTGTTGTTGTTGTTGTTGCCGTAGGTGGGATTCCCACGACGACGGCCTCCTCCATTGTGGCCACGGCCATTGCCATTGCCTCGACCACGTCCTGCACCATAGCCACGATCACCCCGGTTTGCCAAATTGGCAGATGACCCGGAGTGTCCGCCGCCCAAGATATCCATGCGAGTTTCAAATGCAAGAAGTTGCTGAAATGCCTCACTTACATCGATGGAATCTTTCCTCGCAAGGAGAGCGGAGACAACAGGATTAAAATCCATGTCTAGGCCGGTGAGGATGTACTCCACGAGCTCTTCTTCTTCGAGTAGCCGTCCAGCAGCAGCCATCTCATCTCCAAGTGTTCTCATCTTGCCGAAGTAATTAGCAATGCTTTGGTTGCCCTTCTGTGCTGTTGCAAGGGCGAGCCGTGTGTTCACAGCTCGGGCTCTATTCTGCGATGAGAACATACTCTCAACTGCAGACCAGAGTCCAGCCGTCGTCTCCTTCGCAGCGACTTGAGAGAGAACGTCCCGAGCCAATGAGCCGAGGACGAAGCTAAGGACTTGTTGATCTCTCGCATACCACTCCTCGTACGCTGGATTGGACACCTTAGTGTCCTTGCCTGCAGCATCCTTGCCATCTATCTCGACGGCAGGTGCGGGGGAAGCGCCGGTGAGATGGCCTTCCAGACGGGATCCACGGACGGCAGCGAGGATTTGGGCTTTCCACATTGCGTGGTTTGCCCGGGAGAGCTTCTCGGTGATGGCCACACCTACCAGAGGATTAACAATGGCAGAAGAGGCGGCCATGATAGGAAACTAGGGTTTTGTGGATTAGTATATGGCTCTGATTACCATGTAGAAAATCAGAGGAACGGAAGTAGATGGTTGGAACGCCGTGACTCTCGTTGTGGCGGCTTCGTGTTAATATATAGCAAGGAAGATCCCCTTGCGTGGAGTACAAGACCGTGTACTTTGGATGAATACCGGCTGTTAGTCTGTTGTGATCTATTTACAACAGATTAGCTAAGCTATGACTAACTAATATACAACAAACTACAACAACTCCTAATAGCCGGACTCATTGTCTCCCGTACACGTGATACAATGTAACTTATCTTCTAATACTAAAACGAGATTGCCACACTGCTGCAGGAGGATGTGCCTGTTGTATACCGCCACTGTGGTACCTCTGGGTGCAACGTGGCATTTGAGCCCTCTGCACATGGTACCTGTTCTATGGAGTTTCCAGCCGATGAGGACTACTATCCTGTCGCATTCCATGATGTAAACTCTAGGGTAGACTTCGTAACGTCCATGAGGTGATATCTAGTTTTGATGAACCCAAGTGTATGTTGGTGAAGTCTTGCGGTTTTGGTGGACTTCTCAAATTCCCACTGCTTACTCACCTCAATAGGAAATTGGCATTTTGGTTAATGACAAAGGTTGATGAGAGTTCGCAGACTTTGACCATCGATAGCTGTCGCAATTTTTCTTTCAGCAAAGAAGATGTTCAGATTGTATTTGGGATCCCTGCTTCAGGCAAAACAGTGGTCCAGACTGATGCGGTCCGCTCTGACTCGCGGATTGATTATGTCAGGACATGTCTTATTCGTTCAAGATCGCATTTGTGGTGTTTGTAATGGCTACGCTGTTGACCCCGTCTGCAAAGCATGGGTACTCAAATATTGAATTTTGGCATGCACTTGGCAAGCCTAAAGACATAGCAACATATGACGGGGGTGGATATGTTATATATCGCCTTCTGGTTGCAGTGGCTAAGCTTAAAAGTGACATCAAGAGAAAGATCAGGACTCCATTGTTATCAGGCTGTACGGTTTTCTTGCAGGTTGGTAACCCTGCCCCTTTATGGATCACTACTTTGTGATATAAATTGCATATTGAACTGACTCTCTAATTTTGTTTCGCAGGTCCTGTACCTTGACAGCATTGACTTGGGTGCACTTAATATGCCCCACAACATCTTCCCCAGGGCACAATGCTTCACTCATGACCGTCTCAAAGGCATGGCCGCTGCTGATGTGGTCCGCATGGGACCGGGTGGTATGAATGATGGTGCATACGGTGCCTCTCCGGTTAGTCCGAGATGCCACATATCCACTATTCACGACACGGTCTTCATCTCTATGTAGCTGACCACCATGGTTAATTGGTTGTAATGCAGCCCAGATCGGGGAATGACGTTTGTTACGTGTTGACATTTTTTCTGGCCAACACACCAAAAATCGCGCTAACTCGCGCGGATCCGCAACGGATCGATCACCTGCAGCACACCCAGCCAAAACCGGTAAAACCGTTTGGAAAACCAACAAAATCGGTTTCCTAGGGTTTGCTGCGTCGACCTACGAACGCCGGCCCGGGAGGGACCCCGTCAGGGCTGGCGCGCCTAGGGTTGTTCTGAGATCGGCAGGCCACTCAGAACGCCGTCAAACGCCGTAAAGATGAAGTACGAACAGTAGAGGGGGTTGAAAATGTTAGGGTATGAAAGGGATAAAAAGTAAAGATACTTGTATTTGATCGTTTGGATTAACCCTTAATCGGCCGTGACCCTTTATATTTATAGGGTGGGGAGGTCTTGCCCCGCAAGGAAATCCTTTTATAAATCGTAATCCATATGGATCTCCAAATCTACTAGGACTATGTCTAAAACTGGTTCCACTGGTTTGACAAACCGGTTCCACCGGTTTGTGTTGCCAGACCAAATATAGTAACCAAGACCAGTTTTACCTATTTTCAAAACCGGTTTTGTTTGTTTTGTCCAGGTGAAGATCTTCCTGAAGCCATAACTCTCTCGTCCGAACTCCAAATCGGACTTTCTATATATGCATTTCGATTGTCTCGACGCAAGCTACGCAATGGTGCAATAAAAATGCTAATTTGACAATGTTACAAAATTTGGTTCTACTGGTTTCTAAAATCGGTTTCACCGGTTTGCCCAGATTGCAAGCAAACCTCCATCGTGCCAATTTTGATCGTCAACATATGCCCCCCTGTTTTCTGGTAAAGCTTGCGTAGCAGAAAACATAAAAGCACAAAAACAACACTAAGGGCGATGTTTGACACATAATTCATCGGCCTTTTTACTCTAAGGGCGATATCACAAAATATCGGCCATCTCTTGCAAAATCTTGCTCAATAATTTTACACATATCGTTTTCATATGCCCGATAGTGTTTAATTCTTTGCTGCAACCGCTCTATACTTATATTCATTCAATTCATACAAAAGTGGTCTAACCGACCTTCAATCGGCTTTACTGTGACAAAGAATAAAACCATCTCGTGTGGACCTTATAAACCCACAATGTGAAACATTTATACCTGTCAAGCACTTAAAATTACCATGCACACCTTTAGTAGAACCATCAGCTGTAACGTAAGCCGATGTATCACCATGCCCAATCTCTAGCTTATCGTCTATTCATTGTATCGAAAATTGATGCAAACTAGAAGGTACATACTGGTTTGCATGTATCCAATCACGTCTCAAAATCAAACTAAATTTATCTTGGGTCTCAACGACGAAGAATGCAGCAACCAATGTCTTGCTTCCAATGATGAGATCCATAGAAACAATTCCTTTAGCGCTTATAGGATCATCTCCTCCCACACCACTTAAAACCATATCAGTCTGGATCAACTCATCATCTGAACATCCCAATTTCTTGAACAAAGTATAAGGCATTAAATTAACAGCTGCTCCACTGTCAACCAGCATGTGAGAAATTGGCCTCCCTTTGATATAAACTTTCATGAGGGATGAAAATGAATCGGATACGAACGGATATGCACGAATACGAATACAGATATTTAATTTTTTCTCGGATCGGATTCAGATATGGATAGTGTAAAATGTGTCGTATATAGAACAGATATTGATATATGTTACATATCTATAAGAAATATCCAACTTTGGGTACCCGGATTCGGATACCAATCGGATATTGAATCTCCGAATCTGAATATCGAACTATTCATTTAGTGTCTAAACCCCCTCGATCGGACGGATGGACGGAAAATATCCCTACCATTTTTATCCCTAATTTCATGTATAGAGCTTTCAGATGATCATCATTATCCTTGGGCTTCTGAAAAATAGTTTCTTGTGGCCTAAAATCAAAATAAGCCATCCCCTCCTCCGAAGGTAAGCGCACCACATCAAGATTAATATTCGTATGCTCAGAGGATGACTCATAATTCAAAAATTGTTCATCGTCCTTATTCTGGGAATCTGATGACAACTTCTCATCGTAATGAATTGAATCAGGAGCAAAAACATTTGGAATTAGAGGAACCTGCACTGTGTTAACCAAATCCGCCTCTGTTGTCGTGGAAACCGGTTCCACCGGTTCTGAATCCGGTCCAACTGGTTTTGCTGCTGAGCAAACACCAAGCTTGATCTTCCACTCCTTCTGAGGAACCATTGGTATATCCTTGCTCAAGTTCTCATTCTTTTGTTTCTCCAGTTCCTTCTCTTTCTTTTCCTAAAATGGAAGTCGCTGCAATTTCCTCTTTTGTGTACGAGTAAAACCTGGAGGACACCATCTTGGCAAGAAATACTTAGAAGTGTCATTATTAGTTTTATTGTTCTCACCATGATCAACAACAATTTTTTCTTAGACTGACATCTTAACCTTATTGTCAATTACAATTGGTCTTTTACGGTCGTCCTTTGAAATCACATCAATGCTTCCAACCTGTGTGCCATCATTACTAGTAGTCTTTTCTAGGCTATCATCTATTTTTTGTACCTCCACTTCCTTCTTCTTGACACCATAAATTTGTTTTGCAGGAGTTGCATGTTTTCCCTGGTAAAACCGGAATAACCGGTTTGGCAATCCGGTACCACCGGATTTGCTCCGCTGGTCTTGACCTGATTGACAAGGTGTCAAACGGTTATGTGTAGAATGCAACATCTCGTCATAAACTGGCTTCTTAGATGCATCCCATCCTGTATAGAAAGGTGAATATAACATTAGATAATATGACCATCACATCTTGTTAAAATCCCATGCCGGATACGAAAAATTAGAAGAAGTCGGAGGAATCCATGACATGTCTTGATGTGAGTTCTGAAGAGGATGTAATGTGACAAAATCACCCTGCTGCCTGGTAGTTCCCTTCTGAGATGAAGTATTTCTCCCTTGATGCATAGGTGACCATGTTCTCTTTTTTACCGGCGCATCACTAGTAACGGCCTTTTGATTCACATACTTGGATAATAGCTCATCATGGGTTGATTTCTTCTTTGTATATACCTCCTGATACTTTTTCAAGTTCAGTTTTGAAATTCCAACCTCAGGACACCCAGTTTCAAGCACTTTGTGATGGTGCTGCCCAAAACCGGTTTTTTTTTATTTCAGAAACCGATTTTACCGGTTTGGGCTGGGTGTGGTGCTGCCCAAAACCGGTTTTGTTGGTTTCAGAAACCGGTTTTACCGGTTTGGCCTGTGCAGCAGGCTCAAACGGTTTTTGTGAAGATCCTTGCCCCCCCGAGTTCCACAGTCCTTGTAGTGATCTTGAAAATCTCTCTACCATCAGGAGTTTTCTCAGACACTACTTCTCTGATCACCTGTTTGTTTTTCAAATTTTTAGGCTTCTCTTCACGATGATGACATTTTTCCCCTTGGTTGCTTCAGCTTGATGCGGCCGAACCAATACCTTGGGTTGCTATACATCAACAGTGTTGACAGAAAGAGAAACATTATCCGCTGGCATCTCATGGTAATCTAATCGTCTTTGATTTATGGCCGATCGCACCTGCCGACGGAAAATATTACAATCAACAGTAGCATGAAAAAAGAATTATGAAATTTACAATATGCACGCCCTTTCAATTCTTCAGGTGGAGGTATATTGTGAGACATCTTGATGTTTCTATGTCTTAAAAATTTATTAAATATATGATCACATTTAGAAACATCAAAACTGAATCGCATTTTTTCTTGCCGATCCTTAGGAATCGGCTTAAGAGATGGACATGTATATGCTTTATCTTCTGAAGGCCAAACTAACTTAGCAACATAATTATTTTTTCTCTCATCGTCTAAACTATTATTTTCCACATGTAAACTAGACTGATGAGTTCTATAAGCATCTTTGTTGATTTGCAATTCTATGCAACATGCCCTTCCTAAGACTTGATTAACCGAACGAAGTTCAAAGTCTTCAAGTTTCTCTTTAATAATAGATCTCAAACCATCAAAAGCAATATCCGCAAGATCTTTATCAGAAATTGACACATCATAACAATGGTTTCTTATTTCCTTAAATCTCGTAATGTATTCATAAACAGATTCATTCTCTTGTTGTCTAATCGATGTTAAATCTGTCAATTTTAATTCTTGATGCATTGTAGCAACATGTGGCACCGACTGAGTAACATGAGGCATATAATTAAATGGGACACAATGCATTGCTTCAGACTGTCCAGGAGATGCTAACAAGAAACCGGTGGTACCGGTTTTAGAAACCGGTAGTACCTCTTTTGCAGTATTCGGCAGTTGAAGTGATCTTGGCAACGTTTGCTCTAGAGAAAAGTCTATCGGCATATTATACTGTGAATCTTCAGAAAATTCCTTTAGTATAGCCAATGAACTAGTCTGAATTTTCTCATGTTGCTCAATATGAGGAGTATTATAGAAAATTGAATTACTAATACGATCCTCTTTTTCTAATTGATCCAATCTTTTTGATAATGCAGATAAAAGATCCATTCTTTTTTTATGTACAGAATCAAAAGTAACCACAAGTTGACCAATCGGAGTAGATGATGAATTGCTTACAGTGGGTATCACCTTAACCTCCTGATTGTCAATCTTGAACGTGGGCATCACAAATTCTTGTGCTCTTGATACTGTGCCCTGGCGATCCTTCCTCAGCCCCATCAGAAATTGATTCTTGAAAAATTCTTGGGCTGCTTCAAAATTCTGACGCTCCTCATCACTGAGCTCCTCCATGGAAGGCACAATGATATTCTCCTTGTCCAAATCTGCAGTAGATCCCATCTGGCTAGGGTTTAATAGATCGGTTATAGAGACCAAGATCTCTTTCCCCAGCGGAGTCCCCAAAAATGTGTTGACGCTTTTTCTGGCCAACACACCAAAAATCGCGCTTGCTCGCGTGGATCCGCAACGGATCGATCACCTGCAGCACACCCAGCCAAAACTGGTAAAACCGGTTTGGGAAACCAACAAAACCGGTTTCCTAGGGTTTGCTGCGTCGACCTACGAACGCCGGCCCGGGAGGGACCCCGTCAGGGCTGGCGCGCCTAGGGTTGTTCTGAGATCGGCAGGCCACTCAGAACGCCGTCAAATGCCATAGAGACGAAGTATGAACAGCAGAGGGGGTTAGAAAAGTTAGGATTTGAAAGGGATAAAAAGTAAAGATACTTGTATTTGATCGTTTGGATTAACCCTCAATCGGCCGTGGCCCTTTATATTTATAGGATGGGGAGGTCTTGCTCTGCAAGGAAATCTTTTTACAAATCGTAATCCACATGGATCTTCAAATCTACTAGGACTCTGCCTAAAACTGGTTCCACCGGTTTGTGTTGCCAGATCAAATATAGTAACCAAAACCGGTTTTACCTATTTCCAAAACCGATTTTGTTGGTTTTGTCTAGGTGAAGATCTTTCCGAAGCCATAACTCTCTCGTCCAAACTCCAAATCGGACTTTCTATATATGCATTTTGATCGTCTTGACGCAAGCTACGCATTGGTGCAATAAAAATGCTAATTTGATAATGTTACAAAATTCGGTTCTACTGGTTTCTAAAACTAGTTTTACCGGTTTGCCCAGATTGCAAGCAAACCTCCTTCGTGCCAACTTTGATCGTCAACATTACAGTTGGGCTAGATTCAGTGCTTCTGCTAAAAAACGATCATCTAGCAACACACGATTGTTTGATGCAGCTATTCAACTTGTTTCATCGCTGAATATAGACGATGAGGTATTCAAGCTGACACTCCGACTAGCTTGCTTAGCCTCTCTCTCTCGCCGGGAGAGCGCCTCCCACGCCGGTGACCGCTCCGGTCCCGGCGTCCACTCCTCTCCGTCGGCGGCCCTTCCGGCCCCAGCGGCCCCAGCCACCCTTCCCACTCCACCCAACAGCCCCATGGTCGGATCTGTTGTCGACTCCGATGAGGAGGACTGCGGGCCGCGGCTTCCCCCCCTTGCGGCGGCGGCCGTGGCCGCGTTCGCGGAGGCGGCCCCCTCCTCCTCGAGGCTCCCACCCACATCTCCGCTCAACCTTGCGGCGGCGTCGTTCGAGCGGTCGGCCGGGGGTGGGCGACGCACCAGCGTCGGTACCCCGGACTGGCTGCATTTCAGCGCATCCTCTGACTCCGACGAGCTCGATTCCCCCCCCCCTGGGTCACCGCTGCGGACTCAGAGGGCAAGGAGGTCGCGCATGATGTTTCCCCACCGCGCGCGCGGGGGGGGAGGGGGGGTGCGCTCCTCGGTCCAGTTTCATGGACGACGCGCGGATGGCTTGGGTTGCTCCGTCCCAGCCCGCGGCGCCTCCCCCGTCGGGCGGGCGTCGCCTTGCGTCTGTGATTGCCTCGGTCGCGGGGGAGGAGANGGCGCCTCCCCCGCCGGGCGGCCGTCGCCTTGCTTCTGTGATTGCCTCGGTCGTGCTTGAGGAGGCGGATCCGGACTTGAGAGAGGGCTGGGAGACTGCTCATGGTCGGCGCCGTCGCCGGCAACGGCGGACGCTTCCACGCCCCCCACCACCGCCATCTCGGCCGGTCCCCGCCGACCTCGTGGGCAGGTGCTTCAACTGCCTGGCCACGGATCATGTGGCGGCCGCTTGCCGATTCCCCTCGCGATGCCTGCGTTGCGGCCGCGAGGGCCACCGGTCGCGTCAGTGCAAGCGGGCTCGGCCGTTGTCTCGGAGGGAGCCGCGTCGCCGCCATCCCGCTCCTCCGGCCAGCCAACCCCCCCGTCGCCGCTCACCCACGTCGGAGGCCACGCTATCAGGTCGCTCGCAATCCACCGGGCGTTCACCATCCTTGCCGCCGGTCTGCGCTCCTTCTCCGCCGCCGGGCGTGGGGGATGTGCCGATGCTGTCACCGCCACCCTCTCCTCGACCTTTAGGTCACCCGTCGCGCCGACCGGCAAGTGAAATTTGTGTCGTTCCGAGAGGCCCGGAGTTGGACGCGAGGGAGGCGCGGCTGTCCACCCATGCGCTCGTGGCCGTCGTTGGGGGAACTCGGCCTCCGGTCTCTCCATGGCAGGTTGGTCGCATGCTCGAGGAGTTCCACGCTCTGCTGCCTGGAGACTACTCGGTCTTCAGATTCGAGCCGGAGGACTTCTTGGTGGAGTTCTCTTCCGCTGCGGCGGCAGACAGGGTGCTTCATTCAGCCCCCCCACTCGGACTTCCTTTCCAGCTTGTGTGGAAGCGGTGGCGGCGACAGTCTATGGCAAGCTCGGCGGCGCTCCGATACAGGGTGCTGGTGGAGCTGAAGGGCATACCCGCCCATGCGCGCAACGTCGGCACGGCGCAGACGGTCTTGGGCTCGTCTTGTTCCAATCTCGTTGAAGCGCCACCCGCGATCGCCGGCTGCAACCGGCGTGTGCTCTTCATTGCTGCGTGGTGCATACACCCCGACCTCATCCCGGTGGAGAAGCTCTTGTTCATCCCTGAGCCTCCGGAGCCTTACGTCGAGTGCGGTCTCTTCCTCAGGCCGGAAGACATCATCCACGCCAAGCAAGACGGCCTTTGGTACCGTGTTCAGGTTCGGATACTGGAGTTTCAGGATTGGGCTGATGACTCGTCGGATGATAGCACGGAGGAGGAGGGCTACCCGGGATTCCGTGTGCGTAGCCGAAGCCACCCTTGGCCGCGCACCTGCAGGCTTGCCGGTGACGGTCCGTCGCTGGGCCCTGGTTGGGGTCCGGCTTTTGCGGAGGTTCCGGTGCCGGCTCTGGCGCAGCATCCGCCGCCGGCGAACAGGGCTGCGTGGGCATGGAGCTTGCCCGCCCCGCTACGCTTCGGAGGTCGTGCCGCTTCAACTTCCCAGACGGCACAGAAAACCCAGGAGGGGTGTGCTGTCGTCCAGGGGATGGGCGGGTGTCCGGGCCCTGTCTGTGACGCCGCAGTTCACTGTGTGGTGACAGGGAGATGTCGCATCGCAGGTACGGCGCGGACCCGCCGGTTGACCCGATGTTGATTGAGGCCGGTCGCTCCCCTGGGTGCAAGATTCGCGGGACGGGCCCCGGACAGGCGCTACGGGACGCGGCGGGTTCCTGTCCCCGGGCAGTTCACGCTGACCTTCCGGTGTCCCCCGATCCCGGGCAGCTCACGCTCCCGTGCGTCGGACTGGTGGGGGGCATGGAAGTACCCCACCCGCTCTCGGTGGGCCTTGATGATGGGCCGACCCAGCCGCTGGCCCATGTTGGTGGTGAGGCATGCACGCCGGTCCTGTTGGGCGGGACAGCGTCGGACGCTGCTTCTGGGGGTGACGGCCCATCGGTTTCCTACCACGAAACTCAAGTTCAGATGGAGGCGGTACGTTTCCACGATGCCACTTCGGTGGAACTGCCACTGTCCCCAACTCTGAATAGTTTTGTCACCACAACTCGAGGATCCAGCCTGACACTGCCTCTACACATCCCTGATGAGGTTCACACACCTGTGAAGGCTAACATTGGTCGTTTCATCGCGGGCGTTTGTAGGCCGATCTCGCCCGGGGCGCTGCCGTGCACGCCCCCGCGCCGCAGGGCGCGACATCCACCGCCGGAGCTCGCCTCTCCTGGACTTCGTCGCAGCGAACGACTCGCACAGAAGTCAAGGGCTCGGAGCTCCAAGCCGGCGCTCCAGGCGCAAAACGTGCTCATGAAGCGTCTGGGAATCTCCTCAAGCAAAGGGCCGATCGATGCTACTGCTTTCCGGCGCTTCATCGAGGTCTTCTCCCAGACGGTGACGGCCTCACAGTGTGAGGCCATGGAAACGTTGCTACCGGCAGGTTTGCCCTTCACTGGGACCATGCCGGAGGTCGATGTTGAGCTTTGATAGCTCCAACCTGGGTCGTCCCCGTCGCAAATCTGTTCTCCATGAATTGTGAAAACATTTTAATATGGAATGTACGTGGCCTGAATGCTAGGGCTAAGCGTGACATGGTACAGGAGGTGGTCGCTCAGGAGCGTGTGTCTCTGTTTACGCTGCAAGAAACCAAACTTGATGCCTCTGATAGTGCTCTCATCCGGGATTTGCTGGGCCCCGGTTTTGATTACCTAGCTTTGCCAGCAAGCAACACTAGGGGAGGTATACTTTTGGCATGGAAGATCGATGTTTGGTCGGTCACATATCCGTTGTTGTGCGACCACTCCCTGACTGCTAAGGTAGCGCTCGCGCCCTCCGGAGAAGAGTGGTGGATGTCGTGTGTTTACGGACCTCACACCGACGCTTCCAAGTGTGAGTTCCTGAACGAGCTAACTGAGCTCCGGGCCACCCGTCCTGGATCCTGGATGGTCTGTGGTGACTTCAACCTCATTTACAGAGCCGAAGACAAGAACAACACGCGGGTCAATAGAAGAATGATGAACCGCTTTCGGCGTTTCATTGATGACGCTGATCTCTTAGAGCTCCATATGCATGGCCGTCTATACACCTGGAGCAATGAACGCCCTGATCCTACGCTTGAGCGCATTGATCGGGTGTTCGTCTCGGAGGAATGGTCATCAGTCTTCCCTGATCACAACCTCTCCGCGCTCTCCTCCGAGGGTTCTGACCACGCTCCTCTACTGCTCCGGACATGCTGTGTAGTTCGCTCTTTCAGACGCTTCAGGTTTGAGAACATATGGCCGCGTTACGATGGGTATCTTGAGACGGTCGCGGCGGCTTGGACTTGCCCTTGGCCTCAGGCCGACGCGTTCCGCACCCTGGACCACAAACTTCGGAATACAGCACGGGCCTTGCAGAGCTGGAGTGCCAAACAGGTGGGCTGTGTACGTCTCCAATTGGCGATCGCTAAGGAAATCGTGTTCAGGTTTGACCAGGCTCAGGACCACAGGATTCTTGCGACCCACGAGCTTGCCCTACGTAACAAGATGAAGCTCAGATGCTTGGGTCTGGCTTCACTCCTTAGGACGATAGTGCGGCAGCGCTCAAGGATCACATACCTGGCTGAAGGGGACGCCAACACGAGATTTTTCCATCTCCAAGCTTGCCACCGCAGTAGAACGAATCACATCAGCTCGGTCCATGTTGGGGACGAACTCCTGGTTCAGGATGCTGACAAAGCCGAAGCGATCTTCGACCACTTCGACTCCATCATCGGCTCCAGACACACCCGTACGGTGAAGCTAAATTTTCAGCAATTGGGAATCCCGTCTGTCGACTTGACCACGTTGGATCTTGGTTTTTCGGAGGAAGAGGTTTGGCAAACCGTCCTGAACATGCCGATGGACAAGGCGCCTGGACCTGACGGGTTCTCTGGGCTTTTCTATCGTACAGCATGGCCCATTATCAAAATGGATGTCATGAGGGCGTTCCAAGCTCTTTGGTCGTTAGACAGCAGGAGTCTTTACTTGGTGAACCAGGCTTACTTGATCCTGTTGCGCAAAAAGCCGGACGCCCACAACATCTCAGATTATCGTCCGATCAGTCTCATACACAGCTTCTCCAAGCTCTTCACCAAGGTACTCGCGACCAGGCTTGCACCTCGTCTTGATGATCTGGTCCGGTTCAACCAGAGCGCCTTCATTGGAGGCAGGATGATCCACGAGAACTTCAAGGCAGTTCAGCTCTCTGCGAAACTACTGCACAAATCAAAGACGCCTAGCGCCCTCTTCAAGATCGACATAGCCAAGGCCTTCGATACAGTCAACTGGGTCTTCCTTCTCGACATCCTGCGACACATGGGCCTTTCCAACAGATGGCTTAATTGGATAAGCGCCCTGCTCTCCTCGGCAAGCACAAGGATCATCGTCAACGGGAAGCCTGGCCGGCGTATTTGTCATGCACGAGGCCTGCGGCAGGGCGACCCCCTCTCACCATTGTTATTTGTCCTAGCCATGGAGGCCCTCAACGCTTTGGTCCGAACGGCAGAACACCAGGGACTTCTCAGGGACTTTGGGCACCGGCACATCAGAGAACGGGTGTTCTTTTACGCCGATGACGTGGTCCTCCTCCTTTCACCTGAGCAGCAAGACCTGGTCACTACCACCACATTACTCGACATCTTCGGTCAGGCTGCGGGGCTGATAACCAACCCTGACAAATGTGCTATAACCCCGATCCAATGTGGGCTCGAGAACACGGTGACGCTGATGCGTTTCCTGGGCGGTCGGCTGCAGCCTTTCCCATGCAAGTACCTCGGCATCCCACTTTCGGTCACCCAACTAAAGAAGGCTGATTTGCAGCCGTTGGTGGACCGTGTGTCACAGGGGCTTCCCACTTGGAAGGCTGGTCTCATGAGCAGAGCGGGTCGCGCGGTTCTGGTTAAGGTCAAGATGTCCGCGGTTACTATTCATACCGCCCTTGCGGTGGCCATCTCCCCCTGGGTGATCAAGGAGATTGACAAGCGTAGACGTGCTTTCCTTTGGAAAGGTACGGATACCGTTGCCGGTGGACATTGTATGCTTGCCTGGCCTCGTGTGTGTCGTCCTCCGGAGCTTGGCGGCCTGGGATTTCTCGACCTGAAGCTCATGGGGTATGCTCTCAGGATGCGCTGGCTTTGGCTCAGGCGAACTGACTCAGATAGGCCCTGGGTGCTGCTCCCGGATCACGTGGAGCCACAGGTCGCTGCTCTCTTCCATTTTTCTACCATGATGGTGGTCGGGGATGGCAAAAAGACCCTCTTTTGGTCGGACAGGTGGATCAATGGGCGCTCTGTTGGGGAGCTGGCTCCTTGCCTCCTCCAAGCAGTCGGCCCACGCATCCAGAAGACGAGAACGGTCTTCCAGGGCTGCCAGAACCATCGCTGGGTCAGAGACATCACTGGAGCTCTCACGGTTCAAGTGATCTTAGACTACCTTGATCTTTGGGAAGCTGTCCGATCAATCCAGATGGACCATGGCACCGCCGACCGCATGATCTGGCGCTGGACCTCGGACGGTCTGTTCTCCACTGCATCTGCATACCGGGCGTTCTTCATTGGCCAATATGCAGTGGAGGGGGCCGGGCTTTTGCATAGCACGAGGGCACCCGGCAAGTGCAAATTCTTCGTTTGGTTGGCTCTGCATGGTCGCTGTTGGACGGCGGAGCGCAGGAAGCGGCACAATTTGCAGGCGGATGATACATGCATTCTTTGTGGACAGATGCCGGAACAGATTGACCACCTTCTGCTCAGTTGTCCCTTTAGTAGAGAAGTTTGGTTTCCGTTGCTTCAGCTTTGTGGTTGGGAGCACCTTGCGCCGGACGCATCAGAACCTTCCCTGCCGTTGTGGTGGGATAGGGAACGAAGAAGGATTGCCGAAGATCACAGGAAGGGATTCGATTCACTGGTCGTCCTCATCACATGGTCTATCTGGCTTGAACGAAACAAACAGACATTTAGAAACCAGAGCTGTCTGCCCGGACACCTAGTACAGATCATCGCAGAGGAAGCACTTACGTGGGTTCGGGCAGGTTACAGGTGTTTAGCGCCGGTTGCGGCTGCTTTAGGTCCCTTGATAGGTCGCACTTTATTAACCATGTAATCTTACTTACTTGACTCTTGTCTACGGAGGTCGTTTGGCATGTCATCGCCTGTGATGACTATGCCGCCCTTGTTGTATTCTTCTCCTTCTTCTTAATGAAAAACGTGCCTCGGCATGGTCGCAAAAAAAAAGACACTCCGACTAACATTTGTGACTGCAGCCTTTTTTGGTTAATAAATTACGCTTACCATCATTCATCTTTCTTCACCAGGCTGCAATCCCGATTTTTCTGGCAATGATGCAACATCGCACGGATGCTGTAGACCTCATTGATGAATAAGAGGTCATGCTTCTTGAAGTCATTGGCATCATCGCCAATAGCTATAAGCAAGGATTTAAGTATTGCTCCCCGGTTAGGGGAATGAAACGGGCAATCGAGGCTGTGGAAGCACCATTCACACGTACGTACACTCAGCCAACCTTTTACCAACGAACACCCCCTCGGCCCATTTGCTGTTCAGTTAACTCCTAGTATTCATGCTCATACTGTGCGAGTGGCAAACTACTTGTACGGTTGTACCTAACAACAGTATTCCAAACAAAGCAAAATACAGAGATGACACATTACTTTTGATTTACTCATATTTTCTCTAAAGATTGCAACAGGCACATCAAATAGGAGGAAGCACGTGGCATTCTCTCCTGTACTGCACCTGAGGCATCAGGATGGAACTGAATCATTTGTGCCGCATGATGTTACCAAGAATGCATCAACATCCAGGATTGTGTTTGAAAGCAAAGCAATACATACTGGCACAGATAGACAACTGACAGGCGACGACACTACTGAATTGCCTCTAGGCAGCCAAGCTAGCCTGGCTGGCCATCCCATCCATGAGCTGCAGTCCGATGAGTGCCCACACGAGCTCACCCTGCCTCTAGCACCAGGGGCGGACCGTGGCCAGGCCGACGTCTAGGGCCACTAAAAAGCCGATTGTAGCTAATTTAATCTGGGCCTTTATGCTACAGTTACTACAGTATAGAAAAATCTGGCCCACGCCTAGGGCCAGGGCCACCCTTCTATCCGCCACTGTCTAGCACAGCGGTTCTCATGTGAGTATACTCGCAAGCACAGCCTGAGTTTCCTGTCTCTCATCAAAAGAACTTCTCGCCAATCGAGTCATGTCTGAATACTACTTGTGGGTCTTGGGAATGTAAATCTCTAGCAACTATGCACAGAGCCAAAAAGAATGATTTTGAGGAGACTGATGAGCCTGTTGTTAAGATTTTGGCACAATGCCACCATTCACCGCTGATACCATGGGAACTGGGACAATCAAATGCCGTCAATGTCGAAGAAGCTATGCAATTTTACCACTGGATGACCACGCTACAACCTCTACCAGCCATCACAGCATATATCATTAATTTTAGATCAATTTTTTTTTTGTCTCTGCAGTCTTTGTACTAAAATGCTCATGGGCGTAGGTTTGTCTTGCAGGCCTTGGTTGTTGCATTTCAGACCCAAGTTCATAGAGCTTGCGCTATATGATATCCACCAACAGATTACTGCACGCGCTGATTTTGATATGGATTTCATGGACATCTGCGTCCGTCGGATTAAACAACTTGACGATTCCCTATATTCTGCACACAGCGAGTACCGTTGGCGGCATATAATGGAGGCTGACTTCATGGCTATTTCTCTTCTGTTGCCCCTGTTAATATTTTCTCACATCATAATGTGTGGTGTAACAGGTTGTCTAGTCTCATTTGGCTCCATTATTTCACTTAGAATATTTGACATGCTTTAGTAATTTCGGCATCAGTTGCTGCCTTGAACAGCTATTTACATGCCCTTGTCATGCACTCCCAGCATCATATTGGTGTGCATAAATGAATCAAATCCCTGTGAATTGTGTATGCATATTTTCCCAACCAAATGTAGTTAATTTCTTGTTCAGACGGACCATACACAGTTAGTACTACTATGGAGTAACCATGCTCTTCCTTTTGAACTACCTAGCCATGGTATGGAGTAAATTTACTTGTTTTCAATGCACAACCTGATCATGCACTTTGAAAATTGTCTGATCACTTGTCTCATCTAGTCACATCATTTCTCTTCCTACCTCTCCTCTTTGGCAATCACTAAAATAAATATTCAATTATGCAGTAAGTAATGTGTAGGTCACATAGAAATAGCAGCTGTGATATGCCACACTAACAACATATAAGATTGAGAAATAAGCAAACACTCCAAACAGGAGGGTCAAACAAAATACAGGGATCATCCACAACCCAACAGGAATGGTTACTACAAAACTCTCAGTCAATTCCAATATTTAAGCTCTAAAAATACCAACAGTCGAATCCGCATCAAGGCATCCAATGTGCTAACAGTCAAAGGAAGATTTTGTTTATAGCGCCTCTCGCTCTATTGAATGTAGCAGAATATGGCATTGGCCCCAACGTAACTACTGTGTGAGACTGTGAGGTCTAGTGGTACATTTGTTTCATCTATTCTGGTCATTTTTCTTGCTCCAATCCGTTTAGATAATTCTATTGCAGGCATCAATGCTAGCTGGACACAGGCTCACACATTCACCTTTTGTTAGGCATCAGCTCACAGGAACACATATTTCCTATGATATTCCAAGTTGTAGATGTGTAAGTGTGATAACTGTACCTTTATTATTAAGTGGCCTCCAATATTTATTTTCCGAGGCGTCCCATGCTGACAACAACTTATTGTTCTGTACCTTTGTGCACTTACATGTTATCGATTATTTTGCCTCTGCAGATCTTCTTTCCCGCTGTTGTCAATCAGCGGTGGGTTTGTTACGTATGGGACAATGCTGAGAATGAGGATATAGTGTATGATCCACTTATAAATGACGATCTTGGCAATCAATCTATTTCCACACACTCAATCGTGGTCAAGAAGCTTGGCACTCTTGCCATGAAGCAGTGTGCCAGTTACTTCTTTGAAGGGTGGGAAAAAGCTTGGTTGAATCCTAGGTTCCAGCTCTGCACATCCATTGCAGATGCTCCTCCAAGGTTTGTGCATTCCGCACAGTTGCTTCCCAATCCATGTTATGGTCGATGCAGAATGACTTAGCTTGTTGTGCTCCCGTGACCAAAACAAAAAAATTAAAATTGCAGGAACCGTTCAGGTGTTTATGTCGCCCATTTCTGTAGGGACTTTGATGGGTCATCCATAGATCCCCAGCTTACAACAGTACGTAAGTAAGCAGGCTTTATGCACGCTCAAATTATATATTGTATCACTCCCTTAAATTCAACCCATCTTTCTATATCATAGGGGATGGTCAAGCAAGAAGCAGCAAATTTGCTTTACGACGCGCTCCATCTTGATGGTAATGAGGGCAAGCTGCCACCAAAATTCGGAGAGCTATAAGAGAAGTAAGCACATAATGCCCAGAGGTTAGCCTTCACCATCCGCTGACTATCTTTTAGTTTTACCGAGCAGAAGCTTAGTACTCAGATGTCCAGATTCTGATCAAATCGATCAAGGCTTAAGCATCGAATAAGAGCAATCTCTCTGCTTGTATAAGCATCGAATAAGAGCAATCTCTCTGCTTGTAGTGTACTCCTATATTAAATGCACAGCTAATAAAGATTTAGTTTTGGCTCTCTGAATATTGTGGCTCTACAAATGATTTTTTTATCTTGGTCATTTTTACTGTATTCTATATTGGAGTTTTGCAAACATATTATGGTTGTAGTCATATAATTCCTGATCATAGTACACACCATTGCAAGCTGAGATGTGCTACATTCAAATATCAGCCTCTCTTATTTGTTGCTTAACAATTATGTATGTATTACAACTCTAATACAACCTACAATAGTCTTCAGGTGCCTGTTTGTTTCCCTCACTCTGAATGTATGATTCCACTTTACCCATAACTCATGACCGAAACCCCCCAGAAATCAGAATTTCTTCCCATGTGCAAGATGAGCGCCATATATTTTTCATGAGAAACCAGCAGCTCCCTTTGATGTGCGGCTGTTCTAAGTGCGTTAATGTCCTAACGTTAATGTTATCTATTATCTTAGTATTTGGTCAACAAACGGAGCCACCACGTTCGCTCTCAAGGCATAGAAATTTTCACGTTAATCGGAGAAAATAAGAAAAAATAAAATTACCCACTACTGCCATTACACAACATTTTGTCAAAAATACCCCCTTAACTATTTAAAAATTACAGTCACTGCCATTACATAAAAAATAGCCTAAAACATCCATATATATTTTTAAAAATCATCCACCAATGTCATTAGAAAAACTACATTCACTCTTAAGACATAGAAGTTCCCACGTTAATTGGAGGAAAAAAAATTAACTACTGTTATGTAAAAATTAGCCTAAACTACCCATGTAACTATTTAAAAATTATCCACAATTGTCATTACATAATAATTAGCCTAAAACATCCCTATATATTTATCTTTTTGAAAAACATCCACAAATGTCATTAGATAAAATTAACCTAAAAAAGCTCAGTACTATTTAAAAAATAAAATAAAATATTTACTTACGTAAAAGAAAGAATTAATCAAATACTCATGCTTTATCTATAAAGTATATACCTTTTTATTTACTTTGAAATTAGTCCAGTCACTATTTATCCCATCATTGTCACTATACAAACATAAATATGAAATTCCTTTTAGCTGATAAAAGTATCAATTTCTGCCATTAACTAAAAATAAGTCCAATCAAAGTTATTTATTCAAAATAAAAATAAACAAAGATGTACATATAGAGTATACCTATAAGAGATTGAACAACAAAGATAATTGTAGTCTTAACTTAAAAAAACTATTACAATGCCTAAATTATTTTGTCAACAATTTGGCTTAGTGTGTAACAAAAGGACACCGGCAAGAAAAAAATAAGTTTAAAAAAACTAATAAGAATGCAACAATAGATATAGATAAATATTTGAATTATATATATACTAGCCGCGCAAATGCGCGGGTCATCGCTCTAGTTTCTTTACATAGGGCAATGATCTTCTGTGCTTCAGGGTGGCGTAACATTTCTTGTAAGGCTCCTGGCAAGATTTGACACCACATTATATCAGCCATGTTAAAAAAAAAACATTTCATCTAACTGTGATGTCACCCCGTTACGCACTGTGCCAGGCCTCTGTTATTTTTAGCTGCTGAAATAGCAGGGATGTACTCCACTACTGATCTTTGTCAACTACCTTACTGTTAATCATGTTAGGCTACCATTTTATTAAATGTTGTTCACTCATCTGGACTGTTTATCGCAGTATACCTTTTCCCACGTAGATGAGTGTACATACAGTGTTTAAATACTTCAGGATGCTGTTAAAGACGGAATCATACACTGGACCGGGCTAAGTACACCGATCATATTTATTAGCACACCAACAACTACAAACAATAGCAGGCTTTGCAATGTTTGTGGCACTATAATTGTATTTTGAAAATGCTGTTTCCAATAATAGCAGGACTTGGATTCACGGCCAAAATCCTTATGAGATTAGAGTGCAAGGGGAGGAACTCTGCTCACAGCTACGGTTCGCAGGGCCAATGACCACATCAGTTATGTCAGCCCTAATGTATCTATAAAAGGAACATGGAGCAAGGTATAATTTCGTTATCTTATCAAGGCCTTAATGCTATAGACAGTCCATTAATTGGTTGCTTAAATATTTCCACGCATTTGAACAACAGGATGTTGTGGCTGCTAAGTCAAAGGAGGTGATGGCTGGGCTATCTTCCCTGCGCGGGAACTACTCCAAAGCATGGTGGAAAGATTAATGAACAGACTGATGGAAGCAAAGCTCCATAAGAATCCAATTGTTATTAGGACAGTATGGCAATTTACCACAGTGTTGTGTAGCTTTTTTTTTTAGGGAACGCGCTTAGTGTGTATTTCATTAAGAGAAGAAGGAAAGTAACAGGTACATACAAGGACTGAAAAGAAAACACAACGGCACGACCACACGCTAGAAACAACAACTAGAAGAACTACAGCTCCACAAGAGACAACACGCCTTTTATTGAAAGACCGAAGAGCTCCGACGCCAGCCATTCACAAGACAACAAAAGCAAACCTCCACAGACACTCCTCCACATGCTCAAAACGACCCAAAGAACTCAAAGCTACCAAGAATCGACCAAGCGACTAAAGACAGGCACACCAAAGCGAACGCGACCTAGCCAGTGGCAGAGAAAGACAACCAATGCAACCAAAGGTCTAGTCCAGAGGCCATAGGGCAAGGAGGAAATGTAGGACGATGCCTCCGAGAAGGTTACGACACAGAAGCGACCACATCGACCATTCGTCAGAGGATGAACCAGGTTTTCACTCGACAGGATCGGGGGAAGAAGGGGAGAGACCATGACAATGCCTCCAACAAGGAGAACAACGCGAGAGCGTAGCCATTGTCGGCACCGGTAGCAACCGGGCAGGGTTTCACCCAAAGTGTCCAAACCCTCCAACTAAGCACCCAGTCTCCACGACCCATCGCAGCCAAAGACCGAAGGCGCCACAAGGAACAGACCACCTTGGGGCACACCTCTCCTGCGAACACCGTTTTATGTTTCTTTATCCGCTACACCTTACCAGACCTTAGTGACCACCTTAGGGCGGTTAATGATAATCCCCATGAATTCGAAGGGGATTGAAGAGATTTGAGGGGGATTTTGACTCGTTGGGGATTTAATCCCTTCCAATCCCCCTCAATTCCCTTCAACTCAAGAAGCCCTTAAGTGGGTACTTTCCATTAATTGTGTAGGGAAAGGCAAAATTTTGGTTTGTAATATACTTGTTTGCCTCATCCAAGACAATGATAATGTAATGTGCCGTATGTATCAGATTGTTGACAACCAAAATTGGCACGGGTCAGGACAAACCGGTGAAACCGGTTTGCTAGATTGGTCTAACCGGTCCTGGACCTAACAGTCCAAAGATGTTGGGATTTGCAGCAATTGGTGAGACATGATCATTTGGTGGACTACTCTGGATACAGGAAGACTACAAGGATTAATACAAGGAGCAAGACCGAAGATTGGACGCAAAAAGGAAGACCCAGACCTAAACCGGTTTGGGAACCGGTTAAACCGGTTTGCCTGCTGTAATTCGACTAGGACTAGGACTCCGAGGTTGTAACGAGTTGTAACTTGGTTTCCTTGCGGGACAAGACCTACCCTCCCTATAAATGTAAGGGGATTCGGCCGATTGAGAAATATCCGATCGAATCAATCAAATCTACTATTTTTGCCTTTACGTTTTCGTATCTTCTAAACCCTAGCTTTTTCAACCCTACTTGCTGTTCTTCCTTCGTCTTCACGATGTTTGAAGGCGTCCTAGGTGGCCTGCTGACCCTAAGGCACCCCTGTACATGTTCTCCCCGACGGATCCTTTCGGGAGGCGTGTTTAGGGTTTGTTCCCGAGCTCCCAGGGAAAACCGGTCAGACTGGATTCCCAAACCGGTTAAACCGGTTTGTGCAGGGAGGTCGCGAGCAGCTCGTTTGCGTGCTGCGCGAACTAGCGCTCTCATGTGTTGGCCCGATTTTGCATCAACATACTTTTGGCGACTCCGCTGGGGACTGAAGATCTGGTTCGTGCAGCCGATCTACTCAACTCCGGTCAGATGGGTTCTAACACCGAGTTTGATCTCGAGAACATCATCGTCGTGAAGGATGATGAGTTATCCGCTGAAGATCGTCAAGGGCTCGAAGAGTACATGAAGAAGAAGGCGGAGCAAGATCGTCTCTACTACCTCTCGCACTTCAAGAAGGACCGCAAGGGCGTGGTCTCCAAGTTCAAGGAGGTGGATCCAACTGCTTCAACTTCATCGGCTCTTTCTAAGGAACAATCTGAGGTAATTTCTCAAGAATTCCTTTTCAAACTCATGGAGGATAAGATGGCTGAGAACAACGTTAGATTGGTAAACTGGATGATGGATAAGCGAATAAAATCGGAAGGCAAACAGCCCATGGCTGCTCAACCTGCCGCCGATCCTAGTGTTTTGATTCCATAGATACATATTGCACCTGAAATTAAGACACCGGCAAAACCCGTAGAGCAACCTGTGTATGGCATGCCAGTGGGTTATTTTGAGGGGCAATCTGTTACACTATCCAACCCAATGGTTACTTGGCCCACTATGCCTCAACAATCTGCAACTTTCCCTAATTCGGTTAATTATGGCCGAACTAGTAATGAAATTGTAAATTTTACCCCGCAAAATCCAAACTATGGATATTCTGTACCCCACCTGCTAGAAATTTGTTTGC
This sequence comes from Alloteropsis semialata, assembly GCA_004135705.1. Lineage (NCBI taxonomy): Eukaryota > Viridiplantae > Streptophyta > Magnoliopsida > Poales > Poaceae > Alloteropsis > Alloteropsis semialata. Next base: position 21,638,143 of record CM014270.1, on the reverse strand, counting down.
ACAAGGCCCAGTACCTTACGAGCTTTTCGGGAGGTTCGGCCAACAAATGCAGGGCCAATTACAAGCAAACCCAGTTGGCCTGCCGAAACCGGTTACACCGGTTTCTGGAACCGGTCAAACCGGTTCTTCGGGGACAGACACGGGGAATTTACTTTCTGCTCCCATATAGAATACTCAACAGCCAAATTCACAGGATAATTCTTTAGAATATTTGGATAAAATGTTCTCTCAGTATAAACTTGATTTGGCTTCAGTTCTTAAAGAGAATTTGGGAGTAGATGTCAGGGATAAGGCTAAATTGTACCAAAAGCCTTATGTTCCTAGATTTGATTTAGTTCCTTTCTCTACTAGTTTTAGATTGCCTGATTTTGTCAAGTTCAATGGGGAGGACAATAAAAGCACTTTTGAACACATAAGTCAATATATGGCACAACTAGGTGATGCTAGTTCTAGTGAGGCTTTAAAAGTGCGTTTATTTTCTTTGTCTTTAACTGGTACTGCTTTCTCATGGTTTGCATCTTTACCTGCTAATTCTATCATGTCATGGGAACAGTTAGAACAAAGATTTCATGATCACTTCTTTTCAGGAACTAATGAGCTTAAGCTATCACATCTTGCATCAGTTAGACAATCAGGGATGAGACTATTAACGATTACATTAGGCGTTTCCGTGATACTAGAAACCGTTGTTTTGGTGTTTCTATTTCCGAAAAGGATCTTGCTGATTTGGCTTTCAATGGTTTGCGTTCTCACATTAAAGAAAAATTAGAAAATTCTGGATTTTATAGCGTGAACCAATTGCATCAAAGGGCTTTGGCTATTGAAGGCCGAAGTAAAGATGTGAAGGAAAGTCATAGAGTTCATCGGGCTAATGTGCATAATCTTGAATGTGATTCTAGTAGCTCCGATGAAGAGTCTCATGAGGTGTTGGCTGCTGAATTTGTATGGCCAGCATCCAATAAAGCCTTTACTTGCACATCTCTTAAGCCGACTCATAAGAATCGGCATGAGGAGATGAAATTTACTTTGGATGTATCCAAGTGTGATAAAATTTTTGATGAATTGTATAAGAATGGATATATCAAATGCTCTTTTACTATTCCGTCATCTGAGGAGTTAAAATGGCATGCTTATTGCAAGTTTCATAATTCCTTTTCTCATGCGACTAATGATTGTAATTTCTTTCGTCGGCAGATTCAATCGGCTATAAATGAAGGACGATTGAGTTTGAATAAGATGCAAATTGACAAGAGCCCGTTTCCAGTCAACAACATGATGGTCAACACTATGGATCTTCAGAATGCCAAGATGTTGGTTCGGCCTGACAATGCCGATACAACAGGAGGCAAGAATGTTGTGGTTGGAGTTGTGGTTGGAGAACCAAGGACGATGACGGAACATGACAAAGTGCTTGGGAGATAAGTGGTGCTTACACAAACTCCTGATGGAAAGAAGACTTTGCTCATCATAGTAAAGACTTCTGGAGTTGGGGAGCAATCAAGCTCTCAAGCACGGGATCAAAAGCCGGTTGGTCTTGCTGTCCAGGACAAACCGGTTAAACCGGTTTTACAAACCGGTCAAACTGGTTCTCCCCAGAGACCGGTACGGACGTTTGTTCCTAAACGTCCTGAAGTTGGTACTTGGAAGACTAATCAGAACAAAGATCAGGGGAAAGCTTTTAGGCCGAAGGCGACCTTTGATCAAGTTATGGCCAAGCATACCCAAAATATGGCCGTTCAAAAGGATCGGCCGTTAAAAAAGAGACCGAGATCGCCGCCAAGGGATACTGTTGTGATGGGGCCACCAAAGCGACAGTGGGGTCAAGGTCCAAGCTCATACAATGGTGCTGGTCCATCTAGGCCATGGAGGCCATTTCGACCCTCTCCTCCTCAACCTATTTGGAGAGATTGTGTGATGTATGTGCCTTACTGTCCTGCACCAAATCTACCACGGCCTAGTACTCCTGTGCATGCCAGAATTACTACACCATAGCCTGGGCCTGCAAATTTCCAACAAAAGCCAAGGGCCATGCAGCAGCAGTACAGACCGGTTAAATCGGTTCATCAAACCGGTCAAATCGGTTTCCAGAAACCGAAGGCCGCGTAGCAGCAGCTAGAACCGGTTAAACCGGTTTCTCGGACCGGTCAAACCGGTTTCCAGCGCCGGCCAGGGAAGGGGCCCGCTAAGCAGGAATATCGTCCTATTCAGAGGAAAGAAGAGCCTGCACCTGCTATTCAAAAGCCAATTGTGAAGAGTGCCATTCAAATTGGCTCTATGGCAGTAAATCCATCGATGGCCGATGGTCCTAGTGTTATTGGTGATTCGGCCACGAAAATTGCAAGGACAATTCAATGCACGCAACCAAAGTGGTGTCCTCCTGGTCTATCTCACTCTCAGAAGAGGAGATTGCAGCGGTTGCGTACTCAGAAGCAAAGAGAGGAAGAATCGGCAAAAAAGAGGGAGGAGTGGTTCAATGAGGTTAAGCCGATGATTCCACAATCTGGACAGAGTTCCAAAGATGATTCTGGTGCACAAGATGATCAGGCTAAAACATCTGAGAAGGATGAGCCGATCATGAAGGGTTCGGCTGAGCTGGCCGAAACCGGTTTCTCAGACCGGTTAGACCGGTCTGCCTCTGTTCCAGATCTGGCAGTTAGAACTGGTGAAACCGGTTTGGGACCAGTTAAACCGGTTTTGCCTGAAGATTCTGTGGCCGATGCGTTTTCTTCTTCGGCCAAGGTTTCGATTCCACCCACTGCTATTTCAGATGTTCAGATGGGTGATGATGAAGAAGCTGTTGATTTTGAGCCTTCACTCAGCAGGACGGACATGGACGTCAATGTTATCTATTTGAACGCCGACTATTGCTTTGTCGAAGATGATGAGAGAGTGGCTCAAGTTGATTTTGCTCCCAGGAATGCTGTATTTCAGAAGCCTTTGGAATCGGATAATCATCTGAAAGCTCTCTATGTGAATGGCCACATTAAAGGGAAGCCGATTTCTAGTATGCTAGTTGATGGTGGTGCTATTGTGAACCTTATGCCATATTCATTGTACAAGAAATTGGGAGGATTGGACAGCGAGCTTATCAAGACTAGCATGACGATCAGCGGTGTTGGAGGAGGAGAACCGATGAGTGCCAAGGGAGTTGCATCATTGGAGCTTACTATTGGGAGCAAGACATTGGCAACCGCTTTCTTCGTCACAGAGGTGCAAGGTAACTTTAGCGTGATCTTGGGGCACGATTGGATTCATGCAAATCAATGTGTGCCTTCTACCTTGCATCAATGCTTAATTCAATGGGTTGGTGACGAAGTTGAGGTTGTTCATGCGGATTCTTCGGCATGTGTTGCTATGGCCGATGCATCTATATTGGGGACTCATGATAATGTCAAATGCTTGACCGGAATTGATATTTCGGACTTTGAGTTCCTTGCTTGTACTAAGGATGGCTTTGTGTCTGCTGCTCTAAGGCCGGTTCAAAAATTGGACGATTCAGATAATGAAGAGTAGATGGATACAATTGAGAAGTGGCTAAAAGAAAGGGTGGAGCATTATCGGTCAAATAAGAACGATGCATGTGAAGCCATTAATGATTTTGAGGAAGTAGAGAAATTAGGACAAGGGTTTACATCGGCTGATCCTTTAGAGAAGATAGATATAGGTGATGGTTCTGTACCAAGGCCGACTTTTGTAAACAGAAATTTGAAAGCTGATATAAAGTTGAATTAATCGAGTTGTTGAAAGAATACTCTGATTGTTTTGCTTGGGAGTATCATGAGATGCCTGGTTTAAGCCGTGAATTAGTTGAACATCGGTTGCCAAATAAACCTGGTTTTAGGCCATATAAACAAGGCAATAGACGATTTAATCCTTTATTTTATGATCAAATAAAAGAAGTGGTTAATCGTTTGCTTGAAGCTAAGTTTATTCGGCTATGTCGATATGCTGAATGGATCTCTAATATTGTGCCTGTTGAGAAGAAGGGTACTAATAAAATTAGAGTTTGCATTGATTTTAGAGATCTTAATAGAGCAACTCCCAAAGATGAATATCCTATGCCTATAGCCGTATGCTTATTAATGATGCTTCTGGACATAAGGTTATTAGTCTTCTTGACGGCAATGCAGGATATAATCAAATCTTTATGGCCAAGGAAGACATATACAAAACGGCCTTTAAACGTCCTGGCTTTGTTGGTTTATTTGAATGGGTTGTGATGACTTTTGGTTTAAAGAATGCCGGCGCTACTTATCAAAGAGCAATGAATTTGATTTTTCATGACTTACTTGGTGTTATCCTAGAAGTTTATATTGATGATATTGTTGTCAAATCGGCTGGATTAAATTCTCACTTGGCTGATTTACGTCTTGCTTTTGAAAGAATGCGTCGGTATGGTTTAAAAATGAACCATTGAAGTGTGCTTTTGGTGTATCGGCTGGAAAATTCTTAGGTTTCATGGTTCATGAAAGGGGCATAGAGATAGATCCTAAGAAAATAGATCTCATCAATAAGCTTGGAGCGCCTACTTGTAAGCGTGATTTGCAGAAATTCTTGGGCAAAGTTAATTACTTAAGGCGGTTTATTTCTAACTTGTTCGGGAAAGTTAGTGCTTTTACTCCTATACTTCGGTTAAAGAATGAAGCCGATTTTACTTGGGGGGCAAAGCAAAAAGAGGCCTTTGAGGAAATAAAGAGATATTTATCTTCGCCACCTGTGCTTAAAGCGCCTAAGAATGGGGTGCCATTTAGGCTTTATATTGCAGCCGAAGACAATGTTATTGGGGCAGTTTTGATTCAAGAGACAAATGGCAAGGAGTATATTGTTACTTACCTGAGTCGACGCCTTTTGGATGCTGAAACAAGGTATAAACCTATTGAAAATTATGCTTGTCCTTATATTATGCTTGTACAAAGTTGAGACATTATTTGTTATCTAGTACTTGCATTGTAACATGTCAAGCCGATGTTATTAAATATATGTTGCATAGACTGATTTTAAGTGGGAGAATCGGTAAGTGGGCGTATGCTCTTATTGAATATGATTTGGCTTGTGAACCTTTGAAAGCTATGAAAGGCCAAATTGTAGCTGATTTTATTGTTGAACATCGGATTAAAGATGAGCATGATTTAGAAATTGATTACATGACTTTTACTCCATGAAAATTGCACTTTGATGGATCGGTTTGCAAGAACGGATGTGGAATTGGAATAGTTCTTGTTTCTCCTAATGGGGCTGTTTTTGAAGCTCTTAGCCGATTAGAAGATGAGTGTACAAATAATCAAGCCGAATATGAAGCTTTATTATTCGGGCTAGAGATTTTGCAAGATGTGGGAGTAAAGCATGTTGAAGCTTTTGGTGACTCATTATTGGTTGTGCAGCAAGTATCTAAGGTGTGTCAATGTTTAGAAGGTTCATTAAACATTTTTCTTGACAAGTGCCTTGATATTATACCATATTTTGATGAGTTCACCATATATCATGTTCCAAGGTGTCAAAATCTTAGAGCTAATACTTTGGCACAACAAGCATCTGGTTATAATGTTCAGAAGAAACATTTTCATAGAAAAGGGCCGATGCTTGCTGTCGTTGAAGGAAACGTTCTAACGCTCGCAACAGGTTCAGACCAAACCGGTCAAACCGCTGTGCAGACCGGTTTAACCGGTTCAGAAACCGGTCAGACCGGTCCTGAAACCGGTAAAACCGGTTCGTCGTCTTCTGATTCTGATTCGGCCGTTAAAAATTCTCAGAATAAAATGGCCGAAGTGTATGATTGGAGAGCACCCATTATAAAATATTTGAAGAATCCTAGTTCTGGGACAGACAGGAAAACTCGGCATTTGGCTTTCAAATATACTTTAATCGACAATGAGTTGCATCGTTGCACCTCCGATGATTTATTGCTAAAATGTTTGGGTGCTGATCAAGCTAGAGTGGCCATGGGTGAAGTTCATGAAGGAATTTGTGGAACGCATCAATCGGCTCCTAAGATGAAGTGGTTACTTAGAAGAGCTGCCTTCTATTGGCCTACTATGATGGCCGATTGTTTTCGTTATTACAAAGGATGTGAAGAATGTCAGAAATTTGGTAATATTCAAATGGTACCTGCTGCATTACTTCATCCTATTATTAAACCATGGCCTTTTCGTGGATGGGGATTGGATTTTATTGGAGAGATACATCCTTCTTCTTCAAAGGGTCATCGTTTCGTGTTGGTTGCTACAGATTACTTCACTAAGTTGACCGAAGCTGTTCCTCTCAAGAATATGACTCACAAGGAGGTAATTGAATTTATTACTGAGCATATTATTCATAGATTCAGCATTCCACAAACTTTAACTATGGATCAAGGCACATCTTTAATGTCTAAAGAAGTGCGAGCTTTTGCCGATATGTACAAAAGAAAATTGCTCAATTCATCTCCATACTATGCTCAGGCCAATGGTCAGGCCGAGTCTAGTAATAAGACTTTAATAAAGTTGATCAAGAAGAAGGTACAAGAAAATCCCCGAAGGTGGCATGAAGTGTTGTCTGAAGCTTTATGGGCTCATTGCATATCTAGACATGGTGCTACCAAAGTTACTCCTTTTGAGCTAGTTTATGGTCAAGAGGCCGTTTTGCCTGTTGAGGTAAATCTGGACGTTTATAGACTTGCTAACCAAAATAAGCTTTCGGTTGGTGAATATTATGATTTAATGATGGACAACATTGATGAAGTGACCGATAAGCGTTTACAAGCTCTTAAGGAAATTGAAAAGGACAAGATCAGAGTTGCTAGAGCATACAACAAGAAGGTTAAAGAGAAGACTTTTCAAGTTGGTGATCTAGTATGGAAGACAATATTGCCACTTGGTGCTAAAGATAATAAGTTCGGCATGTGGTCTCCAAGTTGGGAAGGTCCATATCGAGTATTCAAGATCAATGGCTGGAATTCTTATATGATGGAGACACTGCAAGGAAGACGTTTACCTAAGGCGCTGAATGGAAGGTACTTGAAGAGGTACTATTCAAGTGTTTGGCAAGAGGCATGAAGTGGCACATGGCCGATATTTGAATATCGCTCTTAGAAAAAATATTATTTCCGATGGATTCTATTAAAACATCGTCCTTAGATGACAATTTTGGTGCTGATATGTTTTATGGTACGCAAGCTTTATCAAAAAATAGGGGGGGCATATGTTGATAACCAAAATTGGCACGGGTCAGGACAAACCGGTGAAACCGGTTTGCTAGATCGGTCTAACCGATCGTGGACCTAACAGTCCAAAGATGTTGGGATTTGCAGCAATTGGCGAGACATGATCATTTGGTGGACTACTCTGGATACAGGAAGACTACAAGGATTAATACAAGGAGCAAGACCGAAGATTGGACGCAAAAGGGAAGACCCAGACCTAAACCGGTTAAACCGGTTTGGGAACCGGTTAAACCGGTTTGCCTGCTGTAATTCGACTAGGACTAGGACTCCGAGGTTGTAACGAGTTGTAACTTGGTTTCCTTGCGGGACGAGACATACCCTCCCTATAAATATAAGGATTCGGCCGATTGAGAGATATCCAATCGAATCAATCAAATCTACTATTTTGCCTTTACTTTTTCGTATCTCCTAAACCCTAGCTTTTTCAACCCTACTTGCAGTTCTTCCTTTGTCTCCGCGACGTTTGAAGGCGTCCTAGGTGGCCTGCCGCCTGCACACGTTCTCCCCGACGGATCCTTCCGGGAGGCGTGTCTAGGGTTCGCTCCCGAGCTCCCAGGAAAAACCGGTCAGACCGGATTCCCAAACCGGTAAACCGGTTTGCGCAGGGAGGTCGCGAGCAGCTCGTTTGCGTGCTGCGCGAACTAGCGCTCTCGTGTGTTGGCCCGATTTTGCGTCAACACAGACCAAACGTCCTGTCACTGCAAGGTGTCGTTAAATTTGTTACTGGCATTCAAACCACGATACACAAGTGTTAGTAGTTACATTGGAAATGTCATAGAGTAATGCATTCAGGTGTCGTATTGTGTGCTCATAGCACTTCCCAACACAAGAAACTTCAGCTCATCCCGGCCCCGTGGAAAACACTAGTAGTGACCGAAACAAAGTGCATCATCAGGGTAATGAAGTATTTCTATGGTTACTCTACTGCTATAGGGTGCAGGTGCAGCCTACATTCGAATGTGACCAAATTGCAGCCAAGAAGATAATCCATAAAATGATGACCACATGAGCCAACCATTATTATGGCAAAGGTACTCTGATACTCGCAAGTGTAAATCTACCTGGTTATCCAACTCGAAAGCACGCCTGTTTGTTTGCACTCAAGATTATATAATCCAGCTTAAAATCTAAAAAATAATCTCTGAAGAAAAAACACTCCATCTTATTTTTCTGATCATATAATTTGCACCATCTAGATTATCATAATCCATAAGCTGCTGGAAATATGCTTATTTTAGATTATATAATCCATCTTCTATAAGCTAGATTATATAATCCTTCTTGCAAACAAACAGTAGCATTGGTTCAACATTGTACAATTATTGTAGTAGCTGACAGCACACAGGGAAGTGGAAATGGAATTCAGGTGCTGCTTTTTCCTAAAACTTCAGCTAGACTATTTATCCTCGGTGTCTTTTCCTCATCAATTTCTGTAACAGAACCCTTTTCCCCCATGCCTGGTTCTCTCTGTCATATTTAGTTTTCATTTGTTCCTTCCAAGCAATCAAATGTGATGAACTAGGCCGCCCAGAATGAATCATGCGGGGTGGGCACATCAGTTTCACAGGTACTCCATCCAGTGTTACAGACCCTTGGTACATCTCCATGAAAGAAGCAGGGGTGCGCGCATCGGCAACAGCATATTCAGGATTAACTAAATTGTTTGCTTCTCTAGCAACCTGCTCCACCTTGGTGCCTCCATTATCAAGAATAGACAGAGCTGCATCAAATGCTGACTTGTTACACTTGCCATTCTCCACTAATCTCCTTGCTGCAAGCCAGAGCGTATTATGCATGAAAGCTTCAGAGGCCCTCCCATTGCTTCTGGACCCACCAGGCTGCAATCTGCAGCACTGTTACTGCCCCCTTTGGCCGTCCACCTAGTCATTATATTATCCATTGGCAATTCGGCCACATCCAGATGAACAAGCACCTGCAAACATGAAGGATTCAGATAAATTTTTGCATCCAAGTTATTCCATATTCCTAGTGCATTTGATTGTTTTGTTGTTTGGAGTCGGACTTGGTTATTGTGACACACAAGACTGAACAAATAGTAAAAAGGATGATTTCTGGCTCGGCACCTTAAGGGCATGACGGCATGGCATCCCAAAATGAGTCATCATGCCACAAGACAATGTTGATTGTCCCATTACGGTCAACATCCAGAGAAACAGATAATGTTGGATCAGCATTCTTCATCTCTTCTAGTAATGCAACAGTCTTTCCAATGTCGTCCTTCATTTATTCCTGGGACAGCCTTCCACACACAGATTTCACAACCCCTTTCCTGAAAGCTAGGACAGAACTTAGCTCGGCATCACAATTTAATATGCTGCAAACTTTCCCAAGGCTCACATTGCTCTCCCTTAGGATTTTTTATGAAGCGCTTTGTTGTAGGGTCAATTGCCCCATTGCTGCTTCTCACGGTAACTGTCAGAAAGTGGGTGGTTATGCTCTGTGATCAATGTACTAACAAACCACCCGTCATCTTCAGTTCGACTAGAACATAAAGCGCGCTATGCGCGCCCAATGAAGAACTCCCAGTGAAGCTCTGGGCAGCAAGCTTGAAATAACTGATACCAAGAAAGGATCATTTATTAAATTGTTCTTCACCAATGACCTAAACACAAAGCAATAAAGCAGAAAAATGCATAGTTAGTTACTCCTAAGAGGACTATGTAACTTAGTTATATATATGTAGCCACTATCATTGCATTTGAAAAGCCTCAAAAAATGCTCATTTACACTTGCAATTCACAACCATCATGTGCCTTCATTAATTGAACACAATGTGACAGGTTTAGATGAAGTAAAATAAATCCAACACAGGTCTTCAGTTCTTTAGAGTAAATAGTAAACCAATTTCTTGGCTGGCTGGTGAGTCAAAAGCAATTACAGTTGATATTATTTTTTAATTTGCAAAAATGCTAACATATTAATATACTGATAGATAGCAGACTACATAACTCATACTCGTCTTTCAGGCTTAATAACAGATTAGAAGAAGGTTGTACCAAATAGGGAAAGTAAACCTCAGTTGTTCCTAAAAGATTAGCACATACATGATACATCCTACCTCTATTAAACCATTTTGTTTTGCCCATTGCAAACGTGAACTTAGTCAACAACAAACAACAACAACAAAGCCTTTTGTCCCAAGCAAGTTGGGGTAAGCTAGAGATGAAACCCAAAAGAAATAGAGATAAAAATTGCTCTGAGTAATGAGTCTTATTTAGTGTCCATGCTAACATGAGTACAGCCGAAGGCAACAATTACAATGCGCTTGATCTGAATCTAAAATAGGAAATTAAAGCTGAAGTGTAATGTGTATGACAGGATGATATCATAAGTAAACATCATAGGCTAGCATAATTTACAATACCAAAGGCACGAAAAGTGCTCCAGATAAAAACTTGAGATTACAAAGGGCCTAAATAGGGCACGTGGAACATGCAAGCAACAAATAAGTTTAAGAACAAAGAAAGAAAAATGTTAGTAGGTGATATCAGAAACAACATGTAACTAACCATAAGAAGCCTATTCAGATGCAGTTCACCTTGCGAGCTGCATCACTGACTGAAGTTCAACTCTGCAATAAAGAGTGTGCAAAGCATGCGTAAGCTTGTTGATGTAACAAACACCAATGTGATTTGCAGGTTTAAAAAAAGGGGGCCTACAGAATATCTTACTGCCTGGGCTTGTTCTGTCGCTGATCAAGCTCCTAATTCCCAATATCTGCAGTTCAAGTTAGATAAATATTATTGAAGCAGCTTACAAAGTGTAGCAAATGAGCTAATGCCTTATTTTCAATGGATGATAAAGATGAAGTACAATTCACTCTGCTCAGCATCATTTGAGTTAAAAGGAGGGGCATGATTTCTTCCGCTCTGAATGATGGTCAGATCTAAAAATGGATTATGCATATAGTTAAAATAACAATACTACTTAACCACACAACAAATAAAGAAGCATTCTAAAAAAACTGAAGTTAAGTTTTAAAGAAAAAAGTAGCAATGGATTCTGTTTGTTGGATAGCTGCAGTGTAAGATTTACTGTGATTACATTTGACGGTTACATGGAAGGCCCTAAAGAGCAAAGAGTAGCTAGTATTTAATTTCGACTGGTTTGTCACTTCTAGTTGAGGGAAAACTCTACTGCTCTTAACATCTGCCTGCAGCGCCAAATGAGCTCATATCAAAGAATCCTTATGAATCTAACATGAGGACATGGTAGAAATAAGACTGTAAGAGCATGGCCATTTAAATGGCAGGGACCGAGATCTCTGGATTCCAACAAGTCTTTCCCCTCAAAAAGGCCATTACTTATTTATTTCGTGCTAATGCTAGCAGTATAAAGTACTATAAACAAAGAGCAGAAAAGGTGGCTTTACAGGATGGTAGCAGGACAAGAGAGTATTTCTGGATTATCAATTTCGTTAAGAAAACTCTATCTTCACAATACAAAGCGGCAACGAATCCACCAAACCTGCAGGACAGCAGGAGTCGACTCCACCCAAACAACAGGAACAAAAGGGAAACAGAAGCATATCAAGGCAGCCTTCCAAACCAGGATATGCAGGGGTCGGGATTATGGGAAATTACTTGCTTATGTTCTTGTGCAAGCGCATGGAACCAATCAATCTGCCACTGCAAAAAAGAGGAGAGATTAGAGAAGGCCATGAGAGTGGACGACCAAGAAAGAGGATATGGATCCTGTCACTTAATTACCAACAAAGAAATATCTAAAGCTTGCAATCATTCTACGAACACAATAAGAAAATTAAGCAGTACCAGTAGCTAATACTTGTTTAATCTCAAGGAATTTCTCGGAAAGAAAAGGCTAATCTCTGAAAGAAAAGGCTAATCTCTCTATGGCATTTCGACAAACAAGCTATGGGCAAGTCGATTAAAGAAACCTGATACATATGCAATACAGATGCAATTTGGTCGTGAAAGGTGTAACCGTGTACGGCTACCTAGAATGCTTGTTTTGCAATGATCTTCTAGAACAAATTAATTATACCTAGATCATGATTGTTAGTCATCACTGCAGATCAGCCAATGTCTGGCTAAATTGAAAAAAAAAAACTGAGCTGTGACAAAGGTCGAGGAGGAGGGCGGACGTGGCGTCAGAGACAACCATCTCCGCTCCTTTGCTCGTTGTCGGTGTGATGAAAATCGTAGTTGCTGTAGCCATTGCTCCGGCTGCCGTTCCCACCTATCTATCCCCAGACGCAGGCTCGGCCCGCCGCCGCGGAGAGAGAGAACAGGAGAGATGAAGGGGAAAAGGAATACCTCGCGTGGTTGATAAGCTCCCCGCCGTGCTCGCTATTGCCATCGTCGTTCCAAGGGATGTTGCCAGCCGTAGCAGCGATCACACGGCCACGTCGACGAGGCATGGCGAGGAGGACGTCTACAGGGACGGCGCTGCCCCGACCACCAGCGTTCCCCGGCCACCCGTTCGCGGCAACGTCGGGCGGGGCGGCAGTGGCGGAGAGCAGGGAGGGGCGGCGGCGGGGAGCACGCCGTCGCTCGAGCCTCGCCCCCGCGCCGGATCTGTGTCCTGCGGGAGCGGGCTGGGCGGGGAGCAGGGAGGGCGGCGCAGGCAGTCGGAGGGGAGAAGGTGAGGGGAGGTGACGGCGGAGAGCAGGGGGCCCGTTGCGCCGGGGCCAGCTGCCCCTACCCCGGCCAGATATTGCCGCCGGGGCCGCAGTCGCCTGCGCTAGCGCCGGGGCTGGCCAGACCGCGTGCGCCGGTCAGTGCCATCGCCCCGGCCCGCAGGCTCCCACCGTCACATCGTGTGCAGCGCCGGAAGGGAGGGCCCGGTGGGAGGGAGTCGCAAGCGGAGAAGGGGCGGTGGCGGCGGCGGCGGCGGAGGTAGGCGGAGGGCGCGGTGGCGGTGGAGCGAAGGGAGGGCGGCGGCGGGAGAGAGTGTGAGTGAGAGGATTGAGGGAGTTAGGGTTTGGCGGGCGGGGGGTGTTTTTTGGAAAAATGGCTGGAGTGTTACTGTAAAAACAACACAATTGTCGTTTTTTCTTCTTCGCGTTAAAATAAAATTTACACCGAGGGTATTTACGAATAATTTGCGAACGTGATGACTGTATGGTTTGGACGATCTGGACTTCGTTGTAATTCTAAGAAAACCAGATGGCTTTTCTGAAAAACGACCAGAGCGTGCGCGCTTGCTGCCTTCCTGCGGTCTCGCACGTGGTAGAGCCACGTCGACGGAAACGACGCCGGAAACGCGGGCATGCGAGGAAGAGCGAGCTGTCTTTAAGAAACCCCGATGTAGCCGAATTTTAGCTTTGCAAGCAGTTCTGCAAGATGTTGAATTGTTGTTCCTATCAAATCTCTACAAGTACACAAATTTTTACCATGTCATATTACACTAAAAAAACAGTGCAAAAGGTCACAGAGAGGAGTCACCACAATAGGACGCACCCTTTTGTAGTTACAGAAATGACCACATATTTACCAGGCAAGAGCAGACAAAGTCATTCCAACACCAGTAAAACGTCGCATTTCATTTGGATTTCCCGCATCGTATCCCGAATCCAACTTGACATGAATACATGTTGTTGAAATCCTTTGCCTCTTCACAAGAGTTGCATTCAGTTCCAAAGGGACTGATTCCATGGCAATGCTGAGTACTTTCCATTAGCAGGGAATGGGCTGTTATAGGGCAAAGACCCCACCTTAAAAGACACATCATTCAGTTTACATCATATGAATGAGGCGCCAACACCTCTGATCACCAGCCAACGAGCATTCCTAAATCCTAACAAGAAAGCAAGGAGCAGACTAAAACTCCACTGGAATCAAAGGACAACAACGATCAGATGGGTTCTCCTGACCCACCCAGCTTCCTTCTGTCATCAAGGTGTCCAGAGCATGGATTTGTCGACTTCAATCTTGTCCGACATAGTTGCAGCACTCTTGCCAGCTTCCTCTGTCAGCATCCATCCTTCATAGGACTGAAGTTTCAGTTTTGGATTCTCTCCGGTTGTTTCTCCAAACATGATAGTCTCTCTATCATCAGAGATAATTGTTCCCTCTTGTTGGCTGGACACAGGATCAGCCAATTCTGTGTCAGCCGAATAATCATTTGTAAAAGATGCTTCACGCCCTGCTAAATCATATTCTGAAAACAAAAAGCATTTCTCAGCTTCCAAAGGCTCCAAATAGCAGCAGCACTAATAACATTAAAAGCAGTATATCTCTGATTACTAATCCAAAAAGTACCTATGGAGATAAAATCCTTTCCTATCTCTAATTCTATTGCATCCAAAATAAACTGCCACATATATCTAGCCACTGCACACTCAAAGAAGAGGTGCATGCTAGTTTCCTTCTCACTACAGAACAGACAAGTATCTACATCAAGATGTTGTCTCTTGGCCAGATTATCTCTAGTAAGCACTTTATTCTTAGAAAGGAACCAAAGAAAAAACTGAACCCCGGGTGGAACTTTCAGGGACCAAACTGATGGGGTAAAGATAGGTGTGATCCCTCTGAAGTTGATTGCTTTGTATAAAGACTGAGAAGAGTAGACTCCATTTGGTTTGAATTGCCAAACTAAGGCATCCTCCTCCTCACTGAAATTAATAGTAGAAGCTAACTGCACCACTTCTAGCCAAAGGAGCTCTAATCTACTGTCTACTATTCTTCTGATGGTACATTTAAGATTTACTCCATCCCAAATGTCAGCTATAGTGGCTGTTTTCATTCACAAGGATATAAACCACCTAATATTGGATAGCCAGGCTAGATTGCCCTAGCCAATTATCCTCCCAAAACTTGATTTTTCTACCATCCCCAACCTTTCATCTAAAGCCAAACTTAGCTGCCTGGATAGCCCATGTCAGCCCTTTAAAGAACTGCAAAGCATTCTGGGTTCTAGTGCAAAAGATATTAGGCCTTTTTGTCCTTTATAATCGATAACCTCTTTCCAAAGTATCTCATCATCTAGTTGGTACCGCTTTAACCAAGAGGCCAGCAGACTAATGTTCAGGTCTCTCATATTAGGGATACCTAGACCACCATACTCTTTCAGCATGCTGATACTTTCCCAGTTTGCTAAGTGATATTTGTGCTTTCCTTCACTATCATCCCATAGGCAATTAGCTAGGTGGGAATTGAGGATCTTAATAGCCCATTTTGGAAACTTAATGAAGGAAAGAAGGTAAACTGGGATGCTAGCAAGACTGGTTCTAATTAGCACTACTTTCGCAGCGTAAGTAGGGAATGGGTTGTATGGGACATGCCTCCTAGATCGGCGGCCCGATCCATGGCAATGGACTGGCAAATAGAATAGGCAAAGTAGGGAGATGACCCTCCTCGCCTCTTCGGTAATGTCAATCTCTATCCTATCCGTGGGGAACAAAAAGTCATCCTTCCCCGGACGCCATTTCTTCTAGTTCATGCTAAATTTGTCCCAGGGATGAAGAACGAACCGAAGCCATGGAGGAGCTTAGGGAATCACCTGGTTTAATCTTGAGATGCAGCACGAATCGATGGACGATCCTTTGCGGCGACGCCATGAACGTCCGCAACCAGACAAGCTTCGGCTAGCTGTAGAAGGGCACGGTTGCCACCATGGTGCCATTTGCACACCCCTGCCAGCATGCTTTAATTTCGCCGGCTCTGCCCCTTGGACAGTGTCCATGGATTTTGAACAGGATCCGGCGATCGGGATAGAATCCCCTATGTAGTCGGGAGGAAGACGAAGCTGTTTCCTTTGGGTTGGTGTACACTAAATGCACATCTGCACAGGCATTTACTCTACGCCGTGATGATTGTGGGACGGAATTTGAAATGGAGCTTTCCCGCTCAAGTTAAACCACTTACTACAATCGGTCCGTTAGGCGCGCTAATTCCAACCCGGGCGACTAACGTTTGTAGTGTTTAGTCCTCGGATCCATCCGACGCCGTCGGATAAGGGGCTATAGAATCTGCATTTTGTTGGCCTTCCTTCGCCACATCCCCGTCTACCTGCGCAAGGTGCCGACGCGCTACCGCCATGATCGGTGAGTGTTGGCGGCACTTAAGCGCACCAATTACGAACCGCAAGCGCACGGATCGGTTGTAGCTTTTCTCTTAGAGTATCCTCCAAGGTTTATCTGTAACACCCGAAATTCCAAATCCCAAATCAAACTCCAAAATCAAATTCCAATTCAAATTTCCCAAGCAAATTCTAAGAGATTGTCCCTTTTCCCTCTCTCCTTTGAGCCCAACCCGGCCGCCTTTCCTCCCCTCTGCGGCCCAACAACTGGCCCAAGCCCATGCCGCCCTCTCCCCCTCCCACGCACGCTGTTCATCTTCCTCTTCTCACGAACGCACGACGTCGTCGCCCTGATCTCCCCTCCATTGCTCCTCTTTCCCCCTCCCTTCTTTCTGTGTTGCCAGAACAGAAGAAACACCGCTCCCCCCTAACTCGCGCCCTCCTTCTCCTCCGTGGACAGCGGCGTCCCCTCCCTTCCTCTTCCAATCCCACTCGGACCCGAAACCCCCGCCCCCTTAATTCTTTTCAACGGCAGTAACGCCCCCAATGTCCGCCCTTCTCTAAATTCCCCGCGGCTCGAGCTTCCTTGCCCTATAAATTCCCCAGCGCGAGAGCCTGCATCTCGTTGGTCATCCTCGCTGGAACGTCCTCCCCGACGTGCCGCTGTTTGCCATGAATCGAAGACGACGTTCCCGCCGGTAAGCTGCCGCCGTCGCCCTTACCCTCCGCCATCCGTGCTCCCTCTGACCTCCCTCTATGCTTCCCTTGCGCACCCAGGAGCACCAAGTGACCACCCCGGCATCCAGACGCAAAGAACCGAGGTCCAGAATCGCTTCCCCCATGTGCGACCGTGATCTGCTCCATCCCTCTTCGTGGCGCTCCTCCACAGCTGGCTCCCCGCTCGTTTCAAGCCCACAGTAAGAATCCCCATCGACTCATCTTTCCGTTTTGCCGCTTCGCGTCGAAATCCGATAGCCGTAGCCCCCAGGGCAGTCTTCTCCGGCGAGCCACCACCACAGTGCGGCCAGCACCACCGTGAGCTTCAGTCTCCGGCGACCAGAGAAGAGTGAAGCTCAGTGAGCCATCCATCAGGTGATCGGCGGCCCAGATTAAAAGACCACATACCCCTTCGTTTCATAAAGATCCGGCCATCCATCATGAAACAAGCGGCTCCGATCTAGTCAACCAAATCAGCCTGACACTTTTGTTAAAGAGCCCCCTAACTTTCATGTAATCAACCCGCCATCCACCTTCAGCGCAAAGTATTCACAACCATGCCCTTCCTTTTTATGTCTTTAACCCTGAGCTTTTCGAATATACAACCCGCCATCCTATCCATCCCTTTTTGCACATCTAACCTTGAAGATAGGTCTATTCGCAGTGATTATTCACTGAGTCTATAATATCTTCCCAGCTACCCCTTGTAATCTATGGTTAATCACGTATAGGTCCTCAGTTTATCGTAGGATAGCCCTTTTCCTTGTTTCAGCCATAGAATCCGCGTTTTAGCTCTGTTTTAGTTCGTTCTTGTTTCGTTAGTCTCCGTTTAGCGTGAGCTATCGTTTAGTCTTGTTGTTTCGTCTAGTTCATGTGTCTAAAGTTAAATAAAATATTAAATTGATTAATAAACATTCCACTAGTTTTCGAATAAAACTTGTTTAGGTTTATACCTCGGTGTTTCATAAATTCTTGTTAATTTGATTAATAATAAATAAATATGTTTTCAATAATAATTTACTTAGTTAAACATGTCACATGAAATAATTCGATTAGATGCATCACATGTCTTTTATTTCAAGTTAATTGTTAAATGGCTTAATAATATCTATAAATAAAATATGACTACGTTTTATCTCATTTTTAAATTTGGAATAATTTAAATAAATAAACTTGGATATTTCTTTGAAATATCCTTTTACATGTGCTTTTGTTTAATTAAAATGAATCAAGCATATAGTCTTGTGAGTTCTCACAAATGCAAATGTGTGATAGTTGTCTTTTCAACCGTGCGTTGTTTTTCAGCGTAGCTCCGAGTCTCGTCCTTTAGTGCATTCTTTTAAGCTTTTCTATGATTGGTGTATTGTTCTTAGTTGTACTTGTTTGTTTTCTTGTATGCTTGTACCCGATGATTGTTTCGAGTAGAAGGATCGTTGTTCGTTCAAGATCAAGAATTCCAAGTGAGCAAGAGCAGAAGAGCAGTAAGAGTAACTTTACGTTGGAGAAAGGCAAGTGTCCTAACCATCCTTCTATCTATGCTTTTAATATATCATGATGATGTTAATTGGAACATGGAGAACCACCCAGGAAAACAGTACAACCACGAGTACTATATGGCTCTGGTCTTGGCTAATTAATTAGATGAACTCTATGTTGTGTTGGGGGTGTATGATGGGCTGGAAAGGTTTGTGTAGGATGTGCGGGGAAAGAAGGTGCGCCTTCTGGGAACCGTCCGGACAGGGACCAACACATACATAGAGGGATTCTTTGTAAAAGCCTCGTAGCGTCCCTATGCAATCACACCTTCTTCTGAACTTTTACGCGGCTTGTGGGGAAAGTGTACAAACTCTGCAGAGTATTAAAAACTGTTATAACAGCCGTGCTCACGGTTAAGAGCGGCCTGGACCCTCACATGATTAATAAAATTAAAGATGGAAATGAATCGATGTTCTGGTTATTTCTTGTGGCATTGCTGAGTACCAACCATAAGTGTACTCATCCTTGCTTACTGCTGCTCAGAAGTTGTTGTGAAGTCATTGAAGATGGTGATAGGCGTACGCAACCCCCAGTCGATTGCCTGTGAAGTCTTGGAGCCTTCGTTTCCAGGATAAGCTGTAACTCTGATAGATTGTAAGTCTTTTGTATTATTTTACGTGATACTGCTATTGTTTATCACTGATGAAGTCTCATATGTGTGAAAACTTGATCCTGGCACACATATGAATATCATTCGGTTTTGTCCTTAAAACCGGGTGTGACATTATCAATCTGTGGAACAAGTGGATTGCTATGCTTAACTAAACACTAATCTCGTTGATTGAAAGCTCTTTATCGAATGATGGTGTATATGGGTAAAGAACTTAATCTAATCTAAGTCAAAGAGAACAACATAGAGAGCAATGATATAGAGAGAACAAAATATGTAGAATGCTTGTCCAAGGGATCTAGGATCACTTAAAGATGCAACCACGGAGCAAAACGAACTGATCTAATCTATCAAAGGCAAAGGTGCACCAAACTCAACCCTTTCCCTCCCGCGTACTGTCACTACACGAGGGTAATCCGTGATCGAGCAACAAGAGCACAAGATTGTCGATGTATTCTAGGTATGCAAAACTACGAGCGATGCGTCCCCAAAGCAAAGTCAGCCGACTATTAGATGAAAAGCACCAACGACAAGAATATGATAGCAAAGATCCAAAATAATGGTTCGGCGATTACAACTTAAGATCTCCCTTCAACCCCAAGGACAAACAATGACTTTACCCCATAATGTTACACATTGAAGTGATGAGCATGTTGTAGAATCCTCTGAAATAGATGTAGACCGATGGGGAAGACGATCCTTGCTTCCTTCCTTGTAGATCCAATCTCCTCCTTGTTCTTAATCTTGTGGCGGCACCGCAGGGACCTTGCTCGGGTTCCCGGCATCGCTCCTCTCTCCGGAATGTGGCTCCCTCTCTTTGTTGGTTCTCTAGAATAATGGGATCTGACTCCTTTTTTCTTGAGGGTGCCTAGGGGGTTATATTTATACTCTAAGGGAGCCTTGGGGCGTGCTCCAACTTCCCTTCCAGGAGATCCTTGCTTGGGAGTTAAGCAAACGTGGTTTCCATAAGATTTGCCTCGTTTAGATTTTCGTGATTCACAGCCTTGCATTCCCGACGTCATATCTTCTATGTACGGACCCCAAATAGGGCAAACTCAGATTCTAAATTGTGTAACATGAAATTATCTCCAACTTTGGTACTCATAAGTTTCCCTGGAAATGAAGTTAAGATCCCCCAAATAGCGTCGAAAGATAATCTGTCTGATTTCAGACTTCTCTGTGCAGCATGCATTTCGGGGGCCATATCTCCTAGCTTCATATTCCAGATTATGCTTTCCATATACCAAAATTGAACATCTCGACGATGGCTACAACTTTGGTATTCAATATTTTGTCATTAGAGGCCATTTAGATCTCCGAATCTGCACCGAAAAATTATGCTATCCTGGGCTGCGCGAATATCTCTAAGGTTGACTTGATCTCGTGGATAACCTTCCAAATACCCAATTCCTTCATGCTTAAGTCTCTCATGCTTAAGTCTCAGAATCAACATCGCTCAAATTTACTTTCTCAAGTGCAGCAAGAACATGATTCACAACCTTGCTATTTAGAAATCCCTTCTTTTTCTTCTTGCTCTTCAGTGTGCTCTTCTTCTTGTCATCATCGCTGCTTTCATCTTCAGATTCTTCATCCCTTGATATCCTTGCTAGAAACTTTGGGCATTTAGGACGAATATATTTGAGCGAGCCACATCCAAAACATCTTTGAGGACCAAAGTTCCCTCTCTTTTTGGATCTCACATTCTGCAAGGCTTTGGTAAATCGAGAAGAGAGGAGTACCAAATCATCTTCCAAGAGTTGTTCTAGCTGTTCATCGGTTAGTGAAGACAAAGAAGATAAAGAATATCTAGTAGAAGAATTATCATTATGAATTTTGCTAGACTGAGATGTTAAAGCAATTGATTTGGAACCATTCATCCTAGCAAGCACATCTAATTCATTAGTTTTCAATTTAGAATAAAGCACATCCAAAGTAAGCGTACTCATGACAGTAGATTCTCTAATAGATGTAACTTTTATATCCCAAATAGACATATCTAATGCTCCAAGTAATTGACATGCATTTTCAGCATCAGTATAAGTAACATTAACAGCATGAAGATTATTAAGAATTTATTAAATCATGCAAATAAATCATCAAGTGATTCACCAGGTTTCATCTCAAAGCGTATATACTCTTTTTTTTTAACATATCTTGACGCACCTCTTTTATTGTGTTTGAACCTTCATGATAATCACATAGAGCTTACCTCATATGCAGATTTGTGATGGATCACACGGTTGAAATCACTTCTTCCTAGACCTTGGATGATCAAGTTTCTTGCCTTGCTATTGTTCTCCACATTTGCTCGATTAGCGTCGTTGATTACACCAGACACTGCAAAAGGAGTAGCCACCTTCTCCCAAATCAGCGAGCCCTGCGCTTGAATATAAGCCTCCATCTTCGCTTTCCAGAACTAAAAATCAACATCATCAAAAACACACGGTTTTGTGGAATACCTATCCATTGCTAATAATTCTAATCACCAGTTAAGATCAATTAGAATAAAAACAAGCTTTGATACCACTTGTAGGATCGAAGCCCTCTAATATCAGCTATCAGAGGGGGGTGAATGATAGCATAAACTGCAGCGGAGACTTTTTCACCCTAAAAACAGATTCTGGTTCTCCACTAAAACATGTGTCGTTCCTAGATAGTAACTCCTAAAATTGTTAAACTTTGCCAAAAAAAATAGGCTATGAAAATATGCAACGAACCCAACAGGAACCGCATCAATCGGAGGTCTACAACTCAAGATATTAATAAAACAAACAGATCCTGTCAGATGGTGTCACGAATAGGTTAAACCCTAATTTTGAGATTAAACAAAATATATTTAGGGCAAACCAATCAAACTTCTCAGATCAATATATAACTTGCTGCCCTAGCATGGTTTTGGATGGACCAAATCAATTCTAATCACGTTGATCAATGAATCGATCTAAAACCAAAGCCGTAAACATGAACGAGCATGCAAAACAATGATCGAAGAAGGGAGGCTGAGATTGCCAACACATCAATTAGCAAACCTTGATCTTTATTGCATAGATGTATTCAAAAGATGCCAACACATGCATCCATACAAATACAAAGATCTCCATGAGATCCAAAACCCTAGACTCCACTAGAAAAAACAGAAATGGCGCCGCCCGTGCCTCGCGTCGTCGCCGTCTGTCGAAAAACCTCGGGGGCTCTTCGGTCTCCTTTTATGTTTGCCGACTCCAACACATATTGCCAGGCCCACTTCTTTTCCTTTTGCTACGCTGCACACCAGCAGCAACTCGTGTCCTACGTGCCTTGCCGGCCAAAACAAGTCAGGAAACAAAGTCCTGCTCATGCACGTACATGCATGCAACTTGAGGCCATGCACATGCACATTCCCCTTATTAATTTAGCAACAAGCTAATTAACTAGCCTAAACATTCGTGCATGCATCACACACATGCACACGTACGTCTAGACATCCACTCGTCTAACCACGCACGTCACCAATCAGAACGCTGGCAGTTCCGTTTCGATCAACATCATCCGTCGACATCGAGACATGCTCGCGCATCGACAAGTCCTCACGTGCACCGTTCTTTAGCCCATACGTCCCGCGTGACATTCTTGACCAATAGGACCACAGTTTCTCCCTGAGCTTAGCCCCAAAACCTCAGTTTCTTTTGAACCTAGTTCCAGTCCATCACCGACCATGTTCCGCCTCAAGCAACACCTACACATGAACAAACACACATCTATGTACGAGCACAAGTCCACAACTTGACTAAAGATCAGTCCATGCAACATACTCACATGAGCATGTTACATCCAAACGGCATGCTACCATGAGCACATCCAAACACGCTAGTACAAATGTATCGAGAAACACATTAGCACACATGCACATCACCCTATGCCATTATGCTAATTCACTTTGCAATGCCAATTTCAATATAAACCAATTTTTCATCACACATGATCTCACAATTCTTTCTTTGAGGAAGAAGGCATCAGCAGGTCCAGGAAGGTCTTGATCAGTTGATGGCTCGCCGAAGGCCTAGTTGCCCAGAGATCCAGAGGTGCAGACTGTTGATGCCTTTCACGGTCAACACACTGAATTGCGCTAGCTCGCGCGGATCTACAACGGATCAGTCAACTGCAGCAGGCCGAGCAAAACCGGTACCATCGGTTTTGGATTTCGATTCCACCGGTTCTTCGGGGCTTGCTGCATGAACCTAAGATCGCCGGCCCGGGCGGGACCCCGTCAGGGCAGGCGCGCCTAGGGTTGCTCTGAGGTTGGCAAGACCACTCAGAACGCCGTCAATGCCGTAGAGACGAAGCACGAATAGAAATTAGGGTTGGAAAAGCTAGGGTTTGGAGATGACAAAAAAGTAAAGGTATATTGATTTGATCGATTGGATAAACCCTCAATCGGTCGCAACCCTTTATATTTATAGGGTGGGGAGGTCTTGCCCCGCAAGGAAAGTTCTAAAACAACTCAGATCTACAAAAAGAGTCCAAACCTAATGGGACTCGGGGAAAACCGGTGCCACCGGTTGCCAAATCCGGTGCCACCGGATTTGGATGCCAGATAGGCAACAGGCGACTGAATTCGGTTCCACCGGTTCTAGAATCTGGTGCCACCGGTTTTACTGACAGAACCATCCTGTGCCATTTTTGATCGCCAACATATGCCCCCTGTTTTTTGGTAAAGCTTGCGTACCAGAAAACACTTAGCACAAGAAAATACTCCTAAGGGCAATGTTTAAACAAAATCCATCGGCCTTTTTATTCTAAGGGCGATATTAATGCTATCGGCCATATAAATCAAGCTTCCTGCCAAACACTCGAATAATACTTCTTCAAATACCTTCCATTGAGAGCACTTGGCAGCCGCTGACCTTGTAAAGTCTCCACCATAAAAGAATTACCGAAGATCACTTTAATCACCTTGTATGGACCTTCCCAACTTGGAGACCATTTACCAAACTTGTTGCTCTTCGATCCTATAGGCAGAATTGTCTTCTAAACTAGATCACCAACCTGAAAAGACTTTGATTTTACCTTCTTGTTGTAAGCCTTAGCAACCCGAATCTTATCCTTTTCAATTTCCTTTAAAGCCTTTAATCGCTTGTCAGTTACCTCATCAACATTGTCCATCATCAAGTCATGATAATCAACAGCATTAAGATCATTTTGTTTAGCCAACCGATAAGCATTTAAATTCACTTCAACAGGCAAAACAGCTTGCTGGCCATACACAAGCTCAAAAGGAGTAACCTTAGTAGTACCATGTCTAGATATACGATGAGCCCATAAAGCTTCAGATAAAACCTCATGCCACCTCCTAGGATTCTCCTCTATTTTTTTTAATAAGCTTAATCAAAATCTTATTACTAGACTCGGCCTGACCATTAGCCTGAGCATAGTATGAAGATGAATTGAGCAATTTAATAATACATATCAACAAACTCACAAACCTCCTTTGATATAAATGAAGTACCTTGATCAGTAGTCAAAGTTTGTGGAATGCCAAATCTATGGATAATATGCTCAGTAATAAACTCAATTACCTCCCGATGTGTCATGTTCTTCAAAGGTACAGCTTCGGTCCACTTTGTAAAATAATCAGTAGCCACTAACACGAAGCGATGTCCCTTTGATGAAGGAGGATGAATCTGCCCAACAAAATCCAATCCCATCCTCGAAAAGGCCAAGGTTTGATAATAGGATGTAATAAAGCTGCTGGAACCATCTGAATATTTCAAACCTTTGGCACTCCTCACAACCTTTGTAGTATCGAAAACAATCAGCTATCATATTAGGCCAATAAAAACAAGCTCTTCTCAGAGCCACTTCATCTTAGGAGCCGATTGATGTGTACCACAAATTCCTTCATGAACTTCACCCATTGAAACTTTAGCTTGATCAGAATCCAAACATTTTAACAATAAATCCTCAGTTGTCCGACAATACAACTTACCATCAACCAAAATAAATTTAAACACCCACCGTCGGACTTTTCTATCAACTTTATTATTATGATTCTGCAAATATTCAATAATGGGTATTCTCCAATCAGCAACTTCGTCCTTATTAATTTTGGATTGCTCATTGGCCGAAGTGCTACTATCAGCGGATAAACCGGTGCCACCGGTTTCAGATCCGGTTCCACCGGAAATTCCGGTTCCACCGGTTTCAGATTCTGGTGCCACCGGTTTCTCCTGGGCAGAGAACTCGGCTATGCAAAGCGTCAGCTTTCTTTCATGAAAATTCTTTTTCTGAATATCATAGCCAGATGCTTGCTGAGCCAAAGCATTTGCCCTTGGATTCTCATCTCTTGAAACATGATAAATAGAGAATTCATCAAATTGAGCAATCATGTCTAAGCATTTATCAAGATATGCATTTAAAAATCCATCGAAGTATTGGTACACCTTATTAACTTGCTGTACAACCAGCAAAGAATCACCAAATGGCTCTACATGTTTCACTCCTATGTCATGCAAAATCTCTAGCCCGAACAATAAAGCTTCATATTCGGCTTGATTATTGGTACAATCATTTTCTAATCAGTGAAAAGCCTCAAATTCAGCACCACTTGGTGATATAAAAACAACACCAATGCCACAACCACTCTTACAAACCGATCCATCAAAATGCAACTTTCATGGAGTAAAAGTAATATAACCGATATCTAAATCATCATCATTAATGCTATGCTCAACAATAAAATCAGCAACAATTTGGCCTTTCATAGATTTCAAAGGTTCACAAGCCAAATCATATTCAATGAGAGCATATGCCCATTTACCAATTCTCCCACTTAAAATTGGTCTATGCAACATATATTTAATGATATCGGTTTGATAAGCCACTATGCAAGTATTGGATAACGAATAATGCCTCATCTTGGTACAAGCATAATATAATGATAAGCAAAACTTTTCAATAAATATATACCTCGTTTTGGCATCCAAAAGTCGATGACTTGTATAAGTAATAATATGTTCCTTTCCTTCGGTTTCTTGAGTCAAAACAGCCCCAATTACTTGATCTTTAGCAGCCACATATAATTTGAATGGAAATCCTCTCCTAGAAGCTTTCATGACCGGCGGCGAAGACAAGTAATATTTAATATTCTCAAATGCTTCTTGCTGTTTTGCCCCCCAAGTAAATTCGGCTTCATCTTTTAACCGAAGAATAGGAGTAAAAGCATTGACTTTCCCAGACAAGTTGCAAATAAATCTTCTCAAATAATTCACCTTGCCTAGGAATTTCTGCAAATCTTTCTTGCATGTAGGAGCTTCAATCTTCTTAATAATATCAATTTTCTTAGGATCTATCTCTATGACATTTTCATGAATAATAAAGCCTAGAAACTTTCCAGCCGACACACCAAATGCACATTTAAGTGGGTTCATCTTTAATCCATATCGACGCATTCTCTCAAAAGCAAGCCCTAAATCAGCCAAATGAGATTTTAAACCAGCCGATTTAACAACAATATCATCGATATAAACCTCTATGATTAAGCCAAGCAAATCATGAAAAATTAAATTCATAGCCCTTTGGTAAGTAGCACCAGCATTTTTTAAACCAAAGGCCATGACTACCCACTCAAACAAACCAACAAAACCTGGACATATGAAAGCCGTTTTGG
>CM014270.1:21564185-21607718 GCA_004135705.1 Alloteropsis semialata | reverse complement strand
TTCATCTTAATAGTTGGCCAACATTACCATGGGTGTGCATATCTCTTGTAGTCTTGCATGCTTAGATCACATCAACGTTTCGTGTTCCTATAGCTCGATAGGTGAGTACCCTCGTGTAGTGACTAGTATGCGGGAGGAAAGTGTTGAGTTTGGTTCACATCTTTACCATTGATAGATTAGATTGGTTCTATCTTGCTTGGCAATTACATCTCATAGTGATCCTAGACCCTATGGGCAAATGCTTCCATACCTTGTGTACTCCTTTCTACCGCTCGTAACATTGATTAGGTTAGATTGTTCTTATTACATACATCATCTTTCAATCAAAAGAACACTCTTGCTAACATCATTAGTGCTTAGTTAAGCGTAGAAATCCCTTGTTCCATGGATTGATAAACCTTGGGGGAATACTCTAAGGGAAAAGCTACAACCGATCCGTGTGCTTGCGGTTCGTAATTGGCGTGCCTAAGGGCCGTCAACAGGACCCATCGGCGGGGTGTCTCAACATATTGTCTTCCCTATGATCCTCTTTGTGCCACCGCATCAATTTAGCATGCTCTTTGTTTCTGAACAAATGCTTCAGACGTGGTATTATAGGGAAATACCACATCACCTTGGCAGGGACTCTCTTCTTGGGGGGCTCTCCCTCAACTTCACCAGGGTCGTCTCGCCTGATTTTATACCGCGAACAGTTGCAAACTGGACAGGCATCCAAAGATTCGTACACCTTACCGCGATAAAGGATACAATCATTGGGGCATGCGTGTATCTTTTCTACTTCCAGTCCTAGAGGGCAAACAATTTTTCTTGGCCTCGTATGTTGTTTCAGGCAAGGTGTTGCCCTCTGGAAGCATCTTCTTTATCATTTTTAATAACTCTCCGAAATCTCTTGTTAGACAAGCCATTAGTTGCCTTCCACTGCAACAGTTCTAGTGTGGTACCTAACTTTTTCTGATCCACGTTACAATCTGGATACAACAATGTTTTATGGTCCTCCAACAAACGCTTGATCTTCTCCCGCTCTTTTGCACTTTCACAGTCTTTCTCTTCATCACGAATCATGCCACCTAAGGCATCATCATCCTCATCTTCTGCAATTGCTTCACCCTTGCCCATTGCAATATCATCTGCAAAGACACCATATTGTGCAAAGTTCGGGATGTTGTCATCACCATCTTCATCACCCTCTTCTAATAGGATCCCCTCTTCGCCGTGTTTGGTCCAACAGATATAGCCAGGCATGAAACCATTCCTTAGCATGTGCATGTGAACCACCTTGTTTGAGATGTGATAATCCTTGTTGTTCTCACAGACCTTGCATAGACAGCATATAAAACCCGAGGTCGAGTTAGCCTCTGCCACGTCGAGGAATTGATGAACGCCATTAATGAAGTCAGATGAGCGTCTATCCGCATTGTATATCCATTGTCGATTCATCTATTCACAAAATACAACAAAAAATACAGCCCCAATATGAATATCATTTATAGTCTCTAAAAATCTAAAATTCATAATAACCCTAAATATGATCATTTGAAGCCTCTAAAAAGATCTAATTTTAAAGTTTATAATTAATAAGCCTAAATATGAATATCGTCTATAATCTCTAAAATTTATAATAAGCATAAATATGAATATCAATTATAGACTCTAAAAATCTAAAATTGGTAATAACCCTAAATATAATCTCTAAAAGTTCCCGATAAGCCTTTACAATTAATATCATTTAAAATATATAAAAATCATAATTATCCTAAATATGATAATCATTTAAAGTTTCTACAAATAATCAGAAAAATCTAAACAATGCCAAAAAAATTCGAGCATCATCTCTACACATGCAACAACTATCTATATGGTTCACCTCTACCACAAAATCATAATAAAATTGATCTATAATTCTAAAATCTCCTATTCCTATCCATTCCACAAAACACTCAATTACTCCAAACATAGAGCATGAAATAGACCATGCTAATGGTTAAAAGAGAGAGGATGAAGTTGCTAACCTTCTAGCGGACTTGAATTGCAAAATCTCCAGAAGTTATGAAAAAATTGGGCATGACCTCCCCCAACCCGAGCTCAATGGAGGATGAAGAAATGAGCCATGGCTCGGGCAGGGGGAGGAAGAAGGGGCTACATACACAGAGCCCCTTTGGTACCGGTTGGTGGCACCAACCAAAGGCTCCCCGGCTCATAGGTACCGGTTGGTGCCACCAACCGGTACCTATGTGCTCGCAAAATTTCTAGTCGTTGGACCCGGTACCAATGCAAGCATTGGTACCTAGCTCTAAGCAACCGGTACCTATGAGGGGTGACCGATAGAGCATTTTCTAGTAGTGTTAGCCTCGAAACCTCAGTTCCTCCTGAACCTAGTTCCAGTCTGTCACCGGCCACGTTTCGCCTCAAGCACATGAACAAACACACATCTGTGTATGAGCACAAGTCCACGACTTGACTCAAGATTAGTCCATGTAACATACTCACATGAGCATGTTACATCCAAACGGCATGCTACCATGAGCACATCCAAATAAACTAGTATAAGCGTATCGAGAAACACATTAGCACACATGCACATCACCCTATGACATTATGCTAATTCACTTTGCAATGCCAATTTTAATATAAACCAATTTTTCATCACACATGATCTCACAACCCCCCCTTGATGAAAACATTGGCAACGCCATATAAACATTGAACATTGGCAATTAAATTCTGTAAGTGTTTTTTAATCAAAAGCAAAGGAAAAGATCATCACAAAAGATCCAAAATTCTCCCCCTTTCTTCAAAAGAAAAGTCTCCCCTTGTAAGAAACAAAGAAGAAAGCAAAAGAAAATCTCCTATATGTGAGTATGCAATGCGTGTGCAATGTGGAAAACTCTCCCCCTTTGACAATGGATTCATCAAGAACACAAAAGAGAAGATATTTCTGTCATTATTCAGATTTATATTTTTATAATGAGCATCACAGATTATTCATATATGTAAAAAATACTCATCCATGCCATGCTTAGAAATAGTTGCAGCATCACATCCATACATATACAATGTAACTTTCAGCACAACTAAAAATCAAGTGCAATTAAAAATTTGTTTCATGACATGGTCTCCCTTTCTCAACTACTTCAATACTTGAAAAACCTTAATTTATGCACTTCAATGGTGCTTGAAAAACTGATTTTCAAATTATTGCAACAAAAATAAATTGCAAAGAATTATATGCACCATCAGCTTTACTTCTCAACCAAGTCAAGCCTATGTCACATTGACAGTCAGAAGCTTAAGAGCAAGGTTTCAGTCATACACAACTCCTTCCAAGTTCATATCAAGGTGCAATGATAAGCAATCTCGTTAAGAAGAAGTGCGATAATGCATATTTCCTTGATCTTTCTCATATCATTTTTTCATATCATATAATTCTAAGATTTCAGAATTGGCACTTTTAAATCAAGATCAAAATAGTCAAGGAAGTTCAACCATGGCAAGATTTAATTCAAGTTCTCATTCTATTTTCATAGTCATGCCAAAGACTACACCATGCATGCACTGCAATATTCTAGAGCATAAGCATGGCTTCAAATGTCATATATGAATAAGGGCCTGTTTAGATTGGAAAGTAAGTTTGCGAAAGAAAGTTTCCAATTCTAAATCGAAGATTAGGAGGATTAAACATGATCTAATTATAAAACTAAATACACGGATGGACGGAAAATCGCGAGACGAATCTATTAAGCCTAATTAATCCATCATTAGAGATTGTTTACTGTAGCATGACATTGTCTAATCATGGCCTAATTAGGCTCATTAGATTCGTCTCGCAAAGTTACCGGGGGTTATGGAATGGGTTTTGTCATTAACACACGTTTAATACTCCATGCATGTAAGATTCCCTTTGATGAATAGTGAAGTTTCAAAGTTTCGAAAGTTTCTGTGGGAACTAAACAGGCCCTAAATTATAATGCTCACTTTTTTTACAACGATCAGAATGTTATTTTATCAAAACTGAAACTCACCATATTAAAATCCAAGGAGTCACAAAACTCCCCCTCAAAACATCCATATCACAAAAACGAACTCATGTTCTCAAGAACCCAAAGCTCCCCCTCAAATGAATAATCAATGAATCAAGAGAGACATAGTGAGACACATGTGTTTTGAGTTATCTTGGTATATTTCAGCTAAGCACATGCATATTTTGATGATCACATACTAAGCTAGAAAAGGCATGATATGATATATAACATGATGAGGACATCGCCATGCTAGACATAAACGTGTCGTGGTCTTCCCCAAGTTGCAATTCATCCCCAACTCAGCTGCCACGTTCGTCTCGGATTCAGCTGACACCCCTGCACGGTTTCGGCGATATCTCCTTCATGCGACATCGAAGTAAGGCAATCTTTGATGCATTGGAAAGGGGACGACGATGCCGTCATTTTGGTTCTGGTCCCAGCTCCAGATCATTCATGGATCATTCTGTGTGACCACGACAAAATACTGCATCACCTTTTTGGGCCATGTCGGGCCTTAAGCCCAGGTTGTGGGCGCCTCCCCTGGCCGCCCCCAACCCTAGCTCGCCCCTTGAGGGTATTAAACTCAGCAGCCACCGCCACTTTAGATTTGGGTTTTGTTTAGTCAAGTTTTCGAAGTCAAAACTGTGATAGATTCATTATAACTATGGTGACAAGTCCGTTTACAGTGATCCAAGGCTCCCGTTCTTGTTCTACAACCCTGTGGCAATTAGTCCTTTGTTGATCAGAGCATGAACACCATTGTTTTCGCTTCATACAGATCTGCAATTTTAGATTGCGTGTTTCACTTTCTTGCTTGTGTTCTTCGATTCGCTTGCAGGGAAAAGCCTTCTCGGCGAGGTCAATCAAGTTGTGCTTGGTTGATAACCAATGGAGCAGTGGTGTAACGGTTGCAGGGTTCGAATCATGTCTGATTTGAAGCCGGATCGCCAACGTCGAGTTCTCCACCAATCGAACTTATCATCTACCTCTCGGAAGATTGGCCAGCCCCTTATCATAACATGATCGAACTTGCCAAGAGATAAATATGAGAATATAAAAAAATATCTCATCTCAGACCACAAATGGACATAACTGATTGTAAAAGGTATGAGTATAATTAGCTCACGAAGTAGTTGCCACAAATGCCTCTTGAAAACCATCTCAAAGGTATAGAGAACCATCCAAGTCTTGATCACATCCAAAAGACCAAGATACACTTAGGTCTTGTTCTCCATCATGAATCTGAAATACCTACATAGAGCTAGAAAATGTCGAGGCCTTGGTACTGGGGTTAGTAATAAAATATTTAGGAATCCAGTACTTAGACACACGACTAAAATCAGTAGGTAAAACATGAGTATTTTTATGATAAAAATCAGATTTGGCATTACTCATGTTTCTAGCAATAAAAGGTGTTTGCTTCACCCTATGCACAAAGTCAGATTGCAAAGCCTCACGAGGAACAAAATGTGCACTTCTGAAATTAGACTTAGCCTTTGCTCTTTCTTTTCTTTGTTGTTTAACTAGTCTAAAGCAAAACTCTATCTTATGACCATCTCTACCACAATGAGTGCACGTATACTTAACCTTAGGTTTAACTTGAGAAGTAGATGTTGCACTTGCATTCATTGTGCTAGTAGATGACATAATTCCAGCAGATTTAAAAACTATCTTTTTAGGCTCATCACGAATTTCAAACTTTCCACTACCAAGAGACTTAACAATAGTAGGAGCATTAAGTATAGAAAGAGCTGTCTTTGGTCTGGTGGTGACATCAACAAAAGAGGTGGTCATTTAGTAGCTTGGACTGATGCCTGTCGTAGCAAAGAGGAAGGTGGCCTTGGAATCATTAATCTGAGAACCCAAAACACAGCTCTCCTCCTGAAATATCTGCATAAATTCTACAACAAACTGAATCTGCCTTGGGTTCAATTAACTTGGTCATGCCTGTATAAAAATGGTGCACCTCCCCATGCTAGGAAAAATGTGGGTTCTTTTTGGTGGAGAGATATCATGTCCCTAGCCCCACATTTTTTGATGATAGCCACTTGCACTGCTCACAAAGGGGATTCTGTTCTGTTATGGGATGACTTGTGGTGTCAGTATGTGCTTAAGTGGAAATTTCCTCAGCTATATTCATTTGCTCATAAATCAAATATATCACTTCAGAAATTTGCAAGGGACAGCAATGATTCTCTTTTCTGGCAGCCCTTGTCTCTGCAGGCATCTCAACAACTGGATGAACTGAATACTCTTCTTCAGCAACTGAACTTGAGCTCTGATCAGAAGGATGAATGGTCTTACATTTGGGGTTCTAATGTTTTCACAAGCAAGAAAGCCTACTCCTACTTGCATGGCAGTATACCTGCATCCCCTCTCTTTGCTTGGATGTGGAAATCTAGAGCTCAAAACAAGCACAAATTTTTCTTCTGGCTCCTCTTGAAGGACAGGCTCAACACCAGGAATCTTTTGAGAAGGAAAACAATGCATTTGCCTTGCTATAACTGTGTACTCTGTGTCGAAGGTCTGGAGGAAGACATTGATCACTTGTTCTTTAACTGCCCATTCAGTCAAGCATGTTGGATCTTCCTGGACGTCCATTGGGACATTTCTCTACCTCCTTATGACATGTTCCTGAAGTCTAGACGGTTATTTGGATCAGTTATTTTTCGAGAAGTGGTTATTGTTGCTTCCTGGTCCATTTGGTGTCATAGAAACAGTATCATTTTTGATGGTGGACATTTATCTTTTGCTCGCTGGCGTTCACACTTTGAACAAGAGATGAGGCTGGTCTCCCTTAGGGCTAAACCAGATGTGAGTATGAAAATAGACAATTGGCTGAGCAGTCTCTTATGATTTTCCCTCTTTTTTATTTTGGGTCTGAGACCTTGTAACCTGTACATACATTCCTTTATATATATTTAAAAAAAAGGTAGGGGCCTCCCCTGCCGGTTTCGGTCAAAAAAAAATAGTAGGAGCATTATTCTTGGAATGAGCATAAGGATTAAAGCCAAAGCCAGGTTTATGTTTCATTGAGTTTGTCTTTTGTTCCAAAATTTGATTCAAAGCTTTAGTTCCCATCTTATTTTGCAAATATTCAATGCGTTTTAAAGGGTGGAACAATTTTCACAAGCACTAGACATGTGTTTCTTTTGATTACGACAATTAGAGCAAGAAAGAACCTCATGTATAAAAAAAATCATTTTTTAACTGATCAACTCTTGCATAAGCATCTTTCAATTTTAATTCAAGAACATTGCATTTATGACAAGAAGCTGATACATCAGTTACACAAACATGCTTATCATTTTTCTCCTTTTCTACCTTAAGTTGCTCTAAAGTAGAGCATGCACATCTCTTAGAGAAATAAATTCAGCATAGACTGAGTCACAATATTTGCATGAATCATCAACAGGAATCAATATTTTAAGCCTATCAATTTCAGCATATAAAGATTCAATTAAAATATCATGTTTTTTAATCTTTATATTTCTCTTCTCTAATAAAGTACTAAGTTTTTCAACAGCATTAGCTAAATCATTATAAGATGGTTCTACCTCATTTTCGCTTTGGCTATCGACATCGCTGTTGGAGAAGCTCTTGCTACTTGCCATTAGACACAATCTAGTCAAATCGTGCATCTTCTTCTTACTTTTGTTTGTTGTATCTACATCACTGCTCTCAGAATCAACATCGCTCAAATTTACTTTCTCAAGTGCAGCAAGAACATGATTCACAACCTTGCTATTTAGAAATCCCTTCTTTTTCTTCTTGCTCTTCAGTGTGCTCTTCTTCTTGTCATCATCGCTGCTTTCATCTTCAGATTCTTCATCCCTTGATATCCTTGCTAGAAACTTTGGGCATTTAGGACAAATATATTTGAGCGAGCCACATCCAAAACATCTTTGAGGACCAAAGTTCCCTCTCTTTTTGGATCTCACATTCTGCAAGGCTTTGGTAAATCGAGAAGAGAGGAGTACCAAATCATCTTCCAAGAGTTGTTCTAG
The DNA here is from genome assembly GCA_004135705.1 of Alloteropsis semialata. Lineage (NCBI taxonomy): Eukaryota > Viridiplantae > Streptophyta > Magnoliopsida > Poales > Poaceae > Alloteropsis > Alloteropsis semialata. The sequence continues at coordinate 21,599,692 of CM014270.1, read as the reverse complement.
CTGTTCATCGGTTAGTGAAGACAAAGAAGATAAAGAATATCTAGTAGAAGAATTATCATTATGAATTTTGCTAGACTGAGATGTTAAAGCACTTGATTTGGAACCATTCATCCTAGCAAGCACATCTAATTCATTAGTTTTCAATTTAGAATAAAGCACATCCAAAGTAAGCGTACTCATGACAGTAGATTCTCTAATAGATGTAACTTTTATATCCCAAATAGACATATCTAATGCTCCAAGTAATTGACATGCATTTTCAGCATCAGTATAAGTAACATTAACAGCATGAAGATTATTAAGAATTTATTAAATCATGCAAATAAATCATCAAGTGATTCACCAGGTTTCATCTCAAAGCGTATATACTCTTTTTTTTAAACATATCTTGACGCACCTCTTTTATTGTGTTTGAACTTTCATGATAATCACATAGAGCTTACCTCATATGCAGATTTGTGATGGATCACACGGTTGAAATCACTTCTTCCTAGACCTTGGATGATCAAGTTTCTTGCCTTGCTATTGTTCTCCACATTTGCTCGATTAGCGTCGTTGATTACACCAGACACTGCAAAAGGAGTAGCCACCTTCTCCCAAATCAGCGAGCCCTGCACTTGAATATAAGCCTCCATCTTCGCTTTCCAGAACTAAAAATCAACATCATCAAAAACACACGGTTTTGTGGAATACCTATCCATTGCTAATAATTCTAATCACCAGTTAAGATCAATTAGAATAAAAACAAGCTCTGATACCACTTGTAGGATCGAAGCCCTCTAATATCAGCTATCAGAGGGGGGGGTGAATGATAGCATAAACTGCAGCGGAGACTTTTTCACCCTAAAAACAGATTCTGATTCTCCACTAAAACATGTGTCGTTCCTAGATAGTAACTCCTAAAATTGTTAAACTTTGCCAAAAACACAGGCTATGAAAATATGCAACGAACCCAACAGGAACCGCATCAATCGGAGGTCTACAACTCAAGATATTAATAAAACAAACAGATCCTGTCAGATGGTGTCGCGAATAGGTTAAACCCTAATTTTGAGATTAAACAAAATATATTTAGGGCAAACCAATCAAACTTCTCAGATCAATATATAACTTGCTGCCCTAGCATGGTTTTGGATGGACCAAATCAATTCTAATCACGTTGATCAATGAATCGATCTAAAACCAAAGCCGTAAACATGAACGAGCATGCAAAACAATGATCGAAGAAGGGAGGCTGAGATTACCAACACATCAATTAGCAAACCTTGATCTTTATTGCATAGATGTATTCAAAAGATGCCAACACATGCATCCATACAAATACAAAGATCTCCATGAGATCCAAAACCCTAGACTCCACTAGAAAAAACAGAAATGGCGCCGCCCGTGCCTCGCGTCGTCGCCGTCTGTCGAAAAACCTCGGGGGCTCTTCGGTCTCCTTTTATGTTTGCCGACTCCAACACATATTGCCAGGCCCACTTCTTTTCCTTTTGCTACGCTGCACACCAGCAGCAACTCGTGTCCTACGTGCCTTGCCGGCCAAAACAAGTCAGGAAACAAAGTCCTGCTCATGCACGTACATGCATGCAACTTGAGGCCATGCACATGCACATTCCCCTTATTAATTTAGCAACAAGCTAATTAACTAGCCTAAACATTCGTGCATGCATCACACACATGCACACGTACGTCTAGACATCCACTCGTCTAACCACGCACGTCACCAATCAGAACGCTGGCAGTTCCGTTTCGATCAACATCATCCGTCGACATCGAGACATGCTCGCGCATCGACAAGTCCTCACGTGCACCGTTCTTTAGCCCATACGTCCCGCGTGACATTCTTGACCAATAGGACCACAGTTTCTCCCTGAGCTTAGCCCCAAAACCTCAGTTTCTTTTGAACCTTGTTCCAGTCCATCACCGACCATGTTCCGCCTCAAGCAACACCTACACATGAACAAACACACATCTATGTACGAGCACAAGTCCACAACTTGACTAAAGATCAGTCCATGCAACATACTCACATGAGCATGTTACATCCAAACGGCATGCTACCATGAGCACATCCAAACACGCTAGTACAAATGTATCGAGAAACACATTAGCACACATGCACATCACCCTATGCCATTATGCTAATTCACTTTGCAATGCCAATTTCAATATAAACCAATTTTTCATCACACATGATCTTACAATTCTTTCTTTGAGGAAGAAGGCATCAGCAGGTCCAGGAAGGTGTTGATCAGTTGATGGCTCGCCGAAGGCCTAGTTGCCCAGAGATCCAGAGGTGCAGACTGTTGATGCCTTTCATGGTCAACACACTGAATTGCGCTAGCTCGCGCGGATCTACAACGGATCAGTCAACTGCAGCAGGCCGAGCAAAACCGGTACCATCGGTTTTGGATTTCGATTCCACCGGTTCTTCGGGGCTTGCTGCATGAACCTAAGATCGCCGGCCCGGGCGGGACCCCGTCAGGGCAGGCGCGCCTAGGGTTGCTCTGAGGTCGGCAAGACCACTCAGAACGCCGTCAATGCCGTAGAGACGAAGCACGAACAGAAATTAGGGTTGGAAAAGCTAGGGTTTGGAGATGACAAAAAAGTAAAGGTATATTGATTTGATCGATTGGATAAACCTCAATCGGTCGCAACCCTTTATATTTATAGGGTGGGGAGGTCTTGCCCCGCAAGGAAAGTTCTAAAACAACTCAGATCTACAAAAAGAGTCCAAACCTAATGGGACTCGGGGAAAACCGGTGCCACCGGTTGCCAAATCCGGTGCCACCGGATTTGGATGCCAGATAGGCAACAGGCGACTGAATTCGGTTCCACCGGTTCTAGAATCTGGTGCCACTGGTTTTACTGACAGAACCATCTTGTGCCATTTTTGATCGCCAACATATGCCCCCCTGTTTTTTGGTAAAGCTTGCGTACCAGAAAACACTTAGCACAAGAAAATACTCCTAAGGGCGATGTTTAAACAAAATCCATCGGCCTTTTTATTCTAAGGGCGATATTAATGCTATCGGCCATATAAATCAAGCTTCCTGCCAAACACTCGAATAATACTTCTTCAAACACCTTCTATTGAGAGCACTTGGCAGCCGCTGACCTTGTAAAGTCTCCACCATAAAAGAATTACCGAAGATCACTTTAATCACCTTGTATGGACCTTCCCAACTTGGAGACCATTTACCAAACTTGTTGCTCTTCGATCCTATAGGCAGAATTGTCTTCTAAACCAGATCACCAACCTGAAAAGACTTCGATTTTACCTTCTTGTTGTAAGCCTTAGCAACCCGAATCTTATCCTTTTCAATTTCCTTTAAAGCCTTTAATCGCTTGTCAGTTACCTCATCAACATTGTCCATCATCAAGTCATGATAATCAACAGCATTAAGATCATTTTGTTTAGCCAACCGATAAGCATTTAAATTCACTTCAACAGGCAAAACAGCTTGCTGGCCATACACAAGCTCAAAAGGAGTAACCTTAGTAGTACCATGTCTAGATATACGATGAGCCCATAAAGCTTCAGATAAAACCTCATGCCACCTCCTAGGATTCTCCTCTTTTTTAATAAGCTTAATCAAAATCTTATTACTAGACTCGGCCTGACCATTAGCCTGAGCATAGTATGGAGATGAATTGAGCAATTTAATAACATACATATCAACAAACTCACAAACCTCCTTTGATATAAATGAAGTACCTTGATCAGTAGTCAAAGTTTGTGGAATGCCAAATCTATGGATAATATGCTCAGTAATAAACTCAATTACCTCCCGATGTGTCATGTTCTTCAAAGGTACAGCTTCGGTCCACTTTGTAAAATAATCAGTAGCCACTAACACGAAGCGATGTCCCTTTGATGAAGGAGGATGAATCTGCCCAACAAAATCCAATCCCATCCTCGAAAAGGCCAAGGTTTGATAATAGGATGTAATAAAGCTGCTGGAACCATCTGAATATTTCCAAACCTTTGGCACTCCTCACAACCTTTGTAGTATCGAAAACAATCAGCTATCATATTAGGCCAATAAAAACAAGCTCTTCTCAGAGCCACTTCATCTTAGGAGCCGATTGATGTGTACCACAAATTCCTTCATGAACTTCACCCATTGAAACTTTAGCTTGATCAGAATCCAAACATTTTAACAATAAATCCTCAGTTGTCCGACGATACAACTTACCATCAACCAAAATAAATTTAAACACCCACCGTCGGACTTTTCTATCAACTTTATTATTATGATTCTGCAAATATTCAATAATGGGTATTCTCCAATCAGCAACTTCGTCCTTATTAATTTTGGATTGCTCATTGGCCGAAGTGCTACTATCAGCGGATAAACCGGTGCCACCGGTTTCAGATTCTGGTGCCACCAGTTTCTCCTGGGCAGAGAACTCGGCTATGCAAAGCGTTAGCTTTCTTTCATGAAAATTCTTTTTCTGAATATCATAGCCAGATGCTTGCTGAGCCAAAGCATTTGCCCTTGGATTCTCATCTCTTGAAACATGATAAATAGAGAATTCATCAAATTGAGCAATCATGTCTAAGCATTTATCAAGATATGCATTTAAAAATCCATCGAAGTATTGGTACACCTTATTAACTTGCTGTACAACCAGCAAAGAATCACCAAATGCCTCTACATGTTTCACTCCTATGTCATGCAAAATCTCTAGCCCGAACAATAAAGCTTCATATTCGGCTTGATTATTGGTACAATCATTTTCTAATCAGTGAAAAGCCTCAAATTCAGCACCACTTGGTGATATAAAAACAATACCAATGCCACAACCACTCTTACAAACCGATCCATCAAAATACAACTTTCATGGAGTAAAAGTAATATAACCGATATCTAAATCATCATCATTAATGCTATGCTCAACAATAAAATCAGCAACAATTTGGCCTTTCATAGATTTCAAAGGTTCACAAGCCAAATCATATTCAATGAGAGCATATGCCCATTTACCAATTCTCCCACTTAAAATTGGTCTATGCAACATATATTTAATGATATCGGTTTGACAAGCCACTATGCAAGTATTGGATAACGAATAATGCCTCATCTTGGTACAAACATAATATAATGATAAGCAAAGCTTTTCAATAAATATATACCTCGTTTTGGCATCCAAAAGTCGATGACTTGTATAAGTAATAATATGTTCCTTTCCTTCGGTTTCTTGAGTCAAAACAGCCCCAATTACTTGATCTTTAGCAGCCACATATAATTTGAATGGAAATCCTCTCCTAGAAGCTTTCATGACCGGCGGCGAAGACAAGTAATATTTAATATTCTCAAATGCTTCTTGCTGTTTTGCCCCCCAAGTAAATTCGGCTTCATCTTTTAACCGAAGAATAGGAGTAAAAGCATTGACTTTCCCAGACAAGTTGCAAATAAATCTTCTCAAATAATTCACCTTGCCTAGGAATTTCTGCAAATCTTTCTTGCATGTAGGAGCTTTAATCTTCTTAATAATATCAATTTTCTTAGGATCTATCTCTATGCCATTTTCATGAATAATAAAGCCTAGAAACTTTCCAGCCGACACACCAAATGCACATTTAAGTGGGTTCATCTTTAATCCATATCGACGCATTCTCTCAAAAGCAAGCCCTAAATCAGCCAAATGAGATTTTAAACCAGCCGATTTAACAACAATATCATCGATATAAACCTCTATGATTAAGCCAAGCAAATCATGAAAAATTAAATTCATAGCCCTTTGGTAAGTAGCACCAGCATTTTTTAAACCAAAGGCCATGACTACCCACTCAAACAAACCAACAAAACCTGGACATATGAAAGCCGTTTTGGATATATCCTCTTCGGCCATGAATATTTGATTGTAACCAGCATTACCATCAAGAAAACTAATAACTTTATGTCCAAAAGCATCATTAATAAGCATGTCGGCTATAGGCATAGGATATTCATCTTTAGGAGCAGCTCTATTAAGATTTCTAAAATCAATGCAAACTCTGAGCTTACCAGAATCCTTTTTCTCAACCAGCACAATATTAGATAATCATTCAGCATAACGACAAGGCCTAATAAAATTTTCATCCAACAACCGATTAATTTCTTCTTTAATTCGGTCATACATATTAGGATTGAAACGCCTAGTAGTTTGTTTAAAAGGCCTAAAACCAGGTTTAATAGGCAGCCGATGTTCAACTAACTCATGGCTTAAACCAGGCATCTCTTGATAATTCATGCAAAACAATCAACATACTCTTTCAACAGCTCGATTAATTCAGCTTTATAATCAGCTTTCAAATTTCTATTTACAAACGTCGGCCTAGGTACAGTGCCATCACCAATATCAATTTCCTCTAAAGGATCAGCCTACGTAAAGCCTTGTCCTAATTTACTCATGTCATCAAAGTCTTCAAGGGCCTCACACATATCGTTCTTTTGTGCCCGATAGTGTTCATGTCTCTGCTGCAACCATTCTGAATTATTCATTGATTCACAACAAATGGTTTAGCCGATACTCAACCGGCTTTAGAACAGCAGGCATAAAGCCATCTCTAGTACAGCTGATCATCTCATAATCAGAAAGATCTAAACCTGTCAAGCACTTAACATGATCATGCATAGACATGGTAGAACTATCAACCACAACAACACAAACCGATGTATCTCCATGGACAATCTCAATGTCTTCATAAACCCATTGAATAAGAAACTGATGCAAACAAGAAGGCACACATCTATTTGCATGAATCCAATCACGACCCAATATCAAACTGAAATTACCTTGGGCCTCAGCGACCAAGAAAGCAGTAGCCAATGTCTTGCTCCCAATGGTGAGCTCCATAGAAGCAACACCCTTAGCACTCGTAGGCTTGCCTCCTCCCACACCACAGACAATCATGTTGGTCTTGATCAGCTCATCATCTAATCCACCAAGCTTCTTGAATATAGAATAAGGCATCAAATTAACAATTGCCCTAGTATCAACGAGCATCCTTGAAACTGGCTTCCCATTGATATGACCCTTCATGTACAACGTTTTTAAATGATTTTCAAAATCCTTTGGCCTTTTAAATATAGCTTCTTTTGGGCCAAAGTCTAGATGAGCCATCTCTTCCTTCGGAATGACATAATAATTTGAAGAAAGATGCACCACATTAGCATTCACATTCATACGATCAGGAGATGAATCATAATCAACAAGCTGTTCATCGTCCACAACCTGGAAACCTAATGGCAATCTCTGATCAAATGTAGAAGTAACAGAAACCTCAGAAACAACAGAAGACGGTCCTAGATCAGCAGAAACCGGTACCACCGGATCCAAAACCGGTGCCACCGGTTTTGGCACAACATCTGGCACCGCGGGGGCTAAAACCGGTTCCACCGGTTTAGAATCCGGTGCCACCAGATTTGTCTCTGGAACTTCAGTTTTCTTCCACCCTTTGCCTGGAGGAATCATGGGCCTGTATTTGTTGAAGTGCTCCTCCCTCTGCTTCTCCAGCTCCTTCTCCTTCTGTTCTTGAAAACGAAGTCGCTGCAACTTCCTCTTTTGCATGCGTGTCAAACCTGGAGGACACCATCTAGGCATAGAGTATTTAGTTTAATCAATTTCAACCTTCTTACCCACATCAGGTTCTGCAGCAACATCCTTCTGGACTGATGGTTTAGCTTCATCACCAATTATCATTGGCATCTTGTCATCGTCCTTTAAATTCACTTGGAAGTCACCAATCTGAATCACATCAGCAGCTGTAATCCTTTCTTGGTCGACACCCATCTTCTGGACAACTTCCTCCACCTTCTTAGGCTGATAAACTTGCTTGGGAGGTGATGCCCACTTTTCCTGAGGAAACCGGTTCCACCGGTTTTGAGAATCGGTGCCACCGGTTTTGGGTGGCACATCCCAACCTGATCGACGAGGAGCCAAACAGTTATCCACCGACCTCTCATGAGCTGGTACTCTGTCATTACCCCATCCTGGATGAAAAGGACGATACTGCATAGGGTAATAAGGCATGTGCATCCCATTGCAATCCGACGCCGAATATGGAGAATTATAATATGGAGGCATTCACGGCATGGTTTGATATTGATTTTGTTGGGGATAAAAGCTAGCACCATCACCCTTCTGCCTGTTATTTGCCCTCAGAGGCGAAATTGGCTTTTCTTGACGCATAGGTGATCTCTTTCTCTTTTTTGCCGGCCAATCCTCACCAACTGGCCTTTGATTAGCATATTTGAAAAATAACTGGTCAAAGGTCGGTTTTGGTTTTGCAACTTTACCCTGATCCTTGGCCACATTGATTTTCCAGGTTCCAATCTCAGGACGCTTAGGCTATAGCATTTTTGGGCGCCCCTGACCAAAATCGGTAGTACCGGTTTCAGAAACTGGTGGCACCGGTGTTTCCTGTGCAGCAGGCTCAACCGGTGCTCTGGATGTTCCTTGCCCCCCTAGATCCGTGATTCTTGCAGTGATCTTGAAAGTCTCTCTGCCATTGGGGTCTTCTCACACACCACTTCCCTGACAATTGATTTTCCATTCAAATTTTCAGGCTTTGGCTTCTCATCACCCACAACAATATTTTTTCCTTTAGTTGATTCGACTTGATGTGGCCGAACCATAACTTTAGGAGGTTGCATCTCAAGGGTGTTGACAGGGAAAGGTGCTTTGTCCACCTGCATCTCATGTAATGTCAAACATCCTTCATTCAAGGCCGATTGCACCTGTCGACAGAAAACATTGCAATCATTAGTAGCATGCGAAAAAGAATTATATAATTTGCAATATACCAGCCTCTTAAGCTCTTCAGGTGAAGGAATAGCATGAGACATTTTAATGTTCCCATTCTTTAATAATTCATCAAAGATACGATCGCACTTCTTCTTGCCGATTCTTTTGAATTGGCTTAAGGGATGGACATGTGTACGATTTATTCTTAGAAGGCCACACAATTTCAGCAATATACACATCTTCATCATCGTCCGAACTACTAGAACCATAAGTAACAACATGCACATTAGAACGATGAGTCTTATATGTATCTTTTGCATTTTTAATTTGGTTTTCAATAGCTAAAGCCCTTACTTGCACTTGATTAACTGAAAAATGTTCAAAGCCTTCTATCTTTTCTCTAATAAAGGATCTCAAACCATTAAAAGCAACATCAGCTAGATCCCTTTCAAAAAGTGACAAATTAAAGCATCGGTTTCTAGTTTCTTTGAATCGTCTAAAATAATCTGTAACCAATTCATCTCTTTGTTGCTTAACTGATGTCAAATCTGTCAATTTTAATTGACTACTCCCACTATAAAAATGATCATGAAATTTCTGCTCTAATTGATTCCATGAATTAATTGAGACAGGAGTTAATGAAGAAAACCAAGAGAAAGCAGTTCCAGTCAATGATAATGAAAACAAGCGAACTTTCAAAGCATCACTAGAACTAGCCTCTCCTAGTTGAGCAATATATTGGCTAACTATTCCCAAGTGGTCTTGCTATCATCACTATTAAATTTTACAAAATCAGGAACACGCCAATTATTAGGATAAACTACAGCATCAAAATTAGCAGAGTATGGTTTCTGATATAATCTAGAATTACCCATATCAATACCAAGTTTATCCTGCATCATACTAGCTAACTCATCCTTCATTTTATAAAATTTAGCATATAAATTTGAACGAGCTAGATCAGATTGCCCTGTGGCTGTACTTTGAACTTGAACAACATGAGGCATGCGATTAGGACTTTGCCGCAAAAACTGATCATATACATCATTAGGAACCCCACTGGAATTAATGTTTTGATTAGGTATGGGGGGTGATGTGTATGCACGAGTTCCAATATAAGCAGATCCATTAACTACCTCTGTATTTCGGTTAGGGACTACAAAAAGAGGAGCTGTAGTGGGCGGCACTGACTGTTGCACAGCCTGGGTGACAAAACCAGTGCCACCGGTTTCTAGAATCGGTGTCACCGGTTTCTAGAATCGGTGTCACCAGTTTCTTGAATTGGTGTCACCAGTTTCACCGTGGTTGGTGAAACGTGTGGCGGCGGCGGTATTTGTCCTGGATAAAAATTAGTCGGCATACCATATAAAGGATTTTCAGGTGGTTTTCCTGGTGTAGCTGACAAATTCGCATGCATGTTCTCATGTTGCATAGGTGGTAAATTTTGTACAAAACTAGAAGATTCTACCAACCTATCAATTTTATTCATTCTGTCCACAAGCGTGCCTACTAATTCATCGGTATGTAAAAGTGCAGCACTAAGATCTTCATTAGACTTAGGAACAGAAGGTTCAGGTGGGTATACAGTTACCGGAGGTAATTCTTCCATCTTTTGATCTTTCATCATGAACGCCGGAATCATAAACTCGTGAGTTCTTATCACCTTGCCATGGCGATCCTTCTTCAGCCCCATCAAGAATTGACTCTTGAAGAATTCTTGGGCTGCTTCAAATCTTTGATGCTCCTCATCACCGATCTCCTCAATGGAGGGCACGATGATGTTGTCCTCGTCGAGTTCTGCAGTAGATCCCATGTGGCTAGGGTTTGATAAATCGGTTATTAAAACCAGGATTTCCAAAGTCTCCAGCGGAGTCGCCAAAAATGTGTTGACGCCTTTCATGATCAACACACTGAATTGCGCTAGCTCGCGCGGATCCGCAACGGATCAGTCAACTGCAGCAGGCCAAGCAAAACCGGTACCACCGGTTTTGGATTCCGGTTCCATCAGTTCTTCGGGGCTTGCTGCGTGAACCTAAGATCGCCGGCCCGGGAGGGATCCCATCAGCGCAGGCGCGCCTAGGGTTGCTCTGAGGTCGGCAAGGCCACTCAGAACGCCGTCAACGCCGTAGAGACGAAGCACGAACAGAAATTAGGGTTGGAAAAGCTAGGGTTTGAAGATGACAAAAAAGTAAAGGTATATTGATTTGATCGATTGGATAAACCCTCAATCGGCCGCAACCCTTTATATTTATAAGGTGGGGAGGCCTTGCCCCACAAGGAAAGTTCTAAAACAACTCAGATCTACAAAAAGAGTTCAAACCTAATGGGACTTGGGGAAAACTGGTGTCACAGGTTTCCAAATCTGGTGCCACCGGATTTGGTTGCTAGATAGGCAACAGGCGACTGAATTCGGTTCCACCGGTTCTAGAATCCGGTGCCACCGGTATTACTGACAGAACCATCCTATGCCATTTTTGATCGCCAACACAGACCATGAAAGAAGCTTGTGAACTCTGCTTCAATGACCTTGTCTTTCGGGACTTTCTTAGCCCAGTTACACCAGCTGGTGGTAGTGTTACTGTTACTGGCCTCAAGATCAAGAGCTGCCACTCAGGGAGTTCATCATCAACATCACCGAGAGCTAGAACTTTGTGTCCGTCGCTCTACCGATCGATTCAATTGTTGACGGTCCTTAACCTCATATTTTGACCATCAGTTTTTCGAAATAAATGGAGCATATACAAGGCACAATAGATTTTTTATTTCCATTAATAAAGTTCCACAAGCTTTGGAGCATTTGAATGCAGGGACCATATTTGCCACAAAAGATGGGACAAAAAGGAGCCAGAGTGGGTTTGGCTAAACCCACCCAGTTTAGCCAACCCTGGGCTGGGTCCCTAACCAGGCTCAATCTAGGTCATGTGCGAGGAAACACACCGAGGTCAAGTTCTAGGTGTTGGATTTGTGTCGCTTGAATCCTAGAGACTAAGTGAGCCTTACTTGGATCCCTGGACCAACTTATCCATGTAAGAAAGCACAACATACTTGTCAACCGCCGTGGAGCTGACATTCTCGACTTCCACAACCAAAGGCGGTGCATCAGAAGGCTGTGAGCAGGATGTGAAGGGATATGGGGAGGCTACGCTAGCACAAAACAAAAATGTTTACCCCATAAACTAGGAACTACTGCTGTTATAGATCACGAAATTACCACTAGACGTGCAGATACAGAAGAAACGTATCGATTAAGACGAAGCGCGTCGGAGCAGTGCCGTGCAGTTGCCTACGTCCTTCTCTTGCGGCTCATCCATGTGCTCCAGATGCAGCACCTCCGAGGTATCCACACGTACAGGGAGGAAGCCTCACGCCCCGGACTGCTAGGTCCGCAGGAGCAACGAAGGCGCGGGCGTGGGAGGCGCGACTGCTGGGCGAATTAGGGTTAGCCCTAAGCCACGCCCCCACCCCTCATTATATAGGCGTCCCTAACAGGCCTCTAGGTCCGAGACCCATTAGAACTCCTAAACCTGGTCCAATTCAGATCCTATCCGAATTAGGCTTCCAGCCCCTTAAATGTGCGACCCTATGGGTTCACGTATACATAGACATGGCCCGAGTACTCCTACTTGGCCCAATAGTTAACAGTGGCCTCTAGTAAGACGTGTCAACTCCTATGCACACGTAAAGATCATATCAGACGAACCATCACAATGTCACGTACATGCTATTCCCTTTGCCTCATGATATTTGGTCTAGCTCCAAGCTGACTTCTCTTTCTCGATACTGTGATTTGGGATCCTTTAGTAGGTTAACATTTAACCCAAGCACAGCCATGCATTTCTTGATCTGATCACTCGAGGGGCCCAGAGATATATCTCTCAAGCAGAGAGGGGCAAATCCCATCTTGACTGACCATGACTTATAACATGTTTCCTGACAAGCCCGAAAGCCACCTTTGTAACTACCCAGTTACGGAGTAGCGTTTGATAGCCCCTAAGCAAGTCATTTCACATCTTAAGTCCAGCGACACTCTCAGGTCTAAGGACATAGCGTACACATTGTGTAAAGAGAGAACTACGTTACAATTTCTCATGTTGGGTTGGTCCAGCCTCATGTCATACATGCGCCCACATTATTAGTTTGACATCTCCATGTCCATGACTTGTGAAACATAGTCATCAACTAATACGTGTGCTAGTCATCAACTTCGACTAGGGACAACTTTAGAATAACCATGCAAGTAAAAGAGTTTCACAAACAATTCACATAATTGCCAATCAATACAAGTTTGCTATTCATGGATATTCAATAAACAAATAATATATCATGGATACAACGAAATATGATCATCTCTATGATTACCTCTAGGGCATATTTCTAACAGTCTCCCACTTGCACTAGAGTAAATCTAGAAGATATCTAATACCCATAGCTCTTATGTGCGCCTCATGCTTAGGCTGTGGAAGAGGCTTTGTCAAAGGATCTGCAACATTCAAATCCGTGTGTATTTTGCATATCTTGATCTCACCCCATCTAACAAACTCTTGAATGAGATCAAATTTTCGTAGTACATGTTTATTCTTCTGGTGATTCCTCGGCTCCTTAGCTTGCGCAATTGCCCCATTGTTGTCACGGTAGAGATTCAATGGGCTAGACGCATTTGGAAACACACCAAGCTCAATGAGGAACTTCCTCATCCAAACACCTTCCTTTGCAGATTCAGAAGCTGCGATGTACTCGGCTTCTGTTGTAGAATCGGCCACAATCTCCTGCTTGGAACTTTTTCAACTAACAGCACCACCATTTATTGTGAACACAAATCCTGATTGTGACTTCGAATCGTCTGGATCAGTTTGGAAGCTAGCATCGGTGTAACTATTTACAACGAGCTCCTCCTCACCTCCATAGAATAGAAACACACCTTTAGTCCTTCTAAAGTACTTAAGAATGTTTTTCACCAATGTCTAGTGACTCTCACCCGGATCAGATTGGTACCTGCTCCCAGCACTTAGAGCATATGTGACATCTGGCTGAGTACTTATCATGGCGTACATGATAGAACCAATTGCCGAAGCATATGGAACCTTACTCATGTGCTCTTGCTCATCAGCTATTGTAGGACACTGAGTCTTGCTGAGGTGTACACCATGTGACATAGGCAAGAACCCTTACTTGGATTGTTCCATGCTGAACCGTTTCAATACTTTGTCATTTCTTGGATTAATCCTATAAGCCTTCTCAACCTATCTCTATAGATCTTTATGCCCAGAATGTATGCCGTTTCCCCTAAGTCCTTCATAGAAAAACTATTTTTTAGCGAGGTCTTTACGAATTCTGGCATAGGAATATCATTCCCAATCAATAATATGTCATCTACATACAGGATCGGAAATGCAACAGCGCTCCCACTTTCCTTCTTGTAAACACAAGCTTCTTCTTCATTCTGTCAGAAGCCAAACCCTTTGACCACCTCATCAAAATGAATATTCCAACTCCGAGATGCTTGCTTCAACCCATGAATCGATTTCTGAGGTTTACATATTTTTCCAACATTGTTTGGATCGACAAAACCCTTGGGTTGTATCATATACACATGTCTCGTATGATTCAAAATCAAACAAAGTTAAAATTCCATCAGAATGGAGCTTCTTCATGCGCTTCTCACTTATATGACCCAAACGACAATGCCACAAAAAGGTAGGACTGAAATCATTCGGCCGAGGCTTTTTAGCACTTACATTACAGATAGGCGAATCATCAAGATTTAATATAAATAACCCATTCACAATGGATGCAATAGCCACAAACATGACATTCTTAGAGATCACACAACCATTGTTTTCACTCGCAAATAAATAACCATCCCTCATCAAACATGAGGGCGACACAATGTTTCAACTCAAAATTGGAATAAAATAACAATTATTCAACTCCATAATAAATCCTGATGGGAGGTGGAGTTGCATCGTCCCGACGGTCAACGCAACAACTCTTGCATTATTACCCGCACGTAACTCAACTTCTCCTCTTTTAACACTTCTAGTTCTTATCAGTCCCTGCATCAAATTGCAAATATGAGCAACTGATTTAGTATCAAATACCCAAGAATTGATATAAGAATCAGCGAGAAATATATCTGTAACATGAATAACAAGTGTACCTGAAGCGGAAGTACTCTTACTGCCCCGATCCTTTATGGAAGCTATGTATAGCTTGCAATTCCTTTTCCAGTGTCCGAGTTCATGACAATGAAAGCACTCCTTATCAGCAGCTGGTCCAGCTTTAGTCTTGGATGTTGGGTTTGGCTTAGAGTTCGCATCTTTAGCCTTGCCCTTCTTCTTCTTCCAAGAATTACCCTTCTTCTTAAAGGTAGGCTTGTTCTAGATCGCGATCACATGTCCGCCGCCAGCACTTTTCTTAATGTCAATCTCTGCTGTCTTAAGCATGCCACATAGTTCATTTAGGCCCTTCTCTGCCCCATGCATATGGTAGTTCAAGATGAAGTTCCCATAGCTAGGCGGAAGAGACGCTAAGATGAAATCAGTAGCCAACTCAGGGCCTATTGGAAAACCTAGCTTCTTCAATCTCTGTGTGTAACCAACCATCTTGATCACATGTGGCCCAACTGTTGCGCCCTCTGCTAGCTTGCATTCCACAAAGGCCTTGGACTTTCAGTCCTGGCCCGAGTCTGGAACATGTCTTTAAGCGCCACGATCATATCATGCGCCTCATGGTTTGTCTCAAACTGCATCTGCAGCTCGGGTTCCATGCAAGCAAGCATAAGGCAACTCACGTCAAGATTGGTACGCAGCCTTAACAGTAGCAGTTGCATCTTCAGCAGGCTCATCTGGTAATGGGGTGTCTAGAGTATCTTCCTTTTTCTCAGCCCTAAAAACAATTCTCAGGTTACGGATCCAATCTGTATAGTTAGTCCCATTCAACTTTTCCTTCTCAAAGATCGAACGCAACGCAAAAGTGGTAGTATTGTTATTTGCCATTGATCTACAACAAAAATAATAATACGAAACCGCCGTTGGCAGTTGGAATCATGTGTAACTTTTTTTGTAGATGAATTTTCGTATAAAATTCGCCTCAATCCGAGGTCGTATGCAAAAGTTATGGCTGTTTTACCAAACAAAATGTTTTCGCATCTTTCTCGGCCCGGTAGCAGATCCAATCCACCACCGCCGCGCATCACATGCGCTTGGCACTTGATCCTTGTTTCGATATGACCAATCTAATTGATCCATATCCCACTGTGATTGGGTTTACATGTATCACTTAACTCCGATGGCGGAAAAACCGATCGGTAGGAGTAGATCGTTACATGACCATCACAGCAAGAACTCAAACCTGATCAAAATTTCATCTACATCCACACATATCTCCAAATGCACACATCCGAACCTATAACGAAGTAGCTACGGCTCTGATACCACTGAAGGGATATGGGGAGGCTACGCTAGCACAAAACAAAAAATTTTACCCCATAAACCAGGAGCTACTGCTGTTATAGATCATGAAATTACCACTAGGCGCGCAGATGCAGCGGAAACTTCTCGATGAAGATGAAGCGCGTCGGAGCAATGCCGTGCAGTTGCCTATGTCCTTCTCGTGCGGCTCATCCTTGTGCCCCAGATGCAGCACCTTCGAGGTATCCACACGTACAGGAAGTGTCACGCCCCGGACTGCTAGGTCCACTGGTGCAACGAAGGCGCGGGTGTGGTAGGCGCGGCGGCTGCTGGGCGAATTAGGGTTAGCCCTAAGCCAGGCCCCCACCCCTCATTATATAGGCGTCCCTAATAGGCCTCTAGGTCCGAGGCCCATTAGAACTCCTAAACCTGGTCCAATTCAGATCCTATCCAAATTAGGCTTATAGCCCCTTAAGTGTGTGACCCTATGGGTTCACGTATACATAGACATGGCCCGAGTATGGCTACTCCGCCCAATAGTTGATAGCGGCCTTTAGCAAGACGTGTCAACTCCTATACACACGTAAAGATCATATCAGACGAACCATCATGATGTTACGTACATGCTATTTCCTTTGCCTCATGATATTTGGTCTAGCTCGAAGCTGAATTCTCGTTCTCGATACTATGAGTTGGGATCCTTTAGTAGGTTAACACTTAACCCAAGCACGACCATACATTTCTTG
Source organism: Alloteropsis semialata (assembly GCA_004135705.1). Lineage (NCBI taxonomy): Eukaryota > Viridiplantae > Streptophyta > Magnoliopsida > Poales > Poaceae > Alloteropsis > Alloteropsis semialata. The sequence goes on along the minus strand of CM014270.1, from coordinate 21,582,801 downwards.
ATCCGATCACTCGAGGGGCCCAGAGATATCTCTCTCAAGTAGAGAGGGGCAAATCCCATCTTGACTTGATGAGGTGACCGATAAGCATTTGAAGGCCTTGAGGGAAATTGAGAAGGATAAAATCTGAGTTGTTAAAGCTTACAATAAAAAGGTAAAAGAAAAATCTTTTCAGGCAGGTGACTTGGTTTGAAAGACAATTCTACCTATAGGATCGAAGAGCAACAAGTTTGGTAAATGGTCTCCAAGTTGGGAAGGGCCATACAAGGTGATAAAAGTGATCTTCGGTAATTCTTATATGGTGGAGACTTTGTAAGGTCAGCGGCTACCAAGGGCTCTTAATGGGAGGTATTTGAAGAAATATTATCCAAGTATTTGGTAGGAGGCTTAGTTTATATGGCTGATAATGTTAAATATCATCCTTAGAATGAAAAGGCTGATGAATATTGCTGAACATCGCCCTCAAGAGTATTTTCTTGTGCTAATATGTTTTCTGGTATGCAAGCTTTATAAAAAAAACAGGGGGCTCATGTTAACGATCAAAATTGACACAAGGCTAGTTGGGCATCAAAAACCGGTGACACCGGATTCTGAGACCGGAGACACCGATTTCCTTCTGTAGCCAGTCCGGCAACAGAAACGGTGGTACTGGATTTAGAAACTGGTGGAACCGGTTTTCCCCCGAGTCCTAGTAGGTTTGGACTCTTTTTGTGGGTCCGAGTTGTAATAGGGCTTTTCTTGCGGGGCAAGACCTCCTCACCCTATAAATATAAAGGGCCACAGCCGATTGAGAGTCTATCCAATCGATCAAATCAATATACCTTACTTTTTCATCACCTCCAAACCCTAGCTTTTCCAACCCTAATTGTTATTCGTGCTTCGTCTCTGTAGCGTTGACGGCGTTCTGAGTGGCCTGCCAACCTTAGAGCAACCCTAGGCGCGCCTGCCCTGTCGGGGTCCCTCCCGGGATGGCGTTCGTAGGCTTATGCAGCAAACCCTAGGAAATCGGTGGAGCCGGTTTTGTCAGGGCTGCTACAGTTGATCGATCTGTTGCAGATCCGCGCGAGCTAGCTTACGTTTCGGTTTGTTGACAAAAAAGCTTCAAAAACTCGCTCGTCTGTTACTTTCATCTATTCCTTACTGGTGCCGACCTAAGATAAAAGATGCTGACCCATCCGTGACCGTCTCTTTTCTTGGTAGAAAAGCATTTAGTACTAAAAACATGATAGGTGCATTCTGAGCGATCCATATTTTGTTATAGCGTAGTATAAAATCCTAGAAAAAGCATCATAGTAGCAAAAAAAAAGGTACATTCTGAACGAATTTAACTGCTATCCCAACCAACTGTGCCCAACCATAAAAGAATGTATTGGCACATAAGTGACAGCAAAGTAATCCGGCAATAATTATCCAATTCCCTACTACTATTCCATTGATGGGACTATGTAAGAAGCAGAACACATCTGAAACAGGATTTGAGATGACATCAATGTCCAACATCTTATATCCTAATTAATTGAGAATTTAAAAATTTGCATGTGAACTAATTTTTCAAAGCCTTACACCGTCGAGGAAATTAAACAAATATTTTTTCTACCCTTGAAAGAATGACAAACGGAGAAACATTGGTTTTGTTAGGTTGTTAGTTCAACAGGAAGGGCGTGCTTGGTTGGCAGCCATAGCACGCCACGCCACATATGAGCCTGCCACAGCCCCTGTGGCTGCTGTTTGTTTTATCAACCTCGGGCCATGTGCACTATATAAACTATACATGCATTCTCGCCACAGCCTGTGGCGAACGAAATCAACGCCACCCCTGTGGCGGAGGCGGCCGTGGCCGTGGCTTGGCATGCCGTGGCTGGCAGCCAAGCACGCCTGAAATCACTGGCCCTAAGTAGCTATGGCAGTTGTCAGATAATATCTATATGCAAAGACATTAAAAATAGAATATAATGGGTGAGATGTACTGAAGGATCACAAACCGGACTATCTGAGGTATGCCATTGATCATCGTACTGCAATATTCTGAAGAACTAAACTACAACAGAGTGCCAGTAAGGTATTAGCTCCATAATACCTAAAATCTAACATTCTTGGCAGCTGGAATGCAAAGATTTATTTAACCTTCCGCACATTTTGCCAACAGAAACGCAAGATGTATGTGTCCTTTCACATGTTCCAATTGTATTTCCATTTTTCCAATGATATGTTGACATTTGCAGTCAAAAGTATGCAACTCACACAATCCTAGGAATATGGGATAAATAAGAAAGTCAGTAGCTATTATTCATGCCTTAACTCAAACACATCCCACAGCGTTGAAGCACATCATGTCGAGAGAAAAACTAAGGCAAGCCAAGATTAAACAGATCGAAATACCTTCAACAGTTGCATCAAACAGGTGTTGTGCACAAGCATATATAGCAATACGAGAGATGAAGATGTAGTCTGTAGATGCAGAGGTTGCCTGCATTTGCTTCTCTGGGATGCAATACATCGGCGTCCTCTGGCTGCAATCACCAAATGACATCCTCCTACTCCCTAAGCGTTTGGATTTCGGGATAAGAAGACTGGGAATGGGATATGAGGGGGCGGATATATCTGAACCCATGTTCGGATGGTGGGAAAAGGTATGGGATACGCTCCGCTCGTATCTCGCTCAACAAAACCCAACAGGGGAGGTGGGATACGACTGGGTTATAAAGACTGGACAGCACCTGCCCTCGTTGGAGCGGGCCCCATCGCTGTGTCGCAGCTCGACCGCCAGTCGTCCTCCGCCGAGCGTCGAGTCTCGGCTGTCTGCCCCTGCTCTCCGGTATTCCCTCAGGTCTAAGACCGTGCGTCTGCTCCCCATCTGCATAAGGCCAAGATCTTGCAGTCATGTCCTCTCTACTACCTGCCGTTGGGATCCTCCGGCTGCCGCATGCGTTCATGGCTTGCAGGCAGCATTGGCAAATGCCTGCGTGCTGCACCTGCACTTCGCTCCTTGCCGTCATCGTCGCAACTTGGGTAGCAGCAAATCGACAAGCAATAGCTGTCAGTGTTTCCCCTTTCTTGATTATTGCTCTTTGTTTCTTCCTGTTGACAACCGAAATTGGCACAGGCCGAGGCAAACCGGTCAGACCGATTAGCCCGACCGGTCTGACCGGTCCAGGATAGGATGTTGCGGTCCTGGTGCTCTAAGGACCGCAATAATCGGTCCTAATATGAAGAAGGCGACATAGTCTCTGGAATGACCGACTGTTGCGGTGCTAAGGGCTCAGGAGGACCGCAAGAATTGGTGCAAGAAGCAAAAGATGACATGGTCTCTGGAATGACCGAATGTTGCGGTGCTTGGGATTCAGGAGGACCGCAAGAGTTGGTTTGAAGGCGTCCTAGGTACCCTGCCGACCCTAGGGCACCCCTGCGTGTGTTCACCCTGACGGATCCTTCCGGGTGGCGTGCTTAGGGCTCGCTCCCGACTTCTCTGGAGGAACCGGTCAAACTGGTTTCCCTGACCGGTTTAATCGGTTTGCGCAGAGGAGCTGCGAGCAGTTCGTTACGTGCTGTGCGATCTAGCGCTCTCGTGTGTTGACCTAATTCTGCGTCAACATACTTTTGGCAACCCCACTGGGGACTTTGGAGATCTTGGTTGTCATAGCCGATCTATCCAACTCCGGCCAGATGGGATCTAATACTGAGTTTGATCTCAAGAACATCATCGTCGTGAAGGACGATGAACTTTCTGGTGAAGATCGTCAAGGGCTCGAGGAGTATATGAAGAAGAAGGCAGAAGAAGATCGCCTCTACTACCTCTCGCACTTCAAGAAGGACCGCAAGGGCGTGGTCACCAAGATCAGGGAGGTAGATCCATCTGCTTCATCTTCAGCGGCACCTCCCAAGGAACAATCTGAGGTAAATCCACACGAAGTCTTTCTAAAATACATGGAGGATAAGATGGCTGAGAATAATGTCAAATTGGTTAATTGGATGATGAACAAACGATTAGAATCGGAAGGAAAACAGCCCATGGCTGATCAACCTGCCGCCGATCCTAGTATCTTGATTCCTAAAATTCCTATTGTGCCTGACCTTAAAACACCGGCAGCAAAACCCGTAGAACAACCTATGTATGGCATGCCCATGAATTATTTTGAAAGCCAATCTATTACACCGTCCAACCCAATACCTACTCGGCCTGCCGTGTCTCAGCCATTCGTAACTTCTTCTAATTCGGCTGGTTATGGTCGAATTAATAATGAAGTTGCAAATTTTACCCCACAAATTCCGAATTATGGATATTCTGTACCCCCACCAGTATGAAATTTATTTTCACAAGGCCCAGTACCTTATGAACTTTTCGGAAGGTTCGGCCAACAAATGCAGGGACAGGTGTCGGCCAACCAATTTGGCCAGCACCAACCGGTTAGACCAGTTTCTGGAATCGGTCAGACCGGTCCTGGGGGAATAGATTCTGGAAGTGCCCCGCACCAACTGGTTAGACCGGTTGCTGGAACCGGTCAGACCGGTCTTGGGGGGACAGATTCGGGGAATTTATTTTCTGCTCCCGTCCAAAATATTCAACAGCCAAATTCACAGGATAATTCATTAGAATACTTAGCTCTTAAAGAGAATTTGGGAGTAGATGTCAGGGATAAGGCTAGGTTATACCAAAAGCCTTATGTTCCTAGATTTGATTTGGTTCCTTTCCCCACTGGTTTTAGACTTCCTGATTTTATTAAGTTTAATGGGGAGGATACTAAAAGCACTTTTGAGCATATAAGTAAATGTGTGGCACAACTAGGCGATTCTAGCTCTAGTGAGGGTTTGAAAGTGTGTTTATTTTCTTTGTCTCTAACTGGTACTGCTTTCTCATGGTTTGTATCATTGCCTGCTAATTCTATTACTTTATGGGAACAGTTAGAGCAAAAATTTCATGATCATTTCTTTTCGGGCAACAATGAGCTTAAATTATCACATCTTACATTAGTTAGGCAATCACGTGATGAAACTGTTAATGATTATATTAAACATTTCTGTGATACAAAGAACCGTTGCTTTGGTGTTAATATTGCTGAAAAGGATCTTGCTGATTTGGCTTTGAATGGTTTACGGTATCATATTAAGGAAAAATTAGAGGGTTTTGAATTCTTTAATGTAAACCAAGTGCATCAAAGAGCTTTAGTTACTGAAAGCCGAAGCAAAGATTTAAAAGAAAGCCATAGAACTCATCGGGCTAATATGCATAATCTTGAATGTGATTCTAGTAGTTCCGATGATGAGTCTCATGATGTGTTGGCTGTTGAATTTGTATGGCCAACATCCAAAAAAACTTTTACTTGCACATCTCTTAAGCCGACTCATAAGAATCGGCAGAAGGAGATGAAATTTACTTTTGATGTATCCAAGTGTGATAAAATTTTTGATGAATTACATAAGAACGGATATATCAAATGCTCTTTTACTATTCCGTCACCCGAGGAGTTAAAACAGCGTGCTTATTGCAAGTTTCATAATTCTTTTTCTCATGTGACTAACGATTGTAATTTCTTTCGTCGACAGATTCAATCGGCCATGAATGAAGGATGATTGAGTTTTAATGAGATGCAAGTTGATAAGCGTCTGTTTCCAGTCAACAACATGGTGGTCAATACCATGGATCTTTAGGATGCCAAGATGTTGGTTCGCTCAGACAATGCCGATGCAGCAGGAGCCAATAATGTTGTGATTGAAGAACCAAGGAAGGTAATGGAACATGACAAAGTGCTTGGGAGAGAGGTGGTCCTTAAGCAAGCTCCTGATGGAAAGAAGATTTTGACTATTACAGTGAACACTACAAGAAATAATTTAATCTGCGACAGAATTATTCTGTCACAGATCATTGAAAATCCGTCGCAAAAAAATATTCGCGACGGTTTTGAAATTCGTGGTAGATTGAGCGTCATAGATTAAATCGAGCGACGGATCTTCAGAATCGTCGCGGATTGCCACGATCCGTGACGGTTTCAGATCGTCGCAAAACAACCCGAGACCCATTGAGCCCAGTCCAAAACCCAGTTTTAGCGACGAAAATAACCGTCACGAATTGCTGCTGACATGGACAATGATGTCGCACCTACATGGACGATGATGTGGCATCTACGTGGACAATGACGTGGCAGCCTACATGGACGATGATGTGGCAGCCTACATGGACGATGATGTGGCATCGTACATGATGTGGCATCCTACATGGACGATGATGTGGCATCCTACGTGAACAATGACGTGGCATCCTACGTGGACGATGACTTGGCATCCTATGTGGATGATGACATGGCCCAGTTTTAGCCCACAAGACCTGCCCAGCCCATAACAAATCTGGCCCACAACAGCCAGGTTCAGATTACAATTCCAGCCCATAAAGCCCATTTCAGAATTATAATTCCAGCACAAATATACCAAAAAAAGCCCATAATGACATCTTCATAATTTACAATGTTTTGAATCAGAAATCAAAGGCAATCAAATCCAACAAATCACATCCAACAGATCACAATGTTTTCATCCAGCGACACATTTAGCATTACATGTTAAACTTAGAAGCATATAAAAAATGGAGATAAAAGATCATCTTTGTTCCTTGAATACGATCCTCAATCTGAAAAGAGCACATTGTCAAAATGTCAAAACAGTTTCAGTGAGTAATATTTGCGATAAAAAGAATTGTGAATCCAATGGACTACTATCAATTTATAAGAGCAAGTAATAGCTCTAAGTAGTATCAAATTTAAACAGGTTTGTGTAATATCAATTTTACATGGAAAAGGTTACTTTGGCAGAAAAAATACATGCATAACCATGGAAAATAGGACAAGCAAATGGCATTATCAATGCTCAGTCCAAATTGTCCAAGTATGCCAGAGTAACTAGCACAAGTGTAAAATGGATCAGAACAAGTAGCAACTAGTACAGGAGATATTGGCACTCGTGGAACGAAACAAAGGTACTGAACATGTCAAAGTTAGAGCATGCATGGAAGTGACCAAGAATTCAATCCACGCTGAACTGCTATTCTGAGTCTAAGTGCAAACCTGATAAAAGATCTTAGTTGCTGTTACTACAGATAATGGAACTCATGGATGTGAACCTGCAAAGAAAAAAAAACAAAGGTGGAGAACTCACTGATTTGGCACACATCAACTGAAAAATATTGAAGGGCACATAAGGCTGTACATGTACATGAAATAGGGATTTATATGTGGTTCATAATTCATACCTCCTGTTGTACACTTCTTGACTTCATGTTCTTACCTCCTTCTAGCTCAACCTTGGTGTCTTATCGTACCTGAAGCTCAACCTCTTTCATCATGCCCTGCAACTGCTCAGTTCCAAGCTCCTTGGTAGTAATGCAACCTGACAAGGGAAAAGAAATACTTATGTAAGCAGTCATCACATTAGAACTGAATTGGCCACATGGTTTTCAACTAAAAGCCAATTGAGCACCCCCATAATATAACATCAAGGGAAACTTCAGAACAGCATGCAAGAAAATGTTACTATAGCGGCACAGTTAAGAAACGAGCATCTCATATACGAATGGGATCAAAGTATAGACTACTACTCATAGCATATTTATACGAATCTGACTCACACTGAAAACAAAGAGCACATGTACTGCATAATTAATTTTGCAATGAGCTCATGCTTAGTGAAATACCTTCATGTCTCATATACACCAAGGTACCATGGCATCGCGATGATGGTGTGGCACCAGCACACACATTGGCCATGGCGAGACAAGAGCATGGCCTCTAGCACAAGGACTGCAAGGCCAACCCTTGCTAAAGCAAACACGCAGGAAGCTCAGAAACTCTATTAGGTGCAGAATTAGAACTAAAGTTGTATGTTATTAAGATGTTGATGGTCAAATCTGAGAAATATTACGCTTCCAACCTCAACGACAGGAGCAGGAACAATTTTCACCAACTCAATGAATGTTCCTAAAATAATGTTAGCCAAAAAGAGAGAATAAATTCCCAGGACATTAGCAGCATAAACATTATGACTCTTGAACTCTTACAGTAATTTCTGCCAATTGCAAAGACACAAGGCAGCAACATATTGGGAGTTAAGATATTTCACACTGAAGCGGAGAGCAGCAACACCAGTACATTCCCACATTGTGGCATATATAAAACCATCAGTAATGTGCAGTTGCAAACATATTTCTTAATTCTAATTTCTAGCTCTGCACAAGCACAGAAACCAACTGAACTTGGATGCGGTAGCTGGCTCACCTCGGCGACCTCGACGACACCGGCCTGGTCGAAGAGCTGCGCGAGGCCCTCGCTGTCAAGGTCATAGGGGAGGTTGCCGACGTAGACCTTGGCCTCCTCGGGCGGCTCCACCGCGGCGTACTCCCCCTCTCCACCGTCCTCCTCCTCGTCGCCCGAGGCCACCACCTCCTCCTCCGCCTCATCGAAGGCCTCTCCCGCCTCCTCCTCCTCCTCCTCCTCGTCGGCCCACTCGATGCCCGCCTCGACGGCGTCGGAGGAGGCAACGAGGGGCACGAGCGGCAGGCGGCGGCTGGCGCGGAGGAAGAGGAGCGGCACGGCGCGGGTGGTGGTGGTGGAGGAGAGGAGCGGGAGGGAGACGGTGGGGAGCAGCTTGTGCGCCGGCGGGAGCGCGGCGTCGGCCATGGCCATGACGAGGCAGCGGAGGAAGGAAGAGGAAGAGGCGCTGGGAGGTGGTGGCCATGGGAGGGGGGAGGAGCGGAGGGGAGGGGGGCGGCGCTGCGGGCTTGCGGCGGAGGGGAGGTGGGGCGGAGGAGGCGAGGAGGGGGAGGCAACGGGTGGATCTGAGGGGAGGGGAGAGGACGGCGGAGGCGAGGAGGGGGAGGCTGCGGGTGGATCTGAGGGTGTGCGGAGGAGCAGGAGGGGCTAGGGTTTCGTGATTATTTATTTGGAGCAAGAATCATCTCAACCGTCGGTATCAGATAGACGGTCAAAAATGATTGGGCCGTGCAAACCGAGCCCAAAAACAGCCCAGAAATAGGTCTTTGGGCCCGTTTTAGCAAATTTAACATTTACTTTCATTTGATGTTAGAAATGTATTAAATGCTAAGACATCAAAAATAATTTCAAATGAGAAAGTTGTCAATACAATAGTTGTAGAACTATTCAAGATCTATAACTATTATTTTGGTCACTTCCCCCATCCGAGTTAGATTAAACTATTTAAATTTGAAATTTCAAAAGTTAAGAAATTCACATATTTTTTAGGGTAATAAATGATTTCAAATGAAAAAGTCCTGAATACCAAAGTTGTACAACTCATCGAGATCTACAAACTTTATTTAGTTCATTAATCTATGTGACAAAGTTTGAATAATCCAAATTTTGAATTTCAAAATTTGATAACTAAAAGCAAGATTTTGGAACACTAAATGATTTCAGCTGAAAAAGTCATGAATACCAAAGTTTCATAACTCATCAAGATCTATAATTTTTATTTAGGTTATTTTTTCATTTGAGAAAGTAGTAGTATACATTGGTCATTAATCCTAGATTCACTCATATAGTTTAAGAAACTATGTTATAGACTTGTGAAATTTATACTACATGTTATTACCACTTTTGAAAATAACAAAATGACCTAAATAAAGATTGTATATCTTGATGAGATATGAAACTTTGGTATTCATCACTTTTCCATTTGACATCATTTAGTGTAAAAAAATCGTGCTTGTAGTTGTCATTTTTTGAAATTCAAAAATTGCATTGTTCAAACAGACTCACACGATAAGATTTTTCAAAATAATAGCATTAATAAGTTTCATAACTTGATAGAGCATGATTTTAGGAATCTTTAGGAAAAAAATCATCAAATTTGGAGTTCATATGAGGGAGAAATATCAAATACAAGTTTTAATTACAGATTAAAAGAGAAAACATGAACCGGATTGCCAAGCCTCACCAATCAGCGCTGCCACGTGGTGTGATAATACTGGTCGTCATGCGTGCGACGTGACTGGAAGAGGGCAGGTCATGCACTGCAAGCTTTACATATTTAGACGTCTAAAGCAAAGCTGAGCACAAACGAGAAAGTAGCCTGGTGGTGGAAGGCTCTCCGCTTTGAGCCATTGGTCCTGGGTTCGAATCCCTCTACGCGCTCATTTTTTTTGATCCCGGCTGACTTGGACCAGGCGGCCAAGCTAGTGACGTGTACGGCGAAACTCTATCAGATTGTATATAAAAATAAAAAATACCGAACTTCACCGCAAAGAATAACATGGCTCAGTGGTAACTCGTCAGCTTCCTATGCTCCAAGTCGCAGGTTCGAGGGCTGCTCATTCCTTCGACGCAAGTTTTTTTATCAATTATCAGTGTAATATCAGTATAGAAAAAATTATTACAAAAACTAGTCACTAATGTGTGTGTGGCGCAGTGGTAAGGCGCTACACTCTCTTCTCCACCACCTCGGTTCGATTCCTAGTTCTTGCAAGTTTTTTCTTTTTTTCTGATTTTTCTATTTACCATTTAATAAGCTATATATAAACAATGCAAACTGAGTCGTAAATAAAAATCCATTTACCATTTAATAAGCTATAGATAAACAATGCAAACTGAGTCGTAAATAAAAAATAAACATATTTGTTTGTCAAAATTGTGCTGGGTACGGTATTAAATCAAGACGATTTTGATTTTCATTCTACGATGGTTATTGAAATTCGTCACAGAATTTGGGCCCGAATCTGAGCCCGAATGGGCTATTTGCACATCTGCGACGTTCTCAGACTTCGTCGCGAAAATTCCGTCACAGATTCTGGGCTTATCTGGGCTAAGAATAAAATGCTGACGTTTTCTGAAACCGTCGCCAGAGTTCCGTCGCAGATTAAATGGTGTATTGTAGTGTAAGACTTCTGAGGTTGGGGGGGGGGCAATCAAGCTCTCAAGCACGGGATCAAAGGCCGGTTGGTCATGCTGCCCAAGACAAACCGGTTAAACCGGTTATCCCGACCGGTCAGACCGGTTTTCCTCAGAGGCCGGTCCGAACGTTCGTTCCCAAGCGTCCCAAAGTTAGCACTTGAAAAATCAATAAAGACAAAGATCAGGGGAAGGTTTTCAAGCCAAAAGCAACCTTTGATCAAGTTATGGCTAAGCATATGCAAAACGTGGCCGTTCAACAAGATCGGCTGCTAAAAAAGAGACCAAGATCGCCGTCAAGAAATTCTGGTGTGATGAAGGCACCAAAAGGACAGTGGGATCAGGGCCCAAGCTCATTCAACGGTGCTGGTCCTTCTAGGCTGTGGAGGGCGTCTCAACCTCCTCCTCCACGATCTATTTGGAGAGATCGTATAATGTACGTGCCTTACTGTCCTGTACCATCGACCACGGCCTAATGCTCCTGCATATATCAGAAAGCCTATTTCACAGCCTAGGCCCGCAAATTTACAACAAGTACCGAAGGTTGTGCAGCAGCAGCACAAATCGGTTCCTCAGACCGGTCAAACCGGTTTCCAGTGCCGGCCAGGCAAGGAGCCCGCTAGACAAGAATATCGTCCTATTCAGAGGAAGGAAGAGCCTGCACCTGCTATTCTAAAGCCAGTTGTGAAGAGTGTGATTCAAATGGCTCTATGGCAGTTAATCCATCAATGGCCGACGGACCCAACGTTATTGGTAATTCGGCCATGAAAAATGTACCGCTAGCTCAATACACACAGCCGAGGTGGTGTCCTCCTGGCTTATCTCATTCTCAAAAGAGGAGATTGCAACGGTTGCGTACTCAAAAACAAAGAGAGGAAGAATCGGCGAAAAAGAGGGAGGAGTGGTTCAATGAGGTTAAGCCGATGACTCCACAATCTGGTCAAAATTTCAAAGATGAATCTGGTGCACAGGATGGTCGGGCTAAAGCACCTGAAAAGGTTGAGCCGATTGTGGCAGATTCGGCTGAGGTGGCCGAGACCGGTCATACCGGTTTCCCAGACCGGTCAGACCGGTTTATCCCTGTTCCAGGTTCGGCAGTGGAACCGGTCAGACCGGTCCAGAACCGGTTAAACCGGTTTCGTCTGGAAATTCTGTAGCCGATGCATTTTCTTCTTCGGCTAAAGTCTCAATTCCGCCCACTGCTATTTCAGATGTTCAGATGGGCAATGATGATGAAGCTGTTGACTTTGAGCCTTCACCCAGCAGAGAGGACATGGAGGTCAACGTTATCTATATGAACGCCGACTATTGCTTTGTCGGAGATGATGAGAGGGCGGCTCAAGTTGATTTTGCTCCCAAGAATGCTGTGTTTCAGAGGCCCTTAGAATCGGACAACCATCTGAAAGGTCACATTAAAGGGAGGCCGATTTCTAGGATGCTCGTAAATGGTGGTGCCATTGTGAACCTCATGCCATACACCTTGTACAAGAAATTCAGAGGTTTGGACAGCGAGCTCATCAAGACAAGCATGACGATCAGCGGTGTTGGAGGAGGAGAACCGATGAGTGCTAAGGGAGTTGCATCATTGGAGCTCACTGTTGGGAGCAAGACGTTGGCGACCGCTTTCTTCGTCACGGAGGTGCAAGGTAACTTTAGCGTGATCTTGGGGCGCAATTGGATTCATGCAAATCAATGTGTGCCTTCTACCTTACATCAAGGCTTGATTCAATGGGTTGGTGACGAAATTGAGGTGGTTCATGCGGATTCTTCGGCATGTGTTGCTATGGCTGATGCATCTATATTGGAGACTCATGATAATGTCAAGTGCTTGACCGGAATTGATATTTCGGACTTTGATTTCCTTGCTTGTACTAAGGATGGTTTTGTGTCCGCTACTCTAAGGCCGGTTCAAAGATCGGTTGGTTGAGACAATGAAGAGTAGATGGATGCAAGCGAGAAGTGGTTGAAGGAAAGGGTGGAGCATTATCGATCAAACATGAACGATGAATTTTGAAGAAGTAGAGAAGTTAGGACAAGGATTTACGTCGGTTGATCCTTTAGAAAAGGTAGACATAGGTGATGGTTCTGTACCAAGGCCGACTTTTGTAAATCAAAGCTTGAAAGCCGATTATAAAGCTAAATTAATCGAGTTGTTGAAGGAGTATTCTGATTGCTTTGCTTGGGAGTATCATGAGATGCCTGGTTTAAGCCGTGAGTTAGTTGAACATCGGTTGCCAATCAAACCCAGTTTTAGGCCATATAAACAAGGCAATGGACGATTCAATCCTCTGTTTTATGATCGAATAAAAGAAGAGGTTAATCGTTTGCTTGAAGCTAAGTGTATTCGGCCGTGTCGATATGCTGAATGGACCTCTAATATTGTGCCTGTTGAGAAAAGAGGGACTAATAAAATTAGAGTTTGCATTGATTTTAGAGATCTTAATAGAGCAACTCCCAAAGATGAATATCCTATGCCTATAGCCGATATGCTTATTAATGATGCTTCTGGTCATAAGGTTATAAGCTTTCTTGATGGCAATGCGGGATATAATCAAATTTTTATGGCCGAGGAAGACGTATACAAAACGGCCTTTAAATGTCCCGGCTTTGTTGGTTTATTTGAATGGGTTGTGATGACTTTTGGTTTAAAGAATGCCGGTGCAACTTATCAAAGAGCGATGAATTTGATTTCCCATGACTTGCTTGGTGTTATCCTGGAAGTCTATATTGATGATATTGTTGTCAAATCGGCTGGATTAAATTCTCACTTGGCTGATTTGCGTCTTGCTTTTGAAAGAATGCATCCGTATGGTTTAAAGATGAACCCATTGAAATGCACTTTTGGTGTATCGACTGGAAGATTTTTAGGCTTCATGGTGCATGAAAGAGGCATAGAGATAGATCCTAAGAAAATAGGTGTTATTGAAAAGATTAAAGCGCCTACTTGCAAGCATGATTTGCAAAAATTCTTAGGCAAAGTTAATTACTTGAGGCGGTTTATTTCTAACTTGTCCGGAAAAGTTAGTGCTTTTACTCCTATACTTCGGTTAAAGAATGAAGCCGATTTCACTTGGGGGCAAAGCAGCAAGAGGCCTTTGAAGAAATCAAGAAATACTTGTCTTCGCCACCTGTACTTAAAGCACCTAAGACTGGGGTGCCATTTAGGCTTTATATTGCAGCCGAAGATAATGTTATTGGAGATATTTTGACTCAAGAAACAAATGGCAAGGAACATATTATTACTTATTTGAGTCGACGGCTTTTGGATGCAGAAACAAGGTATAAATTTATTAAGAAATTATGCTTGTCTTTATATTATGCTTATACAAAATTGAGGCATTACTTGTTGTCTAGTACTTGCATTGTAGCATGTCAAGCCGATGTTATTAAGTATATGTTGCATAGACCGATTTTGAGTGGAAGGATCGGTAAGCGGGCATATGCTCTTATTGAATATGATTTGGCTTGTGAACCTTTGAAATCCATGAAAGGCCAAATTGTAGCTGATTTTATTGTAGAACATCGGATTAATGATGAGCATAGTTTAGAGGTTTGATTACATGACTTTTACTCCATGAAAATTGCGTTTTGATGGATCGGTTTGCAAGAACGGATGTGGCATTGGAATAGTTCTTGTTTCTCCTAATGGAGATATTTTTGAAGCTCTTAGCCGATTAGAAGATGAGTGCACAAACAATCAAGCCGAATATGAGGCTCTACTGTTCGGACTAGAGATTTTGCATGACATGGGAGTAAAACATGTTGAAGCTTTTGGTGACTCATTGCTAGTTGTACAGCAAGTGTCCAAGGTGTGTCAATGCTTGGAAGGTTCATTGAATATTTATCTTGACAAATGCTTTGATATTATACCATATTTTGATGAGTTCACCATATATCATGTTCCAAGGTGTGAAAATCCTAGAGCTAATACTTTGGCACAGCAAGCATCCGGCTATAATATCCAGAAGAAACATTTTCATAGAAAAAAGCCGATGTTTGCTATCGTCAAGGGAGAAGTTCTAGCGCTCACAGCAAGTCCAGACCAAACCGGTCAGACTGCTGCGCAGACCGGTCAGACCGGTCCAAAAACCGGTGAAACCGGTTCATCGTCTCTTGATCCAAATTCGGCTGTTGGAAATTCTCAAAGCAAAAAGGCCAAAGCAGATGATTGGAGAGCACCCATTATTAAATATTTAAAGAATTCTAGTTCTGGAACAGACAGGAAGATTCGGCGTTTAGCCTTCAAATATACTTTAGTTGGCGATGAGTTGCATCGTCGCACCGCCGATGATTTATTGCTAAAGTGTTTGGGTGCTGATCAAGAGAGAGTGGCCATGGGTGAAGTTCATGAGGGAATTTATGGAACGCATCAATCGGCTCCTAAGATGAAGTGGTTGTTTAGGAGAGCTGCATTCTATTGGCCTACTATGATGGCCGATTATTTTCGTTATTACAAAGGATGTGAAGAATATCAGAAATTTGGATAATATCGATGAAGTGACCGATAAGCGTTTGCAAGCTCTCAAGAAAATTGAGAGAGACAAGATCAGAGTTGCTAGAGCATACAACAAGAAGGTTAAAGAGAAGACTTTTCAGGTTGGTGATCTAGTATGAAAGACAGTATTGCCACTTGGTACTAGAGATAATAAGTTCGGCAAGTGGTCTCCAAGTTGGGAAGGTCCATATCGAGTATTCAAGATCAATGGCGGGAATTCCTATATGGTGGAGACGCTGCAAGGAGGACGTTTGCCTAAGGCATTGAACGGGAGGTACTTGAAAAAGTACTATCCAAGTGTTTGGCAAGAGGCATAAAGTGGCACATGGCCAATATTTGGATATCGCCCTTAGAAAATTATAATGGCTAATGAATTCTATTAAAAATATCGCCCTCAGGTGACGATTTTGGTACTAATATGTTTTATGGTACGCAATCTTTACCAAAAAACAGGGGGGCATATGTTGACAACCGAAATTGGCACAGGCCGAGGCAAACCGGTCAGACCGGTTAGCCCGACCGGTCTGACCGGTCCAGAACAGGATGTTGCGGTGCTGGTGCTCTAAGGACCGCAATAATCGATCCTAATGTGAAGAAAGCGACATAGTCTCTGGAATGACCGACTATTGCGGTGCTAAGGGCTCAGGAGGACCGCAAGAATTGGTGCAAGAAGCAAAAGATGACATGGTCTCTAGAATGACCGAATGTTGCGGTGCTTGGGATTCAGGAGGACTGCAAGAGTCAGTGCTAGGAGCAAGATGACGGATTTGGCGCAAAAGGAGAAGACCCAGAACCAAACCGATTTAACCGGTTTGGTGAACCGGTCAAACCGGTTTGCCCGCTGTAATTCGATTAGGTTTAGGATTCCGATGTTGTAACGAGTTGTAACTTGGTTTCCTTGCGGGACAAGACCTACCCTCCCTATAAATATAAGGGGATTCGGCCGATTGAGGACACACCCAATCGATTCAATCAAATCTACTATTTTTGCCTTTACTTTTTTGCATTATCTTCAAACCCTAGCTTTTCCAACCTCTACTTGCTGTTCTTCCTGCGTCTCTGCGACGTTTGAAGGCGTCCTAGGTGGCCTGCCGACCCTAGGGCACCCCTGCGTGCATTCACCCTGACGGATCCTTCCGGGTGGCGTGCTTAGGGCTCACTCCCGACTTCTCTGGAGGAACCGGTCAAACCAGTTTCTCTGACCGGTTTAACCGGTTTGCGCAGAGGAGCTGCGAGCAGTTCGTTACGTGCTGCGCGATCTAGTGCTCTCGTGTGTTGACCTACGCTATAGGATGAGGTTGCTTAGGCATCCAATCCTTTCAAATCAGCTCCTTCGAAATAACGACAGCCGGTACGGATGATGCCTCATGTGGATTCTGTCACCGTCTTGTCGAGGAGGACGTGCTACCTGCAATTGCTTCCGTATGCTTTCTAGCATCGATTAGATAGGGCACCGATCAAGATTGGAGAGAATCTTTGGCACGCAACATTATGATTTTTCCCTGCATATTCTTTTCTCGGATTTTTTTTTGTTTTTATTTCTTAACTTTTGGTGAGGGGTATTTTGGCCATAAAAGGATTGTATGTGTATCCCAAAGCCAGTGCAAAATAAACGTTGGAAAAGAATATGTTCTGATTTCCCTAAACCAAACCTCCCTTATGCATATCCTTCTCATTTCCCTATCCTAAACCTAGGCTGCATCCAAGAACTCTTTTACAGTGCCCTATGCTACTACTCAGTAGTATATAGTATAGAGGAAGGGCATTCTAGTAATCTTCTTCTATTGAGAATTTTTTCCTCTTTCTCCGTCCTAGGTTCGAGCCATATTGATGTCTTGACATAGACTGTTAAAAAATATTTACAGTTGTGCCATTACAATATTTTTAATAATATTATATTTGTGCAAATAAAATTTCTTCAAAAAATTACATTTGTGCCAATTATAATTTTTTCCCTAAATACCCATACTAGACTATACTACCCACCTATACCACTATACCATAGGTCAAGTCTTCACTAGTATACACAAATTCTGACCCGTCCGATCCTTTCGTATTGGTCCTTTTTTATTCCATACTGGTCCATCTTTAGAGTAGTACAGAGCACTGTAAAAGTGCCCGCATCCAAACGGTAGGTAGTAAAGTCGTTGAGAGGATGGAGCTATTACCTGGATACAGCATGGATGTGCCAGTGAGGCGGTGACAACTGACTCATCAGAGCACCTCAGCGCACGAATGGCGAACCACTCAGCTCTGCCACAGTGTACGGCGCGGCAACAGAGGTGACGGTGTTACCTCGGCGGCCGCCATGCGTTGCTCCACTTGTGCCACCGCGCCGGCGCTCTTGCAGTCGTGTGTGCCCATACGGGCTTTGTCTCGAAAGGCCACAGGCCACTCCGCTGCATGTTGTCCCGTGTCTGCAGCTGTTCGGGTGGGCCATCACTGGCTTCTAGCGGGGAAGCAGCCCACCTATGACGGCAATGCGCGGCAAGCTGGCCTTGGCGGCCGCCAACTGCTCTGGCGCTCGTGTGTGCACTGGGACGTGAGGCTGGGACCAATTGGAAGGAGGAGGGGCGGCGTTGTGGTTGGTTGGGATTTGGCGATGGCGCGGCGGACACAGGCATGCGGCGTGCGAGGAGCAGCGGAGGCGATGCGGGAGGCGAGGCGAAAGGAGCCAGGGCTTGCGGGAAGGAGCGGGGTAGAACCGTAGAACGTGGAGAGGCGCACGCGGGCCCACATATCGGCACAGATTAACATGAGAGGAGCGAAGTACGGAGGTGAAACGCAGTGGTGAAGTCAAGAACTGGCCAAACTTTTTAAGTAGGAGAGATAAAAAACCGCTTGGTTGGTATGGAACCAGTTGGTTCACCGATCACTACTGGAGAACTCGCCATCGGTCACGGTTCGTAACCCTCATAGGTACCGGTTCTGGAACCGGTACCGCGACACCGTGACTAAAGGGGGCCGGCCTTTGGTACCGGGTCCAGAACCGGTACCAAAGGGAGCCTACCCCCCGCGTAGGCATGCGGGGGAGGGCCTTTGGTACCGGTTGGTGCTGTTTTGGTTATTTTTTTTAAATGTTTGATATTTGGGTTAGTTATATACAAATCTACGCGTCTACGTGTCTGCTCGTCATATGTCGTACACGATCTTTCACGCAATAAGATTGAAGTCGTCGCAATTGTCAATTGATTTTGACCCAACTTTGATTGCATTTTTTTCGAACATTTCACATATA